>OZ010789.1:236482473-237231640 GCA_963932465.1 Maratus speciosus
GTAAAACATGTACAGTTATTTAAGAGTTGGTAATCGAAAAAATGTCCGCTAAATAGAGGTATCCGCTAATCGGGTGTGTCCGCTATGGAGGTTTTACCAGTAAAACTTCTGAATAGCGAACACCTCGGGAGGGCAGAATTTGTCTTCTATTTGGAGGTGTCCGCTACTGAGAGTAAAAAATGTACAGTTATTTAAGGGTTGGTAAGCGAAAAAATGCCCGCTAAATAGAGGTGTCCACTAATCGGGTGTGTCCGTTATGGAGGTTTTACTGCATAATAATATCATCCTTTACAAGAAAATTGCATGCTGTATGATAAACAGACAGACATCCAGAGAAAGATAACCTCCCGGATCAATAAACACTCATGTCTTTTGTTTTAATCATCTACAATTGTATGTCATACAACATGCCAGATTTTATACAACAGGCTAAAAACGGTCACCGTGGTACGGAATACTGTATTATTATTTGTTTGCCCACCAAAACTGGTTGCCACGGGTTGTTGCAAGGTTTGTGATCACGTGGTTGAAACTGATCTATTCAATATTACTGCGTGCGTATTTTTTTTTATTTGCCCCATGTGTTCAAACCAGTTGTCTACGAAAACATCAACCGGTGAAAGTGACGCACACCAAATTTCTGTGACGTATGCAGATAAATTGTGCTTTTTTAAGAGTTTTTTCTATATAATTTTTAAACGGTTTGGAATTTATTTTTCATAGTAGGTGCATTCAGTAGGCGACCCTCATAGGTACCTTCTGGTGCAATCAGAAACGAAATCCGACAAAAATTTTTGGAGTTATGTTTGACGAAAGGTTTTTATTAGGCTTTTTTTTTTAGTAGGACATGGCGTTAATATCTATCGTAGTAGTAAAGTGTCCGGACAGTAATATTTCGCTGAGTATTAGCCTTCGCTTCGCTCAGACAATTAAACGAGGCATAACAATGAAATATAAAAATCTCACTACATGTTATGAATAGATACTTCATTCAGTTCATCAGATGCTCTCTTTTGGGATCTTGATATCTATTGCTGAATAAATTTCGAGAGCATGATCTAGTGATCTAGAAATATATAGAATGATTAAAAAAGATCCATCTTTACATAAAAAAACCAAGTTGAGTTAAATAAAAGCCTGAAAAAATTGGTTCGATTTCACTCATTCATTGGTTTTGCTCCAATTTGAATAACACAATATAAAATTTGTGTTTAAATTTTTATACAAAAACATTCGATTAAACATATAATTATTAAACGAGGCATAACAATTTTCAGCTATGTTTCAAATGTATTTTTAATATAAAATGACGTATGTCAATTTTCATACTTGCAATTACCAAGCAAAAATACCAAAGTAGGGAATTTACGTTCATATAAAAGAAATATTTTACTGGTTATGTGAGCTGAAATCATGAAACAATATAAGGTAACAACTGGTTGAAGATGTTAATTACTATTTATAATGTATCTATATTTCTTGATTTTTAGCGTCAAAGTCGTATTTCTTTCCCTACAAACATTTTCCGTCGTCATCGAATATGTGTTGTGCATTTTTCGACAGTTGGCAAAAACGTTTCTATTTTTATTTAATGCTTTATAAGTTTTTTTTTTCTAATTTAACTGCTATTTCCTCAGCGTCATTGGAACATCAGCATGTGAGATTTCCGGTTATGTGATCTGAAATCATGATACAATATAAGGTAACGGTTGGCTGAAGACGTTAATTACTATTTATAATGTGTCTATATTTCTTGATTTTTAGATTCAAAGTCGTATTTCTTTCCCTACAAACATTTTCCGTCATCATCGAATATGTGTTGTGTAGTTTTCGATGGCTGGCAAAAAACGGTTGCTATTTTTATTTAATGTTTATGAGGTTTTTTTTTTTTTTCTAATTTAGCTGCTATTTCCTCAGCGTCATTGGAACTTCAGCATGTGAGATTTCCGGTTATGTGAGCTGAAATCATGAAACAATATAAGGTAACGGCTGGCTGAAGATGTTAATTACTATTTATAATGTATCCATATTTCTTGATTTTTAGCGTCAAAGTCGTATTTCTTTCCCTATGAACATTTTCCGTCGTCATCGAATATGTGTTGTGCACTTTTCGACGGTTGGCAAAAAACGGTTGCTATTTTTATTTCATGTTTTGTGAGTTTTTTTTTTTTTTTTCTAATTTAGGTGCTATTTTTTCAGCGTCATTGGAACTTCAGCATGTGAGATTTCCGTACAACTGGCAGGTCATTTAACACAAATTTTAGTTGATGTTTTATTACAGATGTAACGAATAGTGTCTTGACCAAATATAAAATTGAAAAAAAAATTTGTTACTAAATTACCAATAACGATTTAAAAAAAATTCTTAAAACAAATCCAATTTACTCAAATTTGCTATATGGCTATGGACTTGACTACATCAGATTAACTATAAGATAAAACGCAAGACTAAAATCATCAGATTTTCATATTATGTTGCTCATAAAATTAACACCAAGATAAGTTTATTTGGTTGAAAGATCAGAATATGCCAAGGATTGTGCACTATTATTATGTTTATTATTATTATTATTATTAGTAGTAGTAGTAGTATTTTATGATTTTATTCTCAGTTTTTATGGAGCGCCTGTTACACCAATATTGGTAAAACAGATATACATCCTTAAGGAAAGCCGACTCCTGTGAGTTCATTTCAACTATATTCTATATCTAAAACCTTTATCGCAAGCAATCACATACAGTGAATTCCCGTTATTGCAAGTTTCCTGGAGAGGCTATTTTTCGTTCCAACCGAAGTCCTCATTAAACGATGTAATCTTTTAATGGTGTTACCCGTTACGTTGAATAAATTGAATTCAGTTTTTTGTCAGAAATTAAATAGTTTATCAATTTTATGCTGAAAGGCAAAAATTCTTTAATTTGATAATATGAACAAAAACGGAAGTTAATGACAATTTGTTAATACTAAAGAGTAAATTACCAAGAACAAACAAAATATCCAAAGAAATTGTCTTACTGATATAATTGAACTTTAATTAATTTTAATCTAACATAAATTAACTTTAATTAGTTATTAGTTTTTGCGATAATTGAACTAATATTTTTTTTTTTTTTTTTACCAAATCATGTTTAAGGCTTTACGACATACTTGAAAATTTAGTCTGGTAAGGGCAGTTGAAAGTCCTTGTACCTACCATGCTAAATTAATGTACCATTTCTCAAAAACTACCAAAGATATTTACTTGAAATTTTTTATACATATAATATGATTCATTCTTAATAAAGTGAAGTTAACTTTATAAACAGATATTCTTTAGTTATTTTTAAAAAAATCTGGAATAAAAACCGCTTTTAAACTAGCAAAAGCCATGCTTTGTTTGGATTCGCGAAGCATTATTTAATAAGACAAATATTTGAAAGTAACAATATTTTTTATATTATTTTTGCATCTTTATTAAGCAAAACGTTATTTTATGTTTTGGCTCATTTTAATTTTAGAAATGTAAATTCAGCCAAATAACTAAGAATTCCCTCGGAAATTTTTATTTATGATATAAGACTGGTATAAATAAGAATATTTTCGAAGCAAAATTTTACAAAATATTTATATAACGAATTTAACAATTAATTTTATTTGTTTACAATTCTTTTGTTGCAACTATACAAAAAAAAAAAAAAAAAAACATGATATAAATCTTTTAAAATGCGTAAGTATCGTCTGCGTAAATGACTTCGCATAATAATAATTTGTGTATCGGAATTCTTAACACTGGAAAATACTTTTATAATTGAATGTAAGTTAAGTGAATTTTTACAAATTTTAATTCATTAAAAATATGCTATAATTTTCATAAAAAAGTTATTTTAAAAATTTTATAAAAGTAATCGTGAAACTATTTAATTAATCATGATTCTATCTATAATGACTAACTCCATAAAAAGTATACGTGTTTCATTTTTTATTTGTAAAAATGCGTCCGTAATGGAAAAAACATGTAAAATAAATTAATTAAAATAATATTTTTTTTAAGGTTAATCTGTAAAAAAATAATATCGTGCAAAACTACAGATCATAATTTATTTTCATGTTTAATTTCAAGTCAAGATACTGAATAGTTTTTTGTGTACAAAATGTAATTTTTGTAGCCCAGTAGAGGATTCGCTTCGCTCATCATACTAACAAAAAACTTGCAGTTTTCCAAAGAAAAACTTTTTTTATAAACATTTTGTAGAAATGTTTGTAACAAAAGTTCACTTCAGATTGATCAGTGATATGTGTAAAATGTTCTGGCAAGATTGCAAACAATAATATGTAGTAGTTTCTCTAAAAAGTACATCGATGTTCAAAAAGAACATTTTGAGAAAATCGAGTTTCAAGTTTATGTATGTCATGTTTATGTATGATGTAAACAAACTGAATTACTTCAAAACTTTTTAACTTCTTGTTGTCGTAGAAACAAAAGTAATATACCATTCGAAAGGGAGAAAATAGAGCAAAATATTAAAAAGTAAGAAAATACTTTTTTTACGACCTCAGACGATAAATGTGGTAAGAAAAAAAAACCTTTGTAAAAATTGACATGTATGTCATGTTTATGTATGATATAAACAAACTGAATTACTTCAAAAATTTTTAACTTCTTGTTGTCGTAGAAACAAAAGTAATATACCATTTGAAAGGAAGAAAATAGAGCAAAATATTAAAAAGTAAGAAAAGACTTTTTTTACGGACCTCAGACGATAAATGTGGTAAAAAAAAAAAAAAACTTTGTTAATCATATGATTTAAGATAATCAATGGTCCTACCATCTGTTGCTATTTGAAAAAAAACCCTAATATTCACAGAGATTTTAATTGATAAAGGAGGCATTTGACAATAAACTCAAATGAAGTTTTGGTTTACTGTCAATTTATTTGCTTATTTTCTCAAAATGATGATTGAGTCACTTACCACCTTTATCATCCAAGCTCCTCAAATCGCATTTTCATTTGTAATAGTTGAGTTGCAAAAATAGAAAAATCCCGTTTTTTTTTTTTTTTTTTTTTTTTTTTTTTTTTTTTTTTTTTCTAAATAAACTAGGTTTCTCTCTATTCTAAAAAAAAGTAACTCCCGCTGTCACCGCCGCCGCCGCCGCCGGTTTTGAATTTTTTGTGACCGGAGGTCTTTCTTTGTTAATATTAAAAAAACTGTTGCATACAAAAATATGAAAATCGGTAGTATTATAGAAAAATGTTTGATAAACACGCTGATGCAGACAGTTTTCAAATCGAAGAATTATTTTAAGAGATATTTAATGCCAAAGTTGGACAAAATCGTTCCATTAAAAAAGTTTTATAGGAGCAAAAACTGTGCATAGGAATTTAATTATTTTTAGATCATTTTATGCGTCAGAATTTCCCGGTGTGCAGATTGCAGTTAGTTTTTTAATTTGAATAATTTTTCGAGGTTTTATTTGTATTTTAAATTCAAATTTTCAGCATTTCGAGAGATATTTTTTACAAATTTTAGAAAATTGTATTAATTTAAACGGTTGCCAACTGTATAAACAGCGGAAACAGTAATGTTTGCTTCAAATTAAAAATTTATTTTACACGTGACTATTATAAACAAAAAATATAAAAAGCAGGAACTCATTGAAAATTACGTCATAAAAACTATAGTTACACGTGAATTTTAAATGAGAAAGAATATTGTAAAATAATAAATTCAGTAACATGCGTTAGAAGTCCTAAATAGGAGAATTTACGTCATATTACACTTATTACGTAAAATGAACAAAAAATAATATTACAAAACAGTTTTAATTTAAAAATTGCGCGAGACATTTACTTGACATTTTAAGATGATCATAATATTTCATTTCTAACAAAAGTATTTTGACGTGAATATTAAAAAGAGAAAGAAAAGTTTGGTGAAAATTACGTCAGATTGTAATTGTCAGATTCAAATTATAATTCAATCTTCCGAAATCTTTTTAAAGGCGATCAAATTAGCGTGCTGTTAGAGTCTGCGGTGTCTGAACGGGGGTTGACGAGCGTAGCTCGTAGGGGGCAGAGCCCCCTAGTTTAGTAAATAAAACCAAGTCTATTGGGAATAAACCGGGTCTATCAGAAATAGAACTGAGAATAAACCTTTTTTTTCTTTTTCGAACTGTAGGTAATATAGACGATCAACGGATAGCAACTTTGAATGTCTCACGCTTTTTTCAATAGAATGCTTCTTTACTTTTCATCATTGTCACTGACAATTTTTTAATGTTTCAGTAACAAAAGTTTCATTCGAAGAACTCATGTATAAAACAAGTTACGATTCTCCCGGTTTTTTTGGAAAAAAAGAAAATCGTAGCATTATACCATGAGTCGTACTTATTTAGACGTCCTACATTAAAATGGGTGTTTTGGTAATAATTTTCGAATTCTTTTTTTTTTTTTTTTTTTTTTTTTTTTTTTGCTATTTTATTTGAAAAAGACTACCTTTTACAATTCCAAATCTGTTTTAATTTTATTCCTAGAATTACTGGAAGAGGAGTTATGGCGAATTTAATAAACAGGAAGCAATAAGTCAAATACCGTAAGAGAACAGGAAGACCGGGAGGACAGTGTTTCTATGCATGATTTTCTTACGTTTTTTGCACAAAATCACTAATAAACCTTGTCACTTCTAGATTAATTTTGTAGATGAGATACAATATAGGTAAGAAGTTTTTAAAGGCGATTCCTTAAAATCAATTTTATCCGTTATTTCCACGCAGGATAAAATTCAGTGATAATGCAATTGTTTTATTGGTACTCGAATATAAAAAAATGGTAATTTTTAATAAATAATATGCATTCTTTTCTCACACTTCGAAATATTTCAGTTAGTTTTGAAGATATTGTAAAACTCCTACTTCAGTGCACAGGTAAGTGTAATAGCTGTATGTAGTATAATGGAAAATGAAATATATTTAGTTGAAATGAGTGTACGTTATCTGGCGCAAGTATGAAATTTTGCTAAAAAATGACAAAACCTCAATATTTAAAAATGTTAAGAAGATATTCCTAGGATTTTATATTTTTCCATTATTCTGTATTACAATTGAATTAAAATATGTGTATTTATTCAATATTGTACATGTTTTTTTTAAAGCTCTCCAAACGAAGGCATTTATTGCAAAAGGAAGATAATGTGGAAACGAAATTTCCCTCTTTAACCGGAGATACGTGTTAAGCAAAAACACATATACGAGAAACGAGATTCCATTGTATAATATCAGCCTTACTATAAAACTATACATGAAAATCACTTCAAATATCAAAACTAACTTAATATTTATTAAAAGTGATAAAAATACATTTACAAGGGAAATAAATACCTTTATTTATTCAGTCGACATCTTTCATCGCTCTGACGGCGATATTCTCAAGATTTATACTGATACAAATATTTTCGCAAAATAAATAAATAAATAAATAAAATAAAATAAAATAAATTGAAAAGCTGGTAAACAAAAATCATGCGATCTCATGCATAATGAAATTAACTGCAATATTAAAAATGAATATTTGTGAACGTGAATTATTTTATACTATTGTTTCATTACTCTGTAGAACATCTCTTTCCAAATTTTAGGAAGCTGCATGGAGGCTTATATATTATATATATATCATTGCATATATTCTCACTGCGTAAAAAGATCTTTATTGATTCTCAGATAATGGTTGGCAAATAATATCTTGAAGTATAAATTACTCTACAACTTTTAAAATTAATCTGTAAAAGGTTCTTTGTTATACAGTCTGGCCAAAGCTATAGTTTTCTTGTTGTATTTGATATCTACTATAGAGTAGGTGGGGTAAAGATAGGCACGGGGCAAAGATACGCGCTGGCTGATTTAATATAAAGAAACATTTCTACAATCATGACAGCTAGGTGATAGTTTCGTCTCAAGTACAGTAGTTGTGTGTTCAAAACTTGTGAAAAAAGTAGCACTCCGTGACAAGAAAATGAGGGAAGTTTAAATTTTCTCATTTTGATCTAATATTTTTAAATTTTCACTTTATTGTTTAGTGACAATATTTTGAATTTTTACAAATCCGAAAATTCTGTGGGTAACGGAAACTTTATAGCTTCTAAATGCCGTACAGTTTACCTTGATCGCATTTGTTTAAACTTGTCAGTAGCTAGTTAAGTAAAATACTGCAGAATGGGGTAAAAGTACGCATCCGTCTTGGGGCAAAGATACGCATAAGTTTAAGATTCGGGGCTTTGCCCTATAGTTTTAGTTAGATGCAAAGCTTTCCACAATTACGTTGTGGAAAGTTTTATTTTTTATATAGTATAAAATATAATAGTTAACTAATATAAGTTAGTTAACTTCCTTTTCCTTTTCAAATTAAGTTTTTTTTTCAATTTAGAACGTAGGTATCTACCTGCCTACTTTTAAAAATCAATATTCTTGTTTCATAAAACGATTTTGCTTTAAGTTTTAGCACTTAACTCCTGTTATCTGTTTCACAAACCGCTGCTATATTCAGTTTTCACTAGCGGGCATGACCGAGCTTAGCTCGGTCAAAATTAGCCTTGTGTTCGATTCGATATTTCATTCTCACTGTATAATTCTTGCTGTTTAGATAAAATTGGTAAGATCCTAAGCCATAGGGACCCACTAATCGAAATTTTTCGAACTCACGACCTAACCAATGCTCTTCTGGAACCCGAAAACGATAGAATACAAAATTTAGTCAAAATCGCTAAAGTCATTTTATAGATAAAATTAGCTTGACCCACTGTAACTCAAAAAGGACCTACTAATCTAAATTTATCGAACATCTGACATATCCCAATGGTTTTCTAGTGCTAGGAAACAGTGTAATTAGAAATTTTGTCAAAATCGTTTGAGCCATTTTTTAGATAAAATTAGCTAAACCTTGACCTATAGTGACCCAAAATGACTGGTTAATCGAATTTTCTTGAGCATGCGACCTAGACCAATGGTCTTCTCGAACCCGAAAACGATGGAAAAAACAATAATCAAAATCATTAATGCTTTTTTCTAGATAAAATTAATTTGGCCCACAGTGACCCAAAAATGACCCATTAATCGAATTTTATCGAACATGTGGCCTAACCCAATGATCTTCTCGTGCTCGGAAACAATATAATACAAACTTTTGTCAAAATCGTTTGAGCCTTTTTTAAGATACAATTAGCTTGACTCACAGTGACACAAAATGACCCACTAATCAAATTTTTCAGAACATGTGGCTTAGCTCAATGGTATTCTCGTGCTCAGAAACGATATAATGCAAACTTTTGCCATAATGTTTTGAGCCGTTATTTTAGTTACACTTAGATTGACACACAGTGACCCAAAAATGTCCCACTAATTCAATTTTCTCGAACATGTGACCTAGCCCAGTGGTCTTCTCATGCCCAGAAACTGTATAATACAAAATTTTGACAAAATCGTTTGAGTCTTTTTTTAGATACAAATAGCTTGGCCAAGAGTGACCCAAAAATGACCCACTAACAGATTTTTCTCGAACTTGTGACTTAGCCCAATGGCCATCACATGCCCGAAAACGGTATATTAGAGAATTTTGTCAAAAGGTTTTGGGCCTTTTTTTAGATTCAATTAGCTTGACCCTGACCCATTGTGACCCACTAATCAAATTTTCTTGAACATGCGACCAAGCGCAATGGTATTCTCGCACCCGAAAACGATAAAATACAAAATTTCGTCAAAATCGTTAGAGCCGTTTTCTAAATAAACTTTGTTTGAGCCACAGTGACCCAAAAATGACCCACTAATCGAATTTTCTCTAATATGTGACTTACCCTATTAGTCTTCACGTAATCGAAAACGACAAAATACAAAATTTAGTCGAAATCGTTAGAGGCGCTTTTTAGATAAAATTGGCTTGACCCATAGTGACCCAAAACTGACCCACTAATCGAAATTTCTCGAACATATGACCTAGCCCAATAGTTTTCTCGTGCCGAAAAACGGTTGGATATAAAATTTAGTCAAAATCGATTGCGCCGTTTTTTATATATAATGAGCTTGACCTTGACCCATTATGACTCAAAATGACCCCCTAATCGAATTTTCTCGAACACGTGACCTAGCCCAATGGTATTTTCGTGCCCTAAAATGGTAAAATACAAAATTTCGTCAAAATCGCTAGAGCCATTTTCTAGATAAATTTTTCTTGACCCACAGTGACCCAAAAATGACCCACTAATCGAATTTTCTCTAATATGTGACTTAGCCCATTGGTCTTTTCGTAATCCAAAACGACAGAAAACAAAATTTAGTCAAAATCGTTAGAGCCGTTTTTTAGATAAAATTGGCTTGACCCATACTGACCCAAAAATGACCCACTAATCGAAGTTTCATGAACATGTAACCTAGCCCAATAGTTTTCTCGTGCCGAAAAACGGTTGGATATAAAATTTGATCAAAATCGATTGAGCCGTTTTTTAGGTATAATTAGCTTGACCTTGATCCATTATGACCCAAAATGACCACCTAATCGAATTTTCTCGAACACATGACCTAGCCCAATGGTTTTATCATGCCCGAAAATAGTAAAATACAAAATTTCGTCAAAATCGTTTGAGCCGTTTTTAAGATAACATTTACATACACACACACACAATTTTCCCCGCATTATAGTATAAGATAGCTTAACTTGTAATTTTCAGTTTAACTATTGATGTTAGTTTAATTTTGATTCGTTTGTAAACTTAGTAGTATTGGCTAAAGACTTCTAAATGAGGATAATCTTATGAGTTAGTCAACCCTTTTATTTATTCTACGATCAAGGGGTCTTTGGGACCACTCACAGTATTTATGCCACAATTTTTGTCACAGTAGTTAGAGGTTAACTCAGTGTTTCCCAACCTTTTACTGCCCACGCCCCACCGAAGTATCTGAAAAATCACGATGCCCCCCCCCCCCCCCCACTCTTCACACAAATATTCTGTAACCTACATCTCTTATTATTCGAAAATCAAATTGAATTCACCTGAAGGAAGCGTAACGGTGTTTTAACGATAACTATTCATTTCACATTTCTTAACATATCAAAGAGCTTAATTTTCTTCCACAAATGTGTTTTTAGTATCATTTTACAATTGGAATTAAGGCTATATATCTTCACTTTTATGCCAAAATAGATTTGTTGTGCCTTCCCAAATTACCTGAATGTTTAACAAAAGTGTTATATATATGCCTATATTTTTATTGTCCCAAAATGACAAAAGAGACTCTCATATTTAGTATTAAAATTGAAAACGATGACACATTTTACATTGAATTTTAGTAACTTATTGAAAGTTGTTGGAAAATCTTTGTACACCAAATTTCCTTTCTATGGATAACAAAGTACACAAGAAGCATTTCAAGGTTCTGACCTTTATCAAGTTTAAGTAAACATTATTCCCCATCAAAACATATTTATCTTTTTCCCTCCCCAATTATCGTTAATTAACTGCCATGTATTATGACATTTTCAAATTTAAATTGTACATCTTATACATTCATTTACCGTGTAGGAGGCCTGCACTACAGCCATAGTTATTTACAATTTATCCATTTTCTTATTTAATGCTATTAAAAATTTTAAAATTTTATAAAGTTGCGAGTATCACATTTAGTTATTTCAAATATTTTTTATGTTAAATATGTTAAAGACAATAAGATTTAAGTATACTCTTAAGTAATTTCAAGTGTAGAAGTTTTTTTATGTTACATACAGAAGAATGAATAGATAAAAATAGATCATTCGATAAATAATTTTACAAAATTGTAAAATACATTAGTAACCAGAAAAGTTATAGAAATTTTTAAGTATAATAAAAGGGGGAGAAGGTGATGCTAACATAATTAAAAAAAATTGCTCATATAATTATTCTGGTATTAATTCCATTTTAGCATTTTAATTTTAAGTTTTTTTAACGTTCAACAAAAATACCTATTTATTTTTTAATTTTGCATGTTTTACTTTTATTTTTAGCCTAAAACCTAACTTTTCCAAAAAAAAAAAAAAAAAGAAAGTGAGCGAAGGCTGAGTTACAAATTTGAAATTGCCCCCCTAAAGAATCAAATGTCCCCCCGTTGGGAATCACTGGGTTAACTGCTATTTGCGATCTCAAAGACCGCTGTTTTTTTTTTCTTTTTTTCATGGTTTAACTTACAATTTTCAGTTTAACTATAACTACTAGTGAAATTTACTAATGCATTTTCATAACTCATTCGTTTTATTGGAAATGGGGCAAAAACCCACAGTAATGGGGCAAAAATACGCACTGCGTATCTTTGCCCCACGACTGCGTACTTTTACCCCAACCGATGGGGTAAAGATACGCAGAGCAATGTTTTTTAAAAATTCTAATTTCTCTCAGAATTATAATTTGATAGCATGTTGGTTGATGGTGACACTTGCCTAAGGTTCTAATCTAACATTTTAATCACTCATTACATAAGTTTAGACCAATGTGTGTGTTAAAAATCCAAAAGTATGGAAAGTGCGTATCTTTACCCCCACCTACTCTATGTTCTTTGATCCTAGTTTTAAGCTTACTGTTTGTCATTCCTGTATAAAATTGCACTGTTCCATCTTCTTTTGTGAAAGGTATTTCATATACCTCTGATAATTGATTTGGTTCTATTGAGCCTAATTTCTTACATACTATGTTTTTTAATTTTTCGGAAGGTTTTGCGATAATGGAGATATTGTATTTATTAAGTTTATTTTTCAATCTTTCGAGAAAATCAGGAACATGTCGATCTGAATAAATAAAGGTATTTATTTGGCTTGTAAATGTGTTTTTGTCACTTTTAGGAAATTTTAAGTTAGTTTTGATCAATCTTACTTTTAGAATAAAGAAATATTCATTAGATTTTGTGATTATTATTAAACTGACAAAGTGTTTACTTCTGTGCACGCACAAGTTAATCCGAGAATTATTCTGAATGAAACGTATTGATTCACGTTCTTTTATTACAAAACAAGTCTCTTGGCACAGTACCAACATTAAAAACATTACTTTGAATTGGGGGATTTTTTTAATTTTTTTAGAAAGTCTAAGACAATTTGTTTAATTCCTGTTTAATAAATGGTGGATGTGAAACTTAAGTGGAAGGGGAGGGATGGGAAGGATACATGAATGAAAGGAAAATGAGTTCTGTGAATGAAGTATTTTATGAAGTTTAGTTAGAAAAATGAAAATTTAGCTAAATGCTATTGAATACATCTTTTATTCATTTGATCAGATGCTTTCTTTTTTTTTTTTGGAATCTTGATATAGAGATATCTATTACTGATTGAATTTAGAAAGAATGATCTATAGATATACAGAATTATTAATAAGTATAAAAGTAAAAGTTTTTTTTTTTTAATATTGTGTTCTTTCATAAGCTTCCAATGCTTATCTAGATTATCTAGCCTAATTTCATATCAGTAATTTAAGATGTTTGCAAAAAATTTCCAATATAACAGGATAATTTGGAGTGAGCACCATATTTCGGAAAATTGAACACTTTTTTCTTTTTGCTTTAAAGAAAGCACGAGCTAGTGATTTTATATTAAAAAAATATATAATATTTGCTGTATTTCTTTTTAAGATTTGACAACAGGAAAAAAGCAATATTTAAACTATATTTTTATGATTTTAAAATTGATTTCTAAATATATAATCATAATTTAATTAATATGAAATTATTAATTTATTAAAGCGTATTTTATAACAAGTGGGTAAGTGTTATGCAGATCGCACAGAGGATTTCGCTCGATATATATTTTAAAATACTTTATCCTTAAATTAATAAATCAAATTTGTTAATTTATAGATATTAAATCCTTACATAAATGGCAGCACTATTAGATTTAATTTTTAAATAATTAAAAATATATATTTAAATCAAATTAAAAATATTCAAATAAAATTATTTAACTAAATTTTAAAAATCCAAATATTTTTAACTCAGTCATTTAAATAAATTAGCGGGGATTTAAATAAAATATAAAATTTAAAAAAAAAGTTTAAAACATATTTAACTCTTTCACTTTCCAAACACTCACTAGATGGCGCCGAAAAAAGATGTTAACATTTATTAAAATTCGAAACAAAAACTTTCAATTCGTAATTTATGCTCATACTGATAACTTGATTGGTTGGTTTTATTTATGTCGGCCAATTATCAGCACGTCGGATATAGGCCTAAGGGGGGTGGGTGCCTTCCGTGGAGGTCTTTCTAAGGGAACCTAACCCGTATTAACGCTTGGAGAACCAAGGTTCGAAGAAAACCACGAAAACTTCGAACGATTAGACCGACGGGCGCGATTGGGATCGAACCCAGCACCTCCCGTCTACCAGCCTCGAGAGCAGAACCTCTTGGCCACTGAATGATAACTTAAAAAACATTGTCCATAGAAGTCTATCATTAAAAAAAATTGGCAGTAGATAGCAGCAGCAAACAAAAATATTTATTCCAGATAATTCCAATATTTATTCCTCTGTATTTACTTAATTATTCAAAATGAGGATTTTTTTATATTAAATATGGATTTGGTTATATCATCTGACATGTTAAACATTAATTTTTACTAAATGTGGATTTATTTTAAATATAAGTAAATAATTCTCCGGATTTTTTTTTTACTGAAATTTCAAATTTTCTCTGTTTGAAATAAAAAAAAGATATTCAAAAAATTACCGCTGCGCAAAAAATATAAAATAAGCCTTTAAAATTGCCAAAAAATGGAATATGCTTTTAATTAAATCCATCTGAAAATGAAGTGTAATAATAAAAATCCAAATTTTAAAATTCCGCCTGACAGATTAGAACCTACATCTACCGTGATCCTACACCAGGGTCGGCGAACCTTTTAACATCTGCGTGCCAATATTTTTACAAAAAAAAAATTGAACTGAACATGGAGTGCCGACAACGCCACCCCCCCCCCCCCCCCCACACACACACCCTCCCCGTAACATTCCCGCAAAAAAAAAAAAAAAAATAGCGAATTAATTTAATAGTGAATTATAAGTTAGTTTAATTCTAATAATAATAAATAATAGTGTCAAAATTATTTATTATTATTAGATTATTATAAATATAGCTAACATACCTGCGAGTAATACCAACATACGCATTAAATTAAACAATGTATAACATAGAAAACTCGAACCAAAACATTTTTCATATGAAAAGATTATAATAAATAAATAATATAAAGAAATAGAAATAATTATAGAAAAAATATAATTATAGTTTTCATTTCATTTTACAAATGTTTTAGCAATCAAATTATTCTTTTTCATAACTTATGAAAAGTCATGTTTTAATAGCTTTATTAATACTTTTGCCATTTAAACAAATTAAAGATCAATTAACAAATTCCAGCAAAAGTTAAATAAAACCTCATGTGCAGGTCAAAACGCGTCAAATTATGCAGAAATATTATGGCAAAGAACAATTTGATTTGCTAGATTCCTCTATGCGAATCATAGGTGCCATCATAACGAAATCGAGGAAATGAAGAGTTCGGAAGGGTGAAATATTTCTAAGCGGGAAGTTCAGTGATACAAGTACACAAGTACCTATTATGGAAAACAAAGGCTATTTTCAATGAAGCTCGGGTATTAATAAAAAAATAATAAAGAGGTGCAGAATTTTGGGAATTTAACTGAATTTTGATTTAGAGCTTCAATCAACGGCGTGCCAAAAATATCTCCTTGCGTGCCAGTTACGGCACGCGCGCCATAGGTTCGCCCACCCTGTTCTACACCTTCGCTAGCATGTGTAAGGAAGACATTAAAAGCGAAAAAAACGTGCAAAAAGACGTTCGTCTGACATTAGCCTTAGAATTTTAAAAGATGATTAAGCTAACAATAAAAATGAAATATCTTTTTAATAAAATATCAATAAAAAAATAAAATAAATAATTTAAAGTCACTCATTTGATAATAAACAACATAACCTATACGTGTAAACAAAATACAGAACAATATTTTCAAAGAAAAACATTTACTTTTTTAAATTGCCAGTTATTTTTTTTTTAATATACGGCTACTTGTTGCAATTCTTTTGAAGCATCTTCTTCATTTGTACACATATAAGTAATAAAAATCTCCAACATGTATGAAAAGGAATAAGATAACGATTTTCAAACTAAGCTATTTAATTTTTTTCATCTTGTTATCGAAGAAAACCCATCTTTCTGCAATAATTAGTTATCCTAATTGGCTCTTTTTCGTACACAAACCTCATAAGGACGAAAAAGTTTCATGAATCCAAAAATCCTCTTAATTAGCATTCGATAAAAAGTTGGGCTAATTTGTTCTCGAATTGAAATAAATTTATTTCAAAATGATGGAGTATAGAAAGTTAGTCAATTTAGCAAAATTATCTTATTTACACACATGTTTATTTACACTTTAAAGCTTGCATGGTTTGCATGATAAGTGTTTAACATTCTAAAAGATGCTTAAGCTAACAATAAAAATGAAATATTTAAAAAATAAAATAACAATAAAATAAAATAAAATAAACAATTTACTGACACTCATTTCATAATAAACAACATAAACTATATGTTTTCACAAAATATAGTTTCTCTATAGAAAACAATATTGTGAAACAAAAATATTTCCTTTTTTAAAATTGCCAGTTATTTTTCTTAATATACGGCTACATGTTGCAATTCTTTTGAAGCATTTTCTTCATTTGTACACATATGAGTAATAAAAATCCCCAACAAATATAAAAAGGCATAAAATAACGATTTTCAAACTAAACTATTTAATTTTTTTCATCTTGAAATCGAAGAAAACCCATCTTTCTACAATAATTAGTTATCCTAATTGGCTCTTCTTCGTACATAAACCTCATAAGGACGCAGAAGTTTCATGAATCCAAAAATCCTCTTAATTAGCATTCGATAAACAGTTGGGTTAATTTGTTCTCGTATTCAAATAAATTTATTTAAAGAGGATGGAGTATAGAAAGTTAGGGAATTTACCAATGTTTATTTACATTTTAAATTATTATTTACATGGTTTACAGATTTATTTACGTGATAGATTTTTAACATATTAAAAGATATTTAAACTAACAATAAAAAATTCGGAAATTGTACGTCAACGTGGCAAATGAGGTGCGTTCATACTATAACTAGTTTTATAAATATTCAGATCTTGGTGCGATATCTGTTGCATTCTTATGGAAAAAGGCATGAATACAAAATTTATTAGGATTATATATATTAAATCCAGTAATACGGAAATAATAGGACTCCATCTTAAATAGGACGTAATCACCATGGCTACATAGAATCATTACCTATCATGGGATATCAATGAATTAATTACATATGATAGGACTTAATAGAATGAAGAAAACTTTCATTAATATTTTCTTAGGTTTTTGATTAGATTTTCATAAAATTTGAAACGATTCAACAAAATTTTGCAACGATTATATATATATTAAATTTCAAACCATTCAGTTGGGTAGTTTTTGCACTACTCATATGCTGACAGACGGACGGAAAAGACGACGACTATAGGCGCTAGGTATTTATATTATTACTAACACATCTAAAAATGAAATCTTTTTAATAAAATAATAATAAAAAAACCCAGCTAAAAATGAACTGTAGTTTTTTTACAGAAATGATGTATTTTTCAAGTTTTTCTACGGTCAACTGTAGTTTTTTTTGTAGTGCAATATCAACAGTAAAAAAACTTCAGTTATTTTCCAGTTATTGACAAGTATTTTTTCAACCCAAAATTTAAAAAATAGTAAGACTTTATGTCTACAGTAAAACGGCAGTGAATTTCAAGTGATTTTATAGCAATTAATTCACAAAAATTTTCGGTGATGTATCTGCAGTCTGACTGCAGTTTCTGAAGAACTTTACAGGTCTTAATTTTGTAAGTATGATTATTATAATAGTAACTACAGTATAACAGCAGTTACTGTAAGATACTTTTGCAATACACAATGCTGTATGATTGTGTGATATATCCCGAATTTTCTAAAGTGTTTAAAATTGTTTTGATTTTGTGAGAGTTGCATGTTATGAAACACACTTTTTATATACTAATGATAATTAATACTCTTTCCAAGACTTTTAAGGACTTAATTGAAAGTCACATTCCTACCTAACGCAAAATTTTTAGTTCCTCTTTCATTTTAAGCTAAGATAAAAAAAATTAAATTTCACTATGATTTTCAAAATCAGAGAAAAAAAAATTAGTTAAATTTCAAAATCGAGGGAGGGGCAGTGGCATCAACCCACCTGTGCCCCTGCCCACAACGGAAAATTCTTAGTTTTTTTTTAACTTACTCTAAACGAATAAATTTTGCTATTTTTTTTTTTTCAAAATTGGAGAAAAAAAATATTAATTAAATTTCAAAAGCCAGGGGGGGGGGGGGGAATGAGAAATTTCTTCATTTTTTTTATTGTAAATTACTCGAAAAGTATACATTTTACTATGTTTTTGAAATAGAAGAAAAGGAAATTTTAATTAATTAACTTTTGAAATCCAGGAAGGGGCAATAGGTTTCTCCTACCCCCTACCCTATCCCTAACTGAAAATTCTTAATTCCTCTTTTATTCTAAGATAATTTAAAAAAAATCAGTATGTTTTTCAAAAGCGAAGAAAATAGTTAACATTTAAATTCAAGGGAGGGGCAATCGCTCAGCTATGCCCCTTCCCCTAACAGGAAATTCTTAGTTTCTTTATTTTTAGTTAGTCGAAAAGAATAAATTTTACTACTTTTCAAAAGTGGAAAATTTTTTTTATTAGTTACATTTTAAAATCCAGGGAGGGGAGGGCAATGAACCTCTCAACCCCCCCCCCCCTCCCTCCCTCTTAATGTAAAATTTCTCATTTTTCTATTCAGAGTTACTCGAAAAGTATAAACTTTACTATGTTTTTGAAAACAAAAGAAAAAGAATATTTAATTAATTAAATTTTTAAATTTAGGGAGGGGCAATATCTCTCTTTTAACTTCGTTCCCATAAGAGAAAATTCTTAGTTATTCTTTTATTTTAAGATAAGAGAAAAGATCAAATTTCACTATGTTTTTCAAAAATCAGAGAAAAAAAAATAGTTACAATTTAAAATCGAGGGAGGGGCAATGACTCACATATGCCCCCTTCCCCTAACAGAAAGTTCTTAGTTCCTTTATTTTAAGTTATTCGAAAAGAATAAATTTTACTATGTTTTTGTAAATTGGAGAAAAAAATTGCTAATTAAATTTCAAAATCCAGGAAGGGGCAATGAGTCTCACCCCCCCCCCTACACACACACACACACTCACACCACCAACAACAACACCACCAACACCCCTTAACTGAAAATTTCTTATTTATTTTCATTTTAAGTTACTCAAAATATTTACATAATGTTTTTGAAAACAGAAGAAAAGAAATTCTTATTAATTAAATTTTAAAATCAAGGTAGGGGCAATAGGTCTCCCTTGCTCACTGCCCCACTATCTTCATAACTAGTTTTTAGTTCCTCTTTTATTTTAAATTACTCGAAAAAAATTTACTATGTTTTTCAAAATCGAAGAAAAAGGAAATTTAATTAGATAAATTTCAAAATCGAGAGGGACAGTGGCCCAACCATTCTTTTATATGTCGCCCATGATTAGAAATTAGAAACACAGATGGGTTTACTCATTGCATATTGCATAAATTGTCTTTCTTCCATATCGGACATACATATAACTTCCAGTTTTCCACTTTTACCTCATAAAAACAAAGAAGAACAACAAAAAAATAGTATAATTTTCTTCCTTTATTTTATTTAAATTTCTCATTTGGACATATGATTTATTTTTCAACCCCTTACAGCTGAATGTCTAACCCCATGGTTTCGTTGCAACTGCAGGAGAAGCATTAAAGAAACACCTCAACTCACGGAAACGCCGGCTTGTTTATGAAAATCGGCGCGGAGTACCACGTTGATTTGCTAAAAGAAGTTCATTTATTTTGCAGTTTGGCGAAAAATATCACCACTGTTTATTGAAATAAAGTGGCTGTATGGGTATTTTTACATTCTCAATCGAAAGAAATTAATTTCAGATCCACACGATTGAGTTAATTTGAATAAAGTGATAACGATTTATAAACCGTCGCAATTTTTGTACAATCATCGTTAGTATTTCAAATCTAGATGAGATTGTACTATTAACGGTTAATGCATGCGAAAAAAAAAAAAAATTAGGTCCATTTCATATTAACAGGATTAATTAAATTCAAATGTCATCCAAAACATTTGATAAAATTTTGTTTCTGACAATCCAGATAGTTATCCAGATAGTTCGATTTTACTTGATTTAGTGCACTTATCTATTTATAGTAATTAACAATGTTGTATTTCAGATTTACACTTGCTTCAATCAGTATGTTCTTTTAGATTAAAAGTTTCAGAATTTTTATATATCTTACACAGATACTTATCTGTGCTTTGTATTAAAGTATGTTTTGATGTTCAGTTACACAAAAAATTAATACTGAACTTCAAATTATAAATTGATGCCTGCCTAGGATACCTACAATAAGTGCATAACATTTCACAGGTAAGTAACTTATTTTCTTTTTAGGAATGAAACAGTTTTATGTAATACAAAGCGGTTAGACACATTGTGTTAATAATAATTTTTATTTAATGAGTACATACTCACTAATTATGTAAAATATTAAATTTTTTAAATGAAGCAATCTTTTTTTACTATCATATGAATTGTGTTATTTTAAAAAGAAAATTTACACTTCTGAATGGTAATAGGGCCAAATTAGTTTTTTTCGTCAATTATGACACTTCTCAGAATCAAATAATAAAGGCAATATTTTGCAATATTATATTTCTACCCACTGTTAAAATTTAGTTTTTTCTTGATACTGATTTGCGAAACTCGTGGGATTTTTATCATATGGTCGATGAATGAATTTAGACTTTCAGAGCACTTTTTCAGATTTTCCCTGCAAGCGATCGAAGAATTGTTTCATTCCTTCCAGAGCAATGAGAGCCCTCCCCCCCCCCCTCCCGCCCATCCCCTGAAATCAACTCTGAGGCCACGGGTCTGCCCGTGCAGATCTCTAAGTCACGCATTCGGTGCCTGGGAACAGATTTTGAAAAATGGGCGGCAGCCAAAGTGTTAAGGTAAAATTTTGATCAAAATCCCAACTAAAGGATTTCTCTTTTTTGTCCAACAATCAACTGGCAAATTTCACAAATTTTTCTGATGACTTAATGACTATTTTCAGTTTTTTTTCATGCAACTGATTGACAATTTTTGCAGTATTATATTTCTACCCACTGGTAAAATTTAGTTTTTTCTTGATACTGATTTGTGAAACTCGTGGGATTTTTATCATATGGTCGATGAATGAATTTAGACTTTCAGAGCACTTTTTCAGATTTTCCCTGCAAGCGATCGAAGAATTGTTTTTTTCCCCACATGACAGAGTTTTCATATGCGTTTAAATTTTTTAAATGATTTTTTCATTTATTAAGAAGGATATTGAATGAGCTTAGTACACTGTCATGTTACAATACACACAAGCTAATGTTAAACCACTGAAAATATCCTTAATTATTTAAATTTTTTTTTTTTGTGCATAGGAGGACATTGAATGAGCTTAGTACACTGTCATGTTACAATACTCACAAGCTAATGTTCAACAAATGGCAATATCCTTAAATTTACGTTAACACTTTGGTTGCTGCCCTTTTTTCAAAATCTGTTCCCAGGCACCGAATGCGTGACTTAGAGATCTGCACGGGCAGACCCGTGGCCCCAGAGTTGATATCAGGGGGTGGTCCGGGGTGGGGGACATTCCTTCTAGAGCAATGAGAGCCCCCCCCCCCGGGCCACCCCCTGAAATCAACTCTGGGGCCACGGGTCTGCCCGTGCAGATCTCTAAGTCACGCATTCGGTGCCTGGGAACAGATTTTGAAAAATGGGCGGCAGCGAAAGTGTTAAGGTAAATTTTTGATCAAAATCCCTGACTAAAGAATTTCTCTTTTTTGTCCAACAATCAACTGGCAAATTTCACGAATTTTTCTGATGACTTAATGACTATTTTCAGTTTTTTTTCATGCAACTGATTGACAAATTTTGCAATATTATATTTCTACCCACTGGTAAAATTTAGTTTTTTCTTGATACTGATTTGTGTGAGCTTAGTACACAGTCATGTTACAATACACACAAGCTAATGTTAAACCACTGAAAATATCCTTAATTATTTTAAATGTTTTTTGTGCATAGGAAGATATTGAATGAGCTTAGTACACTGTCATGTTATAATACTCACAAGCTAATGTTAAACCAATGACAAAATCCTTAATTTTTCTTTTAAATGTTTTTTTTTTTTTTTTTTTTTTTTTTTTTTTATAGGAGGATATTCAATGAGCTTAGTACACTGTCATGTTACAATACTCACAAGCTAATGTTAAATCAATGACAATATCCTTAAATTTACGTTAACACTTTGGCTGCCGCCCATTTTTCAAAATCTGTTCCCAGGCATTGAATGCGTGGCTTAAGAGATCTGCATGGGCAGACCCGTGGCCCCAGAGTTGATTTCAGGGGGTGGTCCGGGGAGGGGACACACACATTCCTTCCAAAGCAATGAGAGCACCCCCGTCCACCCCCTGAAATCAACTCTGGGGCCACAGGACTGCCCGTGCAGATCTCTAAGTCACGCATTCGGTGCCTGGGAACAGATTTTGAAAAATGGGGGCAGCCAAAGTGTTAAGGTAAATTTTTGATCAAAATCCCCACTAAAGGATTTCTCTTTTTTGTCCAACAATCAACTGGCAAATTTCACCAAATTTTCTGACGACTTAATGACTATTTTCAGTTTTTTTTTCATGCAACTGATTGACAAATTTTGCAATATTATATTTCTACCCACTGGTAAAATTTAGTTTTTTTCTTGATACTGATTTGTGTGAGCTTAGTACACCGTCATGTTACAATACACACAAGCTAATGTTAAACCACTGAAAATATCCTTAATTATTTTAAATGTTTTTTGTGCATAGGAGGATATTGAATGAGCTTAGTACACTGTCATGTTATAATACTCACAAGCTAATGTTAAACCAATGACAATATCCTTAATTTTTCTTTTAAATGTTTTTTTTTTTTTTTTTTTGTGCATAGGAGGATATTCAATGAGCTTAGTACACTGTCATGTTACAATACTCACAAGCTAATGTTAAACCAATGACAATATCCTTAATTTTTCTTTTAAATGTTTTTTTTTTTTTTTTTTTGTGCATAGGAGGATATTCAATGAGCTTAGTACACTGTCATGTTACAATACTCACAAGCTAATGTTAAATCAATGACAATATCCTTAAATTTACGTTAACACTTTGGCTGCCGCCCATTTTTCAAAATCTGTTCCCAGGCACCGAATGCATGGCTTAAGAGATCTGCATGGGCAGACCCGTGGCCCCAGAGTTGATTTCAGGGGGTGGTCCGGGGAGGGGACACACACATTCCTTCCAAAGCAATGAGAGCCCCCCCGTCCACCCCCTGAAATCAACTCTGGGGCCACGGGACTGCCCGTGCAGATCTCTAAGTCACGCATTCGGTGCCTGGGAACAGATTTTGAAAAATGGGGGCAGCCAAAGTGTTAAGGTAAAATTTTGATCAAAATCCCCAACTAAAGGATTTCTCTTTTTTGTCCAACAATCAACTGGCAAATTTCACCAAATTTTCTGACGACTTAATGACTATTTTCAGTTTTTTTTTCATGCAACTGATTGACAAATTTTGCAATATTATATTTCTACCCACTGGTAAAATGTAGTTTTTTCTTGATACTGATTTGTGAAACTCGTGGGATTTTTATCATATGGTCGATGAATGAATTTAGACTTTCAGACCACTTTTTCAGATTTTCCCTGCAAGCGACAAGGTACAAGTGTGCTGTTTTTTGAACATTTCCGCTCAGTGGCCCTTTTTATCTAGAATCAACACTAGGATAGTGATGATTCTAGAAAAAAGGACTGCTGTGTGCGAATTTTTAAAAAAGGGCACTCGCAGAACAGAAGTATAAAAATCTAGGCGCCAGCAGGCAGTTTCTCACCACTAAATTTTATTAGTTCTCTTCACTTAAATTCTTACAAAAAATTTAGGTGAAATATTAGACAAAAAATAATAAATAAAATTTAGTGGTGAGAGACTACCCATTGGCACCTAAATTTTTTTCTTGCATTCGTGTACCTTGTTCACAAAAAATAATTTTAATTGGTTTGCTTAGACTCCTTTTTTATTAGTGGTGTACCGAGTAGTACTTTGGCCGAGTACCGAGTACTCGGCCACTGACTACTCGACCGAATACCGAGTAGTTGTGTAATAAGAAAAACTTACTTTTATTTGTATGTGTGAAACTAAATTTTAATCTTGAATTATTTTATGAGGGGTTTTTGCTTAACTTTTTCTATATTTTGTACACATATTGTTAAATACTGAGTAAATAGTTTTATGAATTATTACATATATTATACATTGATATTCGAATAACTTTTTACTGATCAGTTTGAAATTCTTACAACTACTCGATATTGGCCGAGTGCTCGGCCAAAATTTCGCCGAGTATGCCGAATACTCAGTATTTACCGAGTACTCAGTACAGCTCTATTTTTTATCAATAAAATTTTGCAATGTTTTCCTGTGACAGATTGAATTTTGTGATTTTCCCCCCATTTAATGTTATTATGCATTCCTTTTTTTAAATATTATTATATGCAATAACTAGTTTTCAATTATCAGTTAATGTGACTTATTTAGCAGTTTTTCAGCTGCAATCGGTCGACAAATTTCACATTTTTTAATGCCACCAACTGAAGAATCTTGTGAGTTTTGTCTCGATTGATGAATTTCACGATTGATTTCTGCAACAGGTTGACAAGTTTCACAATATTTTAAAGCAGCCGACTGAAGAATTGTTCTGTTTTTTTTTTTTTTTTTTGTTTTTTTTGCAATAATGGTTGTTGGTTGCGTTTATGATGGCCAGTTATCAGCACGAGGGATATAGGCCCTAATGGGGGGGTGTGCCCTCCGTGGGTGGTCTTTCTAAGGGAACCTAACCCGTATTTATGCTTGGAAAACCAAGGTCCGAAGAAAACTCTGAAAGATTAGGCCGACAGGCGCTATTGGGATCGAACACAGCACCTCCCGTCTACTAGCTTCGAGAGCAGAACCTCTCGGCCACTGGTGGGGCTTTTCAATAATGGACTGGGGAATTTCATAAATATTTTCATTGAGTGAGTAATGATTTTTGCAATTTTTTTCACGGTACCAATTCTCGAGTTTTGCAATATTTTATTTCTACTGATCGGGGAAATGTGCGGGAGCTTCCTTGCGATTGATTTGCAAAACTCGTGCGATTTTTTTCATATTGTCGATGGATGAATTTCACAGATTTTCACCACGGCCGATCGAAGAATTTAATTATTTCTCTTACTTTTTGAACTTTTTTAATATTTTCATCCTTTTAGATTGGATTTTTTTACAGAGCCCTCCGATAAATGTCATTTATAATATATAAAAATTTCATAGAGGAGTGAGGATGTATTCCAGGTGGTGCAACCCCCCACTTTTCAAAATTTTGCCGACATCCCTCATGTAACTTGTTAGAAAGGCCCCATCACCTCTTATTTATGTTATGCACATCCGGCTTTCCTCACCCGCTTTGCCCCCCCCCGCCTCCAAGGGGGAACTTTTCTAAATTTTGCCATCATGCCTTGTGACATACTGTTGGAAAGCCCTGTGAGCACTTATTCATGTTGTGCACATCCGGTTTCCCCCCCCCCTTAGGGGGCACTTTTCTAAATTTTGCAGTCACCCATCATGTGACATATTGTTGGAAAGGTCTAATACCACTTATTCATGTTATGCACATCCGGCTTCCCTCACCCCACTTTGCCCCCCCCCAAGGGGGGCACTTTTCTAAAGTTTGCAGTCACCCATCATGTGACATATTGTTGGAAAGGCCTAATACCACTTATTCATGTTATGCATATCCGGTTTCCCTCCCCCCACTTTGCCCCCCTCAAGGGGGGCACTTTTCTAAATTTTGCAGTCACCCATTATGTGACATATTGTTGGAAAGGTCTAATACCACTTATTCATGTTATGCACATCCGGCTTCCCTCACCCCACTTTGCCCCCCCCAAGGGGGCACTTTTCTAAATTTTGAAGTCACCCATCATGTGACATATTGTTGGAAAGGCCTAATACCACTTATTCATGTTATGCACATCCGGCTTCCCTCACCCCACTTTGCCCCCCCAAGGGGGGCACTTTTCTAAAGTTTGCAGTCACCCATCATGTGACATATTGTTGGAAAGGCCTAATACCACTTATTCATGTTATGCACACATCCAACTTCCCTCACCCCACTTTGCCCACCCCCCCCTAAGGGGGGCACTTTTCTAAATTTTGCCGTCACCCATCATGTAACATATTGTTGGAAAGGCCTAATACCACTTATTCATGTTATGCACATCCGGTTTCCCTCCCCCCACTTTGCCCCCCCAATGGGGCACTTTTTCTAAATTTTGGAGTCACCCATCATGTGGCATTTTGTTGGAAAGGCCTAATACGACTTATTTATGTTATGCACATCCAGCATTTCTCCCCATATTTTCTAATAAATTTTTAAAAGGCTACAGTCAAACTGCAAAAAAAATGTAGTTGGGAGACTGCGGTGATTTGGCACAAATCCCTGCAGTTCTTTTGAAGTCGACATAACTATAAATTGACTGCGGTGAGTGTGTAGTTATCAACTACACATTTACTGCGGTTAATTTATAGTTATGTCGACTTCAAAAACACTGCAGGGATTTGTGCCAAATCACCGCAGTCTTCCAACTACATTTTTTTTAAAGTTTCACTGCAGTTCATTTTTAGCTGGGAAACAGTAAAATCTTCTTTTAACATTCTAAAAGATACTTAAACCTAATAATAATCCATTACAATTCTGAAGAATATCATTAAATTGCATAAATTGTATTTAAAAAATTTTAATATAGTTGAAAGAAAAAAAAAGCGTACTTAATTATACTGAAATGATATTTTTTCCACATAAATAATTAATCATGCAACTGTAATAGTTTTAATTTTTGCAGTTCCAAATATCTGGAATAAAATATCTTTGTGAAGCAATCTATGATTTCATAATACATGCATTTGTTATTTCTTAATGCATAGCTACACGCTGAAATTTTTTTGAAACATATTGTTATTTTTCCATATAAAAGTTATAAAATCGTAGAAAATGCATAAAATAACGAACTGAAAACTAAATTATTCCAATTTTTTCATCTTGTTAATGCAGAAAACATATCTTCGGAATAATTAGTTCTCCTAATTAGCTTTTCTATTTTGTTCATACACATAACTCATAATAATGAAGAAATTGATTGAATCTAAAAATCTCCATAATTAACAGTCGATAAAAGGTTAGGTTAATTTGTTCTTGTATTCAAATAAACTTAGTTCAAAGCATTGGAGTGTTGAAATTTAATTAATTTATCCAACATTGTCTGATTTATACATACACTTGTTTATATTCTGAATGTTTCATATTTTAACAATACCCTGAACCTAATGATGACTCTTTAAAATTTCAAGAAATGGACTTTAAAATAATCAATTTAAATTGTGTTTAATTTTTTTTTAAATATTCTAGAAAGGAAAAAAATGCATCTTTATTTTGCCTTGGAGCCCGTTCTTTTCAATTCTAAGCAAAATAAATGTGATCCTATGTGCAAACAAGTAAAAATTAAATTTTAAAAATTAAAAAATCCGACTGCGTAAAAAGCGAACTAATTAATTAATTCTCATCAATGTGAAACTGCTTTTTATATTACTTACCTATTTTTTTTATTCACTGTTAAAAAATTGCAACATTCTTTCCAGTCATTTGGCCGTTTTTATCGAAAACGGTTTTAGAACCGTAATTTAACACTATTCGGACCATATTATTGGCCATTTTATGGTCAGAATATAGTTACATTACGGTTATGAAATCGTCTTTTCAAAAAACGGTCGAATGACTGGGCAGTTTGCTGCAAATTTTTTAACAGTGTTTGCTTGTATTGATGATTTTTAAGTTGTGCTTAATTGTTAGTCTTATCTATAAACACTGTTTTGATGAGGCC
The DNA here is from genome assembly GCA_963932465.1 of Maratus speciosus. Lineage (NCBI taxonomy): Eukaryota > Metazoa > Arthropoda > Arachnida > Araneae > Salticidae > Maratus > Maratus speciosus. The sequence goes on from OZ010789.1 coordinate 236,510,672, forward strand.
TATAGATGCCTAGAATGGTTAGAGTTGCAGTAAAGCTAGAAATCTTATCTACACTTCCAGGTTGTGTAATATTTAAACGGGACTTCTGACTGTAAAATAAACAACACTGTTAGAAATTTGCAGCATTCTGTCGAGTCATTTGACCGTTTTTATCGGAAACGGTTACACATCGTAATTTAACACTATTCTGACCACATTATTAGCCATTTTATGGTCAAAATATAGTTAAATTACGGTTATGAAACCCTTTTTAAAAAAAAACTGTGAAATGACTCGACAGAATGCTGCAAATTTTTAACAGTGAATGAAACATAGTCTTCATTTTGAAAGACCTATCCAATGATACGTCACTCAATATGGTGCGTAATTTTTTTTTGTTTGTTTCTACCGCCGTTTTGTATTTTACGGTTGCTATTTTGAATTTATAAAAACAAAACCTACCCTATAACCATCGGAAGGTTAAAACGTATTGATAGAGACCTCATTCATTAAAATCCATCCAGCCGTTGGGATGTTTCGAGGGTATAAAGAAATCCACATACCCAGATACGCGTGAAAAACATAACCGTTCTTGTCAGCCGGGTGAAAAAGATAAATAATAAAAATTCTTTAAAATCTAATGAACATATTGTATTGTATTTAGGGATTGTGTTATATACATTTAACATTAGCAAAAAAATGAGTTTTCAATACAAGAATTTGGAATAAATCAATGAGTTGTTAACTTACAAATTTCTGTTCTTCTAACTGCTCCGTTCGAGACTTTGAGAATGTAAAAAAATCTTTGAATGAAGTTTGAACCGACAAATTTTTCAGTTTTAATTTTAGAAGCTCTTTGAAATAAACAGCAGCGTGAGTTTTCTAAGTTTTTACTAGTGACATTTTTTTATTTCTTTGTCAGTATCACTTGACTGTCGCGGTAAAGTTGCCCTTCATAGAACCAAAAGTCTTCAAAAAAGTTCAAAATGCGTCTTAATTAAGGAATTTTTTTCCCCCAGGCCAGACGACATAAATATCGGGTGACTTAAGTTCAAGGGACGTAACTCGGGGTACTACTGTATTGGATTAGTGAAAATTTCGACTTGGAAAAATTTCGACTTATCCATGGATTTATACATTTAGATGATCCTGAACAAGATTTGATTGCTTTCAGAAAATATTTAACCGTGAGTCTGTCTGTGTGTCTGTTTGTATGAGAAAAAAATTTTCTCGCGACATTTTGGAGGTGGCAACAACAGACGTTTAGATTTAATTTTTTAAACTTCAGAATGTCCCACATTTTTAAATTCACTGTCGAATAAAGAAAAATATGTATTTTCAAACGCAATTTGTTTGATTACTATATATCAATTATTAAATAAGTTGATTACTATATCTCAATATTCAACATTACTCAGTTTTATTGTTTTTAAAATATTTTTCAAGCATGAATTATTTTAAATCTAATTTTATCGCATGAAGACAATTACGAGATAAATCTGCTTGCATTTAAATTAATACAAATAGCTCAGCATACGTTATTTTCAGCTTATATTCCTTAACAATATTAAAAGATTCGTCAATCAATAAATAAAATATTAAAATATAAATAAAAAAACAATTAAATTTAAAAAACCAAAAAACCCGACTGCGTAAAAAGCGAACTAATTAATTATTTCTCATCAATGTGAAACTATTTTTTTTTCAATTCCTACTATTAGCTCACACTCTCGCTATATATATATCGTTCAAATTTTCAATCGTTAATAACATATTATTCATCCAATGAAGCTCAAATAAATTTTTTTAAACTTGTAGTAGATGACACTTGATATTAATCCAGTTTTTTTCAAATATTAATTCATTAATTAAATTAAATTAATTAATTTTTTTTCAATAATCGAGAGAGCTCTCTTCTTGATCAAGTTATTTTAAGACCAAGAGAGCCCTATTCTTGATCAAGACATTTTTAGCGCCACTCAAGAGGAAAGAAGAATGGGAGAAAAAAAATTCACTTATTGACCCCTAAGTAGGAATTCACGTAAAATATGTTTTTTTTTTATATTATTTATTTATATTACTTACCTTTTTTTTATTTACTTGTATTGATGACTTTTACGTTGTGTTTAATTGTTAGTTCCTATCTATAAACACTGTTTTGATGAGGTCTGTAGATGTCTATGATGGTTAGAGTTGCAGTAAAGCTAGAGATCCTATATACACAACTTCCAGGTGTATAATATTTTAACGGAGCTTCTGACTGTAAAATAGTCAATGAAACATCGTCTTCATTTTGAAAGACATATCCAATGATATGCCACTCAATGGGGTGCGTACATTTTTTTCGTCTCTACCACCATTTTGTATTTTACGGCCGCCATTTCGAATTTATAAAAACAAAACCTAGCCTATAACCATCGGACCGTTAAGACGAATTGATAGAGACCTCATTCATTAAAATCCATCCAGCCGTTCGGATGTTTCGAGGGTATAAAGAAATCCACATACACAAATATGCATGAAATACAAAAAAGTCTGATTGTAAATGGTGATCTTTGGCGATTTCTTCGACTGTTATCTCTGGCGCGAGACCAACACGAAAGTTTCGCTTGGAACAAATAGCTAAATTTTATTTGAACACTTTGTTGCTATTTTACATATGAATATGACTTTTGGTAAATTGTTTAGTAGGCAATCTAAGGAAATATATTACATGCAAAAAATCTATTATAGTTATAAAAAAAAATAGTTTTCACCTATATTCAGTAACTTGGGAAAACCGGGTTTATCCGCTTGTTCATGAAAAGTAGATGGATGGAAAAGTGTTGATCCTCACCCCTACGATGTAATTGATTTACCAACTTTATCTACTTACATTGGTTACATTTTCTGATAATGTGTACGTATAACAATTTAAAAATGAATCTAGCGACAATTCTTTAAATTTCTAAAGAATAGTTGATAAGAGATCAAACCATATTTTAAGATATCTGTAACATTATTTCTCAAGAAAAATTGTATCTTTATTTTGTCTAGTCGTCATTCACACTACCGTCGACTGGGGCACTACTTTGGTCTCGCGGTCCTTCACATAAAAAAGGTATTTATTCTTTGTATTGAACAAAAAATATAAGATAATTTGGAGTTTTCGTCCTTGAAAAATATTTTATACCCTACTATAGGATATTTGAATAGTTTGGGATAATTTTAATTTTTGTTAGTGGCAACACCGGATGTGTTTGTAAATAACTGTTTCCGTGTGTAGATTTTAACTCTCCAAACTTTCTATAGTGAAACAATCTGGATAAGAGATATAAATAAGGTAAGTGTCAAAATATTACCTATAATAACCTGTGTATACCTATAATAACCTATGTATGATCATAGTTTTTCCTTTAACTTTTTATTCTGACAGAAAATGTTTACGTTTTCATAAAGCTAACATGAAAACTAGTTTTTCATGGCTACTTTGTGCCAGGCCTGATTTCTCCAATTACTTAAAAATGCATTTTATACAACCAAATCTCTTTAAAAATATTTTAAGTAACATTTTTTTGCAAGAGGGTTTCAACATTCTAACATATGAAATCTATTCAATTTATATGAAACTAAGTACTTATATGGACCAAATTTATATCGACCAAAGATAACTAACAAGGAAGGTCTCCATACTGGGCATACTCAGAATAGTTTGAACAAAAAATACTAATTAAGCTACTTATGTATGTAATAAAGGATCAGTCAAATTGAGCGGCTGAATTACAGTAGAAAGTCTGTAAAAAAATAAAATACTTTCGAGTATTTGGCGCGAAAAGGCGAAAGCGTCACGCTATTTGGCGAGCAATACTTTTCCTCGCCAAAAGCAAACGATTTTAGTGCAACTGAAAATTGATTGTTAATTGGTTTTCAGAATACGTGTAAATAGTATTTAATTTAAACTTAAACAATGAGAGAGTTTTATAAATACATATTTTCGTATTACATATTTATGTTGCTTGTTATTTAATTTTATTACTTTAAAAACAATTTCATATATAAAAAATACTTCATATAATTAAGCGTATTCCAAAATAAAGGCAAGATTCATTTACCAGTTATTCATTTCAAAGAATTCGTGGTTTCCATAGCAACAGAATTGAATCTACAATGCTCAATTGGACTTAATTTTGAGACATTGAAACAATTTTAATTTATTTTAATTTTGTTTTAATTCATAAAATTTGATATTTAACTTTCATTATAAATATATATATATGACAAAACTATAGTTAAATCAATCTAAAACTGACAAAACTAAAGTCATATACATTAAATTTATTTAAACAAGTTCAACATGAAACATTTTTATCTTAAAGAGTATTCGGCATAAAAAAGTATTTTTTGAAATTTCATTTCATCGCCAACCGATGATAAATCGCCTAATAAACGAAATTTTCATTATTTTTTTACGAACGTTCTATCGCGGTTCCGCCAAAAAAAAATTTATAAACATATATATCCTCATGAGAAGAACACTCTGTAATTTTTTCAGATTTTCCTGAATATGCCCGTATGGAGACCTTCCTTGTAAGTTCTATAAATATTAAAATGTTCTATCGTTATCAGTAAAACACCCGTTGTCGTAATTTGTATAATTCTAGCCTATCAGGAGTGTTTTAAAAAGCAATTATAAAATTCCATATTTACGTAAAAAACCAAGTTCAGTTAAATAAAAGTATGTAAAAAGTGTTCGAAGTAAGGTAGAAATTAGGATTATATAGATGAAATAATCCAAAAAGTCATAGAAAAAAAATTGATTGTCTGTCCGTTTTTAGTGCCGCAACGATCAGAAATTTCAGACACCTCAAAATATCAAAAATCCCTGCCGGCTTGGCCTACAGGCGGAGGTAGATTTCGAAGTTAAATACAAAAATCACCAACAAACCTTAAATCAAGTTTAGAGATAAACACGGTTTCTTCACTAAGAACGAGCTCTAGGGAGTTAAACTTTTTGTGAAAATTCTAATATACACGAATACACACACGCATGTATATGGAATAGGTTTAAAAATGACTAAAGCAAATTCAGAGAACCTCAAAGTGTTAAAATATGTTAATATTTCCATAGTCGGGTTCTTATCATGTTTTAACACGTTTCTTCAAACTCCCATGACGTTACATATTCACCTACTGAGATCCATTATATTTCCCATATGACGCAATATTTTGCTTTTGTTTTTTATTCGTCAAACTATTTATTTCATTTTGAGTTTTCATGCGGAAATCTTGAAAAATTTCTAGAAAACTTATGACGTAATATTCAACTTGTTTTCAATTCATCAAATATTCATCATTTTTCACGTGTAAACCTTGCAATAGAAAAGCTATTGTTGTGGTGAGAATTTTATTGCTTTTTTTTTAATTGTTGGCAACTGCTATAATGAAAATTATTTATTTTTTCCTGTCATTGTTGTGTAAGAGCTGGTTTTATCAGAACCATGTTAAGACGGTATTCAAAAATATTAACCCTCCCCATTTCCATTCCCTTGGGCCGATTTTGCCCATTTTCAATCCCTGCCGAGATATTAGCCATCTCAAAGTTGTTGGCGAGTTTGAAGACGATCCGTGCATAATTGCGACTTTTATCGTGCGGACAAAATTTAGTACATACATACATACATATATATAGGGGAGATGGGGGCACATGTGAACAGGGAGCAGATGTGAACATCGCAATTTTTCAATAGTTATTATAAGTTTTTTTATTTGAAAAAAATTACTAAAGATGACAGCACCTGTAGACATATGGTAAAAATTTTTTGAAGCTTTTTGACATTTTGTTTGTCCTATGTAACCAAAACACTGTTTTTAGATCTCAAAAGTAAAATCTTTGTTCCAAGTTGATAAGCGTATAACTTTATTTATTTATTCATTTATTTGAATTTGAGTGTTTTAAAATATACTATGAATACTAATAAATATTTTGATAAAGTTCTTTTTTCTCCTAAATGTGAGACATGTTAATGATTTATCAATTTAACAGAAGCAGCAATGTGGGGCACATGTGAACAGACAAGTTGGGGCAGACGTGAACAGTACATAAGTGCCCCAATAATCATTCTGTGATTATGTTCCTTTCAGTTAACTTAATGATAAATAATGTCAGTTCCATTATCTATAATTTTCCTGAAATAGAAGATATTTTCCTCACACAAAGTTGATTTTGCATTGAAACTTCATCAAACACATCTTTCAGCAAATACATAAAGAGCAACAAGCTCGTTTACATTCAATTGTACTTTAAATAAATTTAATGTTTTATAAAATGCAATAAGTGTTTTATATTATTTTACTAAACAGTGTACAATAATACTTTTATGCATTGTTAATACAAAAGTATTACCTTGAACAACTTTGCAAATTTTTCTATTACATTTGTTCTAAACTTGGAATGATGGCTTACTTCCATATCTAAAACAGTTATGTATATGATGCTTTGAATGGAGATAGATATGAGTAATATTTTAAGAAAGTAAAATTTTTAAACTGATAACTACCGTAAAATCCCTATTGTAACCAGCTCCCTCTTTCAAAAGCGGAAGAAGTTAATGGGGGGGGGGGGGGGGTTATAGTCGAGATATTTTTTAAATCATTAAAAAACCCTTCTTTATCTATAATTTACAAGTAAATAAGGCAAATACAACAGTGGGAATCTTTCGTATTTTGTCAGATTTGAGATAAATAGTATGTAAACGCCCCCTCTCAAAAATATTCCCCAAATAAAAATCCTAAGCAAAGTTTAAAAGTTTTAATTTCTTTTTTAAAATTGCTTCTTTATTTTTTTATTTTATTTCAGCAATACTTAATGAATCATCTAAGCCTCCACCCCCAAAATCTACTTATTTTCATTTTATAATCTTTTGCTTAAACATATCACCCAGAAACTAGAGAAATATAGTATATATATTTCTTTAAGGTAAATTTCACAGGTAATTAACTAATGATTACGATGAGAAATAAATAACAGAATAAAAAGCGTGTCAAAGGATATTTTTTCCTTGTGTTCACATGTGCCCCACGTGTGTTCACAACTACCCCGCTGATGGGGCACATGTGAACAATTTTTCGAATTTATAAAACTATTAAAAAATGTAAGAAGAATTATACAGGTGATTTTAAAAAAATTACCATGTATAAAAGGAAGTTCTATTTACTATATTGAGTAGGTTTTGTTTATAGAAATTAATCCAGTCATGAGAAAAAGCTATATTTATGCGAACTGTTCACATGTGCCCCCATATCCCCTATATACACTTTTTAGATGGGGGTGGTTTTGGGTTCCTGGGGCCATATAATGAAAAGTTATGAAGGAATTTTTCAAAAGTCGCACCATGAAACGACTGGAATAGGTAGTATTTCTTACGAAATCTACCTAAAAATAAGCGAGTTTTGGTCGAGGAAAAATAGAATTTCTCTTATTACGTATTACCGAGCCAGATCAAATACAATTGCGCCAAGCTTGGCGCCAATTATACTAATTAAAGTGACGCTAATATTTGACAACTAATACAGCTTAGCATAGCTAATAAGAGATATAATGTAATAATAATACGCAATATAGTTTATTTATTTTTTATAGTTTATAATTTATTTTTTATTATACAGGTTTCGTACGGGTACCGTTATTTTCAAGGCCAAATATAAGTTTTTAGAGAACTAAATCTAGTTTAAACGGACGAAATTTCGCCTTATTTAAGGAGAGATTTTCCATAAGAAAATACTGGTACCGAAGAATTTCTTACTCTGGAAATTCAAGGACCCGTACGAACCCTGTTATGGATCATAGTTAATTGTTATTTATGTAATATAGTTCATTTATTATATTATATTCAATAATTTATTTATTTTTTGTTATTTACAACTTTAAAAAATGTTTTGTATTTAATGATATTAAATTACTGTTTTGAACGTGATTTCCAGTGATAAACAAGATTGGTAATTAGCAGCCCTTTTAAATTCGAAAGCATAGAGAAAATCGTCCTAAATATTACTTATAAGTCCAGGTGAGTGTATAAAAAATTCAAAAGAGTAACTGTTTCAAAAATAACGGCAGGACTATTTCATCAACACAGTCCTAATTCCTACATTTCGTTTGAACACTTACACAATTTACATTGCCCAGGTATCCAGCAGGTAAAAAAAATTAAAGCGCGTTTCAATCTTTTTTGGGACACTCTGTATAGTTTCATATCACTTTTGAAATATATCCATTTATTTCTCCTCATAAAAGTAATAAAATTTACTAACAGTCTATAAAAGAGACATAAAATAATGACATAAAAATTTTTGCTACTCCACATTTTTTTCGCTTGTCATCGCAGAAAACCCATCATTCTGAAATAATAAACATTCATAATTAGTTTATCTTTTCCATTTGTACACAAAACTCGCAAGAATGAAAACATTTTTGGAACTAAAATTCTTCTTAATTAGCATTCGATAAAAAGGGAGTTAATTTGTTGCGGTATTCGAATAAGCCCAGTTCAAAGCGAGTCTTGAATTTAGTTTATTTACCAACATTATTAGATTAAGATACTTTAGGCTTATTTCTATTTTAAATGTTTCATAATTTGGAGATTATTGGAACATAATAAGATTTTGTTAATATTTTGAAGAATCGTTGTTAAAGCAATCTAATTTGCATTTAGAAAGTTAAAATATTTTGGAAAGATGGAAAAAAAGTTTGCCTTAATTTTATTTAGTTGCCCGAACTAAGTTGCACTCTAATTACATAAATACCTTTAAAAATACATTTCTACTTTTTATTCAACTTGAATCTAAAAGGATTCGTATAAACATTAATAAATCAACTGTAATAAATTATATTTCTTCTATATAATAACATATGGTCTACAAAGTATCCCAAAATGATTGAAACGCGTTTTAAAATTTTACTTGGAGATAAGTAGAAAGTGTAAATTGTAAAAGGGTCCAAGATAAGGTGTAGAAAATAAAGTTATGTTAAAATAAAATACTTTTCCCATTAACTTTCATAAAGTTACACTTTTAAAATTTATATATCCCCCCCCCCCCCTCACCACCACCACCTCCGCCACCAAACAAAGCTGGCCAATTATATTGGTTATTTCCTTTTGCTTCGAAAAGATTACGACAAAAACTGTATCTATTTTTTTTAATTCAGCAAATTATAGTACAAGAAAAAAAGATAATTTACACCACTTTTTTGCATGATTTTAAATGTCATTTGACCAGTGAAAGTAGGGAACATATATAAATTAGGGATGGGGTTAATTCTTGTATCAAAAATATGTTAATAAATGCGGAAAAAATTCTATCGCATCTAAATATAGCATTGTCCAGACACAGATTACGTAAACAGACAAAGTTTTAAATCCGAGAAACTCAATTCCAAGAAAAGAAATTCCCAAAACATTCTGAAAGTATTTTTCCTTAATCCCAATACATGACTATGGACCTCTTCTAATAATACTTCTGTAAATATTTTTTAGTTTTACATCTCTAATATTTTTGCAACAACCATTTACCTTTTTGTTTATAGGTCAACTGCATATATAATATTTTTTGTGCTTCCATTTTCTTGCAATATGACATATCTGTGTAATATTGAAACATTTTTACCATTCACAATGGTCAAATTTTAATCAAATTAACTCATTCAAACTTTAAACATACAAGCATGGAATTTTTTAATGAACTTGTTGCAGAAAAACTTGCTAAACTTGCTAAATTTTGTCCAGAAAAATTTGCTAAAAATTTTGTCTAGAGGTCCGTATAAAAATTTTAAAGTGTACTTAAATGAAAAATAATTCAAAGACTATTTCATTAATATTATCTTATTTCATACCTTCTTTTGTACACTTTTCACTTTACATTGTCTACTAATCTCAAAAAAAAAAAAAAAAAAAAAGAAAGAAAGAATGTTTCAGCATTTTTGATACACCTTGTATACGAAAACCTAATATAATATAATAATTTATATTAGGTTCGTTTCAACGCACAATGATATTCATATATATAAAAGTAATAAAATTAGACAACATTCCTATTAAAAAAGAATAAAATATCTATCTAAAAACTATACTGTTCCGCTCTTTATTACTTCTTATTGCAACAAACAAATCAAATCACTTTGTAGCAATCAGTTCATCTAACTATTTTGATTCTTTATTTTGTATGTACAGCTAAAAAGAATAACGAATTTATCTCCATGAAAATACATGGTGTTTTAAAGAAAAGTACGCAGAATTTAAATTAGTATTATAACGTAATTTTTTATTAACATATACTATTTTTCGAATTGTAAAATTGAACTACAATAATGAACGTTTTTGGTTTTTGTAAGTAATGAAAGAGAAAATAACAGTTCATTACCATACAATGAATGACATATGTTTTTATCACCCAGTTTTAATTTGCGACGTTTATGAACGTGATCTTTCCTAATGTTGCTTGGATGACAGTTTAATCTGTTTTCAGGCATTATTTCAAATTAATCAAAACTGAAAGGAAAAGAAGAACGTGCCAGTTATCAGCGAATAAAATGTGTATGCATTTTTTAAAATCTTGTAGTATTAATTAACATTCGATTAAAAAGATTAATTCATTATCTAAGTTAAACCACATGAAGTCTAGATATGTAATGAATTTCTCAACTTTATCTCCTTTCACGGAAAAAAATATTCAGTTAAAAGAACCAAAAAATAGCTCCATCCAAATATTTGGTTGGACTCTAACTAAATCATTTGGTCAGTCCAACCAAATATTTGGATGGGGCTATATTAACCAAACATTTAGTTCACACAACTATTTTTTTTTGTTCTTTTAACTAAATAGTTTTTCCCGTGTACCTTAGTGTTTCTTATAATGTTCTGTATGCTTGATAATTTAAAACTAGTATATGAAAGTTAAAAAATATAAATGTTTAAAATTTCATAAAATACCCTACAATCTCTTCAAGAAATCGAGTTTTGAAATTTACCGTATTTACCTGCATTATCTCCTTTACATTGCTTAGATTTACTTGTAATGTATGTACGCTTGATATCTGAAAAATAACTCGAACTTAAAAATAATTCTTTAAAATTTTATCGAACTCTCCATATGTACTAAGATGCCTACAAAGCTCACAGAGACTTTCAGAAAATTTTAAGATTTTTTGAAATATTATTTCTTAAATAATGAGAATCTTTATTATGTCTAATTGCCCGACTTTTTCATTCATTAATAAAATTTAAATAAAAATTTAATAAGGTTAATTTTCGTAGTCTAAAAAATTTCAAGGAAAAGTGGCTATTTGAGAGAATTCAATTTATCATAAAAATATGTGATGTATTTTTTAGTATACGACCACATACTGCAATTATTTTGAAATGAACTACTTTATTTGTCGTCATAAAAATAATAAAATCTACCAACATCCTATAAAATAGATATAAAATAACGATTTTAAAATTCTACTATTCCCAATTTACCCGCTTGTTATCTCATGCAAAATATCATTCTGAAAATCCTCTTAATTAGTTTGATTTTTTAATTTTTATACATAAAATCTTAAATTTATAATAATGAAGACATGCCTTTGTGAACTAAAAATTATCTTACTTAGCATTAAATAAAATGTTTGATTAATCAGTCGTCATATACATATAAACTTATTTCAAGGGAATCGAATATCTTCCGGTTTATAATTTATTTACATTTTCTATGGGGTTTAATAATTTAACAATATTCCAAGTTCGGCATTTATTTATTACATTTCTAAAGAATAATCATTAAAATGACTCTAATTATGTTTAAAAAACTTTTGCAATATAAACGAAAAATATACATAATTTTTTATTTTGTCTAATTAGCCATCTTTTGCATTCTAATTAACATAAAACGATTATACTGAAATAAAAATCTTTGTTTTGTTTCAGTAAAATTTTAATTTTAAATGAATAACGCAAGTGTAGCAATTACTTTGAATTTATTAGCAAAATAAAAAATACTTGATATATGTAATGCTCTACATAGGGTAGCGTTTCAAACAATTGTATAACAATGTCATTATACAAAAATGTATCCAAGTTACAATTTAAAAATCAGATGCTCCACGTATTTTTAGTAAAAGACGTTTCTAAAAGATTCTTAAAGTGATTATCTTTGGGAAAATTTTCCAATGCTACTGTGTTTTCTGAACTTCAACTACAAATCACATTAATATTTAAGTAAGCTTTTATTCCATTTGTATTTGAAATACCTACTAGAAAGTACGTCATTTGCTTTAATTTTCTGTTTGATGGTATAATTGTGATCTTATTTGATTGATAATTATTGTTGCTTTGATGTACTTGTATCTCATCAAAGATTAATTCTATAAATGAAACTACAATGAATACTATGAAATGCAAGTATAGCAATTACTTTGAATTTATTAAAAAAAAAAAAAAAATCTGAAATGTATCATACTCTACGTAGATTAGTGTTTCAAACAATGACGTAAGATTTCATGTTTACAAAAATGTAACCAAGTTACAATTTAACAATCAGACGTTGCGAGAAAGCTGTTTAAAAAATAGTTTAAAAACTAAAGTATTTTTAGTAGAAGACGTTTCTGAAAGTTTCCAAAAGTTATTGTCTTTGGGGAATTTTTCCAATGCTATTGTGTTTTGTGAACTTTAACGAAAAATCCCTGTAACATTAAAGTAAGCTTGGTACTTTTCAGTTAGTCGGGCGCCAGTGTTATATATAGATATTTATATACATACATATATGTAAATATACATATATATACATATACACATATTGTACATATACACACATATACATATATGTAAATATATATGTATATTTACATATATGTATGTATATAAATATGTATATATAATACTGGCGCCCGGGTAACCGAAAAGCACCGTAAGCTTTTATCCCATTTGTATTTGAAATACCTACTTGATGTTGCAAGAAAGCAATTTTAAAAATAGTTTAACACTAAAGCTACCGCGAAGGGTCAAATGACCCTTTTTGAATTTTCTTTTTGAATGTCTTGAACTAAAACATTTCTTTATATTTCACAACTTTATAAAATATATGATCATATTATTCCTTAAAATTCCTCATCTCCGAACTACATTTTTTGCCTAGAAAAATATATTTTAGGCTTAACTACTGCAAGGCGTCATTTAACACCTGAATAAATTTATGTGAAATCATAAAGATATAAATTTTTTGTTAGGTAAATTAGTAAATTGCGTATTTCTGCTATTACATCATTTATTCTACTGTATTACATCATATTTGTTAACCCTTTCGAGGCGCGGAGTAATTCTGCTTATAAACTGATGAAATAATGGACTGACACCAGAATTTATAAACGAATTTATTAGAAAATATGAACTTGCTTATTTTCACGTACATTATAAAAGGAAAATTTTAATTGACTATTATTGGTGCCGATTGTCAATTTTGGAATTAAAATTAGGTGTCTTTTTTTAAGGACACCGCCCTCGAAAGGGTTGATGTGTGATGGTATAGTTAGAAATTGACTTTACTCCGAGTGAGATTCTAGTTTGAACATTTCAGGTTATATCGAGAACGAAATAATCTTATAAATATCTGGCGAACATAAAAGAAATTTGCACGATATTTGTTTATTAAATTTTCGAATTTCTTGAAATAATTAATTTTTCTTGAAATTTTTGCGTAATTATATTTTTTTTTTACTGTAATAAATAAGCAATTTGTAATAATTATTTGAAAAATTTTTTTTTGTTCATACACCAAAGTGTATCAACTGGTATATTTTTCGTAAAACATCGTAAAATATATAACTTTTTATTTAGGGGTCATTTGACCCCTTCCGGTAGGAATAGGTATAAATAAATATCGGTACGTTTAGTGTTAAAAACTAAAGTATTTTTAGTAGAAGACCTTTGTGAAACTTTCCAAAAGCTATTACCAAAGTTAGTGCCTTTGGGGAATTTTTCCAGTGTTATTGTGTTTTGTAACTTCAACTAAAAATCACTGTAATATTAAAGTAAGCTTTTATTCCAGTTGTATTTGAAATACCTATTTGAAAATGGGTTATTTGTAGGGATATAGTAGAGGGTATACGGTGGTATACGCCGTATACCTTCTGGATTTTTTTAAGGAACACCGTATATCCTCTGTTTCTCAAAAAAGCTATAGTATATACACTGTAGGATATACCCTCTGCTTAGAGCGTATGGCCTCTGCTTTTTTTACGACTACACCACTGGTTATTTGTTTTACTTTTCTGTTTAATGGAATAATTGTGCTCTCATTTGATTGATAATTATTTTTTATATAATATATAATATATAAATGTTTATATAATATATAACTTTTTATTTAGGGGTCATTTCACCCCTTCCGGTACGAATAGATATAAAAAAATATCGGTACGTTTAGTGTTAAAAACTAAAGTATTTTTAATAGAAGACCTTTGTGAAACTTTCCAAAAGCTATTGCCAAAAGTTACTGCCTTTGGGGAATTTTTCCAGTGCTATTGTGTTTTGTAACTTCAACTAAAAATCACTGTATAATTAAAGTAAGGTTTTATTCCATTTGTATTTGAAATACCTATTTGAAAATGGGTTATTTGCAGGGATATAGTGGAGGGTATACGGTGGTATATGCCGTATACCTTCTGGATTTTTTTAAGGAACACCGTATATCCTCTGTTTCTCAAAAAAGCTATAGTATATACACTGTAGGATATACCCTCTGCTTAGAGCGTATGCCCTCTGCTTTTTTTACGACTACACCACTGGTTATTTGTTTTACTTTTCTGTTTGATGGTATAATTGTGCTCTCATTTGATTGATAATTATTGTTTCTTTGATGTACTTTCATATCATCAAAAATAAATACTATAAATTAAACTACAATGAATACTATTAATAATTAATGCTAGTGATGCAATTACTTTGAATTTATTTTTTATAAAAATATCTGAAATATACCATAATCTTCGTATAATAGTATTCCGAACAATGACGTAACGATTTCATGTTTACAAAAATATAACCAAGTTACAATTTAACAATCAGATGCTCAAAGAAAGCTATTTCAAAAATAGTTTTAAAAGCAAAGTATTTTTAGTAGAAGACGTTTCTGATAGTTTCTAAAAGTTATTGCCTTTGGGGAATTTTTCCAGTACTATTGCGTTTTGAGAACTTCAACTAAAAATCACTGTAATATTAAAGTAAGCTTTTATCCCATTTGTATTTAAAATACCTACTTGATGTTGCAAGAAAGCTATTTTAAAAATAGTTTAAAAACTAAAGTATTTTTAGTCGAAGATGTTTCTGAAAGTTAAAAAAAGTTATTGCCTTTGGGTAATTTTCACAGTGCTATTTTGTTTTATGAACTTCAACAAAAAATCATTGTAATATTAAAGTATGCTTTTATCCCATTTGTATCCGAAATAACTACTTGACGTTATAAGAAAGCTATTTTAAAAATAGTTTTAAAACTAAAGTATTTTTAAAAGAAGACCTTTCTGAAAGTTTCCGAAAGCTATTGCCAAAGTTATTGCCTTTGGGGAAATTTTTCCAGTGCCATTTAGTTTTGTGAGCTTCAAAGAAAAATCATTGTAATATTAAAGTAAGCTTTTATTCCATTTGTATTTGAAATATCTACTTGAAAATAGGTTATTTGTTTTACTATTCTGTTTGATGGCATAACTGTGCTCTCACTTGACTGATAATTATTGTTGCTTTGATGTACTTGCATCTCATCAAAGATAAAAACTATAAATGAAACTACAATGAATACTATGAATAAATAATGCAAGTGTAGCAATTACTTTAAATTTATTTTTTGAAAAATATCTGAAATGTATCATACCCTACGCTATGTAATAGTATTTCAAACAATGACGTAAGATTTCATGTATGCAAAAATGTAACCAAATTACAATTTAACAATCAGATGTTGCAAGAAAGCGGTTTTAAAATTAGTTTAAAAACTAAAGTACTTTTAGTAGAAGACGTTTCTGAAAATTTCCAAAAGTTGTTGCCTTTGGGGAATTTTTCCAGTGCTATTGTGTTTTGTGAACTTCAACTAAAAATCACTGTAATGGTAAAGTAAGCTTTTATACCCATTTGTATTTAAAATATCTACTTGATGTTGCAAGAAAGTTATTTTAAAAATAGTTTAAAAACCAAAGCATTTTTTGTACAAGACGTTTCTGATAGTTTCTAAAAGTTAATGCCTTTGGGGAATTTTTTGTGTGCTATTGCTTTTGAGAACTTCAACTAAAAATCACTGTAAGATTAAAGTAAGCTTTTATCCCATTTGTATTTGAAATACCTACTTGATGTTGCAAGAAATCCATTTTAAAAATAGTTTAAAAACTGAACTATTTTTAGTAGAAGACATGTCTGAAAATTTCCAAAAGTTACTGCCTTTAGGGAATTTTCCCAGTGCTATTGTGATTTGTGAACTTCCTCTAAAAATCACTGTTATATTAAAATAAGCTTTTATCCCATTTATATTTCAAATACATACTTGATGTTGCAAGAAAGTTACTTTAAAAATAATTTATATATTAAGGTACTTTTAGTAGAAGACCTTTCTGAAAGTTTCCAAAAATTATTGCCTTTGGGGATTTTCCCAGTACTATTGTGTTTTGTTCACTTCAACGAAAAATGACTGCAACATTAAGTAAGCTTTTATATTCCATTTGTATTTGAAATACCTACTTGAAAATAGGTTATTGTTTTACTTTTCTGTTTGATGGTATAGTATAATTGTGCTCTCATTTGATTGATAATTATTGTTGCTTTTATATACTTGCATCTCATCAAAG
Source organism: Maratus speciosus (assembly GCA_963932465.1). Taxonomy (NCBI): domain Eukaryota; kingdom Metazoa; phylum Arthropoda; class Arachnida; order Araneae; family Salticidae; genus Maratus; species Maratus speciosus. Next base: position 236,527,488 of record OZ010789.1, read on the forward strand.
ATAAAAACTATAAATGAAACTACAATAAATACTATGAATAAATAATGCAAGTGTAGCAATTACTTTGAATTTATTTTTTTAAAAAATATCTCAAATGTATCATACTCTACGTAATAGTATTTCATACTATGACGTAAGATTTCATGTTTGCAAAAATATAACCAAATTACAATTTAACAATCAGATGTTGCAAGAAAGCTGTTTTAAAAATAGTTTAAAAACTAAAGTATTTTTAGTAGAAGACGTTTCTGAAAATTTCCAAAAGTTATTGCCCTTGGGGAATTTTTCCAGTGCTATTGTGTTTTATGAACTTCAACTAAAAATGACTGTAATGGTAAAGTAAGCTTTTATACCCATTTGTATTTAAAATATCTACTTGATGTTGCAAGAAAGTTATTTTAAAAATAGTTTAAAAACCAAAGCATTTTTTGTACAAGACGTTTCTGATAGTTTCTAAAAGTTATTGCCTTTGGGGAATTTTTTGCGTGCTATTGCTTTTGAGAACTTCAACTAAAAATCACTATAAAATTAAAGTAAGCTTTTATCCCATTTGTATTTGAAATACCTACTTGATGTTGCAAGAAAGCCATTTTAAAAATAGTTTAAAAACTGAACTATTTTTAGTAGAAGACATGTCTGAAAATTTCCGAAAGTTACTGCCTTTAGGGAATTTTCCCAGTGCTATTGTGATTTGTGAACTTCCACTAAAAATCACTGTTATATTAAAATAAGCTTTTATCCCATTTATATTTCAAATACATACTTGATGTTGCAAGAAAGTTACTTTAAAAATAGTTTAAATATTAAGGTATTTTTAGTAGAAGACCTTTCTGAAAGTTTCCAAAAGTTATTGCCTTTGGGGAATTTTTCCAGTACCATTGTGTTTTGTTCACTTCAACGAAAAATGACTGTAACATTAAAGTAAGCTTTTATATTCCATTTGTATTTGAAATACCTACTTGAAAATAGGTTATTGTTTTACTTTTCTGTTTGATGGTATAATTGTGCTCTCATTTGATTGATAATTATTGTTGCTTTGATATACTTGCATCTCATCAAAGATAAAAACTATAAATGAAACTACAATAAATACTATGAATAAATAATGCAAGTGTAGCAATTACTTGGAATTTATTTTTTAAAAAAATATCTGAAATGTATCATACTCTACGTAATAGTATTTAATACAATGACGTAAGATTTCATGTTTGCAAAAATATAACCAAATTACAATTTAACAATCAGATGTTGCAAGAAAGCTGTTTTAAAAATAGTTTAAAAACTAAAGTATTTTTAGTAGAAACCGTTTCTGAAAATTTCCAAAAGTTATTGCCCTTGGGGAATTTTTCCAGTGCTATTGTGTTTTGTGAACTTCAACTGAAAATGACTGTAACATTAAAGTAAGCTTTTATACCCATTTGTATTTGAAATACCCACTTGATGTTACAAGAAAGCTCTTTTAAAAATAGTTTAAAAACTAAAGTATTTTTAGTCGAAGACGTTTCTGAAAGTTTCCTAAAGTTGTTGCCTTTGGGGAATTTTTCCAGTGCTATTGTGTTTTGTGAACTTCAACTAAAAATCACTGTAATATTAAAGTAAGCTTCTATTCCATTTTGTATTTGAAATACCTACTTGAAAATAGGTTATTTGTTTTACTTTTCTATTTGATGGTATAAACGTGCTCTTATTTGATTGATAATTATTGTTTCTTTGATGTACTTGCATCTCATCAAAGATAAACACTATAAATGAAACTACAATGAAAGATTAATGCAAGTGTAGCAGTTACTTTGAATTTATTTAAAAAAAAAAAAATAGCTGAAATATATCATACTCTACGTAGAATAGTATTTCAAACAATGACGTAACGATTTCATGTTTACAAAAATGTAACCAAGTTACAATTTAACAATCAGATGCTCAAGAATACTATTTCAAAAATAGTTTAAAAACTAAAGTATTTTTAGTAGAGGACGTTTTTGATATTTTCTAAAAGTTATTGGTTTTGGGAATTTTTCCAATGATATTGTGTTTTGTGAACTTCAACTAAAAGTAACGGTGATATTAAAGTGACCTTTTTTTTCCATTTGTATTTAAAATACCTACTTAAAAATAGATTTTTTTTTTTTTAACTTTTCTGTTTGATGGTAAAATTGAGCTCTCATTTGTTTGATAATTATTTGTTCTTTGATGCACTTGCATCTCCTCAAAGATTAATCCTTCTACTTATAAAAAAAGTAACGATTTGGAAATGGGCCAAACGATTTGGAAATTGACCAATGAAAATCTGAGTACATACCGCGAAACGCATCTGATTGATCAGAGATTTTTGAATTTTCTTAGCGGGACTTGTGCTTGGCGAAAACCATGAAAGTAGACATTTCAGATAGAATGGGTATAGTCCAGGCAATAGGGAATTTTACCTAGCAAAATTAATGGTAGTACTGTAAATTAGCTTTCTAGATGTTTTTTGGGTCGCTGAATCCAAATTTGTAATTTCTCACCAAAATTTCCCCCGGCAACCTCCCCAAATTTTGGTAAAAAGCCTCCCCAAAAAGGTTTTTATTAAAAAAATCAATTTTTTTATTGTTTTAGAGAAAAAGTATTTAGAAATTCAGAAAGTAGACAAAATTTCAAACAAATTAGATATATGACATTATGACTTAGGATGAAGGGGAAGGGAGATCTACCTCGGAACATGCGCGCGGTGTTGCGTAAATTAAGTTGCGCAATTCCACTTAACCACTCACACGTTTACATTCGCCCTCCCATCTCCCCTACGAACTTTCTCTATAAGGTTTACTTTAAGATTTTTGGGTCGCTGAATCCGAATTTTTAACTTTCCCCAAAAAATTTCCCCCCCGAAACCCCCCCAAATAGTTGTTTTTAACTTAAATTTCTTATTGTTTTAGGGGAAAAGCATTACGAAATTCAGAAACTAGACCAAAATTACAACAAATAGGGTATATGACATTATGACGTAGGATGAACGGGGAGGGGGAGGGCTGCCTCTGAACATGCACTGCAGCACTACGTGCACTAAATTATGAAGTCCAGGCAATAGAGAATTTTATCTAGCAAAATGAATACTAGTTCTGGATTTCGACTCACTTTATGTTTTTTGGGTCGCTGAATCCGAATTTGTAACTTCCCACCAAAATTTCACCCGGCAACATCCCAAAAAATTGATTTTTTGAAAAAATTTGGTTTTTTAGAAATGCGCGCGGGGAATGTTCCGAGGCAGCCCCCTCTCTCCCCGTTTATCCTACGTCATAATGTCATTTATCCTATTTGTTGCAAATTTTGTCTAGTTTCTGAATTTCGTAATGCTTTTCCCCTAAAGCAATAAGAAATTTAAGTTAAAAACAACTATTTGAGGGGTTTTCGGGGGGGGGGGAAATTTTGGGGGTAAGTTAAAAATTCGGATTCAGCGACTCAAAAAACTTAAAGTAAACCTTATAGAGAAAGTTCTTAGGGAAGATGGGAGGGCTAATGTAAACGTGTGTGTGGTTAAGTGGAATTGCGCAACTTAGTCCACGCAGCACTGCGGCGCATGTTCCGAGGCAGATCCCCCTTTCCCCTTCATCCTAAGTTATAATGTCATGTATCTAATTTGTTGCAAATTTTGTCTATTTTCTGAGTTTCTAGATACTTTTTCCTTAAAACAATTAAAAAAAAAAGATTTTTTCAATAAAAACCTTATTTGGGGGCTTTTTACCAAAATTTGGGGAGGTTGCCGAGAGAAATTTTGGTGGGAAGTTACAAATTCGGATTCAGCGACGCAAAAAACATCTAGAAAGACGATTTCCAGTACTACCATTAATTTTGCTTGGTAGAGTCCCTATACGGTCTCTATATCCTGGACTAGTAGGGAAAGGGAAGAATCTTCTGCATTTCGATAGACTTCTGTTTTTTGGTATTTTTTTTAGGGGTCGATGGCAAAAGGGATTTTTACAGAAAGAAAATAATTTCCATTAACTAATGAGAAAGGTGTGTGTGCGGGGGGGGTGGGGTGGAGGAGGTCATCTGCGTTTCAATAACCTTCTGCTGTAACTAACAATTAGCGACTCCTTTACAAACATAAGGGGGGAAAATTCCAAATAATTTTAATAAATTTATTACTTTTTAAATTTAACATATTTTTTAAATTTACAATCTTTTTAATTTTTAATTTTTATTTTTCTATTAGTTTATAATTTTATTGAATTGTAAATTTATTTAATTTCTAATTATTCAAATAAATTATAAATTTACCTTTTTTAATATTTTAATATTTTATAATTCTTATAATTCTGAAACTGTGTAAGCTTTAATGATTATGTGCTTGGAGATAAGAAAATAAAATTGTCCGGAGTTGGGGTGGAGCGCGTTTTTACGAAGTGGAATCTAAAAATTGAATGCATAGGAATTAAGGGATTGCGAAGTGATCCAGAATGGAATTGCGAAGCAATGACGTCTGGGGTTGGCTAGAAAATAGAGATTGCTTTGCGATACTGAACGAAATAAGGATGCGATTAAGCAGGGGGTTGGTGAGCATAGCGAGAATGAGGGCGGAGTCCACCTATTACTATAAATGAAACTACTATGAATACTATGGAGGAGTTTGATCCGCCATGCAACGATGGTTCAGGGGTTCGATGGTATTGTAAGATTAAAAAAAAAAACTCCAATATTATAGGTGAAAGAAATGAAGTCAATATTTTTTAATTTCAAATGAAAAACAGGTAATTCGTAAAAACATCATATATGGAGATCTGTAGATATATATAGCTATCCATGGCGAAGTGCTCCGTAACGTCAAAAAGGAATAAACAGCGGCTCTTTATCGGACTTTATAGCAACAGCGGGAGAAAGCCAACTGAACTCTTTGCGTACTGAATCACGTGATTTGGCGTAGTACATTATCGCCAAACTACAAAGTTTTTTGACGCCGGAAAAAAAGCAGACAAAGCCTTGGCGGGAGGTTTAGCAGAAAATAATGTGACAGCCCCCTTTCAGCACACACTCACGAGATGTAAAGAAACCCTACTTTATTTCATGAGAAAGAGCGACATGAAGTCTGGGTTTGTTTAGTTTAACACCAACGAATTGAGCTTAAATGTGATTGCGAAATCTTTGACGAATGTATGGAAATGCAGAGAAAAGAATATGTACTAAGATAAATGAAATATATTTGAAACCACAATTCCCATAAAATACTTTTATTTTTTTTATTTATTTTTACCCGTCAAATTCTAACTGCAATTAAGAGTGACTTATTTACAACGCAGATAAAATACGATAAAAGAAAATGTAATGTTAAAAAGACAGCTGCACTTAGGTTTTTTGTGTATTTGATTACTTTTAAATAAAGACCGTTAAGAAATAAAAATTAAATATGCGAGAATGGGATTTTGAATCAGTGGAAAATAAAAACATAAATCTTTGTATTTGAACGTGTTGAGTTAAGTTCGTTGCAAAAGTAGAGAGAAAGGAAAATATATATACATGAAGATAGAATTATGTATTGTTTTAAGAAAAAGAATTAATTTAATGATTTTACTTGTTCAAAGTAGATTTTGATTAACGGGGAGCTGGAAATTGATATGTTGCAGAGAAAGCTGCCACAAATACTATGAATGAATAATGCTAATTTAGCAATTACTTTGAATTTATTTTTTAAAAAATCAGAAATATGTCATATTCTATGTAGAATAGTATTTCAAATAATGACGCAACGATTTCATGTTTACAAATATGTAACCAAGTTACAATTTAACAATCGGTTGCTCCAAGAAAGCTATTTCAAAAATAGTTTTAAAACTAAAGTATTTTTAGCGGAAGATGTTTCTGATAGTTTCTAAAAGTTATTGCTTTTGGGGAATTTTTCCAATGCTATTGTGTTTTGTGAACTTCAACTAAAAATCGCAGTAAAATAATTCACTATTAAAGTAAACTTTTATTCCTTTTATATTTGAAATACCCGCTTGAAAATAAGTTATTTGCTTTAGTTTTCTGGTTGATGGGATAATTGTTCTGTTATTTCAATTATAATTATTGTTGCGTCAATGTACTTGCACCTCATCAGATATGAAGCCTGTTTATGAAATTACTTTTAAAGAAATATATTCAGCTTTTCATTATCACATGTTGAATAGGAAAGAAAGAGTAGACAGAATCACTTTTCAAAATTAAAAAGAAAACGGATTCCAAAATAGCTGAAATTACAATACATGACGTATGAACAATTTTTTTTTTTTTTTGGGGGGGGGGGGTATTTTTTGAATGAAATTTGAACTAAAAATAATCTTCCTCTTTAAAAATTTTAATCGTATCTCTAAATATTTATGTTTTAAAATTCAAATAAAGAAATACATAATATCAAATTATACGGCTATTAAATACATTGTTAAATATAGGGAGGTATTTTTCTAAATAAATTTTGCCAGTTAACAAAATTTATAATGAAATTAAAGTAAGAAATAACCCTAAAATATTTTAACGCTATATGTGCATGGGAAATCACCCTTCCATTGACTTTTAAGCTCAATAATTTATTTTTAAATTAAATATATATATATATAATTTTTAAAAATCTTTTCAAGAATAGTTTTTTGAAGTGATGTCAGTTATGCTATTTGAAGGACATGTATTTAGCCTTTGACATTGATTCCTTAGATCGTTTTTCCATTTACCAACACGACACCGATAAATCGTACATCAATGTCGTTATCCGGCATCGATTGCACGCAAAACGCATTCATGTACATGATATAATGACAAAATCGTCATCGAATAGTTAGGTGGAAAAGTGAGTGGTGTGTAGGAAGGCCTTTTGCCTGTACCGATGTCGGATAACGATAATCGGTATGATTTATTGGTAACGTGTCGGTAAGTGAAAAAGCGATTTTAACATAAACATTTACAAATTTAAATTACTTGCTATTAACCAAACTAAAAAGCAATCTAATAATGTTGGTAATTTTAAATAATGAGAAAATGAATATTAATATTCATTTTCTCATTTTCTATATTTATTTATTTTAAATAATGTTTTGAAATTCGGTGAAAGGTTATGTATTTGTGTAATCAATAAAATTTTCTGTATCGCTCACATGCTTCATTCTTTGTTCAAACTTTGAAAAATACTGAGAAAACTCCGTAACTAATTTCGTTTTTCTAATTAGAAAATCAATAAAAAAAATAATAACTTGGACTTATGCTGCCAAATTTAATGATTAAAAACACTTAAGATGCTCATCAGCGTACTACATATGTGGAGCAAACATGCAAACCATGCTTTCTCCTTCAGATACAAATTTTCAAAAAACACAAAAAACTGATAAATAAGAAAATAACTTGTATTTAATTCTCATTTTTATTGCGTATTTTTATTACTGTTTATTAGAAAGAATTGCAAGCATACTTAAGATATTAAACATAAAACAAATTAATAAAATGCATTTAATATTTGGAGAAATCACGTTTTGACCGAATTCAGAGGAGGAAACATGTTTTGATTGTTTGACAAGTGGATAAAACGCTTTTTGAATGAAATAAGTTCTAACTCACAAATAATACAATAGCATTATTTTATTTGAATAAATGCCGAATTTCAGTTGATTATTGTTAAAATAAAATGACAGATTATGGTACCTAGTAGTATTCATTAAATATTTACTAAATAAATACTCGTTTGCCAGAAATCCACTTCAAATTTTAAAACCAATATCTTCATCTAGACAGTTATACACATATCCCTCTTCTTTATTGCAGGCTTATCAATCATGGATAATGTGGTTGTATCATTTGAATATATCATCAGGTCGATTTTGCCATTGTTCACTATACATTACCTTCAAAAGTTTTTTAACATCTTTGTTCTTTTCAACTGGTATGGCGTGGCTAAGAGGAAGATATTCTAAAACAACCCTTTGAACAAGGCAACAGTAACTCCCTTTTTAAGAAGATTTACATCATATTCTTCATTTAGATCTTGAAATCTATAATTCTGGAAGCCTTTAACTTTAACAGTTCTCTTATTTTTTTCTAAAACAACCCGCTTCAATTGTGATACGTATGGTAGGTTTCGAAAGTACACATTAAGTGACAACTGTGATTGGCAGACTGGAGAAATCACTGCTTGATTGAATGCAGGCTTTGGAGGAAACACTCTTTGATTGAAACGTAAAGTTTTAAAATTGATTTATAATCGGAGACAAAAAATTTTTTAGTAAAAAATACCATTTATTTCTGTGCAATTTAACACAGAGTTCATAAAAATAACAATAACTCATTTTTTATTTTTTTGTGAGAAAACACGGTTTGAATGTTTGCTCCACATATATAAAATCAATAATAAACGTACATTAAAAATATACCCAACGTTTCGGACTTATTCTAACAACCATCTTCAGGGGTTTCTTGACCTCTACGCAGTTTACGTTACACACATCACAGTCACTGTCACAAACATTAAACTAAAAACATTTCAATGAAAGATCACAAAACTTCAAGAAAAATACAAACATTTTCCATACAATTTTTTATTCGTCTTTATTCGCAACACACCTTTCCGTTTCCGAAATTATTATTATTATTATTATTATTATTATTTTGGAAATATGCATTTTGACAAATACTACAGTCTGCCAGTTATACTTATGGACGGAAAAGGTTATCATATTTTCTTGCAAATACTAAAATACTTTTTGACTATTTGCAGCTCACAGTCAAGAAACAATTTATATAAAAATTTGAAATTTGCTTTTAACATTAAGCAAAATATTAATACACACTATGCGGCCATTAATCATCGAATACTTTCAATTTTAGACATTTTGTTGAATATTTAAAGATACATTTGTCGGATTTTTCTGGGACTTCGGGATTATGAAGAATACATTCGACTTCATATTTGTCAATGGCGATTTCATCAGAAGAACAATTAAGGGCTCAACAAAAAATCTAAGAAAAATAATAATTTTTGGGATCACCCTGTAAAATAAAATTTACGAAATTATCTATCGCTATAGCTTACGAATATATGGATATTGTACAATATATGTATTCATTTGTGGAAGAATAAAACGTATATTCATGGAAATATAGCGATTTTTTTTTAAGTTCAAAAATTTTTTGCATGTTTTTTGTTTATATTATGCAGGGAGTTTTTTTAGTTGCTCTCTAAGAACAGCTAAATGATAAAGGGGTTTTCCATAAATTGTCGTTTTTAATTTTTACTTTTTCTAATTTTCATTTTTTATTGATGCCTTAGTTTTTCTTAGAAAAACTAAGCCTGACCTAGTCTATTCCAAGAAAAAAAGATGTATCAAAATGTAAGCATTTCTTTCTAAATCTACTCGTTGAGATTCATTAAGTGCAAACTCCTTTGCTAAAAGCCAGATAATAAAAAGTGAATTGTGGAAAATCCCTTATTATTCAGCAGCTTTTAGAGAGCATATAAAAATTCGTTCACTATATTGCCGATATCTTTTTGAATTTTCACGATATTTGACTGACTATTTATTATGAGTTGCTCCATAGAGTTGACTATCAAATCATGAAAAAAAATTTTTTATCGTGAGCGCATGCGCAGGTAAAATATATTTCATACAACTGATCAAATTTCCTGAAATATTTAACATATTTACATTCCAGTTGTATCATATTATTTCTACTACTTTTTGTGAAATTTTGTGAATCTGGCGTTAAATTTGGTAAAAAGCCCTGCATGATATAAACAAAAAATATGCACAAATTTTTTCAGCTTTGAAAAAAATCGATATATCTCCATGAATATACGTTCTATTTTTCAAAAAATGAATACGTATATTGTTCAATATCCATATATTCGTAAGGTACAGCGATAGATAATTTCGTGCATTTTATTTTACAGGGTGATCCCTAACATTATTATTTTTCTTTGATTTTTTTGGCCCCCTTATTGTCCTTCTGATCAAATCGCTGTTGATAAATATGAAGTCCAACACATTCTTCATACTACTGAAATTCCAGAAAAATCCGACAAATATATTTTTAAATATTCGACAAAATGTCTAAAATTGAAAATGTCCCGTGATTAATGGCCATATAGTGTACATTGAATATCTGAATATAGTTATTATCTCTGGAGTGAATTTTGTATTCAGTGCGAAGATAAAATTTTTGAAACTAGTAAAACCTTTGTCTTTATTCTTCATTATTAATAAAACATACTCCTTATTTCTTAATTAAAAAATGAGGAAAAAAATACATTTCTACAAATATTATAATCTTTTAGTTATATACATGGTGCGAAAAAAGTTAAATGCGTCGTGCTTTCTTGAAAATATCAAAAACATATTTTCCTTTCCTAGAAAATATTGCATTACTCAAAGTACAACACACATTTTATAAAATATTAATATAAACTGAATGTTTTGATGTGTATGTTATCTCTAAATTATATTTAGAGAGATTTAGACAGCTAATAAACTTTATTTATGAAATTAGAAAATATGTTGCTTCTATTCATTTTCATCAACAACACATGTTCTCTTTATCTAGAATAAACAAATTTTCCGGAAAAATTACTCTTGATCAAATACTATACTATGTTAGTTATATTTATGGTTGAAAAATACATGCATATATAATATTATCGTGTAAATATCAAAATCCTTTTTGACTGTTTTGAAAAATATTATATTTCGCAATTCAGAAACAGTTTATATAAACATTTGCATGTTAACGGTAAACTAAATATTGATATAAATGTTCAATGATATATTATAGATATGAATGTTAATATGGCCTCTAAATTGAATTTAGATGAATAAATATACTTTATCTTTGTTTTATTGATTTCGGAAGGAAATTTTAGTTAAGTGTAAGGATGTAATTAACTAAGGAACATCCTCAACTGCCAGTTCTGGATTTACATGAGTGTGCTATCGTTCAAAAGCTCCTGTCTCAAAGATCAAGAAATGTATAGGAACTATACTTCCGAATCTAACATTTCACGAAATATTCGTAGTGGAAAGTATCAAAAAGAAAAGAAAAGGAAGAAAATATTTGAAGACTGTTTTGCGAATTTATGGGCAATAAATTCGAATTGCAAGTACAATATGAGTAGAAACAGGAACTAACTCCTCTCCTGATCCTATGGGATGGGAAAATGGTATAGGCCGGGCCGAGGTAGGAAGTTCCAGAAGTCGACCAAAACAGCGGTTTTACTGTCAAACCCTTCGTAGTTAGTGCCTGGTGTTGAAAAAAGTTGTATTTTCAACACTATACGTAGAAAAACGTTATAATGATTTATTATAAGAACAAAATTTCTGTCTTTGATAGCTTTTGAAGGAACACATGCTGCTTTTCCGTTCTTTATTTCGCTTGCACCGAAACAGAAAAGAACCAATATCTCGTGAAATATTTGATTCGAGAATTTCCTATACATTTCTTGATCCTCGTGGCAAGAGCTTTCGAACGATAACAGTCTCATCAAAATACAAAACAGAAAGTTGGGGATATTCCCTAGTAAAAGAAGAGAAGAGAAGAGAAGAAAACATTTGATTGGGGAGCATAGTTCCTATGCATTTCTTCATCCTCATGGCAAGAGCTTTCGAACGATACTAGTCTTGTCAAAATACAGAACAGAAAGCTGGGGATGTTCCCTAGTAAAAAAGGGAAGAAAATATTTGATTCGCGAGTATAGTTCCGATACATTTCTTGATCTTCGTGGCAAGAGCTTTCGAACGATACTAGTCTCGTCAAAATACAGAACAGAAAGTTGGGGATGTTCCCTAATAAAAGAAGAGAATAGAAGAGAAGAAAATATTTGATTGGGGAGCATAGTTCTTATGCATTTCTTGATCCTAGTGGCAAGAGCTTTCGAACGATACCAGTATCGTCAAATTACAGAACAGAAAGTTGGGGATGTTCCTTTTGTAGATTAAGAAACACCTTTTTTTTAGAGTGTAGAAAAAGACGAGAAGAGAAGAGAAAGAAAGCGAACATGTTTGGACAAGGAAATATTGTTCAAAAGTAGTATAAAATGTTTTCGTGAATTTTTCAAGGTATCCTAAATAAGATTGTATTAGTAGTTTTGATAAATACAATGAAACTTCCATTTAATGAAATCTCATCGTTACACTTAAACACTTCGTTATGAAGAAAATTCGTTAAATAGAAATTGACCCAAATTCACGAAATTTGTATAATAAAAAACACATGCATAAAAAGAAAAATACATATAAAATGGAACTATTGTAAAAATGTATTTTAACTCGGGCAATAACTTTTTTTACGCAATGTAGACATGCGGGAAAAAATTAATTAGACTATTGTCTAAAAAGCACACAATAAAGAGAGGTAAACAAAAACTGAAGCGTAGCGTACTCTTTTCTTTTTTCTCATTATTGCAAATCCTTAACTTAAAAAAAATCTGTAACATTATTTTGTACAGTTTCTTACAAAAAATACACTGTTCATAAAAATTTTTGCTGATTGTAAGCATCTGAATAATTTATCTGTAGAATTTTCGTGAAACTAGAATCTCCTTCTTATTGTATCGAAGACTTTTAGCATTGCTTCTTTTGAAAGGAAATGATTAAATAAATAAATATTTTCATTTTAATACAATCCGCTGAAATAAATTCTTACATCCATCGCAACAGTTTGAATGAGTTTGAACTCTCCGTTTGAATGTTGTACACTCACGAAACTGTAATAAACTTGGTTATATAGAGTATATTTTTTATAATATAGAGATTAATTTACATATTAATGGAGTTCAAAGTCAAGATTCTGCAGAAAATTTCGTTAAGAGCCTACACTGGTCACTCAAAAGACCCGGATTATAATGTTAATCCTATGGGGAAGTTATTTTCAAATATCTCGCTTAAATTTTGATATTTTCGAATGATTTTTTTTTTTGCACAGGATAGCTGCAGACGATCTACAACCTGGCTAGTTTTTACTTTTTGATTTTGATTTCATATTTTTTTAAAAAAATTACTTTTACTTTCGGAACCGGTTTGAACCGGTTCTGAAATTGAAACTATCCTAATATAAATAAACCGTAAGTAAAATCGAAAAAGTAAAAACTAGTCCGGTTGTAGATCGTCCTCAGCTATCTTACGCAAAAAAAAAAAACACTCGAAAATAGCAAAATTCAAGCGAGATATTTGAAAATAACTTTCCCATAGGATTAACATTATCATCCGGGTCTGTTTGGAGTGACTAGTGTAGACTCTTAAGTAGAAAACTTTGTTAAATAGGGACTTCGTTAAAGGGAAGTTCTACTGCACATTTCTTAAATTAATTGAAGCTCTTTAATTCCGACAGACAGCGAGTTCAATATTCTTCGAATATTAAGAAAAAATATGTCGAAATTATGTTACGCAAAATATTACAATGTCTTACAGAGTTTTATTTTCCTTATTATATTTAGTTATATTATAAAGTCGTATTTATTGTCACAAACGTAAATGTGAGATAATTTCTAGCAAACACCAAAATCCTTTTTGATTATTGTGAGTAATACCCCAACTCATAATTAAGAGATGGTTTATATCCATCTTTGCATTTTAACAGTACTCAAAATATTTATATATTAGATGTTTGAATGCAAATATTATCTCTAAATTGAATTTAGAAACAATCGGAGTATTCCCTCTGTTTTTATTGATTTTGACATACTGCGTTAATGGAATTTTAGTGTAATGCAAGAAAGTGACTAAGATGAGTAAAAGCGGAAACATGAGTTAAATGAGGGTACATTGCTTGAAGGCATAGCATGATTTCACAAATTTTCCAAAACATCCGTTGACTATTATTTTAATATTTTAGTTAAATATATTAAAGTATAATAGTTACGCTTTAAATTCATTGAACTTTTGCTCCATTATTATGCATGTCCTTCGCACTATTTTGCAAAGAAAAAAAAAGTATGTGAAAAAAAGTTCGCAGCTGATTTCTATGATTCGGGTTCGAAAACAGTGATATCAAAATTATAGGAATTTCTAAGAGAGGCAATTATTCGTGTGCACGGCCGGTCATCCCCTGAATGCTCTCAAAGCTTGTAGACCGGGGATGCTGGGTTCGAACGCAATCGCGCCCGTCGGCCTAATCGTTCGGAGTTATCCGTGATTTTCTTCGAACCTTGGATTTCCTTGCGTAAATACGAGTTAGTGTCTTAAAATCAAATACATTTTAAGATATTAAATGTTGAGAATGATCTTTTTTTTTGTCATTTTTTTCTAATTTTAAGAGTTTTGAAACCCCTTAACAGGATATACGTTTTAAGAGAAGACTCATTAACGAGAGTCCACTGCATCTACTTTCTTTATTCGTCTGTATTAAATAATACTAAAATATAATTTTACTGATAGTAAATTCAATAATTTTTAATTCTAATAATTAGGATAGATATGGAAATAGTGATATATAACCAGTAGACCTGTCCAAGGCTTTCGCACTGTAATCTTTGAGTTTATTTTCTGATAACATTTTTCATTATTAACACAAACTGGACAATTTCACCATAAAATATATAAGAATGTATTCGTTAAAAACACACAACCTCTGGGGTACTCACTGGATGGCGCCACTGCATTCTTTTGCAATCATATCATTGGTCAAAGCTCGACAAATTGTCTCTCGCACAGGGAACTTTCATTTCTGAGCTTTTAGTCATTTCGCCATCATATTTTATCCTGAGGACGACTGCCGAAGCAGATCGAAACGTAGATTTTAGATTGTATTTTTAATTGTACAAGTTCATATTAAAGTTCTTGCTTTTGTGTACCAATGAGCAAGGTTGTGTGTTTTTAATGAATACATTTTTATTTATTTTTAATTAATTTATAATTAACTGCAATTTTTTAATCAAACAACTTGTTTTAACGAAAGATGAGTTTACCGTGTCAAAAGCCTGTTCAAAAACGCCTTGTCTTTTCATCGTAGTGCGTTTTGTATGTGCATAGAAAAAAGGGATATTGACATCAGAAATAATATGTATGATGATACTTAAACTAAAAGTATACCAGAAAATCAGTATGAAATATCAAATATTGTCAAAAGTCCTATCCAATGGTACCTCATTCATCGTTAAACACTACATATTATTTGAGAAAAAGGATGTTGGCAACAGAAATGATATATACCAGTTGACCAGTGCGAGACTTTCCCACTTCAATCTTTCTTTTCTTAAGTTTATTTTCTGATACATTTTTCATTAATTTATAATTAACTGCAATTTTTTAAAATCAAAGAACTTGTTTTAACGAAATACGAGCGTTCTATGTCAAAATCCCGTTCAAAAATCTTTCGCATAATACCCCATTCATCGTTGTGCATTTTATATGTGCATAGAAAAAGAGATATTGACATCCAAAACAATATTTATTATTTATAATACTATGTAATATCCATATATGATAATAATATGTAATATCCAAAATAATATGTAATAATATGCTTTAATTCATTATGCAACGTTAGGTATGGACAAAAAATCCTATCCAAAGATACCACATTTATCGTAGTACGCTACACATTAGTACACATTAGAAAACGGATGTTAACAAAATAAATAATATATATTATCTCCATATCATGACCCCTTACATGTATTTTAGCCGCAAATAATGCAAATATTTCATACTCTCAAATATCCCTTTTGAATGTTTGCAGAACTATTGCAATTCACGGTACAAACATGATTTATTTAAATCCTTGCATTTTAATCCTTTTATATATAAAAAAAAGTTTTGATTTGGAAATGGACCAATAAACATCTGCGTAGATATTCCGGGTAGAACTCATCCAATTTAAATGCTTAAGCCAAGGCCTCCTTATCGAAATAACAGGCCTCGCAATCGCTAAGTTTCCTTTGTCCGCTGTACACGTGGTTAGAAACCCCATGGTTTCCCGTGACTAACGCCATCTAACATGAGAAACAGAAATATTTTTTAATTTGTTTTCCATTTGTCTTTTACCATTTTCTTTACGATGTGCTTTGTAGTTTGCAAATGATAGTTGTTAATCTTAAAATTTTCATATGTTCTAGACATTTTATTTAAAAAATGAACTTATTTTACTGTTAAACAAAAAATGTTTACTGCTGTATTCCGTTATGTAAATAAATGATGATAATAATAATAATAATAATCAGGAAAGAAAATTATTTTACCATGAATTTCTCAGTGATATTAGTTATTGAAATAAATGGATAGCATCTAGATCCGGAAAATGTAAAATATTTCGTTTTGGCACAGATGTCATATTCGCCCCATATTGGCGCGATTTCTTTCTGACGCCAATATCATATACACAACGGGTACTTAACTGGCGCCAAAGTGTCGTTATTTTGTTTGATGTGGTAACCCGGATTATGTTGTTTATACTGTTGATGTTTTCGCCAAATTGGCAATCGAAAAAAAATCGCGCCAATATGGGACGAATATGACATCTGTGCCTGACTTTTTTATATTAAATAAATTGTACAAATATTGGAAAATATTGCTTCTTTATGTGAAACAGTGAATATGCTTCCAGAAATTACGTTGCCAAATTTTCTTCTCTCTCCAAGGCCCCTATACTTGAAAAATACCGATTTATTA
Source organism: Maratus speciosus (assembly GCA_963932465.1). Taxonomy (NCBI): domain Eukaryota; kingdom Metazoa; phylum Arthropoda; class Arachnida; order Araneae; family Salticidae; genus Maratus; species Maratus speciosus. Next base: position 236,544,071 of record OZ010789.1, read on the forward strand.
TTATATAATGTAGTATTAGCTAATGTTCTGTAATCTGTTCCACAGTCAAAGTTGACTGCAAAAACGCGATGCTGGAATAATGTGGTATCAAGTATACGGTTTAAAAATAAAATTAATTTTGCGCCAAACTACACTTACGCCAATTGGCTCTAGGTCTGATTAAGGAAGAATACTCAAATTAAGATTTACAAACACCAAAATCGTAGCAAGGCAAGAATACGGTATTTGCGGAAAGTTGAGGGACATGTATAAATTTAAGTGATTATTAAACTTTATTTTTCCAATTTTTTAAGTGTTTATGACTTCAGTCTGTTTTTTTGTGTATCTATGCGTGTTTTAACTTCCCTAAAATACTTTGATACATTTTAGTAAAACTTACATAACATATGTGAGTTAAAACAAGGAAATTAATTACGCACCAAACTATGCCCGCCAAGATATGCCAATTGGCTGTGGAGCCAATTATGAAACTTTCCATAGATTAATACATACAAACTTGGTACAGATGTCATATTCGCCCCATATTGGCGCGACTTTTTTCGGTTGCCAATTTGGCGAAAACATTAACAGCATAAACAACATAATCCGGGTTACCACATCAAGCACTTTGGCGCAAGTTAAGTACCTGTTGCCTATATGATATTGGCGACAGAAAAAAATCGCGCCAATATGGGGCGAATATGACATCTGTACCAAAAGTCATTTATCTATTTTATATACAAAAATAAACAAATCGTATATAAAAAACAATAATAATATCTAGAAACTAAATTTATAAATGTAAATTCAGCACAGATGTCATATTGACGCGATTTTTTTCTGGCGCCAATGTCATATACGCATCGGATACTTAACTGGCACCAAAGTGTCGTTATTTTGCTTGATATGGTTATTCGGATTTCGGATACAGATGATATGGTAACGAGGTTTTCGCAAAATTGCGTCTGAAAAAAATCGCGCCAATATGGGGCGTATATGACATCTGTGCCGTAAATTCTTATAAAACAAGCTGACAGTTCATACGTTTTGTTTTCATAACTGTTTATATCAATCGGCAACAAATCGCGCTTTCCGAAACCCAAATTGTACCAAGATTTTTAAAAAAATAACCCGCAAAGCCCTATATACTGAAAATGGTACTTGTTAGTTATCCCGTCGACCAAATTACTGTCGCCAAATTTTAAGATTAAATGCCAATAATGGTTTGCCATAAATTAATTAATTTTAAGATTAAATGCCAATAATGGCCAATAAAACCAATATTTCGACGTTTTATTTGTATTTTTATTAATGTTATACTAATTTATTTGTTTTTTCGTTATTTAAAATAAAAAATTGTGTCAATTTGTAGAACTTGGCGAGTAGTTTGGCGATTTATATAATTTGGCGAAATTGGTCGACGGGATAACTATCAAGTACCCTGAAAAAATATCAATAAATCTTATATTTAAATCTTCATTTTTGATATGTTTCATTTTTTAAAGCCAGAACATAATTCTGCGAAATATTTTTTTTACGCCTTTATTTTACTGGAATTCGAAAAATATTTTATACAATTTTGCCAATAACACATTTTCAATCTTTTACTATGCATTTGTTTATGGAGTATTACCAGGAGCATACACCAGGTGGCGTAACTTGCGGGACAAAGTCAGCTAATAAGTTGGCAATTATCGGGGACATATTCAACCATAGATTTTCTCCGGATTGTCAAGTCTGTTTTCTGATAAGGGAGTCTTGCCTTAAGCGTGGCCATAGCCTATTATGATATATAACGGCCCGCGCATTTCGACGAAAAAGTGAAGTCGGATCCAACTTCAAACCCTGAACCAAAACTTCACAAAGCGCTCTTCGTTTACATTTATACCCTGCCCAGATAGAAGCTTGTTTCTCATCGTCGAGATTTCAGAATCATTGATCGTATTTTCATGTAATAAATTAAATATTTATATTCTTAAATTTCCTTCGATTTAAAAGGCTATTTTACACAAAATTGTAGCCTTTTAATGTTACACATACTTTTAAGATTAGCTAAATTATTTATTATTTACCTTGATCGTTTGGTTCATTCATGAAAAATGCCGGTTCTGTTATTCTTTTTTGAATGTCCCGTATTTGTATAAAAATAGCTTGGTTTCATATACACGTTTTAAAATTAAAATTTGATTTTTATCAAACTACAGTTCTCATAACTGACTTGAAGCAGCTATTTTTGATTAATTTACTGTTACCGGTAAAATATTTGTTCTTAATATCGCCCGAACCAAGAAGAAGAAGAAAAAAAGCCGATCTTCCTTAAACATTAAATGTTCTTATTTTTAATCAGAGAAAGAAATGGTGATCACGGATTTAAATATCGTTGCAATATTCTATGTTATCCAAGCAATTTTGATTAAATCATGTAAGGGTATTTGTTACTTAATAAATTACATTTATTAATTATTACAAGGAATTTTATGAGTATTTTAATATATTAAAAAAAAATTCCATCAGTTTTATTGTTTCAGCAGTGAAAATAGTAAATAAATGGTACTTAGTTATCCCGTCGGCCAAAAATCTATCGCCAAACTATAAGATTAAATGCCAATAATGCTTGATCGTAAATGTCACATTCACTTGACTGTAAGCAAGTTACACGTTTTTATGTCCTCAAGTGATTTTTATTTCGACGTTTTATTTGTATATTTATTAATGTTATACTAATTTATTTGTTCTTTCGTTATTTAAAATAAAAATATGTCAATTTGTATAATTTGGCGAGTGTTTTAGCGATTTATATAATTTGGCGAAATTGGTCGACGGGATAACTAAGTGGTACCAAATAAATTTGTGACATTGATGTTTTAGACTAAGCATGTGTTTTTTTATTTATATATTTTTATGTGTGTTGGTTTAACAGTTTTAAAGAGAAACACATTATATTATACACTTAAATAAATAGAACTTTACATTTACATTGATATGGACAGTTTATAATAACCCTTAACAGCTGTATTCGAATTAGCTGTCATTTCTAAGCTTGATTGGAATGTCAGCAGAATTGTAAACGCAACCATGGCGACATGGCGTAATTTTGGTGTTTGTTTACATATCTACCCTTCCCAGGTTGTTTCAGTTACGGTCAGAGTCAAATTTCAATCTTGGGCAGGGTATCAGAGTCCTCTGGTGAGCGACTTCATACATTAAACATAATTCAGTCTGCCTGTAGTAGTATCTAAGTATGCCTTGAGCGTGGCCTTTCTTCGTTAATATTAAAAAAAACTGTCGTATACAAAAATATGGCAATCGGTGGTATTATAAAGAAATATTTGATAAACACGCTGATGCAGACAGTTTTCAAATCGAAGAATTACTTTCAGAGATATTTAATGCTAAATTTGGACAAAATCGTTCCATTAAAAAAGTTTTATTGGAGCAAAAACTATACATGAGAATTTAATCATTTTTAGATCATTTTATAGGTTATAAGTTCCCGGTGTGCAGATTGCATTTATTTTTTTATTTGACTATTTTTGAGGTTTTATTTCTATTTTAAATTCAAATTTTCAGTATTTCGAGAGATATTTTTTACAAATTTAAAAAATGTTATTAATTTAAACTGTTGCCAATTGTATAAACAGCGCAAACAATAATGTTTACTTCAAATTAACAATTTATTTACACGTGACTATTACAAACAGAAAAAAAAAAACTTTAAAATTAGTATTAAATGATTACATGTTAAAAGCAGGAAAAATGCGTCGTAAGAACCATATTTACGCTGGAATTTTAAAAGAGAAACAAAATGTTAAAATAAAAAAATCATTACTATGCGTTAAAACGTGTAAATGGAGGAAATTACGTCATATTTAAAATGGCCAAAAAATATTTCAAAACAATTTAAATTAAAAAATATATCTGCGCGAGACATTTACTTGATATTTTGAGATAATATTTTCAACTATTATCGTGAATTCGAAGACAGCGCAAATAGTATTTCTTTCTAACAACAAAAGTATTTTCACGTGAATATTAATAAGAGAAATAAAACTTTGGTGTAAATTACTTCAGATTTAAAACGATACATTTAAAATGAATTATTTAAAAGAACTATGTTATAGCGCTGTTAAAAAATACCGGGAGACAATGACACTGTTTACTTAATTCATTTTACATTAGCTTATTTTCGAATGTTTAACTAATTTTTTTTAATTAAATACGAAAACAGCCATTGTATCTTTTAACAGCAGCAGATATGGTCTTAAAAATCCCCAATCCAAGAAAAACGAATGGAAACCCGTTTGCAAAAAGATCGCTACTGTTTTTTTTTTTTTTTTTTTTTTTTTTTTTTTTTTTTTTTTAATTTTAATTCAATATTTTTAAAGCCGATCAAATTAGCGTGCTTTTTGGATTTTGGTGTCCCTGAACGGGGGTTGGCGAGCGTAGCTCGTAGGGGGCAGAGCCCCCTAGTAGTATACAAAATATTAATATATAAATAAATTGGACGTCTGGATCATTTGTAAATTGAATTTAGAAATATTCAGAGTGCCTTTCTGTTTATTCATTTGTTTATTCATATTTTGTAATTTGGCATTTTACGTTAATAGAATTTCAGCATGCTTTTTAAGAATGTGGCGGAGAAGAAGAGAGAAAAAATGAGTTTAGATGCAAAGAGCATTGTTTGTCGCACAATTAAGTTTTCAGAAATTTCTAAAACCATTCCAAAGGAAGTTATTTTAATATTTCATTTAAGAATTTAAATTCAATGTAAGTAAGATCTTTTAGCTTTAAATAAGCTGAACGTTTGCCTTATATATACACGCTCTTTAATTAATATAATTTAACCGTTATTTAACAAAATACGGGGGAGGGATGCAGCTGATTTTATGATTCAGGTTAGAAAATCTATTCTTTTTATTCTTTTAATTAACGGAATATGGAATAAGACACGCACTGCAACACACAGTGAGTTTGATATGTATAAAAAATATATATAGGATAAATATAATCGCCTATTCTATGATGCCTTAGTTATATTTATGATCATAAATTCTTTTTGAGTGTATTTAATAAGTATTGCAGCTCAGATATAGAAATATATTTGTTTAAATTTTTGCACTTTAACAAAACTCAAAATACAAATCTAAATTGAATGTCAAGATGTACTTCAAACTGAATTTCGAAGTATTCAGGCTAAACTCGTTTTGTTTTAATCGATTTTAGTATTTTGCGTTAATGGATTTTCAGTGTAATACAGGAATATAACTAGAGGAGAGAAAGAGAGGAAACATGGGTTTAGATGAGTGCTTGGAAGTATAGCATGTTTTCAAGATTTTCCTAAAATGTCTCCGAGGAAGTAATTTAAATGTGCCAATTATTTTTTTTTATTAATTAATCTAAGAGCTTAGTAAGAGCTTCAAATTTTAAATGAATTTAACTTTTGAAGTACAATTATGCATGCTTCACCTGCTATATAATAAAATCTATGTGTTATTATGTACATTTCCTTATAATGGCCTAAATCTAAATAAAACAAAAAAATAACTTTTTTCTTTGTATGCGTTAGACCAGATTCCATAATCAGTATTCTTCTTTTTTTTTTTTTTTTTTTTTTTTTAATTCTACACGATTGATGTAAACTATTGTTGAAGTTTAGACTTTTCACAATAACCCAGACTGTTGATAACGCGTCTGTAAATGCATGAAACCAAATTAAATGAAAAAAAAAAAAAAGTTTTTTTGTAAATTTGAGAAATACTAAAGTATTTTTTAAAAATAGCATGTGTATTTCGTATCCTAATTTTAAACGCAATACCATATTTTTTCTTATACATTTTAAGAAAATCATCCAGAAAATGGTAACTAAAAAGAGAGAAAAAAAAATTAAAGAACTTTATTGAATCTTTTGGATAAGAAAATCTATTAGCATTTTCCGTCTGTATTGACATAACTTTAAAGAAGACTCTGATAGGCAATATATTACTTTTTTTAAATATATATTTAAGGGTTACGGTACATTTGAAAACTGAGAAATTACATGTAAATATGGCCTCAATATGGATGGGAATAACTATACATCCGATTAACATTTTGATATAAAAAATTAAACATACATTAAAAGAGATAGATCCTAACAGGTAGTGTTCTGAAAAAAAGTCTAAATACATATAAATGTTATTAAATTTTATTTAGAATTTAAGGTTTTTTAATAAAAGAATTCCCATTACATGTCTTGCACGCAGTATGTCCCATAATTGAATTGTCACAGCGGACTATTTTTTTTATATTGAGTTCTGATAGTCTGGCCATGGAAGCGATTTGGAATTGAACTGTGTTTCCATTTTTTGATCAATAAATTACCTATTGAGCTATAAGCGATTTTGATCACCTGACAAACACGTTTTTCGCCCGCTCTTGAGTGATTATTCTACTTTCGTGCAGAAATTCGGTTCAAAACGTCCACTTTGACACTATTTTCTGAAAGATCTATTGCGTTTGCTAAAAAATTGAAAAAAAAACCAGCTCGATTACATAGTTTCTGAATAACAACACCAGCTAGTTTCCTGCATTTCCGAACAAAATAAATTAAAACTTATGTCAGAAAGTTGCCCTTTTGGATATGAGAACACCCTTAAAATGACCTACACTAGAAAAAATATAATAATTAGTTCTCTAGGGGGGGGGTATGTAAAAATAAAACCTCAAAATTTTGAATTTTTTCTAAAAATAAAAACAGTCATAATTTTTAACCTATACTGGACCACACCGATTAAATATTTTTGAAAATTTTTAAAACTTCAGTTATATTATTAATATGGTATAATTAAGTATATACTAGCAAAATTTTGAAAAAAGTTTTTAATTTTTTAAGTAACTAGTTGTCCTATAAACAGGACATATTAGTAGGACACAGGACACATAGTAAGGACATATAAAATGCATACGTAAACTAATTTTATGAGCAAATGTTTTATTTTACTTTAAAGATACTGTTTATGTTGTACAAAAATACTCTATGATTTCTCCAATAAAAAGATAATAATAACGGTAAAATTATAGATTATAAGATCAGAATTTTTAAAGAATTTTTTAAATAGATTTTTTTCAATTAAATTTTAATTGGTTACTTGTTTTTTTGTTTATATGTTATACTTTTTTGTATTTTAAAGACGTCATAACAAAATGCATCCAAAAAATCCTTACCAATTTTATTTTTAAAATTGTTTTATTAGCTGTCCTATTTATAAAATAGTGGTCCAATATGGGTTAAATTTCGCACTTGACGAACATAATAGCAGGTCATTTTGTTTATCTATATGGATTATACTTTTAGTCAAAATTTCATGAAACTCTATCCACCATTTCTTATCAATCATGCGCACGATAACCAAAATCACCGATTTTAGAAAATTTACTTTAAATATTAAATTACTCCTTGGTCATATAGGAAGAACTCAGTTTTGGACATGACTTCCGTTTTAAAGCGGCATGACGGTTCTTTTAAAATGTTACTGAAGAATCACCTATAAATGTATCACATTTCTTCGAAGTTCTAAACGCTTTCACCATATAAAAAAAAGGTTTACGAATGAGAAAGATATTTTATAAAATCTCTGCATTTTAATAGAATTCAAAATACAAATCTAAATTGAATAACTGAGTGAAAATATCCTTTCTAAATTGAATTTATTCATCGCTCTTTCTTCTGATCGATTTTAGCATTTTATTTGTTTATAGAATTGCAATGTAGTGCAAGAATTTTAAAAAGTAATAAGTAAAAAGTTATATGAAAAAATAAATGTTATTTAAAGAGTGATACGAATGATAAAATGTTTCTGAGAATTTTGTATGTCTTAGTAGAGATAATTTAAAATTTCGGTTAGATAAATTTTAAAATTTAGTGTAAAATCTTTACGGTGACCCGGAACACGAAATTTATTATTATTATTCTTTTGTAAAAAATATTCTTTATCAATAGTAATATTTTATAAACGCCGCGTATTCGTAGATGCCGAAAAGCGGGAAGGGAGGGCTCGGGGCCCTGAGGCAACCGGACGACTCCTGCTACTTCGAGCTTATTGTTACTTTCGGTCGGCGGTTGGGGGGGGCGTGGTCAACCGCCGCGGCGAGTGGCCTCTTTTCGTCTGCAGCTCTTTATTCTTCTACTCTATTCCGACTCTTTTGCGGAAGCAAGGTTCATAGGTCCCCAGCCACGTCCCGAGTAAAAGATACTCTAACAAAAGCCAGGTAGAAAAAAAAATCAAAAATTGAAACCGGACAAATTTAAAAGGGAAATTACACAAATTGAAGACACCGAAAAGCGGGAAGGCAGAGCTCGGGGCCCTGAGGCTACCGAACGACTCCTGCTACTTCGAGCTTATTATTATTCTCGAACGAAACGCCGCGGCGAGCGGCCTCATTTCGTCCGCAGCCCTTTATTCTTCCACTTATTCCGACTCTTTTGCGGAAGCAAGGTTCTTGGGTCCCCAGCCACGTCCCGAGCAAAATACACTCTAGCGAAAGCCAGGTTGAAAAAAAAAATTCAAAAATTAAAACCGGACAAATTTAAAAGGGAAATTGCACAAATTAAAGACACCGAAAAGCGGGTAGGGAGGGCTTGAGGCCCTGAAGCTACCAACCAACCACTGTTACGTCGAGCCACACTATTACTATACATGATACACATGTTTCTGTTCAAATATAAATTCTTTATAAAAATAAAATTTAATTTTTAAAAATCATTTTGTTTTATCCATGTTTAATATACATAAAGTACCTACCGATCAAGTAACTCTTTATGCCTAGATTTTTATAGAAAGGGCTTAAAAATGAAACGAAGTGAAATCATCCGCTCACGGGGAGACATCCGTTAAGCATAAGTATTTTTTCTCGATGAAGGGAATTATTTATTGAAAACTCGTATTAAGTTTTTTTTTTTTTTTTTTTTTTTTTTTGTAGAAATAATATTAATTATTAATAAAATTACTCTCTCGTGGACTGCCAGTCGTTAAGCATTAGAACATTTCTCTACGAAGGGTATTGTTCATTGAATTTTCATATTGAAAGTTACAGATATTTTTAATTACAATTGAGATTAAGGTCCTTACTTATCATATACATTACTTCCAACATACTTCCAACTACTGCGTGATATATTTTTTTTTTTATTGAATCGTGATGCTGTTTTGAGAAAAGACTAATTGAAATGCTGCCTATTTTGAAATTTTTGAATATTTAACATACTATTCCTGCTAACAGCAGCAATATTCCGGTAAAGTTTTATATTATTTATCTTGTCCTAGTAGTACACTTTGATATTCTATAAGAAAAAGTTTGGAGTACTATTGCTTAAATAAGAAAATACGTGCGGAAAACGGACAAAAACGTCATTTTCATTGCATTTTGAGGCAACATAACAATGTAAAATAACAATGCCCCATGGAAACGAATACAGTCTTCTAAGCAGGTAGTGTTATACTAATATTTCATCACAAAAGAATTTTGGGATGTCGTTGCTTTCCCACGCTTTAGCACTGCAAACATACTCGCATTTCACTTTTCATGAAAAATGACGGTCACAACCTTGAACATTGATATATTCTACAGGGAAGGGAAAATTTTTTCAGGGCTTCAAAATTGCACATTATTCATTAAATGTGATCTACTTCAACATAAAAATAAAAATCAAGCAAAACAAAAAATACAACTATCACACTTGTCTGATTTTCAAAATAATGGCTCTTAATCATGAAATCTGTGTTCTTTCTCGCTTTTAATCTTAATTTTTTTACTATTTTAATATTTTTAAATTCTTCTCTTTATTTTTTCCTTTTTTTTGCAATTTGTGGAATATTATTAATAAAAAAAGCCTGTTACTTAGTAGCGAAAAACTACAACAAAAAAATGACTATTGTTAATGAAATGACACGTTGAGTGATTGAGTGACAATTCCGTCATCAATTATGAGAATTATAATCACCGGCGATGAGCCAGTACGTATTTTGGTATTATTAGTTTTACAGATTGATTTAAATCTCTAATTATCAGAGAAAATATAATTTTATCTCCCTGATAGTATATATTTTCATAGTACTTTGATCATATTATTTTGTCAGAACTATCAGGGCTTGATGATTCCCTACTACATTCAAAATCTCTTCGAGATCAGAACTAAAAATTAAAAACTTAAAGGGTTACAAGAAGAGTTAGCGATACCAAAAATTTGGCACAAGGCACAAATTACGGTGGATTTTTCACAATTTATGAGCTACTGCTGATATTGAATTATGTTTTCATATTTTTTAATTTTTTTTTCATTACCCGAATTTCATATTTACGAAATTTCCGATATTTTAAAAGTCAAACGAACATTTTTAACCAGATATTTTATTTAAATGAAATCAAATAAGTACCATATAAAAAGAACACACGTTCTTTTAAAATAAACTTTCTGGCTCAAAACATGTGTGGCTTGAAATTTTTGAAAAAGGTTGGCAGCTATGCACTTTATCAAAAACAAACATAAATACAAAAAAATAAATTTTCTAACAGATTTGCCTCCACTTTTTTCTGGCTACTATAAAAAATTTAGATGAAATTTTTATTAGGGATGCAGCAAATAGTGTTTTGGCCGAATACCGAATATTTGGCCTATGGACGAACCGAATACCGAATATTCGGCTAACCAAATAGTAACTGTTAGGCCGAATACCGAATATTCGGCTAGTCGAATACTTTTATATTTAGTTTAAATGCATTAAACTGTTAATTTTTAAAACAATTTTACATAATATTTAAAACAGAAAGTTTCATTTTGATAAACAAGAGCTTTTCCAAATAAACTTTATGATGAAAAAAAATCTACTTTGAGTTATTTAAGAAGAGGATTGTTATAAAACTTTTTTAATTAATAAAATTTTTATTTTCATTGTTTCTTCTGTGAATTAAAACAAATGAATAACATTTTCTTAATTTCTAAAAATTTATTTAATTATGATTCTGTTTCTAATTATTCTGAATATCTTCATTAGTTGACTGTTAAACGTAAAAGTTGTATAACGTTTTTAAGGGGTCTCAGGACTCTTAAAATTGGAAAAAATGGAAAAAAAAAGACCATTTTCAACATTTAATATCTTAAAATGTATTTGATTTTTAGACACAATTTTAATTGGAATAAAATATATAAGTACGGTCTTTCATTTCATGTATTTAAAAAATTATAAGATGCAGAATTAGCATTTACAGGGGCATCCAAACTATTAGACATTTGACGAACAAATAATCGGCATAACAGCTTACGCGCACGTTTACAAAAGAAGTATTGCAACTAGAATGAAAATTTTGGTGCCTACTTATACTACAGATTGTAATAATTACCCTGAACCTAAATAAATTTGTATTAAAAGCTTTTTCATATTTTTAATACAAAGTTGTATTTAGCTAATGCAAAATTAAGAAAATTTCAACAGTATAATCACCTAAAAAAATATTGTTTTCAACAATAAAAAGGAAATTTTAGGTTCAGTTTATACAGACTAACATGAAACATATGTTTTGAAAATTTCATGAAAAAATATTCATAAGTTTTTGAGATATCGTGCGCGTTATGCCCAAAAACGTCATTTGGAGAAAAATGGCTTCAAAGTTTCCGAAACAACGCTTCAGCTATTGAACGTGTATAAATGTAAAAGCCATAACTTCAGTTCTAATAGGAATTTCAAGGAAACAATTATATCAAAATTTTCAGAAAAAATAAGAGTTTAATATCTAAAAAAATTAAAATTTCGAAAATTTTAAAGCTTTAAGAGTCCTGATACCCCTTAAAAATATGTTTTAAAAGTCTTTTCAAGTATTCGGTTCGGCCGAATATTTCGAAATTCGGCCAAACCGAATAATCGGTAACATATGACCGCATAGGCCGAATACCGAATAGATACCGAATATTCAGTGCATCCTTAATTTTTATATGTGTATACCTGTGTGTAATGAACGAGTATAAAGAATTTAAACGATAAAAATGTTTTTAATGAATATAAGAAAGCTATCGTTTTGAAATACTGACACTATCAAAATAAGTTTGGGTTATTTTTCACAGTATGTTTTTATAAAAACTTCATAATATACTCTGTAAAAATGAATACATTTTATATTATTTTTTGACTTATTGCCGGAGGAATAAAGTAATCATAAAAAGAAAAAATATTTTAAATGAATAACAAATTTCCTCTTTGAAGATTGACAAAATAGATACAGAGAGAATTTTGAGTCAAATACTCCCACACAAAGACTGAAAAATAAAAGTTGAACACAGTTTAATAAAAATAAAGAAGCTATTGCATCATCTCATAAAATGCAATTATTTACGCAGTGAACTTGTTCACTTTATTGATCAATTACGATATGAAATAGGAGATTTCAAGAACAACATGATGTTGCAATTAATGTGAATATTCTGTAAAATATCAATATTTTTCTATGTTACTTTAGACGAAATTTGCAATAAAAAAGAGAAGTTATATTTTCAATTAATATTTATTTCGAAGGTTTTTCCTTTTCGAAGGTTTATAAAATGTACACAGAAAGCTTTTATAAGCAAATACTCCCACACAGGCTAAACATAGTAAAAAACAGTATAATAAAAATAAAAAGAGACTACTATATGTTAGTGAGTGCATTTATTTGCGCGGTAATCTCGCCCACATCATGTAGCCGTACAGAAATATTTACTTAATACGACATGAGACGTGAGATATCTAAAAGTGCATCATGATGTTGCAGTCAAAGTAAATATTCTGTAAAAACCAATATTTTCATATTATTTTTCGATTTATTTAACGGATGAATAAAATAATCGTAAAGCGAATATATAGTTTAAATTATTAATAGTTATAATTCTCTTTGAAAATTGATAAAATATACAGTGAAACCTCTCTGTAAGGGCCACCTGTCGTTCCATTGAAAAGTTACCCTTATGAGGGGTGGCCCTTGAATAGGGGTAACCAAATTTTTCTTTCTTTTTATCCTGCGATTTTTAAAATCTGCATATTTTTTCATTAAGTTCTCTTAGTTTTTAACAATATTGTATATTTCCTTCTTGCGGCAATTAAATTGTGAAGCCAATTTTCTTGCAAATGTTTCTTGATCATGACAATTAACAACTTTGATTTTGTCATTCAAATCCAAATGTACTCTTTGAGTTGATTTAGTTGCCATAATTTAAAATTTTATATAATTCTGTGCATAAAATTTATAGTGTAAAAATTGTGCTTCAATATGCATTCACAGTTTTAGTAAATGTGGAATCAGTTTTTTTAGATAACCTGTTATCCTTTGTGTGCCCACAACAAAGGGTTAAGTTTCCCCTCCAACCTAACCCGTACAGGTTGAAAGGTCAAATATAGTGTGAGGAACACCTGTTTGTCTCACACGTGGAAAAGTTTTGTCAATCATTGTGTTACCAAATCTTCCGTATCTCCTCTTGCCTTCTTTGTTGCAAGTGAGGTTACTGAACTCTTATCTTTTGGTTCAGGAATTCAATACACCTGTTTAGGATTTAAGGATCATGTGAAAAAATGGCCTTTATGAGGGGTAGCTGTGACCCCTAATAGAAGTAAATTTAACATTATGTCGATGGGAAAATTTTTCGTTCCTAGAAATATTGGCCCTTAATAGAGGTGTTTCTTGAATAGGGGTGGCCTTTAAAAGAAGTTTCACTGTATATGGAAAGGTTTTACTGAAAAATATTGTCACCTAATGACTGAATAAACACATCTTATTAAAAAATAAAATGAAGCTATTATAATATCTCTGAAAATGCATTTTGACGTTCATGCCGTAAAGTCCTTCACTACAACAAAATGTTGACAACACGACATGTCAAAGAGTATCGTGAGGTTGAAATTAAAATGTATTTGGAAAATAAACTATAGAAATTCATGCGGGCTTTTAGCGCTTTTAGTCGCTTCTCAACAATCCTTTGTATACATAAAAAAAAAGTCCGTAAACATTAAGACTATGTATCCGTAAGTATTTTCATTTTAGAACTATTTGCTCATAAACCTTCCGTCATTAAATGAAAGACTGGTTGTAAAAATCTGTTTTGAATAATTGGTGCAATTATACGAATGTTTGTGATTTTGACTCGTATGTAGAAAAGGGACTTTGTTAAACTTTTTAAAGAATTCGGTACCCAATTTTGCAGAATTTTGAGAACGACCCACACACATGCACTCACTCTTTATGTTAGAATTCTTTTATTCCTCAATTATGCGCATTGTCTAATTTCTTTCTTATAAACGGGAGTTATTTTGTATATTTAAATTTAAAACCATGTTACTTTATTTATTGTTAATACAAAATTTTGTATTTTTACCACTTTTGTATTCAGTTCACTAATTGAGTGTTGACTATTTTACTCTTTAAAGTCTATATTTAACTCAAATTCACATCCTTTAGTATATTTGCATTTACGTTACTTATGCATTTTAAAAGGTATAACAAGAATAATCCATTACATGCTAAGCGGACAGTTTGCCTTAAAATTGGTCAAAAAATCTATTTTTCTTTTTGAATATTAAATGAAAGCCTGTTTAATATTGAATATTTTGACAACTCGTTTTTACCCATATGGTAATTATATCGCGAGATATTGTCAATTTTGTTAATACACTCAGCGCAATTATCCACACAAATTAAATCTTTTAAATGGCGTTCTTTCCATGTTCATATTTCCTTCACTTTCATGTTTTAAAAATGCTAAGGCCTTTTTTACTTTCTTCTATCTTTACAAGAAGAAAGTATTGGATTCATGAAAATTTTCGAATTCCGGTTTTTGACGGATTTACACGTTTTAGAGGTCAGAGAACCCGAAAAACATGTTTTTACAAAATGTCTGTCTGTGAGTCTGTCTGTCTGTCCGTCCGTCTGTCTGTGTATCTGTGTGTGACACAAATTTTGTGGGCGCTCTATCTCAAGAACTAATGCACAGAATTTAATAAAAATTCATATTCAGTTAGTCCCTGATACAAGTTGATGCTGATTAGTTTTTGGCGCAAATCGCTCAACAGGTGGCGCTGCTATGCTACATTTTTTATGATTTCCGAATTGGCTCTATCTCAAGAACTAATGCACGGATTTTCATGAAACTTCAGATTCAGTTAGTCCTTGATATAACTTGATGCTGATTAGGTGTTGGTGTAAATCGCTCAACAGGTGGCGCTGCTACGCTGCATTTTTTATGATTTCCGCAATGGCTCTATCTCAAGAACTAATGCACGGATTTTCATGAAACTTCAGATTCAGTTAGTCCTTGATATGGCTTGATGCTGATTAGGTGTTGGTGTAAATCGCTCAACAGGTGGCGCTGCTACGCTGCATTTTTTACGATTTCCGCAATGGCTCTATCTCAAGAACTAATGCACGGATTTTCATGAAACTTCAGATTCAGTTAGTCCTTGATATAACTTGATGCTGATTAGGTGTTGGTGTAAATCGCTCAACAGGTGGCGCTGCTACGCTGCATTTTTTACGATTTCCGCAATGGCTCTATCTCAAGAACTAATGCACGGATTTTCATCAAACTTCAGATTTAGTTAGATGTTAACACAAGTTGTTGTTGATTAGGTTTTGGTGTTAATCGTCAAATAGGTGGCGCTGCTATGCTGGCATTTTCATGATTTTCGCAAGAACGCTATCTCAAAAACTAATGCACGGATTTTCCCCAAACTTCAGATTCAGTTAGACTTTGACGTAAGCGGTTGCTTGGTAGTTTTATTTAAAATAAGTTTTGGTGTAAAGCACTCAATAGGTGGGGATGCTAGGCTGAATTTTGCTGCATTTACACGATTTCGTAGATGACCATATCTCAAGAACTAATGCACGGAATTTCATATCTATAGAATCCTCACGATGGACATAGATTGCCGTTTAATTTTGGTGGTGTGATAGCGAATTTTCAAGTATTAACATGTATGAGATAGAAGAAAGTTTTGGGATTGGTATATCCGACTAGTTTGTATTTGACACAGAGAATTAAACTTTTTCGTACATATTCTTTATTATATATGTGATAAATCTGTGCATGGAATTAGCTATAAGGTTTTTTGTTATTTTAAAAAATAAAACTATATGAAGATGCGATCGTCTTACACTATATAAAGGGTGTCCGGGCTAAAGGTACCCAAAAGTGATGGCTTATTTTTGCTGAACAACTCATTTGAATTAAGCAAGTGGGTAAGTGAGATCACAGATCGCACAGAGAGTTTCGTTTAATATTCATTTCAAAACACTATCCTTTTGCAAAATCTGTTAGTTTCACATTTCGCAACCAGGGGGCGCACTCTATTCTACACAAACCTCTATCCGAACGAAACTCCGTTTTACAACCTATCCGTAGGTTTAGTCGAGGGAATCGGGCCCATAGCACCCGAGATACGTAGGCGCCCCTGGCGGTAAAAAATGGAACTAAAATATGTAAGTCTATGGTGAATAATATGAAAGAGTGGTCAAAGGGGTGTCGGCAAAAGTTTAAAAAGTGCCCCCGGGTGAAAAGGGGGAGGATAAAAAATTGCTTAAAATACACAAGTTTGAGCACAGAGGGTTAAACATTAATATTTTATAATAGGTATAAGATTTTTTCAAAATTTTATGATTTGTCTTTTGATCGCAAGTGCTTAGCTATAATTTTGCAAAATTTTAAGCCTTCAAGTTAATTAGGGGCTGAGTTAGAAAGAAAAGTTTAAAATACACGTTAGAGCCCAGCACTGTAAAAAAAATTCCGCAACGTTCCTGGGAAAAAATGGGCAGCTGAGTTGCCCATTATTTCCAAGAAACATTTCTTGAAAATGACTGGAACTTTACTGTATATGTTAAAAACTTTCTACAGAAATGCCAGTAAGTTTCCTGCGAAATATCAGGAATATTTCTTTTCAAATGAAAATCAAATTTCGAAGTAATTGCTTAAAAGGCGCAAAGGCCAACATAGTGAAAAAGATTCCAATCCGGGACTCGAATCCGGGCCATCAGTATAGCAAACTAACGTTCTACCGACTAAACCACTTGAAACGATACACAGCTCGGAAAATTTCTCACTATTGTATGTTGGCAAGGCTACAAACGCAGCACAAGATGTAATATTTATTTATTATAATTTCCATGTATAATTTCCATTATTATATATTATAATTTTCATGTATTAATATAGGAATATTTCTGTTGACAGCAAAACATTACTGACATTTCACAGCATGCGGGATCCGCAGACGATTTTTACTTTTCCAGTTGACAATTTTCGCTTTATTATCATTATTTGTTAGAATGAAAAAAATATTTTGAAATTGACATCAAAATTATTATTTATAATTTACACGAAAAAATAAATTTTCAGTTAAAATTCAATAAAGTAAATATATATATGATATATTGTTTCTGAACTTTGCTTAAAATATAAAAATATATAAATGTAAATAATAATTAGAAAAAAAATCTAGACATAAAATATTTTGGATTTTCGTTAGTAATTATGTTAGTTTACAAGTTAGATAAAATACATATAAATTTTCATGAAAAAAAAAAAAAAAAAACCTAAACATAATTGTATATTTTTTCCGAAAAAAAAAAATTCAAATTTGCAGCAATTCAAAGTGTCAAATATGTATCAAATTTAAATCAAATTGTAATAAAGTGTTAAAATATAAAATTAATTAAAAAAGATAAAAAAAAAAGTCCAGAGGTAGCATCGAACTCGGGCCGTACGGGTGGCGTGCGAGCTTTCTGCGTCCACACCACGAAAGACACGTTGAGAGCTGCAAACTAATGGGTATTTGAAACGTATGCTAAACCTCGGCATCTAATTTCTGAAAATGTAAGTCCCATTTGAAGAAATCCTTTCACAAGAATAATTAGAGATAAGAACTCTAAAACATACTTTAAATTAATCAAAATCAGTGAGAATCATGTTTGATGGCCCCCTGGTTAATGGAGATCCAAATAATAGGTGTATTTTTTTTACACGGTCTGCTCCTTAAACATTTCACAGACAAGTACGAGAGTTAATCTCTTAGCGATGTCACGGAGGTATTGTATTTTCATATGAATTGTCTTGACAATAGAGACGTAAAGGATTATGTCGTCTATTGATTTATTTGCATTCCATATTGATTTTTTTTTACATTCATTTAAGGAATTCTTTTTCGACACTCGCGCGCGAGCAACGGATTATAGCAAAAAAATAATAAATGGCGGCCGCAGCGTTTTGCTGTTTCCAACTTTTGTTCAGGAACGTTTCAGATAAGAAAACCAGAATTTCACAGGAAAGAGCTAAATTATTCTGAAAACCTGAGAAAAAGCGAAACGTTCCTGGATTTTACATGGAAAGTTACCATTTTTTTTTTTACAGTGAGAGGGTTAAATATCAGTTTTTTTCGAAATTTTAGGATTTGTCGTTTGATATGAGGTGTTCAGCTATAAGTATGCAATATTTCAAGTTTCTAACATATATAGTTTCTGAGAACGGGCTCTGTGACGGACAGACAGACAGAGGAGCGAGACGAATAGGGTTTCGTCAGATGAACAAAACCCTCAAAAAGAATTATTTATATAGAAAGGTCATCTCACCAAGTTTAATCTCAATAGATGTTGATGTGTGGAGATTTTAAATTTGGATGCTTGCCAGTTTCAGATACCAAAGTTCCGTCTCCTCTGCCTATTCCATTGGTAGATGGATTTTGAACATTCACATTCCATTGTGTTTGCACCCGTCGCTGAACACGCGTCACAGATTTAAATTCCGTTAACCAAAGCACGCATTGCACCTTTTGCAGTGGCGCCCACATCATTACTCATGAAACCCATTTTTCGCCTTTGTGCCAATTGCTGACTACTATACCCATGCACGGCTAGCAGATATCCCAATCTAACATCTCCACACATCGAAATCTATTGATATCAAAATTTAGTGAGATGCTCTTTCTATCTAAATATATATTTTTTAATTTTAATGCGTAGTTTCGTAAAAATTGTTAGCAATATTTAATCTTTGCTATCATAAAGTTTGCGTGATATTCGTTTTTATCCTCAAAAACTAATTATCTATTTCTCAATATAAAAAACATAGGTAAGATAAATTGGGCTTACCTTATATTTATGTATATCCGATTGTCATCTCATCTGGTATTTTTCCTCCGGAAAGGGTAAATGAATCTATATCTTCTTCCTGTATTTCTTATTTATCCGTATATGTGACTGATGGTCTGAACTTCATGTTGTTTAAAAAGACGGATATTTTGAGTGACTTGTGAAGTTAAATTTGTGCCGAACTTATAAATAGAAAAGTAAAATTAAATTTAATAAGAGCTTTAACATACACATCTTTCAGTTTGAGAGTTTGAGTTACAAGTAAGAGTACAGAAAAAAATACATGAATAAAATATCGTTAGCAATAAAGAACAGGAAATTAATCCCATAAATCAGCATAACAAATAATTTGTATCAATATTTATATTTACGATAATTTAAAATGAAAGTATATAAATGTCTTATAGTTCATAAGTATTGCGAAAATGTTTATAATAAAGTATCTGTTTACAATTGTGCAATCACTTTTCAATTTCACTTCCTTCTTTTAGATCATAAACACTTTCGATAATTACTTTTGTAAATCACATTTGACACATGAAAAAACAAGTTATTTCGCTTGATTATTTTAATGTCCTTGTTTGGAGATTATATTTCACAATATATCTGTCAACAATTCCCCCCTTAATCTGCTAACGGGGATTGTTCCGTAATTTCAGTTTGTTTCTATTATTTAGAAATTCAGGCTTGGGCTCTGGTTTCGTAAGTATGTCCGCCGTCATTGACTTGCTTGGGCAATAACGCAATTCAATAATTTTATCTTCTTTCAGCTGTTTAATCACATTATATTTTATATCAATATGTTTCGATTTATTAGAAAACTTTTTGGATTCTATCATTTTTATGCAAGATTTATTATCTTCGTAAATTACTATAGGCAATCTTTGCGGTGTATCGAGATCTTCTAATAGTTTTAGCAGCCATATCAATTCTTGTGTTGCGCACGCCGCTGCTACGAACTCTGCCTCTGCAGATGATTGTGCGACACACGTTTGTCGTTTTGTTATCCACTGTATTGGATTCTTTCCTAAAAGGAACAAATTGCCTGTTGTCGATCTTCTTGTTTTTAGATCTCCACCCCAATCTGCATCAGTATACACTTCTAGGATGGGTGGTTCTTCCGTGCTGATTACTAAGTTTAAGTCTTTTGTTGAATAGAGATATCTTATTAATCTTTTAACACCTTTCCAATCTCTTTCAGACGGTGTTTCGTTTTTTCTGCTCAAAATGTTTATACCTACTAAAATAACAGGCCTACTTATTGTAGCAACATATAACAGCGCACCTATTGCTTGTCGGTACTTAGTGTTGTTTAGCATTTGTGTTTCTTCATTGTCTAATCGTTGAAAGCCTGTTTCCATTGGAGTGAAATATGGCTTAGAATCTTTTAAATTAAATTTTTTTGCGATTTCTATTATTTTTGCTGTTTGATTTAGTTTAAAGCCGTTGTGAGTCTTTTGTATTTTTATCCGGAGGTAATTGGAAATTTGACCTAAATCTTCAAGTGCGTACCTTGATTTTAGTTTATCTATTATCTCATTTATATTTTCATCTTTTCCAGCGATGAGAATATCATCTACGTATACTACTATATAAACCGTGTTTTCCCCTTCTTTTCTTATAAATAAACAATTGTCAGCATTGCTCTGTTTAAATTTTAATTCCTTTAGTGTTTCACTAATGTTTGAATACCATGCTCTTGCAGCTTGTTTTAGTCCATATAGGGCTTTTTTTAGCTTACAAACCTTATTGGGTTCTGTAGTGTTTATATACCCTTTAGGTTGTGATACATAGACATTTTCTTCCAATTCACCATGTAAGAATGCAGTTTTGATGTCAATCTGCCTAATATTGAGATTGTGGTATGCTGCGGCAGTTATGAAGACTCTTAAACTTGTATCAGAAACTACTGGCGCATAAGTTTCATCGAAATCTACTCCGTATTTTCGTCTAAATCCTTGTGCGACCAATCTCGCTTTGTAACGCTTGATTTTTCCGAATTCTTCATATTTCGCTTTAAAAGTCCATTTCGACCCAATTACTCTTGCTCCTTGTGGGGGATCAACTAAACACCAGGTTTCATTTTCATTAAGGGAATTCATTTTCTCTTCTGTCGCTTTTATCCAGTTCTGTTTTTTCTATAGGATTTTCTATACTCATCATATCTTCCCAACTGTTAGGTACATATACTGGATCGTGCCGGACTGCATAAGCAAACCTGTCCGGCGGCACACCTCTATTGGTTCTCTCTGATCTTCTCACTTGTGGAATTTGTTGTTGTGACGCGGGTGGTGGACTTATTTCATTTTGTGTTGGTGTCAGATCTATTTCCATTTCATTCGTGTCTTTCAGTTGTATTTGTTTGTTTGTTTCCGCGATTAATTTTCTTCCATCTAGATTTTCGTTAGTATCTGGATTATTTTTATTTTCTCTAAATTTTACACTTCTGGCCAATATTACTCTTCCGTCACTTGTATAGATTCTGTACGCCTTAGAGCGACTGTCATATCCGACAAAAGTGCCCTTTTCCGCTCTACTATTATCTAATTTTCCTCTCTTTGATTTGTGTATGTAGGCGTATGCAGTACAGCCAAAAACTTTGAGATATTTCAAATTTGGTCTCCTATTCGTCCATAATTCATAGGGTGTGGTGCTTACCGATTTTGAAGGTAGCCGGTTCTGTAAGTGATTCGCGGTACATATGGCTTCCCCCCATAATTTGTGCGGGAGATTTGCTTCATTTAGCATACTTCTAACCATATCAAGTAGGGACCTATTCTTACGCTCTGCGACACCGTTTTGGCTTGGGTTAAATGGTACGGTAAGCTGATGATGAATCTCATTTTCTTTTAGATATTTTTCTATTTCGTTGGCCGTATATTCATCACCGTTGTCCGATCTGATCTCAGTAGGCATTTTTCCGAATTTGTTTTTCACCATTGAGACGTATTATTTCAATTTTTCTGAAGCCTCACTTTTATTTGCCATTAAATAAATTACACAGAATCGTGTATAATCATCGATAAAAGTGACGAAGTATTTTTCCCCCAATTGTGGGTGTATTTATAGTGCCGCATACATCAGTATGGACTAACTCGAGCCTTTTTGTAGCTCTATATGCACCTGATTTAGGAAATGGGGTCTCGCTGATTTTTGACTTGATGCATACCTCACATTTAGCATTATGTTTGCAGTTGTTGATTTTAATTCCCTCAACTAAGTCCTTTGATAACATGGACTTTATTGTGTCGTAGCTCCTATGCCCCATTCGCCTATGCCACAAATCTATGCAATTTGCATTTGAGCAGTTGTAGGTGACATTTGCATAGTGCTTGTGATTTTCATCTTTACTAACATGTATTTCGTACAGATTGTTTTTAAGTTTACCTTGAAGTATAACGTTGCCTTCGTGAATTATATCACATTTAGCTTTTTCAAATTTGACTTTGCAACCGTTTTTAGTTGCCCTACTCACTGACAGCAGGTTAGTTTCTATGTCAGGAACGTATAGTACGTCACTCAATATAACTTGTATGTTTTTATTTTCGGTATGAATTATTACCTCTCCAGATCCATATGAAATCAGTTTATTACCATTAGCGACTGTGACGTTTGTTTCATTATTATTTGTAATTTTGGTAAAAAATTCCTTTGAATTTACTATGTGGCTGGAACTGCCACTGTCCACTATAAAAGTGCCTTTATTTTCGGACTCTTCGGTTAGTAAAGCGACACTGTTGTTTTCATTTACTGTGTCTTTTCTTTCTTCATGTTCCGCATTTTTATGTAAATTATTTTCTTCATAAACTAGTGATGTTGAATTGTTTTTATTTTTATAGTGTCTGTTATTAGTGTAACTGTTGTTGGTTTTCGTTTTTAGAAACCAGCAGTCTTTATTTGAGTGGTTTTTCATTTTGCAGTGTGAGCAGTACTTATTGCTGCCTCTTTTCTGTTCTGAATAATTAAATTTACCTTGGGTTTTATAGGCTTTATTGCTGTTTTCGGAATTTTCACGATTATCTACTCTACGAGGTATATTCGTCCGTAAGCTTGCTTTTTATAAATTGTACGGTTAACTCAGCTTCATCTCTGGCCTCCAGGGCAGTAACTAGGGTATCGTAGGACGGTGGCAACGAGCACAGCAGCAGTGCTGAAATGTGCGAGTCAGTTATGTTTTCACCTATTGCTGACAGTTTATCCACTATCTCTAAAATTTTAGTAATGTGGGCTGTCATATTGCCACCTTCAGTTAATTTTGTACTGTATAGTTTTCTTAGTAAGTAACAGCTTACTAGAGAGATTAGATCTCTCATGGATTTGTTTAAGTGCGTCCCATGTTTGCCTAGCTGTATTTAAATTTTTGACATGCACTATTTGACTGTCGCCAATGGACAAATTTATTAAAGCCCTTGCTTTTCTGTCTTTCTTGGTCCAAGCATCATTCAATGGAGTGGGGGCCTCTTGCGTGATAACTTCAATAAGTTATTCGTCTCGAATTAATAGCATTTCGACCTTGAACCGCCAATTTGTATAATTGTTGGCGTTCAATTTTTCAATGGTCGTGCTATCTTTTGTAGAAGAAGCCATAATGTTGCTAAGATTCGTTTTATTTTTTCTAATAAATTACCCTATCGGATTACCAGATTTGTATTCTTATTTTTTCACTGACAATGTTTTTTATTGAGAATTTTTTTTTTTCGTTCTCATAATCAATTTGTTAGCAATATTTAATCTTTGCTATCATAAAGTTTGCGTGATATTCGTTTTTATCCTCAAAAACTAATTATCTATTTCTCAATATAAAAAACATAGGTAAGATAAATTAGGCCTTATATTTAAGTATATCCGATTGTCATCTCATCTGGTATTTTTCCTCTGGAAAGGGTAAATGAATCTATATCTTCTTCCTGTATTTCTTATTTATCCATATATGTGACTGATGGTCTGAACTTCATCTTGTTTAAAAAGACGCATATTTTGAGTGACTTGTGAAGTTAAATTTGTGCCGAACTTATAAATAGAAAAGTAAAATTAAATTTAATAAGAGCTTTAACATACATATCTCTCAGTTTCAGAGTTTGAGTTACAAGTAAGTGTAGAGAAAAAAAATACATGAATAAAATATCGTTAGCAATAAAGAACAGGAAATTAATCCCATAAATCAGCATAACAAATAATTTGTATCAATATTTATATTTACGATAATTTAAAGTGAAAGTATATAAATGTCTTATAGTTCATAAGTATTGCGAAAATGTTTATAATAAAGTATCTGTTTACGATTGTGCAATCACTTTTCAATTTCACTTCCTTCTTTTAGAACATAAACACTTTCGATAATTACTTTTGTAAATCACATTTGACACATGAAAAAACAATTTACTTTGCTTGATTATTTTAATGTCCTTGTTTGGAGATTATATTTCACAATATATCTGTCAACAAAAATAAGCCATAATTTCTGGATACCTTTAGCCCGAACACCCTGTATATCAGTAAACAAATTATATGAAACATAATACATCTAATTCATCTAATGTATCTAAAAATCCATGCAAAGTATTACGTAATATGCATTTGAAAATCTTTTTTAAAAAATGGGCAAAAATATTAACTTTTAGAAAAGTAGTAAGCATTTAAAAAAATTCAAACTTTTATAACTTTTTTAAAAATTTTAATTAATTTACAGTTAATTTTTTTTTTCAAAATGAACTTTTAGTTGAACATTGAAATGCAGTGAATTCACCGTTTGTACCATACTTTTAAAAATAAACAAAATTGTTGAAAAGCTAAACTGTCCCGTCAATCAGACATAAATTTGAAAACGATTTAAAATCCACAAATAAAAGGATGATTAAAAAAAAAAACATTTAAAAAAGACATTTACAAACAGCAAAACTAATAATCACTGAATATATTTATATTTTTACACTATTTTATTTAACTTAACTTTGATAACCTATGTAATATGGAATTTTGTAGTTGATTTTTCACTTGGACATGCTCGAATTATAAAAAAATATGCACACACGTGTGTTCCGGTGAAAGTACAATATTTTAATATTTTTAGAATATAATTATAAATTAATAAATTTAAGGCATTTTTCCGCCTCAGGTGATTTTTGGCCACAGGTGATAAATTACCGAAGAATGTTTATGGTTACAAATATTTACAAGTTAAAAAAAAAAAAAAATAGAGTTAATTACGCGCCAAATCACTCTTTTCAAAATATGCCAAATGTCTACATCAACAAAATATTTTAAACATTAAAAATTAGAAATATAAATAAAAAATAAAGCGTGTAGTATATTTTTAAAAAGTCCTTCCGGCCAGTGCCGGGAGGAAGAGGTAGCTTTCATATTCCTTATTTTAAAAAAGCCAACTTATATCATTCAAACACACGAAGCTCAATTTAGTGCAAACCGAATATAGGAGATTCAATACTAATTTTTATCAATGTAATGAATGAGAATTTCGCGAAATTAGTCAGCTTTATCCAAGCTGCTTGTCTTTAAAGTAACTTATATTTGGCTGCCAAATTCGGCGATTTCTTAAAGTGCCTGCCATTTTAAGACAACATGGTGGATGAGGCTAACCAGTGAACTTGGTCGAGACCTTAGTAATTTCTGTGCACATGCTCACTCCCATCGGAATCGGTTGATATATACGAGTGCTGTCGCATGCAAAAAATCAGATTTTTCAAGATGTCACCCACAATAGAAATTGAAACTGCTATATCTGAGCCATTTTTTAAGGTAAAGACAAACAAAAAATGCTCCTGAATCCTTATATCAAGGTCAAATACTTAAGAAATAAACCTTTTTCAATTTCTAATTTTTTCGCACCTCACTTTAAATATATATATATTTTTTAATTTAATGGCAGCCATTTTGAAACAAGATGGCTGATGAATCTGGCCAGCGAACTTGGTCGAGGTGTTGATCTATACTATCCACATGCCTTCTTACATCGAAATAGGCGAATACGTGTGTTATCGCGTGACAAATACAAGATCGTTTCAAAATGTTAGCCATGCTAGAAATTCAAAGTGCTATAAATCAACCATTTTTTAAGATATAAACAAAAGAACAAATTTTCAGAAACCAAAACTGCTCCGGAATCTTTGTATCAAGGCCAAACACATAAAAAAAACCTTTTCATTTTCCAATTTTTTAATAACTCATTTTAAATTTTAAATTTAATTTTTTTTAAATGGCAACCCTTTTGAAACAAGATGGCGAATGAAGCTGGCCAACGAACACGGTCGAGACATTGGTATGTACTATGTACAGACCAAGTTATATCCAAATCGGTTCATAAATACGCCTGTTATCGCGTGACAAAAAATCAAGTCGTTTTAAAATGTCAGCCACTATAGAAATTCAAAATATTATTACTCAGCCATTTTTTTAGATATAGACGAAACAAAAACTGTTCCGGAATCTTTGTATTAAGGTCAAACACATACGAAAAAAATCTTTTTCATTTTCCAATTTTTTGGTATCTCATTTAAATTTTTTAATTTTTTAATTTTTTTAAATGGTCACCATTTTGAAACAAGATGGCGGATGAAGCTGGCCAACGAACTCGGTCGATATATTTGTATGCACTATGTACACACCAAGGTACATCCAAATCGGTTCATAAATACGCCTGTTATTAAGTGCGAAAAAACAGGACGTTTCAAAATTTCAGCCACGCTAGAAATTCAAAATGCTCTAACTCAGCCATTTCTGAAGATATAGACGAAACAAAAACTGCTCCCGAATCTTTTTATCAAGGTCAAACACATAAGAAAAAAATATTTTTCCATTTTCAATTTTTTGGTACCCCATTTCAAATTTTAAATTAAAAAAAAATTTAAATGGCCGCCATTTTGAAACAAAATGTCCGATGAAGCTGGCCAACGAACTCGGTCGAGACATTGGCATGTACTATGCACACACCGAATTACATCGAAATCGGTTCATAAATACGCCTTTTATGGCGTGACAATATTCAGGACGTTTCAAAATGTCAGCCACGCTAGAAATTCAAAATGCTATAAATTCAGCCATTTTTTAAGATATAGACGAAACAAAAACTGCTCCGGAATCTTTGTATAAAGGTCAAACACATAAGAAAAAATATTTTTCTATTTTTAATTTTTTGGTACCACATTTCAAATTTAAATTTTTTTTTAAAAATTTAAATGGCCGCCATTTTGAAACAAAATCGCGGATGAAGCTGGCCAACGAACTCGGTCGAGACATTGGTATGTACTATGTTCACACCGAATTACATCGAAATTGGTTCATGATTACGAGAGTTACAGTGTGACATAGGTCAGATATATATATATCAATTTTGAACGGAGGGTGGTTTCGGGGTCTGGGGGTCATGATCGATGAAAATATACCAAAATTTTTTGAAATCGCTTTCCTCCGAACGGCTGCAATAGGTAGCTTTTTGTAATGAAAGTTACCTAAAAGATATACTGTTTTATGTATATTTGAAGCATTTTTTCCCAATTAAAGTGTTTTATACGAGTTTTAAGTGCAAAAACATATTCAATCATTTCCAATACTATAAGGTATTTAACTAAAACAAAAAAAAAAATTCAAAGAGCTTAAGGGGTCTCAGGACTCTTAAAGCTTTAAAATTTTCAAAATTTAAATTTTTTTAGATGCTAAACTCTTATCTTTTCTGAACATTTTGATATAATTGTTTCCTTAAACTTCCTATTAGAACTGAAGTTATGGCTTTTCCATTTATACACGTTCAATAGCTGAAGCGTCGTTTCGGAAACTTTGAAGCCATTTTTATCCAAATGACGTTTTTGGGCAGAACGCGCACGATATCTCAAAAACTTATGAATATTTTTTCATGAAATTTTCAAAAAATATGTTTCATGTTAGTCTGTATAAACTGAACCTAAAATTTCCTTTTTATTGTTCAAAGCAATATTTTTTTAGGTGATTATACTGTTGAAATTTTCTTAATTTTGCATTAGCTAAATACAACTGTGTATTAAAAATATAAAAAAGCTTAAAATACAAATTTATTTATGTTCAGGGTAATTATTACAATCTGAAGTATAATGAGGTACCAAAATTTTCATTCTAGTTGCAACACTTATTTTTTAACCGTGCGCGTAAGCTTTTATGCCGATTTTTGTCTCGAAAAATGTCTAACAGTTTGGAGCCCCCTGTAAATGCAAATTCTGCATCTTATAATTTTTTTAAATGCACGAAATGAAAGAACATACTTATATATTTTATTCCAATAAAAACTTCGTCTTAAAATCAAATACATTTTAAGATATTAAATGTTGAAAATGATCTTTTTTTCATTTTTTCAAATTTTAAGAGTCCTGAGACCCCTTAACAACTACATAGATATTACTTCTTGATCGTCGTGTGAATCAAACTGTTTCTAACAGTACAAAGATTTGGTAATATATTAGTGCATGAAGCGATACGTACATCATAAATACATTTCTATTGCCCATATTCCCTCACACAGGATTTTAAAAAAATTCCTTCGTCAGTTATCTAATTGACCCATTTACTCTGTGTACAAATTTTTTAATACATCTTTGTCTATTTTAATTTTAAGTTTAGCTGTTTTATTTATTTTCTTAAATCAAAACATTCTGTACTTATATCAGACTTTGTTAAGTTAAATTTGAACTTACTAACAAATTATTGCTATTTTATTCTTTAGTCAATATTTTATTATTTAATATCAGTGTCTGTCCTCCTGCATGCAACAGCGTACTTTTTTTTTCTTTCTTTCTTTCAAAATTAGCTTCTACCGTGGATTTTTTTTTAATGCATGCGCAATCTTTTAGCAATAATATCATTACTTTTTCTTTCTTTCAAAATTAGCTTCTACCGTGGATTTTTTTTTATGCAAGTTTTTAGTAAAAATATCATATCTCCTAAACTATACAAAATGTTGTTGTACAAAATAATCTTCCAAGTTATACAAAATGCAAAATACACATCCAAAAATGATCATAAAATTAACTAGTTAGAGATTTTTCATCTCTAAAATGGCCTGTTTACTTAAAAATTATAAATTTTACATAAAAATAGGACTATTAAGTGGTTAAAAGTTCGATGAAAGTCAGTTTTGTAAGATTGGGCGATTTGCATTTAAAGTACTATGTATTTTATAAGCTATCAACCGAATAAGCCATCTTTTTTCCATTAGGAACAAACTTAAAAGTTATTTAAAATCTAGATATAAAGAAAACTTTTGAAAAGGCTTTTAACATAAATATCTAAAATAAACAAAATTAATAACCAGTTAATTTAATTTTTTTAACGAGAAAATCTCATTTTTCCTCTAATACCTTCGGACCATCGTCATTTATACATATTTTATTCGGGTGGCACCACTTTTTTTAAATAGTTACTGCGATGTTCAAAATAACAAATCATCACATATCATTTTTATCCCCCCCCCCCCCTTTTAAAATTAAATTTCTCTTTTCACAATTATAAAGTTAATCGAAACTTCCTTTTCTTTCTAAAAAATATATATATACCTATTGCTTCTTCTCTTTTGCGCTTAAGAAGTAATATTCACATTAATGTTCCCAGGTTCACTCCTGCCGTTAATAAAATAAATCAAAAACAAGTATATTTTCTCATCCTTAAATCGTTAACAGTGCGTTCATACTTTCCTTTCCGTTAACGAATGTAAAAAAAGATTCTTGGACCATATGCCTTTTTGTACAGTAATTTAAACATTTATTGTTAATGCTCAGTTTGGTTGTCATTACAAATTTTTTTTCGGTCTCAAAGATTTATTCTGTTTATATTAAAGAAGGATAAATAAAATATTCATTATAAGTTACCTTTACTCAAATAATTCCGAAATGCTCTAATTAAATAAAGCAAATAAATAATGTTTTTCATAATTGCTGGTACCGAAAACAAATTATACACTGTAAAAAAAAATACGACCAGTTTTCCGTTAGGAATCGGAAAAATAGTTGCCCTTATCGTACCGGAAAAATTTCCGACCCAGCTCGGAATAAAATCCGTAAAATCGGAATAAAATCCATAAAATACCGTTTTATTGACTATTTTCTTATTTTTACGGATTTTATTCCGAGCTGGGTTGGAAAATTTTCCGGTACGATAAGCGCAACTATTTTTCCGATTCCTACAGGAAAACTGTTCGGATTGTTTTTACAGTGTATGCGCCATGGTCCCGAAAGAGTTAAATTATTTTATTGTAAGCCCCATCGCAAAAATATATTTATTCTCTGAGTGTACCATGAAATATGGCAAATGTAAATTTACAAAGCGCTTAATGGTGCTAAAAATATTTCTGCTGCGCATTCATTATTTAAATTAGTGAATATTAATGAATATTAAATTAGTGAATTAGTGAATATAAATTAGTTTTTTTAACGTGAAAATTTCATTTTTCCTCTAACATCTTCAAACCATCGTAATTTATGCAGATTTTATTCGGATAGCACCACTTTTATTTTAAACGATTACCTTTACTCAAATAATCACAAAAATTCTGTAATTAAATAAAGCAATAAATATTACTTTTCTTTATTACTAGTACCAAAAATAAATTCTATATGCACGCATGGTCCCAAAGGAATTGAACTATTTTATTGCAAGCCCGGACGCAAAAACATATTTATTCTCTGAGTGTACCATGAAATACGGCAAATGTAAATTTACAAAGCGCTTAATGGTGCTAAAAATACTGCTGCTGCGAATTCATTATTTAAATGAAGATATTCCCGAAGTTTAAGATTCTTTTTCGCGTCAGTTAATCCTTCAAAAGACTTAATGGTTGACTTCTGAGATACATTTATCGTCATACAAAAGATATTCAAATGATAAAATGTTTTTTTATTGAGTATAATGTGTGCTCTTCGACATTTTTTATCATGAATTCTCGCATTGCCTTATTTTTTGTGAGCTGAGTTACTTTCTACGATATATTGTTTCAATTTAAACTCAAGCTTCTTTCTTTATCATTTTACTGCTGAAAGTTAGTATTTCGATGATTTTTATAAATTTAAATTAGCTTTCGTTAATTGAATATTCGTTAATTTATTCTTTACAAGTGAAATGAAATTTCATTTTAAATCTCAAAGAGAAAAAAGGGCAAAAAGGAAAAATTATATACTTTTGAAATAACTATTTACAATAAAAAAATTAATAACCTGTGAATGTATTTTTTTTTTACGTGAAAATCTCATTTTTACTTTAACACCTTCGGACCATCGTCATTTATACTTATTTTATTCCGGTGGCACCACTTTTTTTTTTTTAAACATATATCTTTACTCCAGTAATCACGAAAACGCTCAATTTAATAAAGCAGTAAGAATTACTTTACTTCATTATTAATACCAAAAACAAATTTTATATGCAGCCATGGTCCCGAAGGAATGAAACTATTTTATTGTATGTCCCCAACGCAAAAACATATCTATTCTCTGAGTGTACCATGAAATATAGCAAATGTAAATTTACAAACCGCTTAATGGAGCTAAAAATATTTCTGCTGTGCATTCATTATTTAAATTAGCGAATATTAAATTAGTGAATATAATTTCATTTTTTTTTTAACGTGAAAATCTTATTTTTCCTATACCACATTCAGACCATCGCATTTTTACGTGCTTTATTCGGGAGGCACCAATTTTTTTTTTAACAATTACCTTTTCTCAAATAATCACGAAAATGCTGTAATTAAATAAAGCAATAAATATTACTTTTCTTTATTACTATTGCCAAAAACAAATTATGTATGTAACCATGGTCACGAAGGAATTAAATTATTTTATTGTAAGCCCCAACATAAAAACATATTTATTCTCTGAGTGTACCATGAAATATGGCTAATATAAATTTACAAAGGACTTAATGGTGCTAAAAATACTGCTGCTGCGCATTCATTATTTAAGTGAAGGTATTTCAGAAGTTTAAGATTCTTTTTCGCATCAGTTAATCCTTCAAAAGACTTAATGGTTGACTTCTGAGATATATTTATCGTCATACAAGAGATATTCAAATGATGAAATGATTTTTTATTGAGTATAATGTGTATTCTTCGACATTTTTTCTTCATTTATTCTGGCGTTACCCCATTTTTTGTGAACTCAGTTACTTTCTGCTATATATTGTTTCAATTTAAACTCAATCTTCTTTCTTTATCATTTTACTGCTAAAAGTTAGTATTTCAATGATTTTTGTAAATTTAAATTAGCTTTCGTTAATAAAGAATTTGTTAATTTATTCTTTATAAGTGAAATGAAATTTAATTTTATATCTCAAAGAGAAAAAATGAAAAACTGTATACTTTTGAAATAAATATTTACAATAAACAAAAGTTATAACCAGTGAATTTAAATTATTTTTTTTTTTTAACGAGAAAATCTCATTTTCCCTCTAACATCTTTGGTACATCGTCATTTATACACATTTTATTCGGATGGCACCACTTTTTTTAAACAGTTACCTTTACTTAATTAATCACGAAAATGCTCTAATTAAATCAAGCAATAAACATTACTTTTCTTCATTACTAATACCAAAAGTAAATTCTGTATACAGCCGTGATCCCGAAGGAATTAAACCATTTTATTGTATACACAAACGCAAAAACATATTTATTCTTTGAGTGTACCATGAAATATAGCAAATGTAAATTTAGAAAGCGCTTAATGGTGGTAAAAGTATTTTTGATGTGCATTCACTATTTAAATTAGTGAATATAATTTTTTTTTTTTTTTTTTTTTTGAAAATCTCATTTTTCTTCTATCGCTTTCAGACCATCGTCATTTCTATACATTTTATTCGGGTGGCACCACTTTTTTAAACAGTTACTTTTACTCAAATAATCTTAAATAAGCTTTAATTAAATAAATCAATAAACATTACTTTTCTTCATTACTAATACCAAAAATAAATTCTATATGCAGCCACGGTCCCGAAGGAATTAAACTATTTTATTGTACGCTCCAACGCAAAAACACATTTATTCTCTGAGTGTACGATGAAATATGGCAAATGTAAAATCACAAAGTGCTTAATAGTGCTTAAAATATTTCTGCTGTGCATTCATTATTTAAATTAGTGAATATTAAATTAGCGAATTAGCGAATATAATTTTTTTGTAATGTGAGAATCGCATTTTTCAACTAACACATTCAGACCATCGCATGTTATACACGTTTTATTTGGGTGGCACCACTTTTTTTTAACAGTTAACTTTACTCAAATATTCACGAAAATACTGCAATTAAATAAAGCAATAAATATTACTTTTCTGTATTACTAGTACCAAAAACAAATTCTATATGCAACCATGGTCCCGAAGGAATTAACCTATTTTAGTGTAAGCCACAACGCAAAAGTATATTTATTCTCTGAGTGTACCATGAAATATGGCAAATGTAAATTTACAAAGGGTTTAATGGTGCTAAAAGTACTGGTGCTGAGCATTCATTATATAAATAAAGATATTCCGGAAGTTTAGGATTCTTTTTCGCATCAGTTAATCCTTCAAAAGACTTAATGGTTGACTTCTGAGATATATTTATCGTCATACAAGAGATATTCAAATGATGAAATGATTTTTTTATTGAGTATAATGTGTGTTCTTCCACATTTTTTCTTCATGAATTCTCGCGTTGCCCCATTTTTTGTTACTTCAGTTACTTTCTACGATGTAGTGCTTCAATTTAAACTTCTTTCATTATTTTTATATTGCTGAAAGTTTCTGTTTCTATCCTTTTTGTAAATTTAAATTAGATTTCATTAATTGAGTATTTGTTATTTTATTCTTTAAAAGTGAAATGAATTTCATTTTAAATCTCAAAGAGTAAAAAGTGAAAAAAGAAAAAAAAATATAAGCTTTTGAAATAAATATTTACAGTAAACAAAATTAATCATCCTTCAATTTCCCGTTATTTGTTTTGAACTAATTATGATTTCATTAAACAGTTTTGTTGTCATTACAAACTCAAAAAACATATTATTTGTATAACATATCACCATGATATATTTATTTAAAGTATATAATTACAGTAAATGAAATTTATAAAGGACTTCAAAGCGATAAACATATTGCTTCTTCGCCTTAATTATTTAAATAAAACTTTCCCGAAAGTTTAATATATGGTGCAATAGTGGTGATTACGTAGAAAGTTTTAATACCAGAGGCATATATCACCACTCGAAAGCGGTACACAAATGATAAATTAATTTTCAATTCTAATACATCCCACACAGGATTTAGAAAATCTTTTCCTACCATTTATTCGCATTTTTCATTTGTTTGTTTAGGTGAAAAATTCTTTTTTTGACAGACTTACAACAAAGTATATTATACAATTCGACAAATTTTATAATCTCCTTTGTTGTAATATATATATTTTTTCCCCTCGTATGAAGTTTCAAAAAATTCTTTGATTTTGATAATTCATTTTTTTTTTGGGGGGGGGGGGAGGAGAGGGAGAGCTGTCCTATCATATTAAAATCTGCCAGTTTGTTTGATTTTCCCAACTTCTCGACTTAGAATAGGGAACACAGTGCGATAAAATTATCACAAGTTATCCGCTTGAATCAAAGGATGTCCTATAAGGTTTCTGAATTAAAAAAATTATATTAGTTTCCAAGATGTTATAATTATAATTATTTCAATTTTTAGTGACATTACTGTAATGATGGCAACTAAATTAGTCAAATTTTGTGAATAAAAGGGAGAAAAGAGAAAACAATAGGATTATTAGATTTTTTTTTTACTCCTCTTTCAAACTGAAATAATTTCACTGGAGTCCAAAAGTAATATGTTTATCTACTTGTTTAGTCTTTTTTTATTTTTTTTTCTCTCTACACCGTAATTTTCGTGAAAAGTGACCAGTAAAAATCGCAATATGTTGTTGTACTATATAGTACTATTTTATGTTTTTAAAGTAGTCGTCGTATAATGTAAATATTTTTATTAGGACACTTTGAAAATTTTAATGCGTAATTATTTGCCACGCTTCAAAATGAGGCATGTTGACTTAAACAGTTTTTAAAACGAACATGGATAATATTAAAAGGTCATCGCAAAATGCTTTTCAAAACAAAACTGCAAGAAAAAACGACAAAAGTTGCTGCAAAATTTGCGGTAAATTTACGCAACAAATGACTAGCATATTTTGCTGCTAATTGACAGCAAAATGTGCCTTAAATAACATTATGTTTGGAATGTTACAGCAAAATGTGCTTCAACCATGCTGAGTTTTCTGCTAATATGTCTATAATCATTCTCAATTTTATAGTGAAAAATGATGGTAATTCGGGTGCATAAATTTATAGCAAATTATACTGAAATTTTTGCCATTTTCTTTCTTAAATTGCACTTTTACTAAAATAAGGCAAATGTCATGCAATAAGTAAATATTAATACAATGAGGAGAGAAAGAATCCCTTGAAGTTAATTTATATTATTCACGAAAAATTATTTATTTAATATAGCTTTGTATATTTAAATTTAATCCTAAAATAAAGCTGTTTTATAAATTCTATTAGTTAAAAACTTCCGTGTTTCAACCACTATAGTATCGTTGATATCGGGTTCATTAAAGAAGTTTTCTTTACCATAGTTAAATTTTATTATTATCCATTTTTTTAAAATAGATCCAGAATAATGCATGAATTGTAACATAATTTCTAATCTCAAAGGAAAACAATGAAAAGGCTTAGAAAGATATTTACAGCAAATAAAACTAAGAACCACTCAATATGTGTCTTTTTTAAGCACTTGAAACAATCTTTTTTCCCATTAAATTGTTACACCGCACTTTCAACCGGCAAAAGAATTTTCAATCACACGCAACACCATTAATTACTTACGTGAAGTGTAACTACAGCTAAGTGAATATTTATGAAGGACTTGCTAAAGATATAATTTCCTCGCCTTTAAATATTTGATTTGAATTGTTCTCAAAGCTTAAAGGCTCTCAGAAATCTTAAAATGGGAAAAAATGGGAAAAAAAGACAATTTTCAACATTTAATATCTTAATATCTATATGATTTAAAAACACAATTT
The DNA here is from genome assembly GCA_963932465.1 of Maratus speciosus. Lineage (NCBI taxonomy): Eukaryota > Metazoa > Arthropoda > Arachnida > Araneae > Salticidae > Maratus > Maratus speciosus. Next base: position 236,580,253 of record OZ010789.1, read on the forward strand.
TTATTAAGAGCCTACTTCAGTCGCGCGAAAAGACCCGTTCGCTAATACTATTCCTATGGAAGAAATTTATAAAGATATATCGATCGCATTTCAATATTTTTAGATGATTTTTTTTTGCAGTGGCTAGCTGAGGTCGATCTGTAAAAAGGCCGTTTTTTATTTTTTCGATTTTCATTGGGGATTTTTTTTCAAGAAGATGCTTTCATTTTAGGAACCGGTTCTGAAAATGGAAGTGTCCTGATTAAAAATACCCGTAAACGAAATTGAAAAAGTAGAAAACAGCCTGCATAAAGATCGACCTCAGCTAGCCACTGCAGAAAAAAAACAAAACAAACAAACAAAAAAAAACATCTAAAAATACTGAAATGCGACCGAGATATCTTTATAAATTTCTTCAATACGAATAGCATTAGCGAACGGGTCTTTTCGCGTGACTGAAGTAGGCTCGTAAGATTAAAATATATAAGTGTATTCTTTCATTTCATACATTTAAAAAATTGTGAGATGCAAAATTAGTACTTATAGGAGGCTCCAAACTGTCAGAAATTTTTTTCAGGCAGAAAATTGATATAGCAGCTTACACGCAGGGTTACAAAATAAATTTTGCAATTAGAATGAAATTTTTTATGCCTAATTATACTTCAATTTGCAATAATTACCCTGAACCTAAATAAATTTGTATTTAAAGCATTTTTATATTTTTAATACAAAGTTGTATTTAGCTAATACAAAGTTTTGAAATTTTCAACAGTATATCTCATAAAAAAATATTTTTTTGAACAATAAAAATGAAATTTTATGTTCAGTTTATACAGACTAACATAAAACATGTGTTTTGATAATTTCATGAAAAAATATTCAGAAGTATTTGAAATATCCCGCGCGTTATGCCCAAACACGTCATTTGGAGATAAATGACTTCAAAGTTTCGGAAACGCCGTTTCAGCTATTGAGCGGGTATAATTCTAAAAGCCGTAACTTCTGTTCGAATGGGAATTTCAAGAAAACATTCATATTAAAATGTTAAAAAAAATAGAAGTTTAACATGTAAAAAAAATTAAAATTTCGAAAATTTTGCCTTAAGAGTCCTGAGACCCCTTAAGAATTTTTTCATATCAGTGATTCTCCTGTGAAAGGATTGTGGTGGATACATATTTCTCTTAAGGGTAGTTATATACAGGGTGTCCGTAATTAAACGATCCTATTTTAAAGTTGCCTACAGACGAAACTGTTGTTCAGAATGTTGTGAAATTATGTGGGGGACATAATAAGGTATAGCAATTTCTTTAAGCGAAAAAAAAGTAGTTCTATATTTCGCCTTCAGAGGGCGCTTTTTAACGAATTACCCGTATACCATGCATTTACGATAGTTTACAGGTTTTATTACAACCAAACATAACACATGACGATCATAATTTTCAGATACCTCTGGAATCGTAAGATAGCATGTTCCATAGTTCATCGCAGAGTGTTCTGGGAAATGCTAAGAACATGTCGTGAAATGTTATCTTTTACCCATTCGGGACCATGGGTGCAGATATGCACCCTCAAAGAGAGCATACACTGTAAAAAAAAATCTGTAGTTCTACAGATGTAAAGTTACATGCTTACTAAACTTTCACCTGTAACTGTACGAAAAAAGCTGCAAATCTACAAAACTAGTTTTTGTAAAGCTACAAAAATCTGTAACTTTACAAATGAATCTGCTAAAATTTCAGTAATCTTACTAAACTTTTATTTGTAACCCTGGCTGCAGTTACATGAAAAGTTCTCGGAATCCCAGTTTCCAAAAAAATTCTTAGTAACCTTACAGATTTTCTGATTTTCGGCGCAAAAGTGTGTCTGTTACATGAAATTTTGTTGTTGCCGTTACATGAAAAGTTCTAGGAATCCAAGTTTCCTAGAAAAACTTTAGTAACTTCACAGATTTTTTTTTTACAGTGTACAGAACTTGTTTTTTGCACCAGTAAAAAAGAACAGTAATATTTGCTTTCTTTAATTAGAGTATTTCCGTAATTATTTAAGTAGAAATAACTTTTTTTTTTTTAAAAGTGGTACCAATCGAATAAAATTTGTGTAAAAGGCGCCGGTCCCGAAGGGGTTAAGAGCCATTATTTTGAAAATCAGACAAGTGTGATTGTTGTATTTTTTGTTTTGCTTGATTATTTTTATGTTGAAGTAGATCACATTTAATGAATAATGTGCAATTTTGAAGCCCTGAAAAAATTTTCCCTTCCCTGTAGAAAATGTCAAAGTTCAAGGTTGTGAGCGTCATTTTTCATGAAAAGTGAAATGCGAGTATGTTTGCAGTGCTAAAGCTGGGGAAAGCAACGAAATCCCAAAATTCTTTTGTGATGAAATATTAGTATAACACAACCTGCTTAGTAGACAGTATTCGTTTCCATGGGGCATTGTTATTTTACATTGTTATGTTGCCTCAAAATGCAATGAAAATGACGTTTTTGTCCGTTTTCCGCACGTATTTTCTTATTTAAGCAATAGAACCCCCAAACTTTTTCTTATAGAATATCAAAGTGTACTATTAGGACAAGCTAAATAATATAAAACTTTACCGGAATATTGCTGCTGTTAGCAGGAATAGTCTGTTAGATATTCAAAAATTTCAAAATAGGCAGCATTTCAATTAGTCTTTTCTCAAAACAGCATCACGGTTCAATAAAACAAAATATATCACGTAATAGTTGGAAGTATGTACAAACACATGGGGAAGAAAAAAAAAAGTGGGGCCTCGTCATATTAAAAAAAAAAAAATAAAAAATAAGAAAATTTACAAAAATTCACCGTCAAAATATCCCGTTTAAATTTCCCTTTTTTCCATTTAGAACAAGGAAGGGGAAAGAAAAAGGGATATTCCATTTTCTCATAGGGAAAAAACATAGCTAGCGGAAAGAGAACGGGATGTTTCGTTTCTGATAGGGAAAACGTATGATAAATGACAGTCTTTTTTGTGACTTTTGACTTTTTTTTTATAAAAATATGACGAGACCGCATTTTTTTTTCTTTTCCATGTGTTTGTACATACTTCCAACTATTACGTGATATATTTTATCTTTTATTAATCCTAAATTATTCCTAAATTATCTTTTATGTTCTTTTCTTAAGGAAAAAAATAAACAATATTGTTTTTTAGTAAAACTTCTAGGGCGAAGAGCAATTATCCCTTTCCAAAAAAGAGAAAAATCACTAGTTCCTCACCGCCCAATAGAAATTTTCAAAATGACAGTCCTAATCTTTAAACTCATATTTGGCTGTTAATATTGAAAATTTAGCATTGAGCTGCTAATATTGAAAAAAAATACCAAATTTCACTCTTTTGAAGAAAATTTTGACGTATTGTGCTTTAAATATATGCAAAAAATGCATAATCCATTATATTTATATCTTTCAAATAACTATATCTAAAAAAATATTTAAAACTTAATGAGTTGCACTTTTGTAACTTTATTCAGTTTCTAATGATATGTACCGTAATTTCGGGTGTATAGCCCGCAGATCAAACAGTTCAGTTTGGACCCAGAAATTTTATTCAGTATTTGAAGACCAATATTTACTGTGATCTAAAAAGTTACATTTTATTTTTAAAAATTTCTGGGTCGAAACACGATTGTTTGATCCGCGGGCTATACACCGGAAATTACGGTAATTTGATTTATTTCATCACAGTATTGCTGAAAGATGGATTTTCAACATATATATGTGTGTATATATATCCCTGTTCTCAAACAAATTATTTAAAAATATTCATTTATGTTTAATAAAGCATATATATATTGTTTATACACTTATAGAAAATACATATAGTAAATTTTATGATATTATGTCAATAATGTCTAAAAGTAAAGAAACTTATCTAATAGTATGTAACGAAAAATTTAACATCTGGTGTAATGACAACAAAATTTTATAATTGTTTTACTTAATTTGGATGAATGAAAAAAGCTTACATGTTTATATTTTATTGAAGTACAGGTGAAAATGTCACAAAGACATTCCTACCTCAACAACCACTGAGTATGTCACATTCACACTACAGATGATTTTTTTTTCTTTTTGATCTTTCGGGTTTGATTTCAGATGGTAATGAATTAATTAGTTTTGTTAGAAGTGTCATTGCAGTCAGCATATTAGGCTCACTATTTTTTTTTATATAATTTGTTTTGATTGACTCGATGAACAACAATATTTAAAGGGACCATTTCATGACTTTTCAATTAAAAGCTGATTTATAAATTCATCATGTTGTTTAGTTATTATTATCGTCTTAAGATAATAAGTTGATATTAAAATTTTTAAATGCAGTTTATTTATTATTTGAACAGTTGAAAGTATTTTTCAATAAAAGTGGGCTGTTGATTTTAAGTCGGCTGTTGAGCAATGTAGTGTTGGTAAAGGAACCGGTACTATTTAATTTAATTTTTATTGCTGTAAATAATATTTGTTATTTTATTATTTTATGTATTATATTTAAGCAAGAGTAGAAATACACGATATCGTAGTCATTTTAGTACATCTTAGCATGAAAAGCTTCAATATTTATCATTAAACATTCACATTTTATGAAAATTTTGTTAAAATTGCTCATATTTTCACTATTTTTATTTTATAACTATTGAAAAGATATTTTTACGTACAATTAAAAAAGTAATAACAGCCTGCCTTCGGTTAATAATAAATTTTTCATTAACACATTATTTTTCACAAAATTCTTGATTTTAAGAATTCACAAGATTAAACACACTCTTAGCATTTAAACATGACAAACAACAATAAATAATAATATGCCTACATTATTTGTCACATATACATTATTTGAAACTTATTTAGTGATTTTATATTGAAATGACTTTTTTTTATGCAGTCTTTGAATATAGATCTGTCATTAAAAACATTTTTAAAAAATTTCAAAATTTAGATATTTTTTTTTATCTTAAAAAATATTTTACTTGTAATCACCTTTAATTTCCTTGATCCTGTCTTAAAATGAGCTATAAACATACCCAGTTTCATTGAAATTTGTGACAGTGAATTAAATGTCTTAGGCGAACTGACATGGAATGACTCTGCTTGATTTGATTTGAAATACGCCTCAAAATATTTTTAAATATGAAATACTACTAAAAACACCCAAAATCCCACTACTTTTATTTCAGAATCAGGTAAAGGACACCTTTAAGTATATCCCCCACAAAAAATAAATTTAATAAAAATACCGCCTTTTGTTAATAATGCTATTTTAGTTAATGCATTATTTTTCATAAAAAAATCACGACTTCAAAGATTAAACATTTTTTTAGACACACTTAAAATGTTATATAAGCGTAACAGTATTTTTTTTCATAAAATACGTACCCTATATATTATGCATAAATTATTTGAAGATGATTTGTGGAATAGATATTGAAATATGATCTTATTTATGTCATGCTACATTTGAAAATCGAGCAGTCAAGAATGCCAACTGATGGCAGTTTTTCAAAATTTTGACAATTTTTTTCTCAGAAACTATTTGACCAAGAAGTAAAAAAAAAATACTGGGAATCATATCTTAATAAAAGGAACAAACACACGCAGTTTCATCAAAATCTGTGATGGTGGGTTACATGCCTGCCTGAACTGACATGGAATGACCCTTTTGTCTATATAAATCTGTACTGAAAATTGAGCTATTGTATTTATATATTTAATGCAAAAAGACTGTGCTTCTATCACTGTTGTAATATTAGAAGGGATTTCAAAAACTGAGTATTTGTTATTTTATTCTTTGAAAGCGAAATGGAAGTCAGGTTCTTTATAAATACTGTATTTCAATTTAAGCTATTGTCCATTTAAAAATGTGTAACAAGAATAATTCATTATACATTTTAATCGGAGAAATTTTTAAATGACTTAAAATACGGAAATGGTTGAAAAACTTTTGAAATAACTAAATAATTAACCACTGAATAAATACTATTTTTATGTATTTAAAAGAATAATTTTCTCATTAAACTATTTCACTGCAGGCTGAGGCGCAAAACGCATACCAATTCATTTACGCATCATTTACATTAAAGTTGTTCGAAAGGACTTCTTTATAAATTTTATAATCAACAAAATCAATAACCGCTAGAATATATATTTTATTTTTATATTTAAAACCAAGCAATCTCTTGCCATTAAACTATTTTGTTGCAGTTTCAAGCAAAACACCACATTTATTCATATACACCACCATGAGGGAATTATATGAAGAGCTTATCTTTACCAAATGGAAACATACAAAGAGTATATTTGGAGATAAAAATACTGCTTATTCGCATTCATTATTTTGATCCAGCTATCCCTAAAGTTTAAGATTCCGTAATTTCTTGGAAAGACTTAAAGGTAAAGGCATTTTTATCGTCGTGAAAAGAATAAAGACCTAATTTTTATATAAAATATCAACGCAATAATATAAAAATCTTTACTTCACAAGTTATCTGCACATCATTATTTTGATTCAGCTATCCCTGAAATTTAAGTGATATCTTGGAGATACTAAAAGTTAGAAGCATTTTTATCGTCATAGAAATAAATTCTAGACTAATTTGTATTTAAAATATCGACTTAATACTTTAAAAATGTTTTCTCCACGAGTTATTTGTTTATCATTGTTTTGATCCAGCTATCCCTGAAGTTTAAAATTCCGTGATTTTTTGGAAAGACATAAAGGTAGCGACATTTTTATAGTCGTGAAAATAAATTATGAACTAATTTTTATTTAAAATAGCATCAACGCAATACTTTTAAAATGTTTCCTTCACGAGTTACCTGCTCATCATTATTTTGATCGAGCTTTCCTGAAGTTTAAGATTCTGTGATTTTTTGTAAAGATCTAAAGGTAAAGGCATTTTTATCGTCGTGAAAATGAATAAGGAAGTAATTTTTATTTAAAATACCCACTCAATACTTTAATAATGTTTTCTCCGCGAGTTATTTGCTCATCATTATTTTGATCCGGCTATTAACTGAAATTTAAGATTCCGCGATTTTTTAGAAAAATTTAAAGGTAGACGCATTTTTATAGTCGTGAAAATGAATTATGCAGTAATTTTTACTTAATATATCAACGCAATACTTTAAAAATGTTTTCTTCGCGAGTTAACTGCGCATCATTATTTTGATCCAGCTATCCCTGAAGTTTAAGATAAAACGATTTCTAGGAAATATTTAAAGGTAGAGACATTTTTATCGTTTTAAAATTATTTTTTAATTTAAAATATCCACGTAATACTAAAAAAAATCTTTTCTTCACGAGTTATATGCGCAGCTCCACCTCAACACCCTTTTTTGGGTTAGTATGTAAAATTTTTATTGCATAATTTTATATATTTAAATTTTAAGTTAAGCTAAGTTACTTATTACCTTAATGCAAAAATACTTTTTGCTATCATTGTTGTAATATTTAAAATGATCTCATAAATTGAGTGTTAGTTATTTTATTCAGATAAAGCAAGACGAAAGTCAGTGTAAATATTTGTAAGTATGTCAGGATAAATATTTGTATTGCTTATAAATATTTTATTTGCGTTTACGTTACTATCCATTTAAAAAGGTATATCCAAAATCATCTAATACTTTTTTGTCAGAGATAGATATTTAAAATATATACATATTTGAAAGCACTTTCCATAAAACCAACAAAATTAATAACAGCCGAATACATACCTTCATTTTTAATATTTAAAATTATAATTCTCTCAACTGTTTCATTGCAGATTTAAATGGCAAAGGGATGCTCATTCATTAACACGTTAGTTGCATTTAAGAATGCATTTTCACTTATTTAAGTAAATACTGTTAATAAAATCCATTAAAGCTAAGATGTTTGCATAGTTAATTTTTTAGAACTATATAAAATTATGAATTCATCTATGATATTTCAGAAGATATCCAGAAAGAAATTTTTCTGTGATTTGTTGAATGTTTTGGTAATTATTTTTTTTATTAATTTCTTTTTTTGGAAAAGTGAAAAATACGTTATTATTATTTAATGATATTTATTTTTATCCTGCATGTAAAATTAAAATATGATGTCTGAAATACATATTTAGAAATCTGTATCTGACTCACACTCTTAAATAGGTAGGTTAAAATTAAAAACTCAGATTTAAAAAAAAATGTATGCATGTAACAAACATTTTTTATTTTGTACATTATTTATTTTTTGTATTATGTACAAATTAAAAAATATCTATTTTCCGTGATAATGTAAATCAACAGACTTTTAAACAAATTACACAGTTTTAAGCATCATACTAAACATTCTTCATTCACACTGTCTGTCGAGACATCATCTCAACCCGTAAGCGTTATATGAAATTTAATGTATGATTTGTGTATGATTAGTGTATTGGTCATATTCTCCACTAACATGCGAATTTAGGTCCAAAAGCAATTCCCATTCTACGATGTGTTGTTTTTTACGATCTTGTTTGTAAAATGCAGGAACAGGGCTTTATTTCTTCCCAAGATAAACATTTGACAATCAATTCAATTTGTGTGGTCGAAAATGCACAATTCTCATATCCATGACAGTCCCAAAGGCTGTAAATCCATCTTGGACAACCACTACATGTTACAATATATCATCAACCGCCAGTTTTGACGCCATTTGTTTCACATATGTAGTGAAACTTCTAGAACTGCAATCACACGTGTGCTTTTCCGTCATTGGTAACAACCGATATTTCCTCTTAAGGGTGTACTCAAATCCAAACTGCTTATTTTCTGATTCATTTTTAAATTCATTTTTGTTCTGATACGCATCAAATTGGTAGATTCTCTTATTCAGAAACTATATAATGTGCCGTGCTTGTCATTTTTTTAAAAATAAAAACAGAATATATTGCAATAAACGCTGTTAAAGTTGGCGTTTTGAACCAAATTTCCCGAAGCGAGAGAGCTGGGAATGAAAATAATGGTCATATTGAGAAAATAATTGTTTATAAATCAAGTTCTAATTAATTGAGCGAAAAATGAAAACACATGGCCGCTTATAAATATCTTCAAAAATCACGTCAGCAAATTTTATGTTTTTACTTTTAAAAATGAATCTGAAAATGTGTCAGAAAATTTCGAGCTGTTGACGGTCAAAAAATGTTTTTTTTTTTTTTTTTTTTTTTTTTTTTTTTTGAGTACACCCTTAAATGGTTTTTTCAAGAGGAAAACGTTCGAAAACCAACATCTACTTACGTGTGAAAGTTTACCTCTCCGAACTTTGTCATTAGTGAACTTATTGAGGTATGATAGGGGCTGGTTCAAACCAGGTGTCTGATAAACTATAGGCGAGCAACAAAGCGTCCAGAAAATGACCAAGCAAGTTACTCTAAGCTAGTATCTCGCTATATACTGTTCACGCGGGATGATATCGCTACACACTCCATTCCTAATGAGGAAGACATCTTGTTGACGGTGATAGAGCGATGTGCACTCCTGAGAGATGCTGTCGTCACTCCATCCCTTATGAGGAAGACATCTTGCTGACAGGGATCGAGTGATGTGCATTCCTGAGAGATGCTGTCGTCACTCCATCCCTAATGAGGAAGACGTCTTGCTGACAGGGATCGAGCGATGTGCACTCCTGAGCAGGGGCGTATAGATATTTTTTCGGGGGGGAGAATTCGAAAATTTCCCAACTTGAAAAAAATAGCTCCAATTTTCGACTAAAATGATATGCGCAACGTGTGTAATAATTATAACGATACTTTTGCATAAAACATTCCTTTCCAAAGAAAAATTCTGAGACTGAAAACATAAAAATTCTAATTATGGGTTTGTTTACTAAAATAAATACTCTTTTTACTTTCTTCTACATTTACAAGAAGAAAGTATTGGATTCGTGAAAAAATTGGACTTCCGGTTTTAGACTGATTTATACGTTTTAGTAAGTCCTGAACACGATTCGACTGTTTTTAGAAAATATCTGTCTGTCTATATGTGATACAAATTTTGTGGGCGCTCTAACACAAGAACGAATGCACGAAATTTAATAAAACTTTAGAGATTCAGTTATACAGTCGAACCTCGTTAACGCGAACACTCAAAGGGAAACTTTTTTTGTTCGTATTAAAAGTAGTTCGTGTTATCGGAACTTAACTACATTACATACAACTGGACGAGGCAATCGGAAACAGTTCGTGTTAACGAGGTTTGACAGTACCTTGATAAAAATTGGTGCTGATTTGTTTTTGGTGTAAATCGTCCAACAGGTGGCACTGCTATGCGGAATTTTTCAAGATTTACATGATTTTAGCGATAATTATATCTCAAAAACTATTGATCGGAATTTGATCAAACGTCATATTCTGTTAAACCTTGACATAATTTGATGCAGATTAGCTTTTTATGTATATCATATAGCAGGTGGCGCTGCTATGCAGCATTTTTCACGATTTAGCGGTAGCAGTATCTCAAAAACTAATGCACGGAATTTAGTCAAACTTCATATTCCCCATAATTAGCATTTCCACATAAATAGATCCTTATTAGGCTTGGGTCTATACTGTCCAAAGCTATCGCTTTTGTGCCCTTTGAGTAAGGAATTTTGGTTGCAGACATCTTTCAGACATCTGCAGGGGCGCGCCGACCCAGTGTGCAAAGTGTGCACCGCACACAGGCGCCAGAATAGTAAAGGCACCAAATAGTTTAGGCGAGGCTGAAAAGTTTGAAAAACTTTTATCCAATTTAAATTTATTAAAGCGGTATTCAAAATCGAAAGTGTGTCATTTCTGATGACACATTTATGAGTTCATTTTTACTTTTAAGATATATGAAATTTGTAGATGCTCGTCAGCGGCGTAGCTTTAGGGTAGGGGGGGGGGGTCTCAAACCGAAAGGCGCCATGGTGTCGAAAGGTCACGGTCGTCGTAAGGCGCCACGGAAGGCTTAAGGGCGCCGTCATGCGCCTAAAATAAATTAAAAAGAAACGCTAGAAGTATAAAAAAAATCGGAAGGGCGACCGCGAATTCCCCTTTTGACATTCCTACTCTAGATCAGACCTGTCCAACTTTTCAGAAAACTGGGCGCACTGCAGCTGGGGACAAACATGGAAGGCTTCATTATTCAAATAATTGAAAATATATAACACTTCTATTTTACTGTAGTATTGGTAGTGATACACATACTAACGACATAAAAACGAGTAGTATATTAAATGGCACAATGGTAAAGCAGCATAAGACCCCAGGTTATGCACGGTTCCCATGTAAAAGTAAATTGCCGAAAAAAGCACAAATCAATCACAGCAATCGGCTACATTATAACAAAAATAATAAATAAATAAAACAGGATGGAGCTCAAAATGCAATGCATTAAAAAAAAAAAGAAATGAAAAACGCCATTCGATTCCAACCCAATTTAATAGCCATGCATTGTAACATTGCATAACATTGTATGCTTTTACGCATAAAAACGAGCCCATGAGCATGTAAGGAAGTTTCATGTCATTTACAGTAGGGAAGCATGTTTTTGAGAACAACCTCAAAATGAATTACGTTTTATTGAAATTTTAATTGAATATTTTATAGATTTGCTTCTAACAAATTATAATAGATCAAGCGCTAGTTTTACTCGCGTACAGAGATTTCATACAATAAATTTATTAATTTCTAACTACAATCTTACAAAATATAGTTGTTAAACGAATAAGACTTTGCAAATAACTCGGAATTATTTTATTAAATATTTTTTCAATAATTGCCTTCAATAATTGAATTCAATTGGAATGAAAAACGCTGACTATTTATCATTGTGATCCGTTTTACCTAAAACAAAGGCCTTGTACAAAGTTTAATATTGCCATTGTGCCAAGTACGCTTTGAAAGGGGGTTACAAAGTTGCATGGCCACTTTGGTCTGTGCCACGTTTTTTTAGATAGGTTTTTAATTAATATCTCAGCTAATTACCGACAATTATTTTGGAAAATCTTTATCGACAGTCCTTGGATGATTTCGCGTCGATAGGTACCTCGAACTCTCCTTAACTCCCCCGCTGAGCGCCAGCAAGATAAAGTTTATGTATAAAGGAAAACTGCGATTTTCTGAAAAATTGTATGACCTAGGATAATCTTTATAGTTTTCCTGAAAGGTTTAAATAAATTCCTACTACTTCTAATTTTTTCGTAATTTTATTTTCGGTAGATTTGGAAAAAGTAGGGGAGACATAATTTTGCCATACATTTTCGACGAATTTCTGAAAATATAATTGTATCTATTATTGTATATGTTTTTGAGTTCTGCGTTACGAGGTTTTTCAAACGACACCCCCCCCCCATTTTGTCTTAAATACGTACCCGTTCACTGTGTGAAAATGGGGGAAAAGCTGCTAATTGTTGAGATTTGTTATGTAAATGTTTATCTTAATTTTTGGAAAATTGTATGGGGTAGTAATAAACAAATTAAAACTTTAAAATGACCTCTACTGATAAAAAAAAAAAATGAGTTAAGAGGAGAGGAGTGAGTGCTTAGTAATGTCCAGGCCAAAATGTTTAAAACAGTATGTCACAGGAAAAAATTAATTTTCGCCCCCACGAGGGGAATGCCACCTAATAGTCTGGGGTAAAGTCCTGCATCGGGTCGGGTTACCCGCTTTTACCCGAACCCGACCCGCACTCAGCGCTATATTTTCGCGTTGCGGGTCGGGTCGGGTTGACTTTAACTATTTTTGTTACGGGTCGGGTTCGGGTTGACCCGATTTTTTTAAAGAATGTGGAAAATATTTTTTCACGTTAAAAGCCTATATAAAAACGCAGATCAAAGTTTCACAAAAGCAAAATGCTTGCCTGTCTGTTTTGTCTTTAGTCGTCCTTTCACGAGTCTTCGAAATAACAAATTGCATTATATTTTTATCGTATTTTAAAAATACAATACGCAGCAAAACGCTAAATGGTCCTACCTGTCTATCACACAGTAGTTGCAAAGTTAGAAGTATCAAGACTTATAAAACATTAGCAATGAGCAATCTGTTTTGCAATGATTAAAAATGAATTTAACATTTGCAGATTCAAATTTTAAATCTCCACAATTCCTAAACTACTTGACTAAATGCCTTTCTGTTTAGTTTTCTTAAGTAAAATTTAATGACAAAGCCAAATATGATGTAAAAATTATAGCGTTTGTATTGAAAATTTCAGAGTTCGGTACAATTTTAGAAGTATGAAAATGAGCCTTAAGATTTTTTTTATATAACTTGAAAGAATACATAATTTCCTATCAAATGTTTATTTAATTGTTTTCAGGAAAAATTTGGTGAGTAAAATGCATGAGGTCATTATTTCATTTGACCGACTGCACCTTAAAACCGTCAGATACAAATGATATTTATTCATGAAATTGGCCATCATATGAAATTAGAGAGCACTCATCTTAGAGTGATGTAGTGATCTGCAGAGAAAAAGAGTATCAGGGAAAGAAAAATCTTTCTAGAAAAGAAGAACTACCATCGTATTATAGTATTACCGTGGTAGTGCTTGAAGTGACCTATGTAGTACTAATATACATTAGCTGAATCAGTATTGCACATATATTAAGTGCACCTGTTACACAAATTTAATTAAAATTGTTTTTCTTTAATAAAATTCTTCTGAATTCTACATTATTTTTTTTTACTCTTCATTATAATAAAAAAAAGAGACATTTAAATTCAATATTTCAATGTAAAATGTTGAGGTTCTTTAAAATATAAGAGTTGAAAGAAGTCTAAAGTTCTAAATTTTCATTCTTTTTCAGCAATCCATTATAATTTTTTTCACAGCTATATTTAACTGAAAAATAAATACCCTGAAAAATACCCTAAGTGGTTATTTTACATCACTGGGTGCACCAGGACAGGTTTTCGACTATCCTCACAAAAATTTTGAACCTCGTATGTGCCGTAGATTCTGCTAGTCATCGCACACAGACAGAGCAAAACTTTGTTTTATTAGTATTTTTACTCTCTTCTATCTTTACAAGAAGAAAGTATTAGATTCGTGAAAATTTTCGACATCCGGTTTTCGACGGATTTATACATTTTAGAATGTCCTGAACACGATTTGATGGTTTTTAGAAAATGTCTGTCTGTCACTCTCTCTGTCACTCTGAGTCTGTATGTGACAAAAATTTTGTAGGCGCTCTATCTCAAGAACTAATGCACGGAATTTCACAAAACTTTAGATTCAGTTAGACCTTAATATAAACTAGTCCTGATTAGTTTTTGGTGAAAATCGCCCACAGATGGCACTGCTATGTGTCATTTTTACCGATTTCAGCAATAGCTATATCTCAAGAACTACTGCACGGATTTTTATAAAACTTTAGATACAGTTAGTCCAGGATATAGTTAGCTGTTCATTAGTTTTTGGTGAAAATCGCCCAACAGGTGACGCTGGTATGCTGCATTATTCTCGATTATCGCAATAGCTGTAACTCAAGAAAAAACGCACGAATTTGCATCAAACTTCAGATTTGAATAGTCCCTGATATAAATTAATGCCGTTTAATTTTTGGTGTAAATCTCCCAATAGGTGGCGCTGCTGTGCTGAATTTTTCACGATTTCTCCAATAGCTGTATCTTAAGAACAAATGCATGAATTTTCATCAAGCTTCAGATTCAGTTAGTCCCTAATATAAACTGGTGCTAATTAGTTTTTGGTGTAAATCGCTCAACTGGTGGCGCTGCTATGTGGGATTTTTTACGATTTCCGCAATAGCTCTATCTTAAAAACTAATGAACGGATTTTCATCAAACTTCAGATTCAGTTAGACGTTAACATAAGTTGTTGATTATTAGATTTTGGTGTAAATATACCTATCCGGTGGCACTGATATGCTACATTTTGCATGATTTACACGATTTTAGCGATAGTCTTATCTCAAGAACTAATGCACAAAATTTCATGTCTTTAGAATTCTCATGATGGGCATAGATTGCCATTTAATTTTGGCTCTGTACTAGAGAATTTTGAAATATTAACATGTATGAGATAGAAGAAAGTTTTGGGATTGGCATATCTGACTAGTTAATTTAGAACTTGGGTTCATTGCACGAAATTTGGGAATTCGAAAAATAAAAAGTCTGACAGAGAAGGAAGGGTTAAGAGTGTGACAAGGTAAAGATACGCTTAGCTTCTTAGCAATGTAAACGTCAAAATGAATATGCATTTTTCATAACAATTGTTATATAGCCAGCATAAGTGTTCTATATTTGCTTATATAAAATCAAATGTTCCGGGACTGGAACATTTTCGAATGCACCCCTGATTATAATCTACATGTGGTAATTGTTTAAGGCGCATCTTAATTGGGGTTACATTATTTTAAAAGAAATAAAAGTACTATAACAAGCTCCGATGCAATACGGACACCATTGATTTCAGAAAAAATTTTTCTACTTTTATGTGTATTTACCGTATTACGAGCACTCCTTTCTTTGTGTCTTAGTGCCTACCATTGATTAATTCAACACAGCTATATTTCCAAAATAAAGTTTATTTGAACTGTTTTAATTTTTAAGTATAAATATAAATAAAGATCAGATCTTAAAAACTCCGGGAGTAATGGGGGTAAAAGAAGCTGGTTTATGTAGGAGGTATGCCATTTGTGGGGAAGGGAAGCAACCAGCTGAAACACCCACTTTTTAGGGATGTCCGTTATTTGTATAGCTGCCAACATTCCTTATTTTTAAAGTCAAACAATAATATTTTAAGCCAGAAATTTAATTTAATAAATGAAATAAAAAAAAACCCTGTAGAAACAAGACACATTTCATTAAATAAATTTTCTGGTTCAAATTCTTTTATTTGATCTGGGGAAAACCACCGGAAGGTTGGCTTGGCAGCTATGCATTTATACTCATTGAAAAAAAAAATATTTTTTTTCTTTTTTTTTTTTGGTGTGTGTGTGTGTGTGTGTGGGGGGGGGGGTGTTTAGGAATATGGGGCGCCAATTGAAGTTCTGCACACAGGCGCCGTATACTTCTGGCGCGCTCCTGGACATCTGGGTGCTCAAATTCAATGATTTGTTTTGAAAAATGCTATGCTTATATCTCCTTTTTAAATGCACACAATTCAACAAATCTATACCTTTAGAGTTTGTTATTATAGGCAAAGAATTGTCATTTAATTTTAACATTGTGATTGCAAATTTTGAGACATTAACTTGTACGGAGTAGAAGAAAATTTTGGGATTGGCACATCCGACTAGTTTTCACTTAATATTAATTATTGTGGTCTTCAAAGAAGCCTACCTGTTAATAACATCGCTTAGTTTAATAAAATTCCCTATTTCACTTTCATATTTTAAAAGCATTAGGCTGTCAAGTCTGGCATCCCTCATTGTAGTTTGCAATATATATTTTTTTAATTTTTATTTGACTAAAGATTCTTTCATTAGATGCAACCCCATAAAGATAAGCTGCTGTGAATGTTAAGGTACGAGTATATAGTTTGACGGCGTGACCCAAACAGTCTTTGAATTTCATGTCATGAGTAAAAGGTTTGTTAAGTGAGTTGGGATTTGGTTTATTTCTATTTGATTCTGCAAGTCATGTACATCCGGTGTCTCATATCCAGGTGGAAACATTATTAACTTTTCCCTTGCAGAATTGTAATTTAAATATGGAATGCATTGCTGCAATATTCTCTTGATATAGGAAACTTTGTCATTTAAGCCCATTTCTAAATTCCCGAAATTCTCTTGTCTTTCTTATAATTCTTTACTGTAAAACTTATGTGTATCAATGTCCATTGCTGTGCTATTATTTTCATCTATAGCGTTTGGTGAAACCGCTTTCCTACGGTGCTTTCCGAACTCAGCTTCTCCAGTCACATCCTAATATTCATAATTGTTTGTGAGCCTGTCTGTAAGGAAATCTTTATTTCTTCAAAATTTTATTCAAGTGCAACGTGTCAGTGTTACAGTGCATGTCGATTTTTTCTTCAGTTGATGGACTGCTTTCATGATCATATTTCTGTTCCAAATTAAAATCGTCCATTTTTTACCTTTTCATCCTCGAATGGATTTTTAGATGCTCCAAAATCTTGCACGAAAACTCTTTTCCTATTATGAAGGGTTTCTTCGTCCTGAGATTTATAGTAACTTTTTAGAACAACTATAAACACAGAACACTGGACTTTTGGTTTAAAATTTTATAGACACATATAAATATAAACTAACAGGACTGATATATATTTCCGCACACAATAAAAGTAAAATGTGACAAATTTATCTAAACAAACGACTTCTTATATCCGAATTTGCTCATATAACGCTTTTTACTTGACAGCGAAGGGTTAACTAATTTTTGCGGCAAAAAAATCACGAGAATGAGTAAAATATTGTCCAAAAATCGCAAAATTAGTCAAAAAAGTTGTGAAAACTCATCAAATCTTCTTGTCCATAGCTGTGTTTCAAGTAGGTTACTACATTCCTTTCTGTTGTGCTACAAGTGATCTCCAATTTTCAAAAGAAGGTGCAATACCTTTGGATTAAAATATCTGGATTCTCTTTTGGGAGGAGAAGGGGAGTTAGGGTGAAATTTTTGAGAAAGGAACAAAGTTTTGGAGGAAATAAAGGAACTGGTTAGTCAGTTATTGATGGACAGGAGTAGAGAAATTTAGGTCTGGTAGATGTACAATATTTTTGTAGAACTGAAAAATACAATGATAGATTGAGTGTGGCTGATTTCTTTTTCTATTACTTTTGATAATTTAACTTGTTTACTGTTGCAGTACTCAAAATAATCACCAAAACAATAAAAATTTCGTAATTTTTTTACTATTACTTTAAAAAAAGAAAATGTCTCAAAAATCTAGAATTTCCCAACTTCTCATATATTGGGGGGGAGGCTCCCCCCCCATGGCGACGCCCCTGCTCCTGAGAGATGCTGTCGTCACCCCATCCCTTATGAGGAAGACGTCTTGCTGACAGAGATTGAGCGATGTGCACTCCTGAGAGATGCTGTCGTCACTCCATCCCTTATGAAGAAGACGTCTTGCTGACAGGGATCGAGCGATGTGCACTCCTGAGAGATGCTGTCGTCACTCCATCCCTTATGAGGAAGACGTCTTGCTGACAGGGATCGAGCGATGTGCACTCCTGAGAGGTGCTGTAGTGCGCATGGATGTGTGGCGTGACAGGCTTTGAGCCGTGAGCATTCACAGACGTTGGGTGTTGGGGATGATTTATTTGGTGCAGCGATGTGTTGGTCTTGAAAGGAAATAAGTGTGGTTGTTGAAGGTTGAGTGTCGAGCTAAAGGCCAACACAATTACTCTAATCTGTAACTCGGTATATACTGTTCATGTAAGATGGTATCGTTACAAAATTATTTTTGTTTACATCTTCTATTATAGATATCAGCTCAATTTCAACAATCATTGCAATTTAACAATTGTTGTTCTCTGGCTTTACACAACATTTTAAAACTTTTAGAAGCGATTACTCGCCAAATGTTCCGCATGTTTCTTTCTTTTTTTTTTTTTTTCGAGGTCCGTTCAGTCTTGAAAATAAATTTACTTTCAGCGCAAGAAAGTAGCTCAAAGTAAGTGAGAGGCCATAGCGCATGTTTCAGATTGTATGACACTACGTATGATAGAAGCTTTTCTAGCATAGTTAAATTTTAGAATGACCATCTGGTTTCAAGATAAATCCCATAATATAGGTATTTTATATTTTCGCTCTCGGTTTCCCCTAAACTTAAAGTTTCCCCTCACTGGGAATATTACATGTTTCAGAAAATTCAAAGATGTGTGTTAGTTCTGATTGTTTCCGCCAAGAAATACTAGGCAAGACAATGCTTAAACTTATTTTCTCTATTTGTTATTTTAAAAATATATGTATTTTAAATGTAATCAATATATCTCGTATAAATATAATTCTGACCGGCAAGTTTATCAAGTAACATATTATTTACATTTTATTTGCACTTATTTAAATACCTTTTCCAAATAAAGTTTCTTTTGCGGAATTTGTTTGCTTGATCCAAAATATCAGTAAACGAGATGTTGATCTCAGTTCGGTGTCTTTTTTCAATTTTTCATTTTTATTTTACGATATCTTATAAAAGAACAAAAATTATATATATATTTCTAAATTCACTAGTTTGCGCTTTCCACCACATGTAAAAAAAAATGACGGAGTTTCCGTAATTGAGTTTCGTGCCTACGTCAAATTAAAGTATTGTAACGGAATAGGAAAAATTATGATTTACAGTTATAAAATTAGATGTCACTTTTAGGTTGAACATTGAATGCTTATAAAAGATTGTATTTTTTATAGCAATTTTGACTTTTATATTTATTTGAGAAAATTTAAACATTGAATGAACTAAGTATTTGGTCACGTGACTGCTGCATTGACTTGTTTCGTAAGTCATACTCGTACAAATCAGTCTAAAATTGTGAAAATTTTGTGAAATAAATATTGAAGAATTTTGACTCGAAATTTGGGCGTTTGTGAAGTTGACACGGTTATGATATTATCCATTTTTAATGTAAAACCGGGATAAACCATTACTTTTTATTTCATAAATAAAACAGGGATTTAGAATCAAGAAAAAGACCTTTGAATTTTTTTTTCAACCAACAAAATTTATTGCCGTTGAATATGTGCATATCTTTATATATTACATCATCATACTTCCGTTAAATCGCAATCTCAAACGCAAAATGCATATTCATTCATTTACTGCCCCGTGAGATATTTATGTGAAGTCCTTAATCATAGCGTCTGTAAGTTTACAAAGAGTTTAATGTCGAATGCTGAACAGCTTCTTCGCATTCATTATTCCGATCAAAAAGCTCTCCCTGAAGATTAGGATGCTGCTTCACATCAGTGATTCTTTTGAAAGACGTAATGGCAGATAGTTGTTTATTGCCATGAAAGAAAAAATAAAATGAGTTTTTGTTCCGAATACTACTACCTATCTATATTATATATGACAAACGTGTACATCCGTAATGCTGACGTCATTTTGACGATGACAACACCAGGCGATAAAATTTAGCATTTACTGTATTTTTTAACCATTTGGAAAAATGGTTATTGTCCTCGTCAGGGTAGGAAATCAAAAGCATATCTGAAGCTTTTTATTGGCTGAATCAGCATTTTATTCTTTTTCTGGTTGGTCTATACAATAATCTGTATTTCCCTTTATTTTCAACAGAGATGGATTACTTCTGTTGCCACTATGACAAAAAAGTAATAAAAACTACAAAAAAAATTAAAAACTCACAAACAACTTGAGATACAGCTTTCAAACAAATCGCATTTAAAAGTACATTTTTTTCTCCATACGACGGTGTAAAAAGTAATATTGTGGGATGTTTAGAAGTTTAAGAATGAAATTTCATTTAAAATTGGTCGTCTGACGATGGAATCTGACGATGGAAAAGCCTTTTTCCGAACAGCCAATGAAATGCTTGGATAATACGTAAGTTTCAGGAAATCTGAGGAGTCGCAGGCGATTTTTGTCGTTTGCAATTTTTACGTGTAATTCATGGCGTACGGAATGTATGATTAACTCCGTGCGATTTTTTATGTCTTAAATTTTAGTCTTTGAAAAAATCATTTTCCAAATGGTCGTTGTAATTTGTTAAATTGCTTTTTTTTTTTTTTTTTTTTTTTTTTTTAACTTCTAAACATCTTACAATTTCAATTTTTACACTTTTGAATCGGAAAAAGAATGTAGTTTTAAATGCAATTTGTTTGAAAAAGTTATCGCAATTTTTATATAAACTATATCACAATTTTCTAAATTGTTATTGTTTAAAAAAATTGTCATTTTTATAAAAATCTAAGTCTGTAAATATAATATAATCTGTTATATTATCATTAGAATACTATTATATTTATTTAATCTGTCTTTTAATCTATGTATCACATGCAGACTATTGCGAAAAATAAATATGTCTGTACTGAAATTAATACAAATAGCTCAGTATTTGTTTACAGCTTATATATTCCATAGCGAAATTGAAACATTCATCAATCAATAAATATGACAATAGAATATAAACAAAACACAAATTCAAGACATGTAATCCAAGTAAGCTCTTAAATCAATGAAATGATCAAAATCAAAAAGGCTGATTGTAAATATTAAACTTTGGCGATTTCTTCGGCTGTTAATTCCTTGCGTGAGGCCAATACGTAAGTATCTCTTTTAGTACATTTCCAAAACTTTATATTTAAAAGCAAAATTGCTACTTTTTATATAAATATGATTTTTGGTATTATTAGTGGGCATTCTAAAAAATATATATTAAATGTAAAAAATCTATCATAGCTATCAATTTTAAAAAGAATAAAAATATTTTACTATATTCTGTAAACCGCACTGTAAATTAAAATGTCTGAAATTCAGACACTTAAGAGTCTGAAACGGAGTGTTCAGTTTTCAGACATTTTAAAATGTCTGAATTTTTTCAGACACCTTTTGTGTCTGAATTTCAGACACTTCAAACGTCTTAATAGCATCCATTTTTTTGTAAGCATCATACGTAGCCATGTTTGACCACGTTGAATCCTGGAAAAATATTTGGCTGGGGTCCTGCCCCCCCACCCCCCTACAACCTGATTTTTTTGGTGCTCCCAATTTTGGTATGCAATTTTTGTTAAGCTGATAATTTAAATCTTTTACGACATTTTACTGATTATAATCAATATTTTGAACTTCAGGAGTAGAACAAGATTAAAACAAAAAATATTTATCTAAATATTAGATTTTTAAAATTTGTTTTATTTTTAATCTTATTTTACTTTAAAAGTTCAAAATATTGATTATAATCAATACAATTTCGAAACAGATTTAAAATATAAGCTTTACAAATATTGCACATCAAATTTGGGGGCACTAAAATCGTAGGGGGGCGGGGCACGGTCCAGTATGCCCATTCTTTAATCAAGAAGTTCTTTTGCAAAAAATGCAACCCTGCATTATTGTTATCTAAATTGAGATGTCCGGTATTCGGGAGTATCCGTTGTGGAGGTTAATGGACATTCCCGAATAGCTATTCTGAAACATCTATTTAGCGAATACTTTTTTAATCCGCATGGCATACATATTTGTATATTTTTACCTCACAAAAGCAGACATCTCCGATTATCGGACAAATTCAACGGCAAGGGCTATTGAGGACTTTTAAAGTACATGGATAAAAATATATATAATTCTTATAATCTTGTCCTACTCTACTTCATATAATTTAAAAATAGATTTTTTAAAAAATTATATTACCACATAGGTAATTTTACATATATATCAGATGATAATCACAAAACAGCTATTTAACTATGAATAAATAAATAAATATTCTACTTTATCCCTTTGCACTCGAGGGCTCCGGAGCGGAGCCATTTAAAATTTGTCTTCAAACTCGAGGGCTCCGCTACGGAGACAATGCAAATAATTTAGTGATACCTGTCTAGAAAAGCCAAGATTACATGGTATCACAAAATTATTTGCATTTTGACGAGTTTGAAGACAAATTCAAAAAAATTTCAAGACCTCGAGTTTGAAGACAAATTTTAAATGGCTCCGCTCCGGAGCCCTCGAGTGCAAAGTGTTAATATTGAGAAAAAAAATTACTTCGGTATTTTGTTTATTTATATTTTGTGTTTTTTAATTTTATCCTACTCTAAAAGTTCAAAACTTTCATTATAATCAGTGCAAGATTTAAGGTATCAGCTTTACGAAAATTTCATACAAAATCCCCCTCCCCCTCTCCGAAAAAAAATGAAAATCCTTATCATTTAAAAATTAGATTTTTTAAAAATTTATATTGCCACATGGGCTTATTGTTATCATTCCTATGAGCTACTAAACAAGACATCTTTAAAGCAAAAAAAAGCAAAAAAAAAAAAAAAAAAACCGTTAGCATATGATATCACTATGATACACACTTGCGATGCTTATCAGTAAAGTCTAATTGGAAAATGACCTTCGAATCCACACACGCAGCGGAATCGAAATAAACAAATGATTTCCTTTTTCCTGACTGAGTTACTTCTATGTTTCCAAGTCAAAAGTCCACATTAAAAGATTTAATAGCTTTAGAAATATATCTAAGAAATACTTGAGATAAATATTCATTTTCAACTATATATAAATTTCATAAAAATCAATTTATTATTTTTTTCCAAAAACGAAAATTTATAAATATATTTTTTAATTTCAGCTGAATATTGTTCAATTGAAAAAAAAGAGGCAATTCCGAAAATCCCGGGATTTTCCAGTAAAAATCCCGGGATTTTCGGGATTAAAATTAAAGCGGGATCCCGGGATTTCAATCCGAGATTGTAATTCCTAGCTAGGAAGTAAGAAAGCTTTAGGAGATCTTTCAAAGTTTTTTTTTTTTTCTATTTCGTTGTGGTCGTTTAGTATGAGATAAGGATTGAAAGCATTGATTAAGCCATTGAAACTAAGAACTGCCATAATTGAAAACAAGAGAATGAACTTAACTTTTAAATATGTCTGTTTTTTAGTGATGTTATTACTTTAAATTTGAGAAAAAAGATGAGAATAAATAATACATAATTTGTAATAAAAACAACGTCATAAATTTAAAAATATATACTTCTAGAATTAGAGTGATTTTTGAAAAAGATTCAAAACTAATTAAATTTCATGTAAGATTTTGTTTAGTACAATAAGTAAAATCATATAAGACACTAATTTTAGTACTATAAAGAAATTATAACACTTACTTCAATCGCTGTTTGCAAGAGGTAAGAAAAATTCCTCGATTTGAAATTTTAAAAACTACCACAACCACAGTGATAGGGAGAAAGACTTGCATAAGTTTAAAAGGTAATCCCATAATACATCCGACTAGCCATGTTTAAAGAATGAGATGTATCATCCTCAAAACAGGACCCGCCAGACAAAAGTTTCTTTTTTTTTTTTCTTTGCCAGCTTCGACAGGACGAAGATGAATAACACAATATTATTGATACAAATTAATACGAGTTAACACTAAGCCCATTGCACACGCTTTGTAGAATTTCCGGGTGTAATCTTCAACCGTCGTCTACTTCTGTTCTTATATCGACGACAGCTTCTAAGAGACATTTGATGTCGAGCACACACGTCAGATGTATGTATTCATTAAATAAATAATCCAAGTTAATACGAATTAAAATCACAGTACTTCACATTTCGCAAAAAACGAATTAAAATACACGCGTACATAAAAACAAACTTTGTTTGAATTACAACGTATACCACTTCGAACGAAGACATCTAAAACGCATGCGCAACTGGGAGTGCGAGTGCCCCCTGGTGGTTATTGCATCGGAAGAATCAAAACGTCTTAAATTAAGACACGTTTAAAGCAATGAAGTGTCTTAAAATAAAACGTTTGCGGATATTTTAGACCATTATTCTCAGTTCGTTTACACCATGGTCATAGTAAGACACTTATGTATCTTAAATTAAGACATCTATAATGTCTGAATTTTCAGATTAGGACACTTAAGTGTCTAAAATTCTTTTTCAGTCACATATGTGTCTAAATTTAAGACGCCTCTATTTGCAGTGCGGGAAGCTCGGTTTTACTCCCTTGTATCAATAATTTCAAAATGTTATCTTCATCAGTTATCCGGGTTGTAACGTTTATGGTTTTGCGTGTGATGTCATTTGTTTGCACTGTAAAAAAAAAAAAGATAAGCGTTTCTTTATCTAGGAAAATATATCTTAACACGTACCAAAATATACAGGAACTTTTTTCGAGTTACCCACGATTTTTATATTGTTTTAATAAATTTTCTGAATCCGGTATATAAGTTTTCCGAGGGCTGTCGATATTCAAGTGAGCATTTTTATGTTCAAGAAGCATCTTTTACAGACAAATATGTAACAAACAGATAAAGTAACTGCATTATAACATTAACTTTAAAATTAATGTTATTTTGTTATTCTTGCATTTATAAATTTAATTACCAATAGACAATATTTACAACCAAAAATTAGCAAATATGATGTATCTGTGAGCTATGAAGCATTCTATATTTACCACAGACCAGTTACCTTATCATAAAGGTGCGTACATAATATACATATAAGTCATTTTATAATGGTAATGTAGTGCAAGAAGACAAACGCTGTAAGCGAAATGCAAGTGCTCACCACGAGCAGGTAACGGCTTCGCCGGTCTCGCAGTCAGGAATATGGCACACTTCAAGAACAGCAAACTTTATGTCCAAAACATTGTGGAACGGAAGAAACGTATCCGATAGTATTTCATACGCCTTTTCTTGTTTTGTTCACATACTGATCAGTTGTAAAACTTTCTTCGCAACTTTTGTCGACAGGTCCGATAGCTTCACTTGTTAGTGAAAAAGATATCGATTCTTCACTTTCATTATTTGGATTAAACTATGGTTCAAATGTAAAATTCTGTTTTACATCGGCAATCTAATAAATCTAAATAGTAGAGGCGCGTTTATTGTCGTAGAAGACAAACCTAAAGGAAAAAATAAGTTTTTTTAAAATTTCTAATATCATCCCATATATTAGCAATTTCAAAGTATTTTCGCTATTAATTATCGATGTTTTAAGATTTAATTGTCTGTGTTCGATGTTAATTTTCACATCTTAACCTGTTCAAATTTAAAGTAAAAACAAAATGACATTATTAATTATTTTAAAGGGAAAATATAATCTACTACCACATTTTTAATGTTAAAATAATTTCATATTTTGTTTCTATTCTATGTCTCATTCTTTATATGAATTCATTCAAACTGTTCTATGTATCAGTTATCTGTGCTGATCTTCTTTATTGCGTTTTGTTTTCCTATTTAAAAAAAAAAAAAAAAAAAAAAAAAAATATATATATATATATATATATATATGTTATATAAAAAAATTTTAATTTTACTATTCATTTAAATTATTCTAAATTGCCGGCCTATTCATTATTTCCTTTATTCTTGCTGAATATTTTCAATTTGGGTCTAGATATGTCTTTATATTTTTTATATAACATATATATATATATATATATATATATCATTCTAACAATCACGACAAATATAAGTAATATAAAACTCTTACATGTTAACTTTTGGATTATTGCGTGAGATGACGTGCGAATTTCTGGCTTAGTAAATCATATATCGAATTCATTTCGCAGTGGTGCTTTCATCTAATAAGTGATAGTGATCGAAAAAAATATCTTATGCTAATAAACTTTCGAGATAAGCATTTTTAAGTACACTGTAAAGTCTAATTCTTTCAAATATGAAAAGTAAGTTTAACGGTACGTTCAACTTTAGCTTCCCCCCCTTTTTTTACCTATTTTTTGCATTTTTAATTTAAAATTTTTCTTTTAGTCCGTTAATAATACTGTTACTACCTTTAACGAATATTAATTTATTTTAGAAAAAATATAAATATCTTTAGTAACTTGCATTTAAAAGAGTAATATTTAAAAATGAAAATAATTTTATTAGGCATTAGGTCCCAGTTTTTTAGGCATTGTCCAGATATGTATGCATATAGTTCAGCGTTTTGATCATATGTGTCATTTGAATTCATTTCGAAATGAAATTCCAGAAAGGTTTTTCGAATACTGATCGTCATATTAGTGATTTTAAGTTTTAGTGATAATAATACTTAATGTAATAGTGATGAAGATAGTGAAAAAATTAAAAGCAAAAGGTAATAATATATCAGCTTTTTCTTTAAGTATTCTGAAATTACGTTGAAAATAACAGAGATTGAACACAGATTTCATCGGAGTGTATTAAAAAACTTTAAATTAAATAAGATAATGTGTTAATAATTAGTTCTTTTATGATTTTTTAAAAAAGATTCTTGAATTCTTATTCGCAGAAACGTTGAACATTTTTTATACTATAAAATTATTTGCACTTTCCTTTATGTGACTTAATATAGCATCATATCAAAACAATTAAAATGCTGGCAATGGTTTAAAATATTACAATTTTTTTAAAATAAATTATTTAATATCTTTTATGAAGTTATTTCTTTTATAAATTTTTTTAAATAACTTTCTTTACAAAAGTGCTGAGTACATTTTCGTTTCTAAGTATGTAGCATTTTTTTCTTCAAATACAGTGTAATTTTTATCTAGTTTGTTACGTGTACCAGTATTATAACCTTAAAATGAATTATGAAACATGTTTTTGCTTTTCTCTTTGAAAAGCGAAAGTTCTTTTATTTATTTACGTTTTCAATGCAAAATTTTGCTTCTATTTACGTTTCCAGTGTAAAAATTGAAAACTTTGTATAAAAATATTTTTTGAAGGGCTCATTCAGCGTTACAAGATTTCTTTTCTTCGTTATCGACTAAGCAAATTCTGGTTATTTTTGGAAATATCAGGTTTTAAGGCTTATTGTCACTTGCATATTTTTGAAGTAGCAGATGCTTAAAAAAAGTAAATAAATAAAACTTTTTCATAAGCTTTTTGTGTTATAAAATTATTTGCAACACCCCTCCTTTTCTCTAACATAGTTAACTTATCAAAATTATTAAAATACAAGTAGTGGTTAAAAGTCTTGGATATTTTTTTTGAGTAAACTGAACAATTTAATTTCTATATTTTGAAGTATCGATTGAATTTCTTTTATGAAGCACATTATCTTTTCCACAAAGAATTTGAAGATGATATTCGTTTCAAAATTTTTAAGTAATTTTTTTCATTTTAAAGTACGAAGCATTTTTTCCATTTTTCAAGTACCGAGTATTTGTCATCTTGTTTGTTACTTTTATTAGTATTACAATCTCAAAATGAATTAGAAATATGTTTTCGCTTGAAAGTTATTTTTCTTTTGAAGAAGTAAAATTTATTTTATTTGTTTACATTTTCAACATAAAGCTTCTATTTATTTACGTTTTCAGAGTAAAAATTGAAATATCTCAATAAAAGGTTCCCCCAAAGGGCTTATTGAATGTTATAAGATTTCTTTTCTTCGATATCGACAATGAAGATTCTGGTTTTGGAAAAATCTGATTTCAAAGTTCAGTGTCGCTTTTATACTTTTGAACTTGCTGATGGTTAAAGAAAATACTAAACAAGCACCTTATTTTCATCAAAACAGAACAAAAATATTTTTTGTGTGCAATTTTATATAGTTAGGAAAAGGTTTTGAATAGCATAAAATAAATCTGTCAATGTAAATTAATCATTTGTCAATGTAATTCATTCTGAGCCGAATTATCGGAGTTATGATGTAAAAACGTATTTTAACAAAAAGAAGAAAAAAATCGATTGCGAATAAACGGAAATTTTTATTTAAAGACACGTTCAGTAAACACAATTAAAGCATCCATTTGTTGATTAGGCTATTATTGTATTTTTAAAAAGATAATAAGCTTTCAAATTGCTCTCGGGGTTTTAGCTCTTTGGGGCGGATTTTCAATCGCATTCATCATATTACGACTAATTGTTGTGAAAAATGTCAATAATCACGATGGCCACTATAAAGATAGACCTTTCATATAATTATCACTAGAGTTTTCATCTACATGGATAGTTTATGCTAGTAATACACAGCACAATTTGTTATACAGCAAATATACGAGGATGGTTCAAAAATTATTATCCCGAGTGTGTATAAAATATTTGTACTGCGATGGTTGATGTGGAATATTGAAGCCTAATGTCTTGATGACTATATGCTTAATTTCAGAACTGTAGTCAGAATGTAGAGTCCTGATTCCCCATAAGTTGACAAACTACGGAGATACGTAGAATTCAAAATAATATTTTACAAATTGTGTTTAAGTGTAACTAAGCATTTTCGCTTCTTAAAATATTTTTTATAAATAATACTCTAAAATGGCAAAAAGAAAATCAGCGAAAGAAGTGCACCGTGAAATGGGATGTAAAGAGTAAAACTTTTTCCGTATCTTCAAACATAAAGTTAAGGGTTGCCCATTGGAGGCTGCTTTGAAAACTAGCACACGATGGAGAACTATAAAATATAATTTTTACATAAAATTAAAACATATTATTGTGTTACTTATATCTAAGGTTGAAAAAAGAATTAATAAATTTTGTTTTTCCTTCATCATCTTGCATATTATATATTACTGTTAATTCAACGAAAATCCATTCCAACCAGCATGACACCTATCTACAATTTAATACAACTGCAAATGATTACAGATTGATGTGCAAAATGGTTGCAAACAACGGTTTGTCTGTATGTCCATCTGTCAATCTGTCTGTGAGTGTGTCAATATGTCTGTCAATATGTCTAATTCTCATACATATACTTGGATTGCGATATAATTTTTTTAAGTTTTTGAGTTTACTGTACAATGTTAGGTATTGAAATAAACTGGGTAGCCTTTATTGTTCGTTTACAGGAACGCACAAAAGATTTCCTGGACATTACGTTCTATGAGGAAAAATTGTTTTCTGTGCATTTTACTGATGTCACGATATTCCAAACATAAGGAGACTGATATTAGTAACTGAGGTGGATATGGTTTTTCAGGAGTATAAAAGTCGCAAGTATAGTTTGTCTGCGGCACCGAGAAAAAAAAAAAAAAAAAAATCCGCTTTCACCTAGAATGAATAGGTATAATCATTTTATGAATCTTTGAACGAGAAATACAGATTTCCGAGCTATGCGAATAGGGTAAGCAACTAAGCTGAATAGACGAAATGAGCTAGAATCTCTAGTCTCTTGTTTTCTAGGTGACGAAACGATAATGAATCGTTTCAGTAGCGAGAAATGATAGCTTGATTTCTGGAATGGTTTCATAGACTAGAATTATAGTTACTAAAACTAACCTCTTCTATTCGCATCTATTTGCAGAGATTTTTATATAAGTTCGACCAGGACATGTAGGAAAACGCTCTTGAATTCTAGTAGAAGACTCTAGAACTCTCTAACAAAGGGTACTAGAATTTATAGGGATGACATGGAACTATTTTTTCAAGAGCCAAAATTTAGATTCTAGACGCAGGAACCATATTTTTTTTTCTCGGTGTGGGATGCACAAAAGAATTGTGACCTATGACCAGAAGATATAGTGATATACATAGTGAGATATAAAGAAGTAATGATATACTAAAGATATAGTGAGCTGATTGAAAAGTTGTGGAAAATCCCTTATAATAAAGTTATCTTTAGAAAGCAAATCAATATAACGCCCCATTTTTGTGAATTTTCGCGATATTTGACGGGACTTTTTATATAAGTTACCCTAAATAGCTGGCTACCATATCATAAATTAAAAATGCTAGAATCTTCCACGCATGCGCAGTTAAAAATTATTTCATACAAATGCCCATATCTCATAAAATAGTCAATATAATCATGTTTTAATTGCAGTATACTGTTGCTAGAGCTACTGTTTTTTGCCAGGCTCGCAAAAAGTTGTGTTAAATTTGGAGACTCTTTCAAAGTCTTGAAGACAAAACACCAAAGTTGGTGTATTTCTTAACTTGCGATCCAAAGCTGTATAAATTTTTCGCATTGTCTGCAGTCTTTTTCTGTTTGTCAGCAGACGACGGCAGCCATTTTAGATAAGAAATTTTATAGTTTCAAATGCGAATTTCAGTTGGAATGCATAAGGTAAGCAAAGTAATTATTCTTCATAGATTTAAGAGAAGGCTAAATAGTGTTTGTATATAAAGTGTTTGTATTTAAAGCTTGAATACGTTTGCATATATAAGATATAGAGAGCTCAGGGACATTTTTCATGATACACTTTCCTCCCGTAAATCAGGTTTTCTGAGTAACAGTGTCTCAGCATTACTGCCAAATCATTACTACGTTTTAATAATATATAATGATAAATCTCTGTTCACTTATCAATAAGGATACTCTAAGATTCATTTTTAGACTTTATTTGTTAATATATTTCAATATTTTCTCTTTGAAACACTAATTTTACTAGGATATATCGGTTTGTTTACACATTCTGTCATTTTAATCCTGGGCTCTCAGTGTACTTTTAATGAAATTTTACTATGGAATTTCTGTGATTTTCATGTAGGTTATTAATATGAGTGTCCTCTTGAGTATTAATATGTTTTATATTGTAATATAGTGTATTTTTAATTTTAAAAATTTTTTTAATATTATTGTAACACCCTCATGCCCGAGCTGGTACCGTATTTGGCAGATTGTTTATCTCTGCAGTTCCAATGATTTCACTTGTTCTTAGAAATCTCAACGTATTCCTTTGCTTAATTTGATATGAGTCTCTATTTCTGAGTCGTGCCAGTACCATTTGGTCTAATTTTTTCAAAGTTTCATCTGTAAATTTATTACCCTCCCCCCCTCAAAATTCCCAGGCAATTTCATAGCTAATTCTCCAAGTTATAGTAATAATTCAATTCAAAAAGCACGGTTATATTGCATAAAAAGTTATGTCAGCACAGAAAGTTATATCATGGCATTCTTTACTTTCGATTTCACAATCATATCAATGATAAAAATGTTTTTCGGCTCCTCCGTCTCGTGATTTACTATTTTTATATGTCCGTTCAAAAGATTCAAATTTTAAAATGTAAGGAAGTGTTTTTCTAAGAAAATTTTCTATTTGAATGGAATATCTCTTCTATTTTCTTTCTTCTTTGCTAAGCAAGATTATTTTCCCTTGAACACATTGCAATGGGAAAGGTTTAAAATTTGAAGTATACGGGTAATAGGTGGGAAATCAATTTGCAACATATAATGCTGATACATTGAGGTTCATTTTCCTTCAAATTTGATTTATTTTTAATTTAGCTTTGTTAAAGTGGATCAATAAAAAGAGGGGGAAGGGGATTAAAACCCTTTGCAAAAGCTAAAAAAAGTACAATAACTTTGGGTTATTTCAATTGGTAATTAATCATGGTTGCCCTTTTATGAATCTATGTCTGTAATGTCTAAATTTGTGACTCTATGACTATATGTCAGTATTAGTGAATATAATCCAATACTAAATACGCATAATGAGATAAATATGGGAAGTGATGGGATAATATGGAAAATTTTGTTCGTTATTTCATTTGCTTTTGTATTAAATGTTTTTTTAAGAGAGACATATGAAAATTAATATTTCATTTAAAATGAGAAACGTTTTCCTTAAGATATTTTTTCCTAATAAACTTGAGAAATTTATAAAGTACCACCAACAAGTGGTGGTGTAACTTTACACCTTAATGTTGGCAACTAAGTTGACACCAAAAGTGGTGTTTCTTCACATCAGTTAATTATTGGTGTTTCATTACACCAATTTACTGTAGGGGTTTCCTTACACCACTTTTGGTGACAACTTAGTTGCTACCATTTTTGGTGTGAAGTTACACCGATATTTTTTACAGTGAGGAAAAGATGCATTATAAAATTAGCCCAAGCTGTCAATGAAGATGATCGGAACCGAAGATTGTAGTTGTGTAAACATTATTTTCTTGGGGGGGGGGGGGGGGGGACGGGAGTAGAGACTCCTGTACTTTTTTTACGTTTGTTTGACCAGGTCTTTTTTTTTTTATCCCTTTGAAAAATAATTGACATTTTTCCAATACGCAGATTCTCTTTTATATCTCATTTTACTGCGTTATATGATAGTTTTTTTAAAATCGTAATCAGTCATATGGAAGGTTTCTTTTGACAAGAACTTGGCTTGTTTTCCAAGAATAAATACTGATTTCATCTTGTATATACGCGAAAATTCTTTTAAGGAAAATCTACGTGAGAGGCAGTAAGTATTGTTTAAATATTGCGTGCAGTTGATGCTTAAAACTAGAAGCGGTAACTTCATCTCTGATAAATGCTCTTCAAAGGGCTGTATGAAGTAGTTATCTTTTGATAAATTATTTCGAAAATTTGCCAAATAAAATGCCTTCTAAGCTTACTATAATTTGTCATAATTAAGTATTTAAAACTACGCGATCATCTATAACTTGTGAAAATGGATTACAAAGGTGTGGTTAGATTGTGGACATTTGTTTAAAGTTATTTTAGTTCTTTGTATCTAAGTATTTTAATGAAATTTAAATATACAACATTCAACCATTACATTGCTTAAATATGTTGCTTTCAATGTAAACGAATATTGTTAAAATTTATATAATAAGAAACTATTAACTGCATGCATGTCTGTATATAATTTACACTTATCCTTCGAAGAATAAGACGAATCTCGAATTGAAACGACTATCAATTATTAGTGAAGATACGAGGATCTTATAAAAACTCTCGAAATTTCGAAAATGTAATTAATTTTCGATATACGGTACATTAATTTTTAATGAAAATCTGCAGTAAGTTCAAATTGTGGCAATTGAGTTATTCTATATTTGTAAAATTTAAAAAAAGAACAATGATGCACATTTTTTTTTGTTTTTACTTTCTTCTATCTTCAATAGAAGAAAGTATTGTAATCGAAATTTTTTTCGACTTCCGGTTTTCGACGGATTTACACGTTTTAGGGGTCAGAGATCACAAAAAACATGTTTATACAAAATGTCTGTCTGTCAGTTTATGTGCCCGTGTGTCGTCGTGTGTACCATCAAAAATTGTATGAAATTATGCATAGAATTGAACCAATTTTTTTTTAAGTGTTTGGCCAGCCGGTCCTCCATTAATTTGGAAAAAATCCGCCGGTAGGAGGCGCTGTAATAGCAATTTTTGTGCATTTTGAATATTGTACCATCAAAAAGTGTATGAAGTTATGCATAGAATTAAACCAAATTTTTTTTGTATGTTTGTGGCCATGGCAAAAAGGTCCTCCCTGAATTTGAAAAAAATCCGCCGGTAGGGAGCGCTGTAATAGCGATTTTTGTGCGCTTTTTGTGCATTTTGAATATTGTACCATCGAAACGTGTATGAAGTTATGCATAGAATTGAACCAATTTTTTTGTGTATATGTTTGGCCATGGCAAGAAGGTCCTCCCTGATTTTTGAAAAAATCCGCTGGTAGGGGGCGCTGTAATAACGATTTTTGTGCATTTTGAATATTGTACCATCGAAAAGTGTATGAAGTTATGCATAGAATTGAACCAAATTTTTTGTGTATGTTTGTGGCCATGACAAGAAGGTAATCTCTGAATTTGGAAAAATTCCGCTGGTAGGGGGCGCTGTAATAGCAATTTTTGTGCATTTTGAATATTGTACCATCGAAAATTGAATGAAGTTATGCTTAATTCTAATAAAAATACTAATAAAACTAATTATAATGAAATATTGACATGAGATAGAAGAAAGTTTTGGGATTGGCACATCCATCTAGTTTTATTCCATAAATGCAGTGAAAATAAAATTAAAATATTTTTCATTTGAACAGATGGTGTTCAAGACGATTATGAATGGCCCTACATTTGGAATGACTTCGTAAATGAAAATGACACGATTGTTTGAAAAAAAAATATCAATGAAATCGTTGATTTTTATATAAAATAAATCAATTAAATTTAAAAAATCAAAAAACCCGACTGCGTAAAAAGCGAACTAATTAATTATTTCTCATCAATGTGAAACTATTTTTTATATTACTTACCTATTTTTTTTATTCATTTGTATTGTATTGATGACTTTTAAATTGTGTTCAATTGTTAGTTCCTATCTATAAACACTGTTTTGATGAGGCCTATAGATGTCTATGATGGTTAGAGTTTCAGTAGAGATCCTACCTACTGCTAGCTAGAGATCCTACTTACACAACTTCCAGGTTGTGTAATATTTAAACGGAGTTTCTGACTGTAAAATAATCAATGAAACGTCGTCTTCATTTTGAAAGACCTATCCAATGATATACCACTCAATAGGGTACGTAATTTTTTTTCGTCTCCAAAGCCATTTTGTATTTTACGGCCGCCAGTTTTAATTTATAAAAACAAAACACAGCCTATAACCATCGGACTGTTAAGACGAATCGATAGAAACCTCATTCATTAAAATCCATCCAGCCGTTGAGATGTTCCGAGGGTATAAAGAAATCCACATACCCAGATACACGTGAGACACATAACCCTTCTTTTCAGTCGGGTAAAAAAGAGAGCAACGTTTTACTATTATTGAGTCGAAATAATGTAATTTTCCTAATGTATTTTTGTAATTTTCTTTTATTCATACATCATATAAACTATTGCCACATCCACCGAGAATATACATATGACGCATTGCGAGGTAAACGAACATTAATTATTATTTGTAAAAAATACCACTTCGTAATACTTCTTCAAATTTCGAAATTTAAACTTCTTTCCGAGATGTTTTTTTTTTTCTTTTTTTAAACAGAAATTACTGCAGTAAATTCAGATGGTGGTAATAGGGTTACTCCATAGCAGTCAAATAAAGGAAGAAGGGAATCATAATGGGGATTATTATGTATTTATTTAAATTACGAGAATTTCTCACTAGCGGTTAGATTTATGTAACAATTCTTGGGGTCAAATATTTCGCGAATATTTTTCTCATTAAAAAAATATTTCTATCTAATTAAAAGTTATATATGTATTCAAATCGCATGCACACAAAAAATATTTTCAGAAACATTTGTAATTTAATTAAAGAAAACAGTCTGCTTTCCTTGGGGAAATAAACTTTTGATCTTTTCATTCCTGCATTTTTGAGTGTTGTTTTTATGATAAGATTTTCTGCAAGCTTGAGCATAATGCGTTAATTAAAATGAAATAAAGAAAATCACATCCAAACGTCGGCATATTTTCTGCTTTCACTTTGTATATATAACCTAAAGGAGTAAAAGGAAAATTACCATTCTTTTTTTTTTTCTTAGTATGATTTTCTCTTAAACACATTTCATTTAAATCTTTATTCTCAAAATAATTCTACCTTTAAACACAGCCGTTTTTGTTTGCATATAGATCATAGGAAACCTCCAAAATGTAGTTTTTTCTAAATTTTGAATAATCAAATCAAATTATCATGATTACTGTAAGTACAGTTTTTAGGCAATAGTTTTGTAAAATTATACTATTTGTATTTTAACGTTATTCCTATTTTACACGTATAATAAAAACACACTGTTTTCAAAACAAAATTATAAGAAGTAACACAATAAACAGTATTAACTATAAATTTAATACTATAAGAACCAAAAATTATATTTGTTTTTTTATGGATAAAAAACAGAAGACATCTTGGGAGAAATGCGTGCTCTGATAAACTTAATACTATAAGAACCATAAATTATATTTATTTGCTTATGGATAAAAAACAGAAGACATCTTGGGAGAAAGGTTTGTACTCTGATAAACTTAATACTATAAGAACCAAAAATTATGTTTATTTGTTTATGGATAAAAAACAGAAGACATCTTGGGAGAAAGGCGTGCTCTGATAAACTTAATACTATAAGAACTAAGAATTATATTTATTTGTTTAAGGATAAAAAACAGAAGACATCTTGGGAGAAAGGCGTGCTCTGATAAACTTAATACTATAAGAACCAAAAATTATATTTATTTATTTATAGATAAAAAACAGAAGACATCTTGGGAGGAAAGCGTGTTCTGAGTTTTACAGGCACTCAACGAACGACTTCTTGCATGAAAGCGTTTTGTTTTCGCAAGGTATATATGATTAAACATTACTATCCCATAAAGATAAATGAATGTTACTAGTTACGATCCTATCAAAATTTAAAGATTTTCGAAGTAAGACTGGGGTTATCAAAAATCTGCGTTTTTAATAAGATTATGTAAGCTTACGATTAATAATGCAGTTTCATCATGAGGTTCTTTGGCTACTATTTAAGGTGATAAATTTGATGAGATAGTTGGTATATTTCGTAATACCATCTGGAGACGGTAACTACGTGTGATGTCAATCACATATATTTGACTTAAATTCCGTAGGAAACATTAATTATTAAACTACATAGCTATTTTCATCACGTACTCATTTTCTTCTTCAAAAAGAATCCATTTTCTATCATTAATCATTCTTTCTTTTTTTATTTTCTTTTTAAATCTTAATAAGAGGCAGAGTAATGTATTTCAAAATATTTAGCATCCGTTACATATTTCGAATGCATTTGATTTCCCTATGATATATTATCTTTTGATTACTTTACTCGATGATATTAATTTTGTAGCTCATAATAATGTATTTCAAAATATTTAGCAACCGTAACATATTTTGTATGCATTTGATTTCCCTATGATATATTATTTTTACTTTCTTCTATCTTTACAGAAGAAAGTATTGGATTCATGAAAATTTTCGAATTACGGTTTTCGACGGATTTACACGTTTTAGGGGTCAGAGATTCCAAAAAACATGTTTTTACAAAATGCCTGTCTGTGAGTTTGTGAGTCTGTCTGTCTGTCTGTGTGTATGTGACACAAATTTTGTGGGCGCTCTATCTCAAGAACTAATGCACGGAATTTAATAAAAATTTATATTCAGTTAGTCACTAATACAAATTGATGCTGATTAGTTTTTGGTGTAAATTGCTCAACAGGTGGCGCTGCTATGCTGCATTTTTCACGATTTTTGCAATAGCTCTATCTCAAGAACTAATGCACGGATTTTGATCAAACTTCAGATTTATTTAGTCTTTGATATGAATTGATGCTGATTATGTTTTGGTGTAAATCGCCCAACAGGTGGCGCTGTTATGATGAATTTTGCAGGATTTACACGATTTCCCCAATAGTTCTATCTTAAGAACTAACGCACGGATTTTGATCAAACTTCAGATTCAGTTATTCCTTGATATGACTTGCTACTGATTATGTGTTGGTGTAAATCGCCCAACAGGTGGCGGTTCTGTGCTGCCTTTTTCACGATTGCTTCAATAGCTCTATCTATAGAACTAACGGACGAATTTTCATCTAACTTCAGATTTAGTTATATGTTGACACAAGTTGTTATTAATTAGGTTTTGATGTTAATTACCCAATAGGTGGCGCTGCTATGCAGAAATTTTTACGATTTTCGCAATAGCTCTATCTCAAAAACTAATGCACGGATTTGCTCCAAACTTCAGATTCAGTCAGACGTTGACATAAATTGTTGCTGATTAGGATTTGGTATAAATCACCCAATAGGTGGCGCTGCTAGGCAGCATTTTGCTGGATTTAGACGATTTCAGCGATAGTCATATCTCAAGAACTAATACACG
The DNA here is from genome assembly GCA_963932465.1 of Maratus speciosus. Classification (NCBI taxonomy): domain Eukaryota; kingdom Metazoa; phylum Arthropoda; class Arachnida; order Araneae; family Salticidae; genus Maratus; species Maratus speciosus. The sequence goes on from OZ010789.1 coordinate 236,618,328, forward strand.
GAATTTCATATCTTTAGAATCCTCATCAGATGCATAGATTGTCATTTAATTTTGGCAGTGTGATAGCGAATTTTGAAGTATTAACATGTATGAGATAGAAGAAAGTTTTGGGATTGGCACATCCGACTAGTTTAGATTACTTTACGCGATGATATTAATTTTGTAGTTCATAAATAATGTATTTCATGGATCCGTTAAACAGTAATCATAGATAACTGGTAATTTTCTTTTAAGAAAACAATTTCATAAATAATAACGAATTATTTAATTTGTCCGTTAACCACTAAAATCGTTTTTCATACTCTTAATCTGACTGATTTAATAAAAATGTTATGATATTATTTGATCAAATAATAATAAATATGTCATCAGATTTATCTTACTGAGGTTTTCATTTTTCACCAAATTGTGTCTTACTTTTATATTTTTGGTGAAATATTGGCGATTTTTATCTTATGTATGCCAATTCAACAAAACTCGAATGAGGTCTGTGTCATGGCAGAAGATACTACCAAATTTTATAATGCAACAGTGACACTTCCCTGCTTTTAAATTTCTGACCAGCCAACATGCATATACAACATCAATAAGCAGACATCCAGTTGTGCGTAAAGGACTTGTGATTTAATCATTGCTGTAAATTTTCTATGTTTGCAGCTCTGATTCACACACGGCATCCGAACTCAGAAATCGGGTTCTTGAGAACGTAATGTACGCGCCTGATGCTTTTACGGCTATCTAAAAATTTGAATGTATGGTGGGTTTCTTTCCCACCATACTAAGTGTAAGAGGGCCTGATTACCGCCAAAGACACGTGAAGCGCAAACTTCTACTCAAAAGTGACGGAAAATGGGATATATATATTTTTTTTCCTCTCACGTTGCATTTTGAAAGACTTTTTTTATTTTTTATTTATTTATTTATTTTTTTTAGTTTACCTTTTGCAATAAAATATTCATTCTACTTCAAAAATCGCGTTATCTGACTAGGAAAATTGATTGGAAACAATAGACTGTTAACAATTCACTCTGACAACCTTTTCGCAGTTCTACAGAATAAACTATGGGCGAAGGAATGCCAATGAATGATTATACGTCTATTATAGTTTTATATATTTTTACTTCAATCAAACTAATTGATTAAAGAAAATCACATGTGCTGAAAATGCGTACAATTAAGTATAATAAAAGCAGATAACAATTCTGCCTTGATGAAAGCTGTACATCTGGCGATCGCTGCAATTTTCATTTTCAAGATTGAAAATTCCATTAGGAACGTCTGTGCGAATTTTTGAATACTTAAGATTATCGCTGCAGCATCATTAGTAATAGTGTTTTATTTTATTATTTTTTAATACAATATTGCATATTCTTGACTGTAAATGAAACATAGCTTACAAAAATCACATAAACTGCCAGTTTGTAAGGTTATATACGCTGTAGAAAAACCACTGTAGATTTGCCAGAACAAACTCGATCACAGTGAATGTGCTGTATCTTTCTTTGGTTTCCTCACTATATTAGCATGGAAAATACAGTAGTTGCGTAAAATTAACAGCACAATGTGCTGTCAATTTGGACGCAAAAACAGGACAGCACAAACTGCTGGCGTCCAAATTGCCAGCACATCGTGATGTTAATTTTACGCAACTACTGTATTCTCCATGTTAATATAGTCAGGAAACCAAAGAAAGATACAGCACATTCACTGTGATCGAGTTTGTGCGCGAGATGAACACTACTTTGTACTGTAAAAATGTCGTTTTTTTTTTCTTTTTTTACAGTGTATATGTTATATAATGCCTGGTAAATTTGTTGTGAACAAATCACACTCGATGCATTTAGAACAAGCGGATACTTTCCAGATTTCATTTTGTATGTTTTAGTGAAATAATTATTTTTTATACAAAATATTATATAAGATGTGTAAGAGTATAAATTAATTTATAATTTAATCTCTGACTTAAACTAGGTTACACTGTAGAAAAAACTTTAACGAATAAAGATCTTAAGTATGCTGCTTCACAGAACTTCGTTTCTGAGAAAACCATAAATTTCCAGGAATAAATAGTTAATTCATTAAATAAGATTTAATATATTTTTCATGTAGATATACAAGGTGTCCATAAAAAAAAATGTCCCAGATTTAATGGTATATTATAATATTTTAAGTTAGACTATTTACAACAAATCATACATCAAATCAAAGGAAAACTAACCTAGTTTTTTTTTTTTTTTTTTTTTTTTTTTGCAAATGTTCATTATGTGCACTTTTAGTTATACGGCACACATCTAGCCTAAAATCCAATTCTTCCCACATTTCGGTTAATAAGTCCGGAGTAATGGGATGGACTTAATGTGCGCCGGGGTCCACCAGTGCTCAGCTACATTATTTCTTTTCTTTCAGTAATTATTTCAGTATTGGTCGAAATTCACCGGAGCTCATAAAAATAGCGCTCCGGGACACTACGGAACAGCGTTTACGAAATACCGAAGTCTAAATTATCTTTTCCTTTTTCTCCCTACTCCAATCCTTTATATTCTTCTTTGCCAAAGCACTTATATATGTGACGTTAGCGTGTCGCTCACATAAGAACATCCTTTCTTCTAGCGCTTGCAAATGTGGACTCAATACAGTTTTCTAAAGGCTACGAAAAATGCCAGTATTAACTGCAACCATATCTGCTGTTTTTATGCGTGGTCGTGTCATGTTTACTTGATGCTTTTAGTTCGTGTTATGTTTACACACTGCTTTTTATTCGTGTTTGTAAAATATTCTTACAGATCAGCTTATTAGTTCCACACAGTGCTTAATTTGAACTGAAACTAACATAGGAACGGCGCTTCATTACTTATTTATTTCAACCATCTTTATTCAGAACCCATCAGTGTTTATAAATAAATACTGCTCACCGATTCTCTGTGTGAGTGTTTTGCTAGTTGTTACAAAGAAATCGTTGGCGAATTGGATTTTATGAAAAATCCCCTTTCCTGATTTTGATATTTTTGCTCTGTTCATTTATCACATTCTATATTATAAATAAATAAATAAAAATATAGTCAAATATGTTTAAAAAAAATTATTTGTACTTCGTAAATAATGCATGGAATATAAAAATGCGGTTACGGAGAGCGATGGGGGGGGGGGGTAAGTTTTTTATTACAATAGAAAATTAGAGCTTCGGTACTTTTTTTGTTTGAAATTAAGCCCTGATCTAAGCAATACCCTCTTCAGTTCTGTGTCTCAACTCTGAAAAATCGTTATGTAGCGGCGGAAGTGAGATACGATCTTTTATAAATCCACAAAGGAAAAAAATCGGTTGTCTATAACAGCTTTTAAACCTTCAGCACAGCAATAACGTTTTACGTACAGGAATCGCCATTTTGCGTACATGGCACTGCAAGAAAGTAAATAGCAAAGCAGTGCACGCGCAAGAGTTTATCTAAAACTGTTTGAGTTACTCTTTATTTGCGACCTTGAACCAACATTCTGCGAGGGTTAGGCTGCGTACTGATGCGTATTTTGCCTACTTCTCTAGTTTTCTTGGAAAATCTTTTATTCTGAACCCATCTGCGGTTTATTCACAAAAGAATGAGGGGAATCAACAATGGGTCAGGAGATAAGGAGCTCCACTCTACTTGAAGGAAAGGTTCCTCTTTTGCCGGACATCCTTCCCTTTCCTGCTAAAGTCGTTAAAAATCAAAGACACCGCGTGGTCACAAAAAAAACGAAGCCGACACTGATAACAGTTAGAAGGATGGTGCGTACGCAGCCTTAAGCTACGTTCTGACTTGTATTTTGCCTCCTTCTCTAGTATTCTTGGAAAATCTTTTATTCTGAAATCATCTGCGGTTTATTCACAAAAGAATGAGGGGAATCAACAATGGGTCAGGAGATAAGGAGCTCGACTCTACTTGAAGGAAAGGTTCCTGTTTTGCCGGACATCAGTCCCTTTTCTGCTAAAGTCGTTAAAAATCAAAGACACCGAAAAGCCACAAAAAACGAAGCCGACACTGAAATCAGTTAGAAGGATAGTGGGTACGCAGCCTTACAGTTGACGATATTAAAATTTATAACTGGGACATTCTTTTATGGATACCCTATTGTGAATATGTTCCTCTATTTTTATAATACCAGACTTTCAAAAAGAGAAAAGAAATTCTCATAATGTTTGCTTATTGTGAAGAGATGAGTCAAGAACATCCCATGGCCCTGTTGTGACGTCAAAAGAACATTGTCCTGAGCCTGTATATCTGGGACTCTGCAAGATAAGGATCTAAAAAGGACTATACCGAGACTTTTCTCACTCTTGCATCTTCGAATTTTAATGTGAAAACAACGTTTGTTTATCTCGCTCCTAAAACGAATATATATGTAGCGATATATCGTAAATGTGAATCTTTAACATGCCTCTTAAAGTAAATGAAACTTCAGTTCAAACCATCGAAAAATGAAGAGCAATTCACAAAAGTATTTTACACAAACACTAATCCATTACTTCTTTTTCATTATAGAAATGGAATAAAAAATAATACACCAGAAGCGCCATGACAGTATGAAAACCAACTTGGATGGAAAGGTATCAGTATCGCCAACCCTCTAAATCTTCAAAAGAGAAAAGATAAGAGAAATTTACCTTACTTATATTGAATGATTGATACAAATATTCGCAATATAATTACGTCCTAATAATAAATAAGAAATATTGTGAAAACTTATTAGATGAATGAAACAATCAATTAAGACCAATATAAACTGTTATTAAGTAATTATTATTTATATAGTAACGATTCAAATATATATCTGTTTTTACAACACACCCTGTATTAATTTATGCTTAGATGGTTGATTGATAACGTGTAAAAATAAATCATACCGAAGTCAGAATGTACAATTTTTTTACACGAGTACATATTTAAAATGGATACATTACTTGTCAAACTTATTAGGACATTTCAGAATCCTTACTTTTAACTTAGATATCACGTAAAGTATTATTTTGTTTCTCTTCATCATCGTAAATATCAACAAAATTAATTTTTCTTCTAGAGGAAATAACCAATACAAGAAAAAAGGGAAAATATGAATGTTCCTAATAACATAGTGTGGTGAGATGAAACATTTATTAGATACAGGTAGACAAACAACATGCATTTATACAAAAGAAAAATATGATTACTTACGACTATAGTTCGAAAACGCTGGTAAATTCAGGAAATATTCAGAAATAAATCGTGATTATCGAAGATATACCTGAAAGATAGTAAAAGAATGAGTCAGTGTTATTTATATTCAGTTACATTTTATTATTTTTCAAACAATTATAAGATAACCTATGAAATAGATTAATGTAGATGAAAATATAATGATTTTAAGACTTGAAGATCAATACAACAAATGGATAAGATATTATATTAGTCACTTAACACAATATTATTTTTTTGACAAAGTTGTTTACTCATGAGTTTTTGAACGAAGTTGTTTACTTATAATTTTTTGAAAAAACATGATATAAAACACACCCAAGAAAATGTTTTATAAGTTTTGGAAAGTGCATGGCAAAATAATAGGATAATAGGTATAGACAAAATAATAAGATAATAGGTATAGACAAAATAATAGGTAAATTTTGTATGAAGTTTATAATACTTTCTCCTTGGTGACAGAAGATTTCCTAAAAGGATTTTTAACACCCATAAAGAAAAATAAACAAAATTTTAAGTGTTTATTCATTTATTTATTTAATTTGAACAGCAAAAATACTTTTAAAGATTTTATATGAGCCTCGTTGTAAGAAAAGATTTACTAAAAGAATTTTTAACACCCATAAGGAAAAATAAGCGCATTCAATAAACAAAATTTTAAGAGTGTTTATTAATTTATTTATTTAGTTTGAACAGCAAAAGGATTTCATATGAGTTTCGTTGTAAGAGAAAAAAGGGGGAAAAATCACAATAAAAATTGCTAGAATACGTTTTGACAGTATTTTTTGTGTATGTTTGCATGATTGCATCTATTTTCGTTCTAAGCTTTTCACAAATAAAGATTTTTGAAATGCATTTTGACGCATTAGAGGAAAACAAAATGACCCGAAACTGCTATGAAATTTAGCCTTTTATATCCGCAACGTTTTTTTCTTACACAACAGCTGTAATCCTGTCTAGTGCATAAAGTTTGGGCTTTTTGTCGAGCTCCATTAAAAATATATATATATTTTTACCATTTATTACATTTTTACAACATATTTATTGATATTTTGAAAATATACAAAATGAAAAAAAATTAAATAAGTTATAAGCTGGTAAAGCTAGAGTAAAAAAAAAAGGGGGGGGGCTGGGAGGGGGTGCTGGTTAACACGATTGCAACCCTTCCGGTCACAAACAACCTTCTGAAACAAAATTAAAAGAAGATTCTTAAGAATTTCTTTATAGCCCCGACCTAAGCGAAAATGAATTTTTCTTTTCGCAAAATGGCGGATTTCTGAAATAAAAGGCATTTTTCAACCCCCCCCCCCTCCTTTTTTTACATAATTTTTATTATTTTTTAAATAGTAAAAAAAATATTTTCGATACAAAAATGGTATAGGCGATAGAAAGTTATACATTGAAGGTTTGTACAAAATTTGAAGTAAATTGGTTAAATAGAACTTGATATATCATGTCAACCAGGGTTGTGCAAAATTTTAATTAGATTAACGATTGAAAGTTAATGATTATTTTTTTAATCATGACTAAAGATTGACCGATTAAGCTTAGTTTCAATCCTACTCATAGACTAACGATCAGTGATTATTTTAATGTAATCAATGCTTTGATTACGATTAAATCAATTCAATCCTACTCATAGACTAATGACCAATGATTATTTGGATGTAATCGCTTGCTTTTTTACGATTAAATCAATTCTTAATCTAAATAGTCAATTTAATTAGTCAATCTAATGAAGGATTTATGATTGAAAATTTCATGTATTGTTCTGGCTTTGGGACCTTATTTGATCTTTTTTCAAGCTTCTTCTGGTTTAATCACTCGATCGCTGCTAAGGTCTTGCATCGAGCCTTGTCTTGGATCGGGTTCTCTTTAAATATTTTGGATATTTGGTTCGGTTTCGAGTAGGTTTTGACTCTTTCTGGTCGGGCTCGGTATGACTCGATTTTTTTTTTTTTTTTTAAAGTTCTGAATATTTTTCGAATAAAGAAATCTGTATATAAATACAATGAAGCCGAGGCAGGCCAATCATTATTTTATTTAGTCTTAATAATGTTGTCCTACATCAAATTTTTTTCTCGTAATTCTATGACCGAGTCAATTTCATTCACGACACCCGCTCTATAACAGTTGATACTTACAACTTGGAGTAAAGGTTATCTAAATAATACTAGATGATTAATAATTAAATACTAAGCACTGATTAAAAAACAGAAAAAATAATAAGTAATAAAAACTTCTTAAATTTAAGTTTTTGACATTATCCAACATTCCATATTCCAAGAGTACACAAAGGAGTACAAAAAAATAAAAAAGGACAGGCAAATATTAATCTTTAACTGATGTTACCGGTCTCACAGACCACTGCTTTTTTCAATTTTCATAGTTTAACTTGTAACTTTCAGTTTAACTACAAATATCACCGAAATTTTGCTTCGTTTGGAACTTTAATACTGTCGCCAGAGACTTTTGAATAAGGGAATTTTAATTATAACAGTGCTGCTCAAAAAGTTTTGTACAAAAACACTATCCTGAAACTTAATCGCGCCTTTTATTCATCTTTCGATAGAGAGGTCTCACAGACCACTTCACAGTAGTTATGTGACAATTTACGTGACATCAGTTAACCCTTTCATTCATACGGGCCTCACATGAGGACAGATATGTATTGCCCTAAAAAGCAAAAAGAAATTCAGTATTCATTTATGAAGATCTGATTTGTGGACAGATAATAACTAGCATGCAGCACAATAATAGAATTATTTTATAATGGGTTCTCTTTTATCACAAAAAAAAAAGACTTTTTGTGAATAGTGGAAAATAAGGAAAAATAATTTATGCATGAAAGGATTAAAGGTTAATTCAATATCGGCTGCTTATCAACTTCTTGTGTTGCATTTGTACAGTATAATTAAGACCTTTCAATTTTTTCTGGAAAAGGGAATCAGATTGTATTCCTCTTTTTACAACATTTATAATATTAATTATATATTTTTTACCTTTTAAGTAAGGAGTTAAATTTAAAAATTCAGATTAACTGAAAATTATGAAAATAACATTATACAAATTCTGTTACTTTGGTAAAATTATAGTAGAACGCCTTTTAAACAGAATACAGACATATAGGCAATACAATTTCAGAGAGAATTTTGGACAAAACTTGTTAATCCTGGCATTATTTTAACCGCTTAACTATTTTTGCCCGAGTACCACACGGGCAAAAAGAGTTTGCTATCATCTATACTAAAAGCTTTTGGGTACCACTTAATTTTAAGTGTAATTGGTTTGTTAAATGACATACCTTTTTCGATTGTACAAAGCCAAATATCTCTCTATTCTAAAAAAAAGTAACTACCGCTGTCACCGCCGCCGCCGCCGCCGCCACCGCCGCCGCCGCCGCCGCCGCCGCCGCCGCCGGTTTTGATTTTTTTGTGACCGGAGGCCTTTCTTCGTTAATATTAACAAAAATAATGCATACAAAAATATGAAAATCGGTGGTTTTATACAGAAATGTTTGATAAACACGCTGATGAAGACAGTTTTCAAATCGAAGAATTATTTTAAGAGTTATTTAATGCTAAAGTTGGACAAAATCGTTCCACTAAAAAAGTTTTATAGCAGCAAAAACTATACATTGCAGTGTAATCATTTTTAGATCATTTTATGCGTTAGAATTTGCCGGAGTACAGATTGCATTAATTTTTTTATTTTGACTTATTTTTTCAGGTTTTATTTCTATTTTAAATTCAAATTTTCAGCATTTCTAGAGATATTTTTTACAGATTTCAGAAAATTGTACTAATTTAAACTGTTGCCAACTGTATAAAAAGCGCAAGCAATAATGTTTGCTTCAAATTAAAAATTTATTTACACGTGACTATTATAAACAGGAAAAAAACTTTCAAATTAGAATTAAATAATTACGTATAAAAAGCAGGAACTTATTAAAAATTACGTCATAAAAAGCATACACGTGAATTTTAAAAGAGAAAGGATATTGTAAAATAATAAATTCATTAACATGCGTTAGAAGTCTTGGGAGAAATTACGTCATATTTACGTCACATTATAGTTATTACATAAAATGAACACAAAATAATATTGCAAAAAAGTTTAAATTTAGAAATTGCGCTAGACATTTATTTGCTATTTTGAGAATTAATTTAAAATGTCTCATTTAAAAGAACTTTCTTTTCGCTTTGTTAAAAAATACCACGAGACAAAGACTCTCTTTACTTAAATCCTTTTATATTAGCTTATTTTGAAATATTGTTACACGTGTATACGTCATCAAGTTAATTTTATTTCGACGTTTTATTTGTGTTTTTATTAATGTTGTACGAATTTATTTGTTCTTTCGTTATTTAAAATAAAAATTATATCAATTTGTATAATTTGGCGAGTGGCTTGGCGATTTATATAATTTGGCGAAATGAGTCGATAGGATAATCAAGTAGTACCGCAGCGGATTTGGCGTTAAAATTCCCCAATCAAAGAGAAATGAATAGAAATTCGTTTATAGGGAGATCGCCACTGTTTTTTAAATTATAATTCAATCTTTCGAAATCTTTTTAAAGCCGATCAAATTGGCGTGCATTTAGAGTCTGCGGTGTCTGGACGGGGGTTGGCGAGCGTAGCTCGTAGGGGGCCGAGCCCCCTAGTTTTAGTAAAAAAAAAAGTGGTGCCGGGTATTTATTTTTAATTTAATGTGTCAAAAAAAAAAAGAGTTAAGGGGTTTTAAACCTGGTAAACCTGGAGGTATCTCCAAGTTAACTTTCGTTTGCTCGACTAACTCGTCGAAGCGAATTCAACCAGACGAGAATAACCAAGTTCTAAAATGTCCATTGCTAAATTTTGGACAAAAACTTCTGACCTGAGCCAGCAAGCTGAGCATGTGTCTACACTCTAGTGTAAAATATTTGTAATGTGCACTGTAAAAATATTTGTAAGCTTAATAAATAATATTTATAGATCATTTCTTTATATTTAATTAGATTAAAATTCCAACAACAACAAAATAATGCATCTTTTTTTTTTTTTTTTTTTTTTTTTTTTTTTTTTTGTTCCAAAGTTTAAATGAGTTGCAATTAAGGGAAATACACTTGGTACACAAATCTGAAGATTTTATTTTTAGTCATTAATAGTGTTTAATTCAGGCACTTTTCTCCGGGAGGGATTTTTGTGACTCCGGAGGAGGGGGGGGGGATTTCACTTTTTGACCATTGTAAATACGAAATCTCAAATCTTCCAGGGTGATACATGTGATCGTTCAAAGGGATGGGGGGTGTCATGTATGGTTAAATAAATATATATAGGGGAGACTAGGGAGGGTTGACCCACTTTTTACAAAAATATTTTAATTTTTTAAATATTGATTGTAGAATAAAGTTTTATATATCATTTTATTCGTTATACAATCAGTTATCAAAATAAAATTGCTACATAAGTGTAATATGTAAGAAATTTGAAAAATGATCGATTTTAACCATGAGCAAATAATGGGCAAAGGCTCCCCACATATGGGAGGGTTGGCCCACTATATGGGAGGCTTGACCCAGTTCGTTTTATATTGAAATATTTGTGAAGAGAAATAAAGTCTGTTTAAAAAAAAGGCAATAAAACGTTATGCTACATGATTTAGTTATTATAAAAAGCATTTTTGAAAATATGATGCTCTTAAACAAACCCGTTTTGACGAAATTGCAAATCAGAGGAGAAAAATTTTGTTTTAAGCAGAATTTCGTCTGAGCAGGTATAATTGTACAGCAGGGAAAATGAAATTTTAACATTTAAGACAGTATTCCTTTAGAGACAGGTTCCGTTTTCATGGATTATTATGCCCGGAATTTATAGCCACTGTCCCGCTCTTTTTTGTCTCCTTTTCCTACTTTTTGTGACACTCGACTTGACAACTCTAATTGTCACATAGTTTGGCTTCATCTCACTGTATTCATGCTGGTGAAATTTGTCTACATACCTTCCAAAAGTTTTTTGATCAATTGTATGTTCTTTTACTGCCGTATGTGTAATTAACTGATCATTATATTCTTTATCCCTTTCAGTGGCAAAGCACTTTCAGTACTAAAATGTTGAAATAAATGACTGGCACCGCAATTTACGAAGACATTTATTTGGAAATAAGAAAAAGGGTATATTTCACATACATATTAAATGGAAAAAAATTTAGCAAATTTCTGGCGTCAATGTGGTGTTTGGGAATTAAAATTAAGTGGTTTCAGAAGCATGCCACTGCCCCTGAAAATGTCAAGACTGCTGCTTTCATATTTTCTAGTCTTTTACACTGTTTCTATTTACCTATTTTAGTAATATTTAAATGGAAAAAATTCCTATCAACTTTCCCATCTATATCTCATTAAATGTTTTCTTGCAGTGGGTACTGTAGCGATTTTTCACAGCTAACTTTAATCTAAACATTTTCTTTTCCATCACCCTAGTTTACCGTGGCTTTGCAGAATTATATATTTTTTACTTTCTTCTATCTTTACAAGAAGAAAGTATTGGTTTCATGAAAATTTTCGAATTCCAGTTTTCGACGGATTTACAAGTTTTATGAGTCAGAGATTCCAAAAAACATGTTTTTACAAAATGTCTGTCTGTGAGTCTGTCTGTCTGTCTGTCTGTCCGTCTGTCTGTCTGTCTGTCCGTCCGTCTGTCTGTCTGTATGTGACACAAATTTTGTGGGCGCTCTATCTCAAGAACTAATGGACGAAATTTCACAAAACTTCATATTTAATTAGACCTTGATATAAACTGGAACTGATTAGTTTTTGGTGAAAATCGCTCAACAGGTGGCGCTGCTATGCGGCATTTTTAACGATTTCTGCAATAGCTGTATCTCAATAACTACTACACGGATATTCATAAAACTTCAGATTCAGTTAGTCCAGGATATAGTTTGGTGCTGATTACTTTTTTGTGACAATCGCCCAACAGGTGGCGCTGGTATGCTGCATTGTTCATGATTATCGCAATAGCTCTAACTCAAGAAAAAATGCACGAATTTTCATCAAACTTCAGATTCAGTTAGTCCCTGATATAAATTAGTGCTGCTTAATTTTTGGTGCAAATCACCCAACAGGTGGCGCTGCTGTGCTGCATTTTTCACGATTTCCACAAGATGTGTATCTCAAGAACTATTGCACGGGTTTTCATCAAACTTCAGATTTAGTTAGTCCTTGACATGAATTGATGTATAAATTAGTGCTGTTTAATTTTTAGTGTAAATCGCTCAACAGATGGCGCTTCTGTGCTGCATTTTTCACGATTTCCACAAGAGCTGTATCTCAAGAACTATTGCACGGATTTTCATCAAACTTCAGATTTAGTTAGTCCTTGACATGAATTGATGTATAAATTAGTGCTGTTTAATTTTTAGTGTAAATCGCTCAACAGATGGCGCTTCTGTGCTGCATTTTTCACGATTTCCACAAGAGCTGTATCTCAAGAACTATTGCACGGATTTTCATCAAACTTCAGATTTAGTTAGTCCTTGACATGAATTGATGTATTAATTAGTGCTGTTTAATTTTTGGTGTAAATCGCTCAACAGGTGGCGCTGCTATGCTGTATTTTTTGCGATTTCCGCAATAGCTTTATCTCAAGAGCTAATGTTTGGATTTTCAACAAACTTCAGATTCAGGTATACCTTGATATTGTTTAGTGCTGTTTAATTTTTGGTGTAAATAGCTCAACAGGTGGCGCTGCTATGCTACATTTTCTCAGAATTTCCGCTATAGCTCTGTCTCAAGAACTAATGCGCGAATTTTCATCCAACTTCAAATTCAGATATACTTTGATATGAATTGGTGCTAAATCGTTATTTCTTGTACTATTTAAATCATTTAATTGACGTGATTTATATAGAAGAAAGTTTTGTGATGGCCACAACATACTAGTTTATATATAACCATTAATCTTTCATTATGCATAGTGTATAATAAAAAGATTTCATCTGGTCAACCCTCCCTCACATTGACTGTGTCAAGCCTCCCCACATAGCCTTTTTCTAAAGAATTGCACATTGTTATGTTAAGCCTAAGTTACTGTACAATCTTTATGCCTGGAATGAAAGCTCGATATTTCTGCATTACTTAAAACCTACTTACTTAAATTTCTATGATATATTTTATCTGAAAAAAGCTTACAAAATATTTCTAAAAAACACAACTTTTAGGTTAAAAACCCTCACAAGTGATTTTTTCCACACCTATTTTGATTATCTGTATGAAACAAAGATTGTTGTTTGAGCATTCCAATGGCTTTTGTTGGCACTTAATGATAAAACTCTGAAATTCTTTTAAATATGAAAACTGATGGGTGGGTCAAGCCTCCCGTATGGTCAACCGTCCCTAGTCTCCCCTATATATATATATATATACTTTTCCGTTAGGAGTTACTACACTAGAAACTTATAAAAAAGTTGAGTTGAAACTTTTCTATTTTTAATTTGAAAATTATTGCCATTCAAGAAGGAACAAAAAATACATTTTTATGAATTTTTCTTATATTTCCCGTTAAAAGGCGCTTTTTCTCCAACAGCTTTTTATATTTCAATTTAAAAAAGTGTAAGGCGCAAATATTTGTGTCTTAAAAGTAGCAACCGTGTATAATTTCAAGTTTGTATCCTTAACATTTCTACAAAAATCGTAATTTTAAACTTTTTTTGAACGCTTTCGTCATTCATTTCAACCTTTTAAATATCTAAACTTTTTAACTGTTCTGTGAGACTAGTATTAAAAGTAACATCCACATGAAATTAAAATTTTATATCCTTAACAATTCTATTGAAATCGTAATTTAGGACGTTTTTAGAACAGTTTTTGCTGATTTCACCGTTTTAATTTTCGAATTTTTTAAAAAACTGTTCTTATTTTTAAAACTTTAGCATTTAAAACTTTTAAGTAATTACCATCATGCAAATTTCAAGTTTCTCTCCCCATCAATATAATAAAAATCGCAATTTCAAAACTTTTTCGCTTCTGCATCCATTGAAGGTATTGGCATCGACATGAAGTATAGTCTATGAGGGATCAGGGACTATCGCAATCGATTTGTGACTATCAAATGATTGATAATATTGCTCTTATTTGCCTAAAATAATTATAAAAGAATATATCAGTTTTATTAAACGGGTTTAAATTGCCCCTAATACCCCCTAAATAATTTAAACATATTGACCTCGGTTTATATGAATAATTTTCTGTGACCCTGTATAATCAATAAGGAAAATCGTACAGTGATTCTTAAAAAGAATTTCGTGAAATAAAGCGAATTTAAGAAAGTAAACAAAGCAGTCATATTTAATTCTTATCTATGTAATTAATGATTAAATTAATCAAGATTGAATTCATGCAGATTGAAAAAATCATAAAAAAACTTTTTGAAGAGCAATTACTTTTTCAATTTCAATCCTGATAAATTGAATTAGGCGTCAATTTTGTATGATTGAATCAGTAATCGACTAATCAATTGATTAAAAAAGTAATCGATTAATGCCAACCCTGATGTCAACTATGTTGAAAAAAGTAGTTTTGAGAAAAACGCGTTTAAAGTTTCAGGCAGCTGCAGCGGTCTAAGTCATAGAAAGGTACGTTATATTTACATTTTGTTAATCGGCGATTCCTGGTTCTTTAGAGTTGCCCTTCTTCGACTTCAAAATACATTTTTTCGGAAGCTCTTTCTGATTTATGAGCAGCTGTTCCTTCGAAGCATCAGAAGCTTTCTGCTAAGAGCGCTCAATGCAACTATTGTCCCATTGAATAGTGTTGCGGTCTTCTTTGATGGAGTTTATTTCTTATTGCAAGTTTTAAAAGAGAGAAAGGTAAGGTTTTATTAGATGTGTGGTGTTTGTATTTAATGTAGTGTTATGAGAAAAATAAATGTGCAGAGGCCAAATATGAATTAAATGATTTACACAAGGTTCCATTGGTGACGAGACAAGTTGTTATAATACCAAAAATGATCGGGCAGTCGGGCATTGTCCGATTTGCTCCGAAGTGACGAGTTACTGCGTCACTAAAATAGCTATAACTCTGTATTGGAATTTTAAAGCGGAATTATTAAAAAATATTATTACAGTTTTATACATATAGCTTACTATGCTCTCTGTAACTTTTTTTAAAAGAATTATTTAGAATCTTGAATGCATTTTTTCAAATTGGTTTTCTACGGTTAAATATAAATTTGCTATACAGTAAAGTTCCGATTATCCGAGTTAATCCACCAAGCTCACCTCGGATAAGCAAAAAACTCGTATAAACCGGATTTACACAAATCGTCACAAACTAAGGAGACGAAATTTAAATTTTCCCTTAATTCATTCATTTTTATAGTACTAGTAACATTTCTGTGGTGTACATTTCCGTTACTTTAAAAAAAAATGGGGAATAAATTGTTTATTTGAAAAAGCCCTTGATAGTTTTTGATTGTTGAATGTCAATTTTGCTGCAGTATTACGCTACTGCATAGCTAGCAATTTTTAAGATTTTTTTCTTACCTCTAAAACTTACCAGTAAATTTTGCCTAATTCAATCGCAGAAATCTAACAATTATCAACGATTAAACATGGCAAAAATTTTTATTCAATTTTAGAGGTAACGAAACCGTACAAATTAGCGACTATGTGATTCTATTAGTGTCATGAAAATTGCAGGTATAGCCTCTTCTTTCTACTCAAAGTATTAAATAGTTTTCTTTTTTCAATCGAACTTACGCCTTTGGAATGGATCATTTTCTTCTAATTGACTGATGACTTTCATTATTATGAGACAGCCATTATAAATGAAGTGTTAGGTGAAGATGAAATAGCAGTCGTAAAAAGTTGGAACTCTAATTTTCGGGTTAGAATGGGGAAAAAATTACCATAATTTTTTTTCTCAAAAAAAAAAAAAAAAACCATTATGGCCATTTTCCCCCCATTCTGACCAGAAAATCACAGTTTTATCTTTTTACGACTGCTCTTTCATCTTCACCTAACACTTCATTTATTATGTCTGTTTCATAATAATGGAATCCATCAGTCCATCAGAAGAAAATAACTCCGTTAAAGCGGAAACTCGGTTAAGCGGGACTCGGATAATTGGGACTTTACTGTACTTTAAAAAAAAAGTTAGTCGACAGTAATTTTGAAATAGCGTTCCAGTTCGTGGATTTTTCCATTTCGAGCCCTGTACATATTAACCATGTTTAAGATGATTTTCTTGCTAAAATAAACTTTACTTTGCTTAAATGTGTTAGATTTATTAGTAAATGTGCGTCTGCTTTATAATACCACACTTATGTATGCAATTATTGACATATTTATTATGATGATCAAGATATGTAAAATTTGTATTTCATGTCTTTTAATAATGATATTGCCACATGTAAGGCATCATTCCTTACTAAATCAAGGACGCTCTTCAATTTGACTTTTTTCCCGTATTTCATTCCAGCCAGGACTTTAATGGGCACCATGTATATGACTACACAAATAGGGAATGCATTTCTCATAGGTTAAATTAAGAATACTATATACTCATAAATATCTCAATATATAACTTTAGCACTGAGTGAATATGATACTAGAGTTAATAAAATGTCATAGGTATAATAGTATGGGTTATGAATATTCTAACTCAGAATAGCAAACATATAAAAGAATTTTCTCACCTCATTTAAGGGATGTAAAAGTATTGACGAATAATAAATTTATAAATATCTGAATTGGAGCGAGTATTGAAAAATGGGATAAGTAATCGCTGTTGACAAAATTAATATAACCAGGTTGTATGTAAACTTTAAACAAATAAAACATAAAATGATACTAATTCGATGTGCCATCTGAAATCTGTGCAATCTGAAAATTTTCTTCTGTCTCATACATCTTAATATTTCAAAAAGTAGTTAAAATTTTAATACTTCAATATCATTAGTTCAATGCTATACACCAACTTTGATTTTATTTTAAGTTTCTGCTTCATTCAATTAATCGCAGTAAAAACGAGTTAATCTCAATCATTATATTTATTCAATTCAATAGTTTTTCGTTATTCTTATGTCCATCAACTGTTTGCGAACAGCCTTTCGCTGCATGAGTTGCCGATGTACTACAGAACTGCGACAAATCGAAAAAAATTACACAAAAATCGTTATTACAGTGGGCTCTTGTGGCGGAATATTTCCAAATTCAAATTGCATCTGCCTGCCATAGCCAAAAACATATATGTGAAATTTGGTTCAATTCAATGCGTAGCTTCATACACTTTTCGATGATACAGTAAGGGACATGGTACAAAAATTGCTGTTACAGCATGCCCTTCCGGGAGAATATTTCCAAATTCAAGGAAGACCTGCCTGCCATAGCCAAAAACATATATGTGAAATTTGGTTCAATTCAATGCGTAGCTTCATACACTTTTCGATGATACAGTAAGGGACATGGTACAAAAATTGCTGTTACAGCATGCCCTTCCGGGAGAATATTTCCAAATTCAAGGAAGACCTGCCTGCCATAGCCAAAAACATATATGTGAAATTTGGTTCAATTCAATGCGTAGCTTCATACACTTTTCGATGATACAGTAAGGGACATGGTACAAAAATTGCTGTTACAGCATGCCCTTCCGGGAGAATATTTCCAAATTCAAGGAAGACCTGCCTGCCATAGCCAAAAACATATATGTGAAATTTGGTTCAATTCAATGCGTAGCTTCATACACTTTTCGATGATACAGTAAGGGACATGGTACAAAAATTGCTGTTACAGCATGCCCTTCCGGGAGAATATTTCCAAATTCAAGGAAGACCTGCCTGCCATAGCCAAAAACATATATGTGAAATTTGGTTCAATTCAATGCGTAGCTTCATACACTTTTCGATGATACAGTAAGGGACATGGTACAAAAATTGCTGTTACAGCATGCCCTTCCGGGAGAATATTTCCAAATTCAAGGAAGACCTGCCTGCCATAGCCAAAAACATATATGTGAAATTTGGTTCAATTCAATGCGTAGCTTCATACACTTTTCGATGATACAGTAAGGGACATGGTACAAAAATTGCTGTTACAGCATGCCCTTCCGGGAGAATATTTCCAAATTCAAGGAAGACCTGCCTGCCATAGCCAAAAACATATATGTGAAATTTGGTTCAATTCAATGCGTAGCTTCATACACTTTTCGATGATACAGTAAGGGACATGGTACAAAAATTGCTGTTACAGCATGCCCTTCCGGGAGAATATTTCCAAATTCAAGGAAGACCTGCCTGCCATAGCCAAAAACATATATGTGAAATTTGGTTCAATTCAATGCGTAGCTTCATACACTTTTCGATGATACAGTAAGGGACATGGTACAAAAATTGCTGTTACAGCATGCCCTTCCGGGAGAATATTTCCAAATTCAAGGAAGACCTGCCTGCCATAGCCAAAAACATATATGTGAAATTTGGTTCAATTCAATGCGTAGCTTCATACACTTTTCGATGATACAGTAAGGGACATGGTACAAAAATTGCTGTTACAGCATGCCCTTCCGGGAGAATATTTCCAAATTCAAGGAAGACCTGCCTGCCATAGCCAAAAACATATATGTGAAATTTGGTTCAATTCAATGCGTAGCTTCATACACTTTTCGATGATACAGTAAGGGACATGGTTCAAAAATTGCTGTTACAGCATGCCCTTCCGGGAGAATATTTCCAAATTCAAGGAAGACCTGCCTGCCATAGCCAAAAACATATATGTGAAATTTGGTTCAATTCAATGCGTAGCTTCATACACTTTTCGATGATACAGTAAGGGACATGGTACAAAAATTGCTGTTACAGCATGCCCTTCCGGGAGAATATTTCCAAATTCAAGGAAGACCTGCCTGCCATAGCCAAAAACATATATGTGAAATTTGGTTCAATTCAATGCGTAGCTTCATACACTTTTCGATGATACAGTAAGGGACATGGTACAAAAATTGCTGTTACAGCATGCCCTTCCGGGAGAATATTTCCAAATTCAAGGAAGACCTGCCTGCCATAGCCAAAAACATATATGTGAAATTTGGTTCAATTCAATGCGTAGCTTCATACACTTTTCGATGATACAGTAAGGGACATGGTACAAAAATTGCTGTTACAGCATGCCCTTCCGGGAGAATATTTCCAAATTCAAGGAAGACCTGCTTGCCATAGCCAAAAACATATACATGAAATTTGGTTCAATTCTATGTAAATTCATACACTTTTCGATGGTACAATGACGACACACGGACATGCGGACACATGGACATACGACCTGACAGCCATTTTGTATAAACATGTTTTTCGGGGTATCTTATCTCTAAAACGTGTAAAACCGTCGAAAACCGGAAGTCAAAAAAAATTTCGATTACAATACTTTCTTCTACTATAGATAGAGAAAATATTAAAAAAAAAAAATGAAGGAGGAAAGGGAAAACGAGACTACTTTGTTGATTTGTATGATATGAACACTGCTTTTCGGAAACTAATAAGTTTCCGAGATTCATTAAAGATTGCTCTCCCCCAGAAATGCACTAGTTATATGACTGTATCCTTCGTTAGAAATAGAAATATATGTAATTTATAAAGTATGTATCTTTGTGCATCCAAACTCTTATTTTATTTTACTATTTTATTTAATTTATACTTTGTCAGTGGAATATTTTCCGTAAAATAAAATTTTGGGTTACGCCCAGTTTTTCAGCGACACCAATTTTTACATTACAATTAAAGATGCAGAAAAAATTCGGACATAACTCAGGAGACATCCTCAAATATCAATCTAAATCCAACATGCATAGACGGATCTTTTATTGCATTTAGCTACATTTAAGAGGAAATCATTATCAGGAAATCATTATCATTATCAAATCATGCTCAGGTTTAATGTAATACTTATTTCGATGCATACTACACTGAAACGTTAGGATTTTTATGATTCTTTGTATATTTGAAAAAAAAAGTTTATTTTTTAAAAAGCATTTTTAATTTTTTTTACCAATAAAATGCTGTTACCAGAACTGATTTCAGTCCGAGAGCATATTTTTGCATTAAAATTGCATCATGTATCTCATTAATAGAAATTAATAAGTTACAATAGAAACATGATGCATAGAAATAAATACTATTTAACATATGCTCAAAACAAAATAAAAAATTTCATTTTCATGGTAGAAATTTCATTACAAGTCCAAAATAAAATGAAATATAATAAATGTTTTACCTAGAGAAAATATTTTACAGTTTACTCTGTTCATGAAACTGTGGAAATCGTATATTTATTCACATTCATGACGTGAGTATGAAAAAAACTTCTTACCTCTAAAAAGATATTTTTATCTTGCTAAGATAAGGATAAGGCTGTGTAAAATTAATCAAAGAATGCCACAATTTAAATACAAAATCTGCTTGGTTATCTGCACTGTGATAATTTAAAAAAAATCATTTATCAATCTCTAAAGAATCGAATCTGGAGAAAAAAATCATATAATTTCTTATGTCATTTCTACAAACGGAAGGAAAAATTAAAGCAAAAGATACATAATAAATAAAAATTGACAAATAACATACAACTTAAAATCCTTAGTAAAGAGTCTTAAAAAATGATTAAAAGAGCTTCTAGGATGTTTTTTCAAGTTTTGCGGTTCAATTAAATTGTTAATGATATTTACGTGCAGATGACATACATATTTTGAATTTTACGCATCAATAACTCTAAGATTAATTAAAATTTTATTCGTTAAGCCTTTTTTGACAAGTAAGAAAGACTAATTAATCTGTTATGTAGTTTTTTGCTAAAGGTATTAATATAAAAAGAGGTAATCTATAATAATAAGGAAAGAAGGAAAGATGTACTGTTGAATTGGGGATTTCAAAATCTACATAAATTCACTTTTTTTTTTAATGAGTTTTTGGTTTCAAACATATTCTTGAAAATAGACGACTCACATGTCATGCAGACAAAAATCAGATAGAATTATTTATCATTCCACTCAAAATATTAGCTTTTAATGCAAAAACAACATTAAGGGGAGAATTGTATATATGAAGATTTTGGCTTCGAGTTGTTTGCATGTTATTTATTATTAGACCGGGAGAGGGCAGCACAGACAATCACCTCATCGAGTTCATGGCTCAAATTACAGAATTAATTAAAACTCGATTCCAATATTAAAACGCAATCATTCTGCTAAGTCATATCTTGGTGGAAAATACCTGAAAACCCGATTTTAACGGTGGACTCGTAGGTTAACCATTGTGTTTTCCTGGTCCCAGTCCTCCATGTTTTTATACCTTTGGCCGCAGGAAAACACAATGATAAACCTACGAGTCAACCACTAAAATCGGGTTTTCAGGGATTTTTCACCAAGATATGACTTGGCAGGCCGATTGCGTTTTAATATGCGAATCGAGTTTTAACTAATTCTGGATTTCAGCCGTGAACTCGATGAAGTGATTGTCTGTGTTGCTGCCTTTCGGTCTATATTGTTTGAAGAACATTTCAATTTTTTTTTTTATTAAAAATTGATGGCATGGCTCCCCTTGCATGGGTGGATGTCTTAGCGAGCGCGCCGTGCACTTCCAATCGAACGGGATCCCAAATATCAGCAGAGTCGTCTGCAATCTGTTTTCGTTAAGAATTATGATAGTAGATAAGATTTTCTAGAGTTTGAAGTAATTTGAGGTTTTAAAAAAAAATGCACACATGCTTGTAGAACGCGAACGAAATGACCTTCAGAAGCGCAGCCGGTGGCATGTGGAGGTAACATTCACCCTCTATACGCATGTGCAGATTTAAATCATTGAATTTATCCAGTGTGTTTTGAGAAGCGGAAGTATGGAGACGTGTTCTAGAGCTACGTCAACGCAAGTTAAACAGCATGCTGTTATCGGATTTTTAACTGTTGAAAAAGTCATTCCTGCAGAGATTTATCGTCATTTAAATCCTGTTTATGATGACGATGCTGTTGATAAGTCTACTGTAAATCAATCGGCAGGAATATTTTGTGATTGCGAGCCTAAAAAAGGCATAATTGTTGATGAAAAAGGCAGCAGACGTCCGAACATTGCCCAGGCGATAAATATTGCAAACTTGTCGACGATTTGATTCAAAATCACCGGCGAATCACTCAAAAACGTAGGGGAGACCGGGGCTAGTAGGCGCAGTTTTTAGTTATTGATTTTTATTAATTTTTTGTTTAAGTTTTTTATGAAACTTTAACTGTACATTTAAAGAACTGGCATTTGGCTATAAATAGCCGGAGTTTTGAGTTTGTAGATTTTGTAGTTTATATTTAGCGGAAGCCTAAATTAAAAAGGAAATTATGCGCCAACCTACCACGTCGCGAGGAAAGTTGCCTATACCTATGGGGTAAGTTGGCACACGCTTTACAAAAATTTAAATGAAGCTCAAATAAGACACGCAGTTAAGTGAAATCAATTTCATTATTACCAGTAAGTATAAACAAAGGCGTTATAGCCGTACATTGTAAATTCTAAATTATACAGACATAAAAATAATGTGTAAAACATTAACATTGAGTAACTTCTATGCTACCCTATATCATCATCAGAGTTACAGTTGTCACAAATAAAAAATCGAGTGTCACCGTTTGGGAAAGCCTCGTGTGCCCAAAATCTTGCATTTCAACCACTTTTCTCTTTGTTTGCTGTTTTCAAGCTACCAGCACACATCAAACACCGAGCCAACTTACCCCGTGTTCAATGCGCCTACTAGCCCCATAATAAATTTCTTCACAAAAGGGACACGTAATCCTCTAAGCATAAATAATCCAAGTAAATCACATATGGGGTAGGTACAGTTAATCATGCACTAAGAAAAACTGCACAAGTTAAATCGCAATTATTAAGATAAGTATTAGAAATTAGAAAAATAATGAAGCAACAAAAAATTACTTATGAGTGCAAAAACAGAAAAATCGTAATAAATTTCCACTGCACGTAGGTAACGCTGCAAAAGTACAACGAGGATTGTAAAAAGCAATAAGAAAGGTACTCTGTGACTGGTTGCGCAATCCATCCACCAACAGGCGATTTATGAGGATTGCACCTACTTACTAGCCAACTAGCCCCGGTCTCCCCTATCGCAAATCATATTGGAATGTCTAAGGAACGCGTCGTTTTTTATTATTCAACAACTGATATACCGTAAAATCCGCAATAGTAGAGGCTCTTGGAAACTTGAAATTTGAACAGATTCCGCAATTTCCTTACTTCCCCGATCTTGCGCTATAGGTCAAAATTAATATTTTTATCCAATGGCAACTGACCAGTAGACTGATTTTTTTTTCACTGCCAATTTTTTCAACCACTGGCCAGTATCAAAGTTACGAACGCTCCATATAAAATGGTATTTTTTCTAACTATCAACATTGTGATTTACTCATATCTTTTACTTACCATTCGATAAGATTACACTTAACTGAAAAAAAAAAAAAAAAAAAAAAAAAAATCTAACATTACATCCAACAGAAAAATATAACCAAGAAATTACCAGCAGTCAAAATAAAAGTCAAACACATATTTGGAGATATTTAGACATACTTAATGCAATGTATAAAAGAGACAAGAAAATTAAAATATATTTTAAGAATTATTTTAATAAAATATTGAATAATTTATTTTTACTATTAATTGCAATGAAATAAAGTATTACAAAAAGTGCTATTTTCGACACTAATAGTTATCATTCACATTTTGTAGCAATTGTTATCAAAATCTAAACTATGTTTGTTAGAATTTTATTTTCTTTGAATTTATCAGTTTTTAGTATCTCGAACAAATCAAATAATCATATGGACGGCCGAAAGTGCAATTAACCTCTCCCACCTCTGGGAGAGAGAGGTTCATGACCTTTGAACCAATAAAAATTAGTTATCTACTTTCCAAAATTTTGGAAAAATCTGCATTTTTTTGCGATCGTTTGACGGAATTTGTGAGAATTTTTTTGCTATTCTTTGAAGAAATTTGCTTTTTTTTCACGATTCTTTGAAGAAATTTGCGGGGTTTTTTCGCGATTTTTTGGTAAAATTTATGTTTTTTTCGAAATGTTGTGACGAAATTTCTGTTTTTTCCACGATCTTTTCACGAAATTTGCGTTTTTTCCGTGATACTTTGACGAAATTTGCGTTTTTTCCGCGATTTTTTGAAGAATTTCCCGTTTTTTACTTGGTTATTGGACAACATTAACGTTTTTTCGCTATCCTTGGACGAAATTTGCTTTTTTTCCCGTGATTTTTTGACAAAATTGGTGATTTTTTTTTGCGAACGATTGGCGAAATTAATCTTTTTCGTCGACCGTATAGAAATTAGCGAAATTTTTTACCCGAATTTTCGAGCTGATGACCGATTTTTTTTTTTTTAAATTTTCGAAAAATTCGGAACAGTATCACCTTTGTTACTTTCTTTTCTTACGTTCGGGAAAATTTCCGATCTGGATGCCGTAAATTCCGAACGAATTTCATCCCTTTCCTCCCTAGCATCAACCATCGCGTTTGGCAAGTGAGGACAATAAAGTTAATCCACGTAAAGTAAAGCCACGTTTAAAGTGTTACTGGACGAGTGGCGAGCGCTAATTTTGTCTATATCTTGCGCCTTGCGATTTTCATTTTTTTCCCTTACAGAAGAAAGACTTCAAGGGCGATCATTACATGCCACGGACGATGAGGTGAAGGCAGCTGTGAAGTCCTCGATTTGAGAAAAGTTGGAAGAAATGTTAAGTGATGGAATAAGAAAAATTGTTACAACGTTGGGAGACATTTTTTAGCCTTAATGGTGACTATTTTCAAAAATGAATATATGATTTTGAAGCTTAAAAATTGTATCTTAATGCACTTTTTCTCCGATCTTTATATTTGTTTTTTTCGTGTTCTAGAAGCATGTGTGCATTTTTTTACAGCCTACCCTCGTATTTAGCAGCCATTTGAAAAATAAAAGATCTTTTATTGGTCCCTTGTTTCGCATTTTGGCGTGCTTTTAAATATCTTTTTTTTTATATATAAAAATGGCTGGAAGTGTTCCAAGTTCCAATAAATTATGTTCCCTTTAATTGTTTTAAATAACAGCAAGAACAGTTTAATAGTTTTTGCGTTCTGATCCCGCTAAGTTTGAAAAAAGTCATTTTGTGTAAAACGCGTTTATAGTTTACGCCATCTGGTATAGTGGTTTTGAAACAAACTCATAGCTTGATACTCGTAGCGCCCCTATATAATATCTCAAGCATTAGATAATTACGAGATCGGGCTTCGAGATCGGCCAAATCGTTTTACAGAAAAAATATACAGACTATAGGAGGTCAATAACAGAATACGAAGAAAATGTGATAGAATACCATGGTGAATATGACCATGTGTCTTAATGAACAGGGGCTAAAAATTACAGATTTTAAATAGCGCTATTTTCGAATAATAATTTTCGAATTATTTAGTAGTAGAATTATGTGACTTAACAAGGTGAAAATTACGATACGGAAATAGTGATATTCAAAATACGCAATATTTGGCTCCTACCCACTTAATATTATTCCTTAACCCTTAATCTTTTGTGCTGGTAAATTTTGTACACCACTATCTTTATATATGTATGTTACAAATTGCGTATTGTTAAAAATATTGACACATATGCCTATTTTATGGATTTCTTTTAATATTGTTCTATATGGTTATTTATTTTACTAAAAATTAATGTTACATAACATAACTCTGTGGTTTAATAAATTGAATATTACTATTCGGAAAGAGTGGTATTCAAAATACGCAATATTTGGCATTTATGCACTTAATGTTAATCCTTAACCCTTAATTACTTGCGCTGTACATTTTCTACACCACTGCATTTTCATTTATGTATGTTACAAATGCGTATTGTTTAAAACTATTGACACATATGCCTATGTTATTGATTTCTTTTAATATTGTACTATATGGTTATTGTATTTTACTAAAAAGTAATCTTACATAGCACAACTCTGTGATTTAATCAAATGAATATTACTATTTTGAAATAGGTATATTCAAAATACATAATATTTGGCACTTCATGTAAACTTTAAACATCTTTCATTAAACAACTTTCATTACATTTTAAACTCCAAAACCAAGCATCGAACCGAAAACCATTTGATTAGCAGGCATATCCGAAACCACAGGGCTATCTAGCCTGCGCGAAAAAAACTAAAATTATGTTCGGTTTTAAAACTTAAATCGAAAAAAATGGCCGGATGTTATTAAATTATTTCATCTAATTAAAAGAATATACTAAAACTTTTTTCAAAATGTAATGATTTGTCGCGTGATCGGGGGTATTCAGCTATGAGTATGCAAAATTTCAAGTCTCTAACTTACAGCGTTACTGAGAACGAACTCTGAGATGGACAGACAGACAGAGAATTGAGACGAATGGACCCTAAAAATCAAAAAATCAAATAAAATAAAATAAAACAAACAAAAAAAGAATAAAATAAATAAAAATTTTCAAACAACTTAAGTCATCACAAGGTGCATATAGTCCTTAGGATTTCCAAGAAGTCTGAAACCACTATTTTTCATCAAAAAATTTCTATTCAATATTTAAATCACAGATTTTGCATTCATCTCGTTTTACTGCTGAATTTGTAATTTTTTCTACGATTAAATAAAGCAAAACATTCTATTAACGTGTACGTACTCTGCTCTTTAAACAGTGGTTAAAGAATCAATTTGGATGTTTTAATTGTTTTACTGTTCACTTAAATTAATTAATAATATTAATATGAGACTGACACATACGTCTTCCACTTTTATAACACTAAATTTATTTATTTATTTATTTATTGCAAATCTTTCTTTGGCGAGTAAGAAAGAATAATTAATATGTTTGTGTAGTTTTCATTCATTTTTGATAAGGATATTTATCTTATGATTAATATGACGCAATCCTGAAATCCTTTTAATACACAACAGCATATAACTTTAAATTTGTCAAAAGTAACATATAATAAGGTTACTGCGCAAGAATTTGTTGCACTTGATATGTTATTCCTGAGGTTCAATTATTCGTTAATTTAAATTTATTAAAATAAAATATTTCACATTTTTGACTTAAGAAGATATCAGTTTAATATAATTCAAATGGATTTCAATAATTAAAATTCAGACATCTATATATAAAAACTAATAGGTCGTGACATCGCATTAATAGACTGTCCGCAGTATCTTTAAAAAAAATCATTATATTTTTTTGTAAAGCACAATTTAATAATAATAAGACATTATTAGATAATTAACGTAAATTGTAAACATTTTCCTTGATCATTCCGCATAATATCATTCATTAAAAAAGTTTTACGGTTGTGGAATACTGTATTCGAATGACTGTGAACAATGGAGCATCAATCATGTATAACTTTAGTACGAACAATTGACTAAAATGAAGTATTTGGGATGTATAGTGTTCGAAATCAACAGCGACGTGGATAGTACTAAGTTATGCCACCTATAGAAAAAAGTTTCACAAAATTAAAAGACAATTTATGACTCATAAAAGATATTCTAGCATACAGTTAGAATATCATGCTACTAATAAACTAATCACGACTCCATTTCAAAGGAAATATTAGCGATTACATAAGGAAAGGAAAACTTGTGTAAAATTACTTCGCTATTATTATGTGAAAAATAAATTTAAAATTTTGAGAAAATAAAATATATTTATATGATGCATAAGGTATTCTATATTTTTACCATCATACGCTTTTATTACATTTGAATCATCAAACGTTTATTTATACTGCATCCATTTCTCTTGTTAAGAAATGTGATTTTCTTATCTCATTTAAAAGAAATAAAGTTTTATTTTTACCTGCCTGAAATCGGGTATCTCCAAGAAATATTTTTGTAATAAAAGGACTCGAAAATTCGTTTTCTACGCCCCCCCCCCCCCACACTTATATTGAGTCCATACAGATCGTCCGCATCTAGCACAGTACATTCGTGTCTGGAATGCGATCAACTTCTTTAGTACTTCTATTAAAATTAATAAAAATTATACTATATATGCTCGAATTAAACAGGAAGTTAGTATCATGGAATGAAATTTAATTTTATCATTATCGGGAGAAATTTTTATCATTATATTACCTTTAACATGCTATCTTCCGAGAATTTATTATATAAACTATTATTAATTAACTTAGTTTAATCAGTTAGCCAGTAAGCTATCTGTAACTACAGTAAAGTTTTTTCTTTTCACGGTCACCCAAGTTTTAGATATTGCAATAATGTCTAGCTCGCTTAAAATATATCCCTGTTCTGTTTAAATTATCTCTACAGCAATTGGATCAACTTTCTCTGACAAATTGTCACCTTATATACCAGTACATTATAGAAAAAAATTAGTTTCTCCGGAAGTATGTTTAACGAAGTAGAAAATGTTCAAAAAATAATTTGGAGCGCACATTTCTTTCATTTTCTTATTCATAACTCGCAAATATTTTTTTATAAATTTACTGCTGAGAATGTATCAGTTAAAACATGCTTTTGTTCAAAGAATTAGTTTTATAATCTGAATAGAAAAAATCCGTGAATATTTATACAGGGTGTTTTAAAAGTTTAAGTACAAAATTTGAGGGGGCACTAGAGTACTCTACATACAGTAAGGGTGAATATCACAAAATGTGAAATTTTGAAAACAAAAATTTTGAAATTTTAAATCGTTTCAAAGCTTCTGATTTTTTTTAAATGTTGGTTGAACAGCTGAATAAAGGAATTTATGTGTAAAATTGTTAAAGATTGAAGAGCTTTAGTTCAGTTTTAAGTAATTATAATTATTTGTCGCCAGGATAATGACAATTTCATTACAAAACATTTTTCACATTCTTGTTTTTTTTTTTTAATCTAACATTTTAATTTTGTTTAAAGGAACATGTTTCCTCTATAGTACCTCAAATTCAGTGTAATGTTCAGTTTTATTTATAATTTATAGAAGCCAGGAAAATGACATAATAAAAGTCTAATCAATTTTTATAAAGCCTTTAAACACATTATTTTCAAAGAAATATCTAAAAGATCTTGCTGGTAGCAATGACTTTACTACTTCTGACTTGAACTATACCAAGAACAAAAAGAATTACTCGGTAGCGCCATCTTCATACCTCATAAAGAACTAAAATGAGCAGACCAGGACAATGACATTCCTTTTCCGTGACAATCATGTTTTAATTATGGAAAATTATTTGTAAAATACTGAACTTGTTAACTTCCACATATATGTGTTAGATAAGGTATAATTATTAATCAGAAATTAAAAAATCTAGAAAAAGATATTTGTACATGATAGCAGAAAGCCTTTTACTTTGCACACATCACAGTGTGACATGCTAGGAAAATGATAATCTGAAATTTTAAGCCCTTTAATTGCTTTATTTTTGTGTTATTATGAATATAATACCTCTTGAAAATACTTCTAAGAATATTTTTTATTAGAATGTAAAAAAGAAAATTTGTTTATATAACATTAGAAATTTTATTGTGCGGACTGCGATTTTCGTATTTTGTGATATTGACCCATAAACACTTTTTATATATGAAACTAGAGTTGTAACAGTCGAAATTATAGGGAGTCTCCTTTTATCCCGAATTTTCGTTGTTTAAAATGAGGAAGGTATTTTAATGTAATTTGTCACAAACTTAATTCTTATTTGAGTGAAATTTAACGTTATCACAAAAAATGGTAGAAGTGATCACTATCCGCATCCAAATAGTGCGAAACGAGATGCGCCACGTTTTGTGTATTGCTGTATAATTACTATGTTCTTTCAGTCTTTTGAAAATGTGATTTACTATAAGAAATATAAGTCTGTTGAAAACTTGTTAAAACACCTTTATTATTGTTAAAGCTACGAACGAAAATCTCAGTTCAGGCTGGATTGAGACGCACTATATTTTTTAGTGAATAAATGATTGAGATCCTACTTTCCTATTCAAAAATTGAGTGCCGTAGAATATTCTACCTCATTTAAAACTTTGACCTACATTTTTGTGATACCCTGTATATTTCAGATTATTTTTTTTAATTGATTGTCTTAAAAAAGTTCTTTTACAATGTGATTCTAATATATCTATGATTCGATAAGTAGTAAATTGAAGCTACTACAAAAGTCATACTTTCATTGTTTATGTATTTTTTATGAAAAACTTTTTATGTGTTTTAGAAAAGACAACAAAAAGCTTACATTTATTTTCTTTCGCATCAAGAGTTTGAATTTTATAATTCCAATATAGTCCATGCAATAGGGAATTTTACCTAGCAAAATTAATGGTAGTACTGGAAATCGGCTTTCTAGATGTTTTTTGGGTCGCTGAATCCGAATTTGTAACTTCCCACCAAAATTTCCCCCGGCAACCTCCACAAATTTTGGTAAAAATACCCCCAAAAAAGGTTTTTATTCAAAAATTCCATTTTTTTATTGTTTTAGAGAAAAAGTATCTAGAAATTCAGAAAGTAGACAAAATTTCCAACAAATTAGATGTATGACATTATGACTTAGGATGAAGGGGAAGGGGGGATCTGCCTCGGAACATGCGCGCGGTGCTGCGTAAACTAAGTTGCGCAATTCCACTTAACCACTCACACGTTTACATTCGCCCTCCCATCTCCCCTCCGAACTTTCTCTATAAGGTTTATTTTAAGATTTTTGGGTCGCTGAATCCGAATTTTAACTTTCTCCCCAAAATTCCCTCCCCCCCGAAACCCCCTCCAAATAGTTGTTTTTAACTTAAATTTCTTATTGTTTTAGGGGAAAAGCATTACGAAATTCAGAAACTAGACAAAATTTGCAACAAATAGGATATATGACATTATGAATTGGGATGAACGGGGAGGGTGAGGGCTGCCTCTAAACATGCACTGTGGCGCTCGTGCACTAAATTATGAAGTCCAGGCAATAGGGGATTTTATCTGGCAAAATTAATACTAGTTGTGGATTTCGACTCACTTTATGTTTTTTGGGTCGCTGAATCTGAATTTGTAACTTCCCACCAAAATTTCAATCGGCAACCCCCCCCCCCCCCCAAAAAAAAAAAAAAAAAATTGATTTTTTGAGAAAATTTGGTTTTTGAGAAAAGAGCGCGGGGAATGTTTCGAGGCAGCCCCCTCTCTCCCCGTTTATCCTACGTCATAATGTCATATATCCTATTTATTGCAAATTTTGTCTAGTTTCTGAATTTCGTAATGCTTTTCCTCTAAAACAATGAGCTATTTAAGTTAATAACAACTATTTGGGGGGGGGGGTTTCGGGGGGGGGGGATTTTTGGGGGAAGTTAAAAATTCCGATTCAGCGACCCAAAAAACTTAAAGTAAACCTTATAAGGAAAGTTTGGAGGGGAGATTGGAGGGCGAATGTAAACGTGTGAGTGGTTAAGTGGAATTGCGCAACTTAGCCCACGCAGCACCGCGCGCATGTTCCGAGGCAGATCCCCCCTTCCCCTTCATCCTAAGTTATAATGTCATATATCTAATTTGTTGGAAATTTTATCTACTTTCTGAATTTCTAGCTACTTTTCCCCTAAAGCAATAAAAAAATGGAATTTTTGAATAAAAACCTTTTTTGGGGGTATTTTTACCAAAATTTGGGGAGGTTGCCGGGGGAAATTTTGGTTGGAAGTTACAAATTCGGATTCAGCGACCCAAAAAACATCTAGAAAGCCGATTTCCAGTACTACCATTAATTTTATTAGGTAGAGTCCCTATACGTTCTCTATTGCCTGGACTAATAATAGTAGATGACAAACAAAAATAATCCAAGTAGCAACGTGATATTTTTTCAACCAATTTTACCATCGATCGAAATTTTGGTACTGTGTGACCGAGATAAGAAAAATCCCGAGTAGGTTTCCGGCTTTCGCAGGTTACAAAACTTGTAGGGAGGGAACTTCGTACATAGGACATAAAAAGACAGCTGATTCTCGGAATAATCGGTTGAATGGGAAAAAAGAAAATGCGGGGCTTCCCTAAAATAAAGTCGACTGACCAGTTACCTTGGCAACAGGATCGAGCCGAGACCGGTTCTAGAGTCTTTCTTATCCCAGCCAGATAGTATATGTTAGGTTATTAATTCTTCCTTCTCGATATTTCTTTTTTACATGCTAAATTGCCGGCATATTCAATAATTTCTTACTCTTCAATAATATCTATCATTAATTCTAATAAATTTTCCTTATATTAATTATTATCATATTCAATTTACTTAAATATAAACTTTTAGTTTATTCCTAAATTTTTTCATGATTTCTGATCATTTCTATTATTTAGTGAGAATTCGAAGGTTTTTAAAAGAGCCATTTCTTTTTTTACTTATTTTATTTCGAGATTCTTTCGCTCGCTGGGTTTTTCTTTTTTCTTTTTTACTTCAAAATGCATCCGCTGCAAATTGTCAGGACTCTTTACGAAATCACTCCCATTGGACGTGACGTAGGCATTACTCGAACCCTTTATTCTCTCATTAGCCAGAGCGCACGCGACGTCATGATTTTGTGCTTCCACGCCTTATAACAAAAAGCAGATGCATGGAACTTTTCCTCAGAAATTGTTCGATTCTTCAACTCTTAACAGCTTCCTCACCGGTAGTTTTCTTGGACCATAGTTTTTATTCTAATTTTACTTCACGATAATACGATGAAGTTATTTACCTTTTAGACCGGAATGTATCATGGAAACGTGGTGAATTGTTTTTGATGTTTTGTTAATAAAATCATGACTCATTATATTTCATAATGGAGAAACTTCCATATATTTCATCCCATTGCTTATATCAGTTCATTTTACGACTCGCACCAATGTCTACAACTCTACAGAAATTATTTCATAATGAAGATTCTTCCATAATATTCATTCCACGTCTCGCACCAATGTCTACAACTCTACAGAAATTATTTCATAATGGAGATTCTTCCATAATATTCATTCCACGACTCGCACCAATGTCTACAACTCTACAGAAATTATTTCATAATGGAGATTCTTCCATAATATTCATTCCACGACTCGCATCAATGTCTACTATGCATCATATATAATACGTTATACGGTGCAGATAACGGAACTGATAGTCACCTTGCGCACCAGTGCAGCAGCGGATGTTGCCATAGCAACATCGCACTGCCCGATACAATGTGCAATGAATGGACACCCGATTATTGATGTTACCTCGTCTCTGAAGTATTATCAGTAATCGAGTTGCCATTCATTTTACATCACAGTGGGCAGAGTGATATAACTATGGCAACAACTTTAACTGGATTTGGCACTGGTGCGGCAGCTGATTTGGGATTTCATTATCTGCGTCCTCTAATTTATCATATATACAAAAATCATCGACAATAAAAATTGGTTTCAAATATGTAAGGTTCTTTCCCGGCTATAAGTGGTTTAACTACAATGAAGTATATATAAAAACTTAAATATCAAGGCATGCATTTTTAAAAAAACAGCAAATGAATACAGTGTATTTACATTTTTTATGATATAAATTCACTACAAGCCTTTAAAGGTAGAAATATAAAAAATTTTATGAGTAATATAAATACATTTTTTGCTCGTATTTCCTGACAACTTTTTTGCGTAACAATGGTGAAACAATTTTTCAATTTTTTGTTTTCTTATCCCTTTAATCGACAACATTCTCTTATTAATATAGTCTTGATAAGTAACATAATCAATTTTATTGCATGCTAGTAAATCATTTACATGAGATAAAACTGTCTTTCTGTCTTGTGAAGTTTTATTTAAATGGTGGCATTGTTTAATCCTCGATGTCAATGTCACTAGAGTTTTCCGACATTATAAATCACTGATACTTATTTTCAAACAGATTGTCAGACTAAAATTAAAGAATGTAAATTTATGAAGGATTTAAATTTATCAGGAAGAATATATATCAAGTACAGTATATGGAAGAACGTAAATCTGGAATTTTGGAGAAGTAATGTTCGTAATAAATTTGAAAATGTAGAAGATTATAAATTTGTTTTATGGAAGAAAGTGAAAAGAAAATATTTTTATTGGATATGGTATAACGTATGGATGAACAAAGTCAAAAAATATAAAAATGCATTGCAGTATCGGTAATACAAATATCAATATATGTTTAACAAAGAGAAAGCTCCACAAGAAACTGTAAATCATCTTTTAAACAGTTATTTAGATATTACATAAAATTGAATAGCATATTCATTTTGTGTTTTAGATATCACAGTGTTCTATACACACACACAAACGCGCACACACGCGTACACACACACATATATATATACTATATATATATATATATAGAGAGAGAGAGAGAGAGAATCTTATAAACATGCACTGTAAAAAATAATTCCGTTAAAATATGGAAATTTACTGTTAATCGAGACGCCAGTACTATTTCCGTATTTTAACGGAATTTTTTTTCTTAAATTCCATAAAAAATTCCGTTTTTTCGCAAAATTTACGGAAAATAATTCCTTTAAAATACAGAAATAGAACTGGAGTCTCGATTGTCAGTACAATTTCCGTATTTTAACGGAATTTTTTTTTAACAATGTGAGCTTATCCCGGAAAATTCCTGTAACGAGTATCAAGGCCGTTTTACTATTTTTGTAGGATAAATAGCATTACTAAATGGAATAGTATATGAAAAGTTAAAATAATTATTGTTACTGATAACATATAAAATTATGTATCTTTAAAATATAAAAATCCTTTTCTTAATCTAAAATTATACTAAAATATTGATAATACACGAGTTTTTATATAAAAAGTAAATAATCACCGTTCTTTTAACGCTTTCCAACATAGGTGAAAAGTTAAGACTTCTGTGTGTGTGCCGTTGTCAGTCCGTGCTCTAATATTCGTACATATACTTTGATTATCAAAATATTGGTATATGTTATTGAGGGACATTAACTCATAAAAGTATACCATCCCTAATTATTTAAAAGGGAGCGTTTAGAATTTATAGTTCGGTTACAGGGATACACAAAAAAATTCCGTTACATCATAGTTTATGGGGGAGGGGGGGCGAGATGTTTGTACTGTATTTCAAAGACGTTATTTTACTTCCAACATGAAATTGTTATACATCACTGAGATGCACAACAACATGCTATCTATATAGAAATATTGAGTGCATAGCAATTATAATTCATTTATATGGATGAAAAAAAATCGATATATCCAAAGATGATCTTAGGAAAATATCAAACGGGAAGTCATACGATCAAGTAGTTTAGAGATTACGAACGTTTAATGAGACGAACTTCTAACGTTAAATTCACATGTAATCATTGCAAAACTGATTATAAAGTGGGTAGATTTTTTTAAGCATAACTCAAGAACTATTTGATGGATTGAGCTGTAATTTTACATTCGTAAATTTGACACTTTTAAGAATCGATTTCTGTTTTAAAAAATTCTATATTTTAATAAATGTTTTTTTTTTTAAATTATCATAAAAAAGATATTTTATCGAAATAAATTTTGGAAAAAATTATGAAACCTATAAATTTTTTAACGAAATTCTAGAATCTTGAAATATGCTAATCCAAAATTACTGTAAGTTTTCAGTTATGCCGAAAAAACTACCCGCATGGAATCTGTTTCCAAAAATTACAAATGAATTTAACATTAGCTGTTCCAATTTTTAAACCATCATAATCTCTAAACTACTTGATCGAATGACTCTAGTCAGGCATCCTGCGGTAAAATTTACCAAAAGGGCTAAATGTGGTGTCAAAATTAGTTCTTAGTACTGAAAATTTCAGAATTTGTGTCAATTTCACCATGAAAACGGCCCACAAATTTTATTTTTTAATATAAATAGAAAGGTGGTAAAGTTTACAGTGGAATGACTATTTCCGTTTTTTTATGACACAATTTGATAATTTTTTTTGTTGTTGTTTTATAACCATTTGGAAATGGTTGTTGTTTTCGGTCGAGGATGGGACCAAATGATGCTCGCATTTTATTTTTTTTAACGAAATTCAACGATGTTCTTTACTTTTAGAAGAATTTTTATTTGAATAGGCAATCGAAAGGCATAAAATCGTTGGAAATTGAAAAAGTTACAAAATGGGCAGGCTCAAATTATCAGATAGGGAAAAATCCAAAGCCAAAGTGTGACGCCGAAATGAAAATCGTCTTGCAAAGCAAAAATTGAGGTCTTCAACTCATTATGTAGGCCATGAAAATCGAGGTCTTCAACTGATTATGCAGTCCATGAAAATCGATTACAGAATAAAAGACGAACGCGAAAAAGAAAACAATCTAATGTAAAAAGCCATTTCTCGAGCGGCTCCAATCCACTAGCCACGGCGTTTTACAATTGGTCGATTCTAACCAGGAAAAATTGAGCTCAACGTAGGTATTTGTCGCAATCTGTGAATGATTCGGTTGAACTGCTTTTGATTTGTAAACTATTTTTTTTCTCGAAACGGGACCAAAAATTCCAAATGGTCATTGTAATCTATTAAATTACATTTTTTTTCTTCGATTGTTTGATATTACTAAATGCTACGCTATTTAGTTGCATTTGTTCTGCAAGTTTCGCATTATTGTCAGGGAGCTCATGTATGTTTCTGTTACACGTGCTAAAGAAAACCTGCATTCTCAGGCATAAGCTGGGGCATTTGCTATAATTGAATTAAAGTATAATTAAATTAAGTATTTTAGAGATTTCTTTTTCTTATGATTGTTTTTTTTAAAGATTTATGGGAACGAATGCACAGAACTCCATAATTGTGATCAATATATTTTTAGGATATGGCAGTTTTAACATTTTCCAACATATTTCAAACGTGTTTATAACTTCAATTAATTAGTCCGTCTGTCGCTCTGTCCGTCTCTCCGAGTTCTAACTCTCATAAATATACTCGGATCACACAGAATTTTTTGCTTGTTATCGATGTTTACTATAGCACAGTCGCAAGTAGTGTGTAGCATTTATAGTTCATTTAAAGGTCTGGTGAAAAGTATTCCGTTACATTAAGGTTAATTAGAAAAAATCCTTTCAAGTCCATTTTAATAATGTTATAGATAATTTAAAACATAATGAAATTGATACGCATTTATGAAGTGCACTAAAACATGCATTCTGTGGAATATTAGGTACAAATCATTTATTATTCATTTACAAGGCCGCACAAAAGTATTTCGTTACATAATAGTCTACGGGCAAAAACTGTTTGCAGCATGTTTTAGTTCTGTTACACTAATTGAAATATAATGAAATTAATATACATTACTGAATCTTACTACATTAATCTTGTCCTACAACATGAAGTGCATATCACTTATCGTTTATTTACAGGGACACTCAAAAGATTCTCTATCTGAAGTGCTGTCTATTAGAGATAATTGCTGGTAGTGCGATTTCATTTATGGTATGCTTGTTTAACTTAAAAATTTTTTTTTGCTTACTATATGGTGTGTATAAATACTATAGATAATATACAGGGTTACACAAAAGAATTCATAAGTACTGCGGAGTATCAACATGAATTCCTTAAAGGCGGCTTTTAACTGAGTTAGCACTTGCAAGTTGAACTATATTTAGTAAACTAAGAGATGTTTATATAATATAAAAAAAAACCGATAAACCATGCGCCCAGTATATATTCTGTAACACTTTCCAACATATTCACAAGACCTCGAAAAACACATAACGCGTTTGAAAAACCAATTTCTGCGATTTCTATCAATAGTCGGAAAAATATGCGATTTATTTCAGGAGCAAACATTTAAACCGTGTCTTCTCACAAAATAAATAAATAAATAAATAAATAAATAAAAAATGAGTTATTGTTAGTTTTATGATCGTATTATATCGTAATTGTTTCGCGTCTCCATTCTGGATCGCTTAGCGATCCCTTATTTTCTATGCATTCAATTTTTAGATTCCAAACGCAGATGACACCCCCCCCCCCCTTTTCTCATTAGTTAATGAAAATTATATTCTTTCTGAAAAATCACTTTTGTCCTCGACCCCTAAAAAAGCAACCAAAAACAGAAATTTATCGGAATGCAGAAGATTCTTCATTTTCCCCGCCCATCCTTTCTAAATTCTCTACTTTCATGGTTTTTGCCAAGAAAAGTTCTCCCTAAGAAAACATATAAAACTCTGACCAAACAGATGCGTTTCGCGGTATCTACGCAGATTTTAAGTGGTTCATTTCCAAATCTCTTGCCCCATTTCCAAATCTCTTGGCCCATTTCCAAATCGTTACTTCTTTTTTATATACTCAGCTTTTTATATGCTCTGCCCCCTACGAGCTACACTCGTCAACCCCCGTTCAGACACAGCAGACTCTAACAGCGCGCTAATTTGATCGGCTTTAAAAATATTTCGGAATATTGAATTATAATTTGAATCTGACAATTATAATCTGACGTAATTTTCACCAAACTTTTCTTTCTCTTTTTAATATTCACGTAAAAATACTTTTGTTAGAAATGAAATATTATGATCATCTTAAAATATCAAATAAATGTCTCGCACAATTTTTAAATTTAAACTGTTTTGCAATATTATTTTTTCTTCATTTTACGTAATAAGTGTAATGTAACGTAAATGTGACGTAAATTCTCATATTTAAGACTTCTAACGCATGTTAATGAATTTATTATTTTACAATATTCTTTCTCTTTTAAAATTCACGTGTAAATATAGTTTTTATGACGTAATTTTCAATGAGTTCCTGCTTTTTATATTTTCTGTTTATAATAGTCACGTGTAAAATAAATTTTTAATTTGAAGCAAACATTATTGTTTGCGCTGTTTAGTTGGCTGTTTTGCACAGAGGCAACAGTTTAAATTAATACAATTCTAAAATATCCAAAAAATATCTCTCGAAATGCTGAAAATTTGGATTTAAAATAGAAATAAAACCTCAAAATATGAGTCAAATTAAAAAACTAAATGCAATCTGCAAACCGGGAAATTCTGACGCATAAAATGATCTAAAAATGATTAAATTCTTATGTACAGTTTTTGCTCCTATAAAACTTTTTTAATGGAACGATTTTGTCCAACTTTGGCATTAAATATCTCTTGAAATAATTCTTCGATTTGAAATCTGTCTGCATCAGCGTGTTATCAAACATTTCTCTATAATAGTACCGATTTTCATATATTTGTATGCAACAGTTTTTTTAATATTAACGAAGAAAGGCCATGCTTAAGCATTCAATTTGGATGCCAATCTGCCGGGAATATCTACGCAGATTTTCATTGGTCCATTTCCAAATCAAAACTTTTTTATATATATAGAAGGATAGAAGGATTAAACAGCGAACTTTCGTTAAAGTTTTCTGTAAGTGTTTCATAATTTACGTTTGATGCATGATTTTTCTTTCTTATTATTTATTTTAATCGGAAGGCCTCCATAGTAAACAAGGGAAAAACCTGGTGGTTTTCCTAGTATTTTTGTAAATGCTCTTCTTGCAATACAAAATAAGTGTTGTAAATAAAGCAGAGTTTTAAGCTTCGTTTTATCTTTTTCACTATTAGACCTTTCAGAAACCTTCTATTAATATGTTAGATTTAATCTGCCTTATTGTCGGAAAAGAAGTTTTTAGCTTTTGCTTAATCTTTTAAATTCCTCGTAAAATGATAAAATCCTCTGCTTGAAGCGGATTTTTTTTCCTAACTTAAAACAATAGAAATTTCAGCTAATAGGAAATTAAACTTTTATAATTTTCTTCACCCTTTTTTTTTTTTTTTTTTTTTTAAGAATTTTAGAGTTGTGTTTAGGAAATATTTCTGTGAACAAAAAATAATACTTCATATGCGTTATCTATTAAAATATGTGTTATCCATTAGAATAAAATTTCAGTAGTTTGTGAAATGCTAAAACTATGACATTATTGCACGTATTTTTCAAAATAATCTGAAAGTGTTATTTGATATTTTGATGAGTTTAGAATATTTATCCTCATATTTTATTAATTGTTTTAAAGACATAAGCATTATGCAATTATTTTATGTTTTGTGTTAAAAAAGAAAAAAAATTCCTGCATTCTTCATATTCAAAACAATAATGATTCTTCGCAAAATGCAAGTTTTTTTTTATATTTTAACAGAAATCGTTTGCGTCTAAATATTTATTTTTGACTTCTAGTGATCACCAGAATTACTAATGAAGTGAAATGAAGGGCAGATCAAATTATTTAAACTACGGAGTATCCCAAAATATGATTAACGAACTTTAAAGTTCATTAATATATTAACTATTATAACTAGCAAAAGTCATGCTTTGTTTGGATTCGCGAAGTATTATTTAATAAGATAAATATTTGAAAGTAACAATATTTTTTCATATTATTCTTGCATTTTAATTAATCAAAAAAGTTATTTTATATTTTGGCGCATTTTAATTTTAGAAATGTAAATTCAATCATATAACTAAGAATTTCCTCGGAATTTTTTATCTATCTATATTATAAAGGACAAACATATCTGTGCGTAACGCATACGTCATTTTGCGAATGGCAACACGTTGAAATTTGAAATAAAATTTTGGTTTCGCAATTTTCTCTACTGCAAATTTTTAAACTTCTAAGCATCGCACATTTTAAATTTTTACACCGTCGTATAAGGAAAAAAAATGCTTTTTTAAATGCAATTTGTTTGAAAGCTGTATCTCAATTTATTTTTGAGATATTAATTTTTTTGTAGTTTTTAATACCATTTTTCTTATCGTGGCAACAAAAGTACCCCATTTTGAAAGTAAAGAGAAAATAGTCATTGTTTATTATTTTTATTGATTATATCCTTATTGATGCCATTTTCACATTACAAATAAAAGTAACTTTTTTATAATTTTTGAACAGAAAATGACGTCAGACATTAAAAAAAAAAAAAAAAAAAAAAAACACGCATTCTTCTTCATAAACCAGTTGCATTTCAATATTTTTACATTAAGCTGATACCGGGTTTGAGACGCTAGCAAAATGATTCAGTGAGTTAAAATGATGTCATATTTAAAACAAAACGATCATTTTTTTGATAAAACTAAATATTTGACCAATACTACATGGCCAATACTATGGTAACTAAAGGCAAATTTTTGATTTATTTCTTTCGAGGGTTCTAATATAATTACTTATCTTGAATATCTATTCTAATACTGTTTAATTTTTCAATAATTTAAGCAGTTGAAGTTTGTGGAAATAATATTTTAATAATTTTAGGTTAAAAATATTATTTGTTTTAAGAGTTAGACAACCAATGTCAGTTGAATTTTTTATTGTAATTATTTTTTTAGGTTTATTATATATATTCGATCTGACAGTTTCTTTCTAACATTTTAGTTCGTCGAATTTCGTCGGGTTCCAACTTGTATATGTAAAAGCCGTTCTCTGTATGTATGTCCTTTATACAAATCTTCAATTTTTGACCGATTTGTACGAAACTTCATGTACATACGTTTTAGAACGTGGAAAAGATTGCTGTCTACTTTAAAAAACCACCAGACCACTATTTATCCCTTTTTTACCACTTTCGAAAATTTAACATTATAGAAATATATGCTTTTTAAATTTTATAATTCTATCGTTTTTTTTGCCACACATCTAAAAACAGCTCAATAATTAAAAAAAAAATTATAACGCGAGTATTTTGTTTTATTAGCCAATAAAAATTCAGATTGTCTCACTATATTTTTGCTGTTTTTGAAATTGACGTCATTCAAAGACGAAAATGCACATTTTTCATATATTTATGTAAAAACTTTAACTAAGCATGTATTAAAATGACGTAGTACCTTAGTAAAGTGTTTCTGAAATTAAAAAATCTGTTTTAACGGAGTTGTTTTAATATCAAGAAATCAATTTAGGAAAAAGATAATAATAAAAAAATCGTTTGCTAGATATGACGTCAATGTTGTCAATATGATTTCAAACTGGTTCTAAAAACCGGCTTCTACAATTTATTTCCTTTTTCTTTGTAATGCTGTATCTTTAATTGCCGAAACGTCAGTGAAGGCTTACTGTGGAGACACGAAAAGTTTTGGTTTCCGTTAG
The DNA here is from genome assembly GCA_963932465.1 of Maratus speciosus. Classification (NCBI taxonomy): domain Eukaryota; kingdom Metazoa; phylum Arthropoda; class Arachnida; order Araneae; family Salticidae; genus Maratus; species Maratus speciosus. The sequence goes on from OZ010789.1 coordinate 236,660,603, forward strand.
TCTGTCTGTCTGTTAGTCTGTCTGTCTGTTCCGCGATAACTGCCGCAAAAAGCATCCGATCGGCTTGAAATTCCCTGGGCATGTTGATGAGCTCCCCGGATTTAGCTGTATAGTTTTGGGTTAAATTTGGTTCATTCGTTCGGAATATACAGAACATTTTATTTTGTGATATAATGCTTTTCTATGGGAAGTCAGACGATTTTCAAATTTTCATTTGTTGAAAGAAATCGCTCATATGAATAATAGATTTAAATGGTAAATTCTGGATGCTGAAATTTTTAAATAGGAGTATTAAATTATTCTTATTAGTTTGCAATTTTGTCAAAACATTTGTCAGAGCTTTTAAATTAGGTGTATAACTTATGATAGAATTTTATACATGTGTTCGAATAATATAAAACATTTTATTTTATGAATTTACTTATATTTCATTTTTTCTTTTAACCGTTGCGTAGCAACAGCATCTCATCTAAAAATATCATAAATGTGAAAGTATGTATGGCTTTTTGAAGTCAAATCAAAGCAAAAGGAATGAATTAATGAATGCCTTTGTATAGATATTTGCATATAGATTTATTTAAACGCAGAAATGAAAATAGTATTTATATACTATATAGAATAATATTTTCATTTATTTATTCAACTATTTGATTATAAATGAAAAAGTTCGTTATTTTCATACAGAATAAACTGACATTATTCTGTTAAATTTTATAAACTTTATTGTTGCCAAAAAAAAAAAAAATGAATAACAATTTCTCCCAAAGAGTTAATTTTAATTTGTAAGATTTTCACGTGCAAAAGAAAAATGGAATAAGCAAATAAAAAATAAAAAAAAGGATATATAGGACAGGAATGAATACATATAAACATTTCACACCAAATACCACCTAAAATAGTTTTTGTAGCAGTATTTTCCCAGCACTACGAAGAAAGATTCCTCGATTTACACGATTTTACTTGGCCTTCCTTTTCTCACTCTTTGCGATTTCATTTTCGCAATTGCGTGCATTAATTGGCACAAAATTTTACATTTTTATGACTGAGATATATGTAAGGCCATACAAATAAGAAATTCCGTATTGTCTCCTATAAAATGTGATAAAGTGTTGGTTAATCATATATGTTTTTATTAAGAGGAGCAGAGCGGCCAAGCCTCCGGCGTTCTGGATACCAGTATTTTAATACAGAAAATGTTACTTTATTTAATTGAAACATTTGCGCGATTTAAAAGAACATTTTCTCTAAGATGTGCAAAAAGCTTGAGACTTGGTATGTCTGGTGGGGAGTGAAATGTTTTACTTAATGCATTTATCTCTATTTTAATGCTACGGGAACAACGTCCGTGTAACAGCTTGTAGAGTGTAAAATAAATTAAATTATTAAAATAATCCTTATTACGAAAAATGAAACAGAAAGTCCGGCTAAGGGAAATGAAATGTTAGTTAACCTTTCGTAATTTGACCTGAACATAGGTTTGCGTCAAATTTCAACGGTATTTGTAACATCACGATTTTAAATTAAATGTAGATACTATTAAAAGAAAATCACAAAAAATACTTAAAGGCGCCAAATCATGTTTATCTATTTAACGATGATGAATTATTAACTGTTAGGTTTAGAAGCCCCCCCCCCCTTCTTTAGGGTGATTTTAGTAAGTTAATGCTATCGAGTACATTTTTTGATATTTAGATTAGATCTTAGATATAAATATTGCAGAATGGTAATCAAAATTATTTTTTTATAAACAAAATTTATAAAGGTATTAGATTTCTAAATTAGATGTTTCAGTTTACATTTCCAAAAGTTCTTTATCCATTAGATACAGGTATTTGTGGTTAGCAGGCAAGTAAATACTGCTGTATGGATATTAGGATAACGTAAAATGCTTGACCGAATTATTGCTTATCCTTATAAATCGCAGTGTAAAAAGAAATCTAAGATATAGGGTAATCATTAACTCAATCAGTAGAAAATTACAAATGCAAAATAAATTACACAACGGGGGGGTTCAGGGGGGCAGAGCCCCCCTGAAGAAATTTGCTTTATTATATAAAAATTACTAGAATAAGTAGCTCATGAGAATTTCAGAATATCCTTACATAACAACGTGTTTAATTTAACGCTTTTAATGTCTGAAACCATCGAAATATTTTTTTCCTTTTATAAATGTTTGCGTAATTTAAATAGTTTAAATTTTGTTTTTGTAGAAAGATTAATATTACGCAAAGTTTGATAAAAACAATGAGTTGCAGAGATGACGTTGAGGCTCTTGATCTGCAGATTTACTAGTTGCCGAAATGTCAGTGAAGGCTTACTGTGGAGACACGAAAAGTTTTGGTTTCCGTTAGTCTGTCTGTTAGTCTGTCTGTCTGTTCCGCGATAACTGCCGCAAAAAGCATCCGATTAGCTTGAAATTAAGTGGGTATGTTGGTGAAGTACCCGGATTTAGCTGTATAGTTTTTTGTTATATTTGGTTCATTCGTTCGGAAAATATAGAATATTTTATTTTGCGCAATAATGCTTTTCTATAGCAATTCAGACGATTTTTCCATTTTCATTTGTTGAAAGGAAATGTCTATTATGATTGAAGGATTTAAATGGTAAATTATGGATGATGAAATTTCCTAATTAGAAACATACATTATTCATATTAGTTTGAAATTTTGTGTATACATTTGTCAGAGTTTTTTTTCGGTGTATAACATATGGATGGAGTTTATATGTTTGTTCCAATAATATAAAATATTCTCTTTTACAAATTTAATTAAAGTAAATGCCCATATTTCATTGTTTTAATTTTCTTTTAATTGTTACCTAGCAACGAAATTACACCTAAAAATATCGTAAATGTGAAAGTGTGTGTAATTCTTTGAAGTCAAAAGGGATGAATTAATTAATGCCTTTGTGTCTTTACATATAGATGGAATTTACCCCAGAAATAAAGACAGGTTGTGTTCTATTTATTTTGTCCAAATGTTTTTCTTTTAAATTAAAAAGCTCATTATTTTCATAAGGAATAAATTGACATTTTGCTATAAAATATCTTTTTATTTACCGTTGCCAAGGAAATCAGATCGCGGAATAATAATTTACATGGAGGAATGAGATAGAAAATAATTTATCCTAAACAGTTAATTTTGATTTCAAAAATTTTCATGTGCAAGAGGAAAATGAAATAAAAAATAGGCATGAATACGTCTTCATATTGGAAATTAATTCGAATGTACGAAAAGAAGGTGAATTTGACCTCGTATATCAAAACTAAAACGAATACGCTTTGAGGTTGAAATAAAAGGGCCTTGTGTTATGATATTAATTCTTATTATTAAGAAAAAAAATTTGCCATTATCTCACGTTTTATCGTCTGCACGGCTAACAGAAATGTTTAATTTTTAATCGAAAATTTCAATGACAAAAAAAATCTTTTGAAAAGCAAATACATAGTAAATGTCAAAATTATGCACCGCAAAATGATCTCTGTCGAAAATGACGTCACTATATCGGGAAATAAATATTTTCATTCTTAAAAACCAAACATTAACTAGATTGCCTGAAAAAATATTTTTTGACGAGTGTTACTTCTTAATGCAGCCTCATTTCAGAAAATATGAATGAAAAGTATTTTATTTTTAAAAGTAAATTACATTTTCGTTCATAAAACCTGAACTTTTAATATAATAGCGTCAATGTAAGTCATTTTCTGTCCACCGGTATTGAAACATAAGGCTCGGAAGTGTAAAAAGAAATCTAAGATTTACAATAACCATTAGCGCAATCAATAAAAAGTTATATATGTAAATTTAATGAGACCATGGGAGGGTTCCGGGGGGCTCCGCCCCCTGAAGAAATCTACTTTATTATCTAAAAAAATACCAGAATTAGTAGCTCATGAAATTTTCAAAATATCCTTACATAACAACGTTTTCAATTTAACGCTTCTAATGTCTGAAAACTTCGTATTTTTTTATTCTTATAAATAATTACGTAATTCGAGAAATTTAAATTGCGTTTTCCAGGAAATTGAATATTACAAAATTGTGTTTAAAAAAAGACTTGCAGAGCTGACGTTGAGGCTCCTGATCTGCAGATTTACTAGTTATATCATTTAGATAAATGTTTTAATACCTGAAATGCAGTGATAACATTCTACGTTTTATATCGAATACGGTTATATAAAACACGATTTTTCTACGATTTATATTACATAGAAATTATAACATAGCTACTATTTTTTAGGGTAAGCTTTTTTCTTTTTTAAACAAAATTTCATGGCTAGCATTACGATTGAACACGGCTGCGGATTTGGATTTTATGAATAGAAATATGAGTTTCCATTTAAAAATTATCAGCAATGAATCTTTGTATACATGTGTCAAAGATGCCTGATATACTACCCGTTAATAGAACGTAAATAAAAATAGTTTTTAATTTGAAACACGAATATATTTTTAACCTTTAGTATATTTGTTAGATTTCTCAACAACTGGAGGAAAAGTATTTTTGGTATTTTCGTTTTAGTAATCACTTTCGTTTTAGCGATCACTTAATCTGAGTGGCACATTTCTCCCGCTATGGACAAATTCTCCGAACAAATCTTGAATTAAAGGAAATATATGGATGAATTTGATCTTCCATTTTAAAGAAATATGTATCTTTATCTCAAATGTTCTTCCGTACGGCTGAAAACGATACGATCATCACTGCGCTATTATATTTTCTAATGTGTGAGACAAAATTTCGGCCTTTTTTTAGTTGATCATTTACAGTAGGATTTGTTCTAAGAATGTTAGACGGATATGCAATGTACTAAAACTATTCTTCAAAAATTATCTAACTTTTTTAAAAGGCTAATCATTCAGAATTGGTTTCGCCTGATTATAAAACATTTCAGTTATTCTGTAACAAAGCATGTTCAACAAAATGTTATATACTAAAACTATTCCAGAAATATGGGTGCAATTTAATAGTGCAAATTTAATCAAAATCTGTCCAGTAGAACTTTTAAAAAAGGCTAATCTTTCATAATCGGGCTCACATGACAGTTGAACTTTCTTCTATAATTATATAACAAAGCGACGTAAAGCTATATGCAATATTTTAAAAGCATCCGTGTAAAGTTATCTGACAAACATGTTCGAATTAAATCCATTCAGAATTTTTAAAAAGATTAATCTTTCATAATCGGGTTCCACATGATTATGGAATTTCTCCCTATAATTCTATGACTAACCAGCGTATAACAATGTTACGCACCAAAACCGTAACTGAAAAATTAATAGTGCAAGTTGAATTAAAATTATTTCAGAAGAACCGAAGTTATAAGCAGCTGGAATGAGATTCCCACATGAAAACAAACAAACACTGAAATTTGCCAATTTAGTTATGAAAATTTAGAGGTAAACAAATATATACTGAATTACTTACAATGTTTTTAAGCAATTAAGTTAATCTTTTGTAACTGGGTTGCAGGTATATTTAAAAAAATTCAAGCTTAAAAATTACTTTTAAAAACATATACAATCTGTAAATTGAGATAATCTTTTCAAATAAATTACGGAAGGTGTTTTTTGTTTTCTGTTAGACGTTGAAATAATAGGATGCATGATGTTTAGAGATCAAATTGCAGTAAAGGTGTAATTTATGGTACGGTTAGATTGCTGCCACCAACAATATGATGCTAGGCGTTACATAGATATGTCTTTTCTTCATAATATTGCATTAATAGCAAACGAATACATCTTTCTTAATTGGTTTGCAGGTATATTTAAAAATATCTCCTGGATTGATGGATAAACAATCTGTAAATTGAGATAAGCTTTTCAAACAAATATTACTGAAAGTACTTTTTGTATTCAACTAGACGTTGGAATAATCAAATATGCGATGTTTAAAGGTCAAATTGCAGTAAAAGTTAAATTTATGGTTGGGTTAGGTTGTTGCCACCAACAATATGATGCTAGAGTTACTCATAGCAATGTCTTTACTTTATAATATTGCATTAAGAGCAAACAGATATATCTTTCGTAATTGTGCTGCATGTAGGGATGAGATTTCCGCGTTTTGGCACACCGGTATATTCTTAGAGAAAATGTTATTCTGTTAAATCGCAAGAGTGTTCCGATTAAATGAAATATCATTTTCTCTAACAAAATACTGGTGTGCAAAAATGCAGAAATCTCATCATTGGCTGCATGCAAATTAAAAAATATCCATGATTGAAAATTACTTTAAAATCCATTAAAATGAAAAAAATGAGATACAATTTTAAATAAATTTCATTTAAAAGAACTTTTTTCTACTCGACAGTGTGAAAAACGAAATTGTATGATGTTTATAGGTTGAGAAAAATTTCAGTAAAGGCACAATTTATGGGTTAGGTCGTTGCTGTCATCAGTATAATGTCACAATTGACATTGTGTTTGTAGTTTTTTTTTTTTTTTTTTTTTTTTTTTTTTTTTTTTTTTTTTGTATATTCTGAATCTGACTCAATGAAAGAGTCGAAACATGTAAATTTTTAATATTTTTAATGTTTTTTTTGTTTTTTTTTAATTGAAATGACGCCTTTTAAGCAAATAATTGTATTTTAATATACTTTTTGACATTTGTTTGGAATACACAGGGTGTCCGGTCTCAACGGTGTCCAATGGCTAATTCCTAAACCGTTAGTCATAGACATATAGTTCCAATTACAAAAATATTTTAAAATATTAATAAAAATATTTTAAAATATTTAAAATATTTACAAATCAGGTAAAAAAACATTTTAAAAGGCGATTTGGGTCAATAAAAACATTTCTGAAAAATTACGAAATTTAAATTTTTATACGGTCCCCCGGTCCTATAAGTTATATTTAGTAATTTTTTCCTATTACACTGACAAGTAAGACAAAAAAAGTCCCATTCATATAACGCTAAAATTGAGCGAGTTATGAAACTTTAAAAATGCATGACTTATGCCACTTTTCTACTCTGAAAACAAATGAGTTCGGCTTGGCTTTGAGGGATCATATACCAAGTGTTTAAAGTATTCGAAGATCTTACTTCATGTGTATCTGCGCTTTGAAAAAAAATCCTACAAGTATTATGATTAAGTCTCAAATTGGCTAAAATAACATATGTTTTATTTTGTCAGGATTTGAGACTGTTTCTCTTATGATTTCTTTTAACAAAAATTATGTTTTTTTATAAGTTTTTATGTTACTTCAACAATCGTATGTATGTTTTTCCAGTTCAAAATTTGTACTCGAACTTTAACCCACTTTTAAATATCCGATCGAGATTGCATTTTACATACTGGCGCAAATCCGATAAAAATCTAATATTATTAAGATTTTTGGTGGTTACCATTTATACTTATTTTACTGGATAACACAAAAAATTTCGGTGGTTACCTCTTATCTTTACAGGATTTTACAGGATAATACAATAAATTTTGGATACATTTCTGCCAAGGAGTTTAAGAAAAAGTTTTAGATTAGATAATACAAGACTGCGATTGTTGGGTTTTTTAACTTTTATGTATTTTTTAGCACTGAATCCGAAAATTTCCTTAATTTTTAACCATGATGTCAGGATATTTCGCAAATCATAAATTTTCAAATTTAAAGAATAACAAAAATCGAATACTATAAAGCAGAGGAGATGGTTGTATTTTTTAACTTTTGATAATTGATTTTTACGCACTTTTTAGCACTGAATCTGAGAATGACCTTCATTTTTAACCATCACGTTAGAATTTTTTTGCAAATCGCAAATGTGTAAGTTAAAATATAGCGAAAATCTCATACTATAAAACATATGTAAAACATTTTTTATTTTATTTTATTTTATTTTATTAAAAAATTTATTCGGTATTTTTGCTTATCCTGGGATTCTTACAACTAAACAGCTGAATGGTCCGATGAGATGGGGGAGGAAATTCAATTTTAACATTGAACTTCTTAACTTTGAAATTTGCAATTTGCGAAAAATCCTGATATGATAGTTAAAAAGGAAGGTCAATTTCAGATTCAGCGGTACAGAATATATAAGAATCAATTATCAAAAGCTAAAAAACATGAAATAACCCAACTTTTGCGGGCTTATGCAATCTAATAATATTTTAAAATACGTATCATTTTGTAAAGAATTGAGGCTGTTAATTTAGAATCATTTTATTTAACAAAAATTCTGTTTTTCTTTCTTCTTAAATGTTTATTACAAATTGTATATTTTCCATTAATATGCCAGAATGATTAAAGATTTCAAATTTATATTGCAATGTTAATTTTACTCCCAAACATTTTTTATATCTGACGAAATTATATTTCGATTAAATTTGTGAATGACCCCCAATTTGCAGCAAAAAAATATGCTCCAACTTTAAACAGCTATTACTCGGTCAATTTTAATCGTAGAATAACGGGACTTTTTTTGTATTACTTGTCAGTGTAAAAAGAAAATTTCACTAAATATAACTTATAGGACCGGGGGACCATATAAAAATTAAAATTGCGTAATTTTTAAAGAAATGTTTTTATTGACCCAAATCGCTTTTAAAATATTTCTTTACCTGATTTAAAACATTTTTGTAATTGGAACTATATGTCTATGACTAACGGTTTAGGAATTAGCCATTGGACACCGTTGAGGCCGGACACCCTGTATATTATTATGGTATAGTTAATAGTAGACGCAATTAAGACTATTTTACTTATATTTCTTATTGGTCTTTTTAACGATTTGTGGACGCGAATGCACCAATCTCAGTTATTGTCATTGCCATATTATTTCATTTTAATGTATTTTTACCCGGGAGGACTCTTATTATTGACACGAGCGAAGCCGGGTAGATCTGCTAGTTTATGATATAAGACTGGTATAAATGAGAAAATTTTCGAAGCAAATTTTTACAAAATATTTATATAACGAATTTAACAATTAATTTTATTTGTTTACAATTCTTTTGTACAATTTTTTTGTTGTTAGTTTACAAAAAAAAAAAAAAAAAATCATAATATAATACTTTTAAAATGCGTAAGTATCGTCTGCGTAAATGATTTACCATAAAAAGAATAAATTGTCTATTTGAATTCTTAATACTGAAAAATACTTTTATAATTGAATGTAAATAATATAATTTTCACAAATTTTAATTCATAAAATATATGCAATAATTTTCATAAAAAAGGGTATTTTAAATATTTCATAAAAGAAATCCTAATACCATGATTTATTTTTTCTTCCTAAAATATACGTGTTTCATTTTTTATTTGCAAAAATGCGTCTGTAATGAAAAAAAACATGTAAAATAAATTAATTAAAATAATAATTTTTTTTAAAGTTATTCAGTAAAAAATAATATTGTGCAAATCTACAGGTCAGAATTTATTTTTATGTTTATTTTCATGTCAAAATACTGAATAGTTTTTTTGTAAAGTTTACGAGAAAATGTAATTTGTGTAGCGTAGTAGAGGATTCGCTTCGCTCATCCTAATAAACAACATAATTAAATATAATGACTCAAAAATCATTTTAAAAAATTTGACTCAAAATATCGCAAGTCAACTTTTCAATCATAGACATTACATTAAATCCATGTAATGTGGATGAAATCGACTTCACTTGGAACTCTTTGTAATTTACATGACTTTTATAAAATTCGAATGATTTCTTTCATATGCTCATTATTTTTTAATGACTGCTAATTATTATTTTGCGTGATATATGCGAAAGTAATATGTATTACAATACAAAAATTAAAATACTTTGCGTATTTCATCATAAATTTGGGATAGTCAATAAAATAAAAACTTTGAAATGCTTTGCTATATAGGAATGTCCATTCGTTACTTCTGTGACAATTAGAGCAATTTTTTATAAATACTTGCAATTATTTTATTATAAAATATATTTAAGATAAAAATTGATAAAACCAATTAAATATCACCGTGTTTCTCTCTCGTAATATATATCTAATTGGCAACAAAAAGAATTTTATTTGTTTATATATTAAATCAAAATTTTGTTACTCTTGTGACACTCTGGTCACAAGATTAACAAAATTTTGATTTATTATATAGACAAGCAAAATGCTTTTTATTTCAAATTAGATATATATTAAATGAGTGGAGCACAGTAGTATTTCACTGGTTATATCACTTTTTATCTTAATTATATTTTACAATAAAATAATTGGAAGTATTTGTAAAAAACCGCTCGAATGGTCACAAGAGTAACAGTGGACATTCCCATATCCACTTTCTGCTAATTTCGATAGATGGATTAAAGAATGCAGAATCAAGTTGTGCTGGAATTTTTTGTTATTTATATGAAAATGTAAATGTGTTATAAAACATGCTTTTTTAAATATTTTTAGATACATTGTAAATATAATTCCATAAAAGTACTATACTACGGATCAGGTTACTAATGCACGCCACATAGTTTTCTGATGACAGTGATTTCGCGAATGTGTCAGAAAGCAGCAAAAATGAATTTGAAAACATCCTCGACTGATAACAGTGTAAAAAATCTTGTTAAATTCTGATTTTCAATAAACAAATTCCGTAATGTACATAAACTGCACTGGCGATCCGACTGACAATAAAATGTCCATATATTTTCGGGTCTTTTTACAGCGTACATTTGAACTTCAAAATTTAAATTTAAATCGGGCATACTACTCATAAATCTTCAAAAATTTCAACTTTCTGGAAAAATTACATGTGCGGGACCAGTATTTTCTGAGTGTGTTAAAAGAAACTGTATTAAAAAAATCCTATAGTTACGCTAGTTATGACTAAAAGTATGTCGTTTTCACAAAAATTATCAAAGGGATAAATTACGACTGATTTATCTCAAAATTTTATTTATTTATTTATTTATTTATTTAATTGCGCTCAGTATCTCCCTTGCACTACTTATTATTTTTGCATGCAATCTTTACGGATTAATACAAAGTGCGTTTCAGCTATAAGATACTCCCAAGCATATAATTTATAATCCGTTACATGTAAAAATATTAAGTAAGTACCAGAAAAAGCTTGTGCTCAATTTGTGATACTCCTAAGCATATAATTTATAAATCCGTGAACGTTACATGTAAAAATATTAAGTAAGTACCAGAAAAAGCTTGTGCTCAATTTGTTTTAAAGGACTTCTTTTAACATTTTGTGATAAATTACAAAAACCGCGGCATGGCAATACTTTTAATTGTGGCTTACATTGGAAAGCTGACATATTTTCAATTATAATCAGCGTAGATATTTGAATTTGTTTTATGTAGTTTGTTTTAAAATGATCGGAAAATATTGCTCTTTGACAATTTTGTTTTCTACAAAAAAAAAAAAAAAAAAAAAAAAAAAAAATGAGATTTTTGAAGATTTAATAATATCCTCTTTAGCGAAAAAAAAAAAATGTCAAGAAAGATACTACTATTTTTCACATTTGATTTTAGTTTTAAAACAGTTTAGTTCAATTTCCGAATTCATTGACAGTATTTTTTGTTAAATGATACTTAGATATAAGCATTCAGGTATTTTAGTTAGATGTTTTCCTTGTCAGAATAGATATAGGGGAGACTCATAGATGGGGAGACTGCGGAGGGTTGACTATAGGGGAGGCTTGACCCACCCTTCAGTTTTCACATTTAAAAGAATTTCAGAGCTTTGTCAATAGGTGGCAACAAAGCTACTGAAATGCTCAAACAAAGATCTTTGTTTCAGATAGTTGAAACATGCGTGGAAAAATCAGATGTGAAGAGTTTTCAGCATAAAAGGTGTATTTATTAGAAACATTTTGTAAGATTTTCTAATATGAAATATAGCATAGAAATTCATGTAAGTAGATTTTAAGTAATGCAGAAATATTGAGCTTTCATTCCAGGCATGAAGATTATACAGTAAATCAGGCTAAACAGAACAATGTACTATACTTTAAAAAGAGGCTATGTGGCTGTGTGCTTGACCCAGTCAATGCGAGGGAGGGTTGACCAGATGGCCAAAGCTCACTGAATTGTTTTTAGAAATATCTTTATTATACACTGTACATAATGAAGGCTTAATGGTTATATTTCTAAAACAATGTACATTTATTCTGTAAAGCTACAGTAAAATGGGGTGATAGAAAGGGAAATTTTTTAAATTGGCTAAAGGAATACGTGAAAAATTGCTATAGAAGCAAGAAAAAAATTTTAATGAAATAGAAATTATAAAATTTACCGAAACTTTTATTTCCTTTAACTATTACTCACAGTAGGTCAATAGAAATAATGGAAAAGACTGGAAAGGATGAAAGTAGCAGCCTTAAAAATTGTTAAGTGATCATGTCTCTACAAAAGAACATAACATTGATCAAAACACTTTAAGAAGGTATGTAGGGCAATTCCGTGCAGAGAGTCACACACGTAACGCAGGTTTTAATTTTCATTTATTCAATTAATTTTTTAATTTTAATTTTAATTGTGGTTTTAGGTGGTATGGTAAATAAGTTATTACCATATTTTTTAATTTAAATGTGTGGAAATAAAACTCACAGAAATATATCATTTAATTTCATTACTCAAAATTAGCTTTTTTTCTAAGTCACACACGTAACTTTTTTAAAAAGCAACTTAAAAAATAACTATTATATCAAAATGATAGGTTTTTGCATAAAAGAATACGGTAAATTGTATATTTTATTAAGAACTTTTGTTTGAATTTTTAAATGAGAAATACATTGAAAAATCCTTGATCAATTAGAAATTTTTTTGTTCAAAATGTCACACACGTAACATGGAAAGGCCCTGTAGACAAATTTCACTAAGATGAACACAATAAAATGAACCTAAACTACGTGGCAACTAGTATTGCGAAGTCGAGTGTGAGAAAAAGTGGGTGTTTAAAAAGGAAATTTTTCTCCTGTGCCTTGAGTTCCGTCTAAGCAGGTTTGTTTACAAATCATAATCCAATCAATTTTCCAAATAATGTTTAATAACAATTAAAACATGTAGCATAAAGTTATTCTGCTTTTTTTAAAATTGATTTTATTTCCCATATCAAATATTTCAATATAAAATAAAGGGGCTCAAACCTCCCATATGTAGAGAGCCTTGACCCATTAAATTCTCACCATTAAAATAAATCATTATTCAAGTTTCTTATATTATTACACTTATGTCGCAATTTTATTTTGAAAACTAATTGTATAACGAATAAAATGATATATGAAACTGTATTATGGGTTCAATGTTTAAAAAATAAAAAATCATTTTGTAAAAAATGGGTCAACCCTCTCCAGTCTTCCCTATCATGATGTTATCTTAAAAATACGTTTTTCGGTTTACAGCAAAATTGCTACCATTTCAGTTGATTACTTTTCAGTGAGAGATCGTTTCATTATTTCTTTATTTTTCTGAAGAAGTTGCGCATAGTACTAATTTATTTGGCTACAATCTAAAGGTTAATCTTAACTGCTCTGCTCAACAAGCGCAAAACGTTTTGGCACATTTACAAATTCATTTTTTAACGGAAAAGTATAAAATTGGAAAGCCTGGTCATGGAAGCGATTTTTGTTTTTTCCATTTTTTGATCAATTAATTGCCTATTGAGTTATAAGCGAATCTGATCACGTGACAAACACGCTTTTGGCCCGCTCTTGAGTGCTCTTTTTTCCTTCTTGCGGAAATTCTGTTCAAAACGCCCACTTTGACACTATTTTCTGAAAGATCTATTGCGTTTGCAAAAAAATGGAGAAAACAGCTCATTTACATAGTTTCTGAACAACAACTCCAGCTAGTTTCATGCATTTTCGAACAAAAATAAATTAAAACTTATGTCAGAAAGTTGCCCTTTTGGATTTAAGAACACCATAAGAACATTAAAGATTGGGTCAAATTTTGAATGGGTGCATCTTGAAATCGAACAGACTCGATTCTAGAGTTTAAGTTTTAAACAAGAACGTATAAAATTAAAAATTAAAATAAATTAAAAAAGCGATTAAATGAAACAACTTGTAAGTTAATTTTTAAAATTGAAATCAAGAATATTTTTCAGATTATCATATATTGTTTACAGATGTCTCAGATATTTTGATACAAATTCATTTATATTTTCAAATTTAACTGTAAATTTCACTCCATTTTGAAAAAATACTATTGCTTACATCAATAAAATTACTTATTTCAACAATAAAATAAAAATAATTTTATACTTACAATTTCATTAATTTTAATCCCATTAAATTCTAAGTTCTTGGGACAGTCTTAAGCCTTGATGTAAAACAAATTTCACATGCTGTGCAAGCAGTTATATAGAAGAATGTGTAAGTATTTACGATTATTTTCACAAAAATAAAATATGTGGTCATGTGAGATCTTTCCTGTTAATGATAACGACGCTGATTTAAAAAAAACTATACAACTTTTTAAAAAATGGAATTTCTAAGGTAATAATGTAAGACACTAATTCAAAAACACCGGAAATTACTGTATCTCTCAGTTGATTTATTTAAAATAAATATAAAAAAAAACTATTTTATAAGTATTAAACATTTATCTTGAAAATCAGGCCTACACTGTAAAAAAAAAAAAAACGACATTTTTACAGTACAAAGTACTGTTCATCTCGCGCACAAACTCGATCACAGTGAATGTGCTGTATCTTTCTTTGGTTTCCTGACTATATTAGCATGGAAAATACAGTAATTGCGTAAAATTAACAGCACAATGTGCTGGCAATTTGGACGCCAGCAGTTTGTGCTATAAAAAAATGCTTCCAAATTGCCAGAACATTGTGCTGTTAATTTTACGCAATTACTGTATTTTCCATGTTAATATAGTCAGAAAACCAAAGAAAGATACAGCACATTCACTGTGATCGAGTTTGTTCTGGCAAATCTACAGTGGTTTTTTACAGTGTAATTTCACGCCTGCAATTCGTGATGTTTCCAAAAGAACGTCCGTTACAATACATTAATTTCTCATAAGTACCAAATCTGTTTATTTAAAATCATCGCTTTTTGTACGCTAGGTAGAAGGCTTGAGTTAGTGAGTTTTTTAAAACTATCAATAATTTTTGCTCTTGTAATGTAGGAGACTATGGTATACTTTAACAATGAGCACAGTTGATAAATGAAGAGGCCGTCGGATGGTTTTTCTTGATTTAATATGACAGTCACAAAACACAAATTTACGAACACAAAACACAAAATATAATCGCGGTAACAATTTCTACTTTTTTTACTACATCACTCGTCGAGTCACCTTCACAACCAAAACAAAAAACACTCTGCGCGCTCACTCCAGCTTCTCGCTTCGGAGTTCGAAAAAACAGAACAATCTTCTATCCTCAGTTGACTACCGCCATCTATCGGTGGGAAAAATGTTAGTTTTCTGTAATGAATTAGTTCTTTACAGACTCCTCCCCACCTGGAGAAATCTTTTCACCTTCGACGGGGAAAAGTTTCTTTGTGAATTATTGCTTTCAAGCACCAGTTCCAAACAAAATTTAGTACCGTGAACCACAACTGGCTTATTCCCACCATGAAAACATAAATATATAAAATACAAATAAAATTTATAAATATTCAAACATTATACTCAAGATACAAATGAAAAACAATTTACACATATTCAAAACAATAAATTAAAATTTAACTGTTATACAAATTATCATATTTACATATTAGCATTCTAATCAAACTTAGGCTTTTAGGGCTCGACTCAAACTATCAGCATTCTGATGATGTTTTCCCTTTTTATGAACAATTTCATAATTAAAGGACTGTAAAAGTAAGGCCCATCTTAAAAGTCTAGGATTAGTTCCGCTGTTTTTATCTAACCATACTAAGGGGTTGTGGTCCGTCTGGATCTGAAATTTTTGATGTCCATCCAAATAGCATCGTCTTTTTCGCACTGCAAACACAATAGCAGCACATTCTTTTTCGGCGGTACTAAAGTTTCGTTCGCTGTCTGAAAACTTTTTGCTCAGATACAATATAGAATGTTCTTCATGATTTTCATTCAGCTGGGATAACACTATACCAATTCCCAATTTTAAACCATTACACTGAAAGATGAAAAAAGTCAAGACTATATAAGACAGGATTTTCAGACCTCTGGTCAGATCTAAAACTGAAATATATTTAGCTGAAGACACTTTTTCTATTAATTGGTCAATGTTGGGCAAAGGATAAAATTTTGTGCGAGTCACTTTATTTAAACGGTGATAATCTATGGAAGGTCTCGCTTCTCTGCCTGGAACTTCAACTAAAATTAACGGAGAGGCAAAGTCAGATTCACCTGGCTCAATGATTTCCAGTTTCAGCATTTTCTCGACTTCGGCCTTAAGGATTTCCGTTTGTCTAGGCGACATTTTATAAGGCCGGGCACAGATTGTTTTTTCTGATTCCAGCTCAATATCATGTTCAGCTAGATTCGTGCACCCTGGTTCAGTCGAAAAAGAGTCAGCATATTTTCCAATAAGTTGTCCTAATTCTTCTCGTTGACTTTCATTTAATCTGTTGTTTTTTTGTATGTCTTGCAATACTTCTAACAACGCATTGTCATTATTTTCCTCATCCAATTTAAGAATTTCATCCTCTTCTTCATCGTTAGAGGTTGTTTTTATAGTCAGTAAATTTATATTTTCAATTTTTCTTTGATGGTAGGGCTTTAACATATTTACGTGATACACTTGGGACTTCTTTCTCTCTGGATCGTATATAACATAGTTAGTTTCTGATAATCTCTTCATTACTTCTCCAGGTCCTATCCAACTAACTGACAGTTTATTTGGTTTGGACGGGGCCACAATTAAAACTTTATCTCCCTCTTTAAACTCTTGTTTTCTGGCTTTTATATCATACCAGTATTTTTGGTTTTGTTTCTCTTTTTCCATATTTTCTGCAGCGAGCTCTTGGCATTTCTTCATTCTGTTCATTAAGTCAAATACATAGGATATCACACTATCTTCTTCTATCTCTTGCTCAGTCAATTTTTCATAGAGTAGCATCATTGGAGTTCTTAAGTTCTGGCCATGGACTAATTCTGCTGGACTGAACCCAGTGCTATTGTGAGTTACAGTTCTTAATGCAAAAAGGGCAGGAGGCAGTACTTTCTCCCAATCAGTTCCAGATTCTAAACAAAGTACTCTGAGTATCCGTTTCAAAGTCCTGTGCATTCTTTCAACTGGATTACTTTGTGGATGATAAACCGAACTTCGCACAACTCTAACTCCAAATTTCTCTAAGAATTCCGTTGTAAGTACACTCATAAATGACTTTCCTTGGTCAGTTTGTAGTATACGAGGAAATCCAAGTCTACTGAAAATTTGCAATAAAGCATCAATAATCGTCGTAGAATACAAATTAGGTGTAGGAACCGCGTCAGGATATTTCGAAGCTAAACATATTACAGTTATTATGTATTTGTTCCCTAGTGTACTGACAGGTAAAGGTCCACAAGCATCAACATTTAGCTTTGTAAATATTTCTGAAATAACTGGAACAATCTGTAAAGATGCTTTCTTTTTGTCTTGAGGCTTTCCAACTCGTTGACAGTAGTCGCAAGTTCTTACATAATCTTCGATATCTTTAAAGCAATTTGGCCAATAAAAAGTCTTAAACAAAGCATCTTTAGTTTTAGCTACCCCCAAATGAGTTGCAACAGTTTCATGACAAAAATTTTTTAACTGCTCACGAAACCTTTCCGGGACAACTAATAATTTTCTTTCAGTACCATTCCTATCTTTTCTTTTATAAAAAAGCATATTTTTCTCCAAAATAAATTTGCTATCTTTGCTATTTTTCTTTTTAGCTTCTTCGATAAGAGGTTTTAGCTCTTTGCTCTTCTTTTGTTCTTCAGAAAATGTCTTAGGAGAAGTTTTTATAAGCTCTTGTACTGAGACAGTTTGACATACTGGCAAAATTGAGTCTTCTTGGTTTTCTAACTTCTCTTCTTCTGATTTATTTTTATCTTTTTTCGCTTCCATTTTTTTGTTTTCTCTTTCTATACTATTGCTATGATTCTTTTCTACAGTTTCATCAGAAATTTCGTGCATTTCAGGTTCTTCATGAGAAACCTTCTCTGCTTCCAGAATTTTCTTCTGAGCTCTGGTTTGAACAGCATTAATCATATGCTCTTTCACTGCCTTTTCTTCTTTACAATGTTCAAATAAAGCGGCTGTTTTATTTCCTAACAAATATCTTCCTAAATCTACAGAGTCTCTTGAGACAGCAGCTTTAGTTATCACATGTCCCATTTCACAGTCTAATTCAATCTCTGCAAGAGGTAAACAGAATAGACCATCGTGTAAGGGCACCCGTACCCACACTTTTTCGTTCAGATACATATGCGGTTTGACATACCTTTGTGCAATTAAATCTATTGTCGCACCCGTATCCCTTAAAATTTCCATTTGTACGCCGTTTACTTTCCCCACACTAAGATAAGGCGTTATTGACAAATCTTGCCCAACTTCCACCTTAACATGAGAAATGATTTCTGGCGATTTCTTAAGTTTATCACATTGAGGACGAAGATGAGTGCTTGATCCACATTCGTAACAACGTAACGTTCTCTTCTTATCAAATTCTCTTTCTCTATGATTCCCAGTTAATGATTCTGATTTAATTGGCAATTTAGGCTTATTATCCTTACTTTCTTTCTTGTAATCAAAGTTATTTGAATTTTTAAATTGGGATCGAAAATTAGACATGGTCTTTTTCGGAAGTTCTTTCTTTTTAAAACTTTCTTTGATACTTTCATAGTCATCCAATTTCTTAGCCAAATCTAAAGGCGTCACAAAATTTAACCAATTGTCTAGAAAATGTTCTTTTGTTTCCGCGGACACTCGAAACTTTAACTGTTCTGTAATAATTAAATCTTTAAGTTGATCAAACTTTTCAACACCTAATTCTGTAATCCAGGCTGTAAAATAACTAGTGAGTTCCTGCGCATAATTCCTCCAAGATTTGTCTGGCGTTTTATGATGCCGATAAAAACATTGCTTCAGTTTCTCGCTATTCAACTTATATCTTTCTAATATAAGATTTTTAACAAAATCGTAGTTAATCGCATCTTCAGGCGATTCCCTAGCTAACATGTTTGTAACCTCTGTGGGCAAAACAGCTAACAAGTATGCAACCCATTCACTCTTCGAAACTTTAGCCATCTCTGCTCTTCTCTCAAAATTAATTAAAAAAAGACCCATCTCATCAGATTTTTCGTCGAATTTCGGAACAATTTGTGCCAACTGTATTTTTGGTCCGACATCAAACTTTCTTCCTGATCCATCGTTCTGTTCAGAAGTTCTTTGCAATTGCTCCAATTTTTTTAATTCTAGTTCATGTTCATGAGCTTCCTTAGCCATACGTTCTTCCCTTTCTTCTTGTCGAATTCTTTCTTCTTTTTCTTTCTCTTCTTTCTCTCTCTCTTCTCTCGTTTTCCTGTCTTCTATTATTCGGTCTAACATGAGTCTAACCTCTTCTTCCTTGTAAACTTCACTTTCAACAATAATTTTCTTAATTTCTGGAATCTTTTTCGAAAGATCAACTTCCAATTCCAATTCATCACAAATTTCCAACAAGTCTGCTCTTCTAGCTTTTGCTAAATATGCCATCTTAATTTTAGATAAACCGAAACAAAATCAGAATGCTTAATTTCTAATTAATAGAACTCAGAAGTCTCCTACTTAAACTAGCAACAAAACTTTTAAGCCGATATAATAAATTTTAATTAATAAAGCAATTCTAAAATCCACCTCTATCAAATTCTTAGTAAATTAAACACTGTGCAACTTTTTAAACATATTAAATAAGTAAATATGTAATTGTGTCAAAATACAATTAAGATGATAAAAGAATTTTTTTTTTTCAACATTCAGAACTATATTTTATTCATAACGCAATTAAAATTAAACAAATCAAACTAAGTAAATACGAGAATTTTTCTTAATTCTCAACCCTTTTTATGCAAGCATAACAAATTATCGCAAAAAAAAATATTTAAAATAACCCACTTAACATTTTCATTTCTTTACATGAAAAGAGTAAATTACAAAATATTCAACTCAATTTTTTTTTCCAAATGAAAATAACACTTTTATCTTTTACTCGATACTTATCAAGTTTTTATTTTTTTACATAAACTCAACAAACAAAACAGAATTATTTATTTTTCCGTTTTAAACTCAATAACTTTTTTCTTTAAAAATTAACAAAACAAATATCAAATCCACATTCATTTTGCAATCAGAATCAAAGAACGAAAATATCATCTATTCTATTTTTAGAATAAATAAATAATCAAATAAAGAAAAAACAGAATTTATCTGCCTTCCAACATTTTCTCTCGAACTTTGTAATTTTGGCATTGATCCAAATGACAAAACGGTAAGATAGAAATTTTATTTTTTTCAAAATTTTTTTCCTTTAAAGAATGAAATCATACCATTTTAACATTTTATTCAAAAGAATTATTACCATAACTATCCCCAAAAATATATAAATAAACTTTATTTATTATTATTTCAACTTTAAGAACAGATCTTAATATTTCTAAGATAAAATGCCTAAGAACACAATATTTTATAAAGAGAACAGCTTAATGAAATAATTTTCAATATTATTCAAATTTTTTTATTTGATTTGATGGGAATAAGTTCAATATATATCAGTACATGAAATATGCCCAATTAATCCGCGCTTTTTCTAAAGCTTGAAATTAATTTACGCAAGCAAATAAATCTAGTTAATCCAGATTAAAATAAATTTAATCGATAACAGATTTGATTCATGGTACTAATAAATACAAAAATATGGAACTGGCTTACTTGCTAGTTGCATCTTTACTTAAGAACACTGGTCATTTTTTCACCATGGAATCGAATCGTACCGAGCTGCCACCATCTTTACTCGTCTGTAATGTAGGAGACTATGGTATACTTTAACAATGAGCACAGTTGATAAATGAAGAGGCCGTCGGATGGTTTTTCTTGATTTAATATGACAGTCACAAAACACAAATTTACGAACACAAAACACAAAATATAATCGCGGTAACAATTTCTACTTTTTTTACTACATCACTCGTCGAGTCACCTTCACAACCAAAACAAAAAACACTCTGCGCGCTCACTCCAGCTTCTCGCTTCGGAGTTCGAAAAAACAGAACAATCTTCTATCCTCAGTTGACTACCGCCATCTATCGGTGGGAAAAATGTTAGTTTTCTGTAATGAATTAGTTCTTTACACTCTGTTTCTTTTTAAGATATGGCAACATAAAAATAAATCACTATATAAACTACCTATTCGGCGTTTGAAAATTGTTTTCTAAACGTACAACCATAGCATAATTATTAATATTAAACTGTTAATTGATAAAAGTTAATTGATACATTAGGAAAATTACATTATTTCGACTCAGTAATAGTAAAACGTTGCTCTTTTTTACCCGTTTGCCAAGAAGTGTTATGTGTTTTGCGCGTATCTGGGTATGTGGATTTCTTTATATTCTCGAAACATGCCAATGGCTGGATGGATTTTAATGAATGAGGTCTCAATCGATTCGTCTTAACCGTCCAATGGTTATAGGCTAGATTTTGTTTTTATAAATTTAAAATGTCCGCCGTAAAATAAAAAATGGCGGTAGAGACCAAAACAAAGTTTTTACGCACCATATTGAGTGGCATATCATTGGATAGGCTTTTCAAAATGAAGACGATGTGTCATTGACTATTTTACAGTCAGAAGCTCCTTTTAAATATTACACAACCTGGAAGTTGTGTAGGTAGGATCTCTAGCTTTACTGCAATTCTAACTTTCATAGACACCAATAGGCCTCATCAAAATAGTGTTTATAGATAAGAACTAACAATTAAACACAACTTAAAGGTCATCAGTACAAGTAAATAAAAACAAGTAATATAAAAATTTTGTTTTTAAAGTCAATTCCTACTTAGGTCATTAAAGAAAAAATTAATATAATCTCTTAAGCTAATATTAGTTTTTGTTGCATTAAAATATCTCAATTTGTTGATTTTCTATAAGCAAGTTGGTTTAGAATGGAATTCTATGGGAATTTGGCGAAATATTAGAGATATCGCCAAGTTGGCGTCACTTTTGGCGACTCATTTTGGCCGCCAAATTTGGCGATATATCACCAATTTGGCGACGAACTTGGCGGTATTTGGCGACAGAACAGGGTCCCCCCTATGGTAACCCCCCTTATAGATATGAAGATGCATTATATGCTTCAATAACCAATGGCCGCCATTTTGTTTCCATGCAAAACTAAAATTAATTAATTAAAATTTAATTAATTAATTTATATTTGAAAAAACTGTATTAACATCAATTGTCATCCAGTACAAGTTAAAAAAAAATTTCTTTCAACTTGATAGGATGAATAATGAGTATTTTATTAACGATTGAAAATTTGAGCAAGATATATAAATAAATAAATAAATAAATATAGGGAGAGCGTGAACTAATAGTAGGAATTGAAAAATAGGTAAGTCATGTAAAAAATAGTTCCACATTGATAAGAAATAATTAATTAGCTCGCTTTTTACGCAGTCGGGTTTTTTGATTTTTTAAATTTAATTTATATTTATTTTCTATTTATATTTTATTTTCTACTTTATCGTGTTTAAAATATCGCATTATTGCAGTTTCACAGCCAGTTGGCGTTTTTTGGATTGCATGGTTTTGCACATCATTGAATTTATTATGAATGCAACTTGCATACAATAGTAATGATAAGGATTAATTGTCGATTTATCACCTGTGGTGGGGTCAAGGAAATGTCTTAAAATTAAATTATTACTTTATAATTAAGTTCTAAAATATTAAAATGTTGTATTGTGGTCAGAAACGGGGCTTTTTATATAATTTTTTTTTAATTCTAGCATATTAATAAGTGAGATAAAAATCGATTGCAAAAGTACGTCCTCGCATTCGCATTCAAAAACCAAGTTCATTTAAATAAAAGAGTGTAACTGCTAGAAGAGAATTTACAAATGAAAAAGTAAAAATAAAAAAATAAAAAAATCAGTTTTAAAACAATATTACATTTATTATTATACCATTTATTGCATATTAATATATGTAACATACGAGAGTCATATTTTCCCTTTAACATTTTAAATACACTAAGTATATAAATTAACTTCTTTTAAATAACATTTACATCAATTTTCCTTCTAAGTTTCGTCTAAGAAATATTTTACAAACATAATATTTCAGCATCGCATTAAAAATTCATGTATTATCCCGGAAGAAAGATATGAATTGCAGTTGGACCGCAGCCAACGTATACGGCGGTTGTTTGTAACCGTTGCCAGGTAAATACCCATTTTCTCCAGGTAAGTCTAATATCAAATTCTAAGCGGCATTCACAAAGAAAAAAAATCGTAAAGCTTATGATGAAAATGGAAAAAAAAAAGTAATTTTTATGCGTAAAGTTTTGCGTTTTAATAAAATATAGGTTAAAAGAGTTGTATTTTTTTGGAGTTGGGATTATAAAATACATTAAATAACACATTAAATGTTGAAAAAATATTTGTAATAAAATACCAGTAGACGCATGCGAGGCTTTCTCACAGTAATCTTTCACTTTATTTTTCGATTAATTTTCTATTAATGTATAACTAACTGCAATTTTTTTAATCAAACACATTCAAATACATAAAAACACATTAATTAACATATTAAGGGCTGGAAAAAGATAAGTAAAACTGATTAATCAAATAGCTTGTTTAAACGAAACATGAGTGTACTATGTCAAAAGCCTGTTCAAAAACCTTTCGTATAATATCCCATTCATCGTTGTGTATGTTGCATGCACATAGGATAAGGGATGTTGACATCAGATATAATATGTATGTTGATACTTCATGTATAACGAAAATTCAGTATATAAAGTCAGATTTGTGCAAAATCCTATACAATGGTACCTCTTTCATCATTGTACGCTAAATATTAGTTGAGAAAAAGGGGTGGCAACAATAGAAATAATATATATGATTAAAGCGCTATAAGAATGGAGAAAAACATAATTCTATTGTGAAAACATGTATAATGATCACTTATAAACAGATTAAGTAAAATAATACTATAAAAAGTGATAAAATATCTTTATTAAGATTGACGATCGTTTCGTCGCACCGACGGCGACATTTTCAAAATCATTCAGATAGAAAATATTTTCACATAATTTAAAAACAATAAAGAAACTATACAGTGTCACGAGACATGATGCATAATTAAAAACATTGCAAATATAAAATTAAATTAAAATTAAATTGTAATAAAACACTCATACTACAATATATATTAAAACACACATACACACATAAATAACGCCTGCATTCAACAGTTAAAGGTATATATAAATATTATACAGACATACATACAATACAACAAACGAAACATGAGTGTACTTTATTAGTGGCTTTAATCGTAAATATTATTTCTATTGTCGCCACCCCCTTTTTCTCAAGTAATATTTAGCATACAATGATGAATGAGGTACCATTGTATAGGATTTTGCACAAATCTGACTTTATATACTGAATTTTCGTTATACATTAAGTATCAACATACATATTTGTTTATTGTATGTATTGTTTATTGTATGTATGTCTGTATAATATTTATATATACCTTTAAAATTAAATTAGTTATTTGTGAGCGTGGATTAATTTTCATGTAATTTAACAAAACAATAACATGGTAAATAAGGTCACGAGACAACATACATAATGAAAAACATTGCAAAACATAAAATAAAAATAAAATTATCTTAGCTATTTGCAAGTGTGGATTAATTTTTACTACTGTTACTAAAATTACATAGTATCTCTTTCCAAATTTTAGGTAAATCTAGGGACACTGAATCATTGCAAATATTCTTGTTGCGTAAAAATATCTCTATTGATCCTCGGATTATGGATGGTAAATAAAATCTTGATGCATAAATTAACTTGCTATTTTTTAAATCGATCCGTAAAGGTTCTTCTCTGCATAATCTGGCCAAAGCTGTGGTTCTTCTGTTATATTTGATGTCTGCTATATGTTCTTTTATTCTGGTTTTAAGTTTTTTTACTTGTCATACTTGTATAAAACTGCTTTGTTCCATCTTCTTTGGTGAAAGGTATTTCGTATACTCCTGATAACTTGTTTGACTCTATTGGATCTATTTTCTTGCATACTATATTTTTTAATTTCATAGAAGGTTTTGCGACTAGGGAGATATTGAATTTATTGAGTTTATATTTCAAACGTTCGAAGAAACCAGGAAAATATTGTAAAGTGGATAACATGGAATTTTGTGGATTGAAATTTCTTTTCTTTTTATTCTTCAAGCTCTTAATTAATTTTTCTATGGTGCTTTCTTTGTATCCATTGTTTCTTGCAATATCATATATTTTATTTATTTCATTATTTAACTGCTCGGGTGTACAGACTGTGAAAGCTCTATGAATAGAATGTCTAAATGTAGAATTTCTACACTCTAAATTAAAATGTCTGAAATTCAGACACTTAAGTGTCTGAAATGGAGTGTTCAGTTTTCAGACATTTTAAATGTCTGAATTTTTTCAGACACTTTTTGCGTCTGAATTTCAGACACTTCAAACGTCTGAATCGCATCCATTTTTTTTGTAAGCATCATACGTAGCCATGTTTGACCACGTTGAATCCTGGAAAAATATTTGGCTGTGGTCCTGCCCCTCCCCCCCCCCCCAATACAGCCTGATTTTTTTTGTGCTCTCAGTTTTGGTATACAATTTTCGTTACGTTGATAATTTAAATCTTTTACGACATTGTACTGATTATAATCAATATCTTGAACTTCAGGAGTAGAACAAGATTAAAAAACAAAAAATATTTATCTAAATATTAGATTTTTTTAAATTTATTTTGTTTTTAACCTTATTTTACTTTAAAAGTTCAAAATATTGATTATAATCAGTACAATTTCGAAACAGATTTAAAATATAAGCTTTACAAATATTGCACATCAAATTTGGGGGCACTACAGTCGTAGGGGGACGGGGCACTTCCCAGTTTGCCCTTCCTTTAATCAAGAAGTACTTTTGCAAAAAACGCAACACTGCATTATAGTTGTCTAAATTGAGATGTCCGATATTCGGGAGTATCCGTTGTGGAGGTTAATGAACATTCTCGAATAGCGAACACCTCTATTTAACGAATACTTTTTTAATCAGCAGACATACATATTTGTATATTTTTACCTCAAAAAAGTAGACATCTCCAATTATCGGACAAATTCCGCGTTCCCGAAGTGTTCGCTATTAAGGGCTTTTAAGGTACATAGATAAATATATATATATATATTTTATAATCTTGTCCTACTCTAAAAGTTCAAAATATTTATTATACTCGGTTGAATGTGGAAAAAGATTTAAAATATCAGATGTACGAAAATTGCAAAAATCCCCCCCCCCCCCCCAAAAAAAAATGAAAATATAAAAAAATATATTGCCACATAGGCAATTTTACATATACATCACTTGATAATCACAACAGCCATTTAACTATGAATAATGAAAATAAATAAATAAATATTCTACTTTAATAACATTGGGGAAAAAATGACTTTGGTATTTTGTTAAATATATTTGCGTTTTTAAACTTGTCCTACTCTAAAAGTTCAAAACTTTCATTATAATCAGTGCAAGATTTAAGATATCAGCTTTACAAAAATTCATGCAAAATCCCCCCCCCCCCCCCCAAAAAAAAAAAAATGAAAATACTTATTTAAAAATTATGTTTTAAAAAAATTTATATTTCCACATGGGCAAGTTTTTATGTAGATCAGAGGGTACTCACAAAAGCTATTCAACTATCAATAAAAACAAATAAGTACATATTCTATATTAAAAACATGAGGAAAAAATAACATGATTTCCAAACTTCTTTCGTCTTAAATATATACAGTAACATCTGTCATTTTTGTATTTTTCGTATAAGTGCATATAAATAAAGTTACCACAATTTTAAATACGAAATCTAGTTAGAGGTTTTTACTTTTTCCCATTATAAATTTCAAATTACTTTTTTATTAAAAATAATAAAAAAATCAGTATTAGAGTTGATTGCAAATCAAATACATATGTATATTTTTACAGGCAGCTTCATATAATAGACGAGTCTCATTTACTTTATTTATCTTTTTTTAATCTGCGGTTTTATGCCAGGAAGTAAGAAAGCATTAGGTCATCTTTCAAAGTTTTTTTTTATCTTTACTTCCTTGTGGCCGTCATTTACTGCGAGATAAAAATTGTCCATTGAAACTAAGAACTGACATTGAATATATAATTCGTAATAAAAAAGAACGTCATAAGTTTAAAAATATATACTTCTAGAATTAGTGGGGTTTTTTGCGAACAGATTCAAAACTAATTAAATTTCATGCAGGATTTTGTTTAGTACAATAAATAAAATCATAAAATACACTAATTTTACTACTATAAAGAAACTTACTTGAGTTGCTGCAGGAGGTAAGAAATATTCCTCGATTTGAAATTTTAAAAACTACCACAACCACAGTGAGGGAGAAAGACTTTCATCAGTTTAAAAGGTAATCCATAATACATCCGACTAGCCATATTTAAAGGATGAGATGTTTCATCCTAAAAACAGGATCCGCCAGACAAAAGTTTCTTTTTTTTGCCAGCTTCGACAGGACGAAGATGAATAACACAATATTATTGATATAAATTGATACGAGTTAACACTAAGCCCATTGCACACGCTTTGTAGAATTTCCGGGTGTATTCTTCAACCGTCGTCTTCTTCTGTTCTGTGTCTATCCCGCCCTTGTATCGACGACAGCTTCTAAGAGACATTTGATGCCGAGCACACACGTCAGATGTATGTATTCAATAAATACATAATCCAAGTTAATACGAATTAAAATCACAGTACTTCACATTTCGCAAAAAACGAATTAAAATACACGCGTACATAAAAAGAAACTTTGTTTGAATTACAACGTATACCACTTCGAACGAAGACATCTAAAACGCATGCGCAACTGGGAGTGCTAGTGCCCCCTGGTGGTTATTGCGTTGGAAGAATCAAAAATTAAGACACGTTTAAAGCAATGAAGTGTCTTAAAATAAGACGTTTGCGGATATTTTAGACATTATTCTCAGTTCGTTTACACCATGGTCATAGTAAGACGCTTATGTATCTTAAATTAAGACATCTATAGTGTCTTAATTTTCAGATTAAGACACTTAAGTGTCTAAAATTCTTTTTCAGTCACATATGTGTCTAAATTTAAGACGCTTCTATTTGCAGTGTATTATAAGAATAATTCTATTGTTTTATATTTCATTTGTTTTATTAATATTTTTACTAATATTTTAGCTATTTTTTAGAATACTAGGCTGCTCTAAAGTCTAAGAGATACCCTTTCCAAATGCTGCCTAGATCCCGTAGTCTAAAAAAACACGCCATTTTTTTAATAAAGATTCCCTGATTACGGAAGATTGAATGATATTATCACAGCCAGTGGTGATCTTCTCTAATGAGGTTGCCATTCATTTCTCTTTGATTGGGGGGATTATTTTGCTTCCATCGCGCTCTTCCGTCGGTGCTTCTCCATCGCGATAGCTGACGTTTTATTTCACAATTGGTTAAATTGTGTCCATTTTTATGAAGTTAGAATACCTCGAACATAATGAAGTTGATATGCATCTCTGAGGAAGACTAAAATATTCTTTTCCAGAATATAAGAATAAGTAGCATTTATAGTTCGATTACAGGGATGCAGAAAAGAATTCCATTACATTATGATATATGAGGGAAATCGTTTGTTATGCATTTTAATCATGTTATGAAATTTCAAACATAATAAAATAAAACTAATCGGATGTACCAATCCCAAAACTATCTTCAATCTCATACATGTCAATACCTCAAAATTCGTTATCACTGTGCCAGAATTAAATGGCGATCTATGATTATCATGAAGATTCTAAAAACATGAAATTCCGTGCATTAGTTCTTGAGATATGACTATCGCTGAAATCGTGTAAATCCAGCAAAATGCGGCATAGCATCACCACCTATAGGTTGATTTACACCAGAATCTAATCATCATCAACTTACGTGAACGTCTAACTGAATATGAAGTTTGGGGGAAATGCATGCATTAGTTCTTGAAATAGAACTATTGCACAAATCATGACAAATGCAGCATAGCAGCTACCTGTTGAGCGATTTACACCAACACATAATCAGCAGCAATATTAATCAAGACATACTTGAATCTGAAGTTTGATGAAAATTCGTGCTTTGGTTCTTGAGATAGAGCTATTGGGTAAATCTTGCAAAATGCAGCACAACAGCGCCACCTATTGGGCGATTTACACCAACACGTAGTTTAAACACGTTTACACCTACACGTCATCATTTCATACCAAATTTGATGAAAATGTATGCATTAGTTCTTGATATAGAGCCACTGCGGAAATCGTGTAAATCCTGCAAAATGTAGCATAGTACCTGTTGGGCGATTTACACCAAAACGTAAACAGCACCAACTCATATCAAGGACTAACTGAATCTGAAGTTTTATAAAAATCCGTGCATTAGTTTTTGAGATAGAGCTATTGCGGAAATCCTGCAAAATGTTGCATAGCAGCGCCACCTGTTAGACGATTTGCACCAAAAAACTAATCAGCACCAATTTATTTCATAGACTACCTAACTATAAATTTTTATTAAATTCCGTGCATTAGTTTTTGAGATAGAGCACCCACAAAATTTGTGTCGCATACAGACACACATACAGACTCACAGACAGGCATTTTGTAAAAACATGTTTTTTGAGACCTCTGACCCCTAAAACGTGTAAAGCCGTCGAAAATTTTCAGGAATCAAATACTTTCTTATTGTGGAAATAGAAGAAAGTTAAAACGATCACAGAGGTGTCTTACACTTTGTTTTCGATGGATTAAGGAGTGCGGAATCTGAAAACGACTATAACGATTTTGATTAAATTTCGTGTCCTGTCTTTTTTGGTTACGGGAAGACCATTGGGCTAGGTCACACATTCGAGAAAATGCGATTAGGGGGTCATTTTGGAGTAACTATGGATCAATGCATTTCCACAGGAATGAAATTTGAAACAGTTATGACAGAAGTTTGTTACAAAGTTATTGAACAGTTGGCAGCAAACGAAGTCGCAAAGTTGCCAACATTTCGCCAAATTTCACGATATTTGGCGAAATATTGGTGATATTTTGCGGTAAAATCGACTTTTAAGATAACCAATTACAAAACACATACTTGGCGCCAAATGAAAGAATGTCGCCAAATTTCGTGATTTTGGGGCGACATTTGGGAAAAAAAATCGCTTTCAGCATCTGAAGGACTTTTCTAGAAATTTCCAAATAGGAATCGAGATACATGATTCAATCAATCAGAGTCCAACTAAAAATGTAGTTTGGGAGGATGCCCTTTCGCTGTAAATATGCATGGAATGTAAAATTTAAAAATACATAGATTTAATATTGATTGTTTCTGTAAAGAACACTGTTTTTAAATAAAATGCTTTATAGCAATAATATAGCAGGAATTTAATATTATATAGAGTTGAACACAAACCTAATTTTAACAGAGCTAAGTTCGATCTTCCCCGCCAGTTTTCATTTACAGAGACAGACAAATGAATCCGGTTTAGAGAACGGACTACGATCGATTTCATTGTATGAAAAAAAATGAGATTTCTTACTAATATTTTATTAGTGTTGGAATGTGTTTCATAATTGCCTGATGCATGATTTTTCGCTCTTATTAAAATATGCCAAGGATTTTTAGCTCACCCTGTACAATTTTTCGCAAAAATTTTACGAATATTACATCCACTGAATTTCCATTCAAATTTAGAATATGATTTAATAGTATGAAACTCGTTTAGAAAAGCAAAATGTCTGAATGTCTTCTTAAAGTACTGACAAGAGAATCACTTTCGGTGCTGCGCGCACCTAGCTTCGAGACCTGGTGCATTTTGTAGCCATATACATAAAAGTTAGAGAACCGATAAATTTTCTTTGTTAAAATAATATTTGATATACATTTTTATTTTTTTATTATTGGATTTTCCTTTGTTTATTTCATGCCAAAACTGAGTTAAATCGCCAAATATGGCACTACAAATTTTTCGTCCGCTTTATCCCTGGAGTTTATGTTCGGTACATATTAGAATATAACATAGTAAAATCAAATTGCGATTTGTTTCATAATTGATAGCATAAGAAACAAGAATTAAGGTTTTTTTTCTATGCAGACGATAAATGTATAAATGGTAAATATATATCTGTTAAAAACTTTCAAGATCAATGAAAACCATTTTTTTAGTGAAATACGAAATAAGCAAACAATTTCCTTTTGAAGTCGGATAGAATAAAGTTGAGAATGTTTGGAATGAAATGTTGTATTAACTGTTGTGTCTTTTGGTAAAAGTAATCATAAAGTAAATTAATATGCTCATACAATTTAGAAAATTTACTGTGACTAATAAGGTCAGACATTACTATTTCTAATGAAGTTCAAACCGCTGCTCCCACACGACAAGCAGCCATGAAATTCGTCGAGAGTTGCCGGAAAGCTCTACTTTTGAATAAACGCCTACTTTTCCCCCCGCCAAAAATGTGAATATAATGTTGTAATTTTCCAAAATCAAATTCGTAGGTACTTGAAGGAATTTTTAAACTTTTTTTCAATGTTTTATACTTATTATTGACTAATTTGCATTTTTAAGTACTTTCCTTAAAAAAAAAAAAAAAAAAAAAAATGTATGTTAATAGTACAATAAGTGGTTTCGAAAACTGCATTTTCAGAAAGTTATGATGCTATAAAATCCAAAAATATGATTTTAACAGAATTTTTACTTTCTTCTATCTTTAAGAAAGTATTGGATTCGTGAAAAATTTCGACTTCCGGTTTTCGACGTATTTATACATTTCAGAATGCCCAGAACACGATTTGATGGTTTTTAGAAAATGTCTGCCTGTGAGTCTGTCTGTCACTCTGTTACTCTGTGAGTCTGTATGTGACAAAAATTTTGTGGACGCTCTATCTCAAGAACTAATGCACGGAATTTCACAAAACTTTATATTTAGTTAGACCTTGATATAAACAGGACCTGATTAGTTTTTGGTGAAAATCGCCCAACAGGTGGCGTTGCTATGCGGCATTTTTCACGATTTCTGCAATAGCTATATCTCAAGAACTACTGCACGGATTTTCATAAAACTTCAGATCAGTTAGTCCAGGATATAGTTTTGTGCTGATTACTTTTTTGTGAAAATCTCCCAACAGGTGGCGCTGCTATGCTGCATTATTCATGATTATCGCAATAGCTCTAACTAAAGAAAACATGCACGAATTTTCATCAAACTTCAGATTTAGTTAGTCCCTTATATAAATTAGTGCTGTTTAATTTTTGGTGTAAATCTCCGAACAGGTAGCGCTGCTGTGCTTCATTTTCACGATTTTCGCAAGAGCTGTATCTCAAGAACTATTGCAGGGATTTTCATCAAACTTCAGATTTAGTTAGTCCTTGACATGGATTGACGTATAAATTAGTGCTGTTTAATTTTTGGTGTAAATCGCTCAACAGGTGGCGCTGCTATGCTGTATTTTTTGCGATTTCCGCAATAGCTTTATCTCAAGAACTAACGCTTAGATTTTCAACAAACTTCAGATTAAGGTATACCTTGATATCATTTAGTGCTGTTTAGTTTTGGTGTAAATCACTCAACAGGTAGCGCTGCTATGCTACATTTTTCAGAATTTCCGCTGTAGCTCTATCTCAAAAACAATTGCACGAATTTTCGTCAAACTTCAAATTCAGATATACTTTGATATGAATTGGTGCTGAATTGATGTAATTTCTTGTACTATTTAAATGATTTAATTGACGTGATTTATATAGTAGAAAGTTTTGTGATGGCCACAACATACTAGTTTTTTATCGATTCTCAAACTTCCTAATATAAGGCTTAAACACCAGGTCTGAATTATAGGCGCGAGCAGCACCAGAAGTGGCCCCCTTGTGAGCATGTTTCTACATAGCAATCTAAAGGCAAAAGCCTTGACCTCCGCCCACTGCATCATGCATAAAAAAAAAAAAAAAAAAAAAAAAAAAAATACATAAATACGAGTAGAAACCTGTCGAATCGAACGAATGAAAATGTTTAAAACTATTTATTTATCGAATTTGTAAAAAAGGCACACAAAAAATTATGATAAGTAATCAATCTTATATTGGCTGACCTAACACTTAAAACAAATATTATTTTTATCTAAAGTTTAATTTCAACTTTGCAAATTATTAAGCTTTATTCCTATACCTAATCAATAACATGCAACTAAGATGAGAAATTATAAAGTCTCAATTTCAGTATCAACGGAATAAAAGAAAACTAGAAAACAGGAATGCTGCCTTTTCAGAATTTAGTGTCGCCCCTGATGAAAAAAAAAATATATATATATGTATATATAAATAGTACAAAACATATTACAATTTTAAGACTTGCAACACATGCTTTTATTTTATGTAAAATGACGTCATTCCCATCCGCTTAAGAATGCCACATACGATCCACTCTTAAAGATCTACAGTAAAGTATGCATAGGACGTCACTATCGCGGAATAATACACAAATGCAGCAAAAAGATGCCGCCATTAAAGGAACTCGACAAAAAAAAAAAAAAAAAAAAAAAAAAAAAAAAAAGCTGTCTAATGATTCATAGCATAGGCCTTCATTTGTTTGTAACATTAGACACTTAAAATTAAATATAGTTTATAATAGCTCCCTGTTTTAATATAAATCATTCGTTTATATTTTTTTCAAAATAGCACGTATTTTAATTACATTTTCTTTCGGCTGTTATGAAAAAATGGCAACAAAAATATATAATTAATATTTTACAACTATCTTCCCTTTACTTTCTACAGAAATGGAGTACTTCCGTTGCCAATATTAAGCAAAGGGCTTCAAAAACCACAAAAAATTAATATTTAAAAAATAAATGGAGATGCAGCTTTCAAACAAATGGCATTTAAAAGTACTTTTTTTTCCAATACGATGGTATAAAAATTGAAAATGTGTGATGCTTAGAAGTTAAAAAAAATTGCTATTGAGTATTTAATCGTACTGCTTTGTTTTTCGGCTGGCTTCTGTAAGGTAACGTTATTTTTTGGAGATGTCACAAATTAAGCTGGGAGGAAGAAATAGCATACCGTACCGGGGGCTAATAAAACGAAAAATTAAATGTAACAGCTTTATAAGTAAAAATGCTTTTTTATTAAATTGTGACGTCATTCTCTGCCCAAACGTTTTTAAAAAAAGTTATTTTTAATTCTAGTACGAAAATGAGAACCTGTAATGATATATTAATTCCCATTTTATCCCTTCTCGCTTCAACAATGGAAGTAACCCGATTGCCATCAATATGAAGAAATTTCATAAAGGGCTTTTAAAATTAAAATTAAAATAGAAAAAGGATATTATTTTGAAAAATAGCGAATGCGGGCACATCTAGAAATAAAATAAAAAAAAATAATTATCAAAATTGGTTCAATAGAAAACTCAAGCCAGATGACTAAAAAAAACAGCTCTGTCTTTTAAATATATCTAACTACATATAACTCCTTCAGAAAAACAAAATGTCTGAATGTCTTCATAAAGTACTGAGCATGTTTCTAACAATACAAGGAAAAAATCCTTGACCTCCGCCCACTGCTTCATGCATATAAAGAAAATACATAAATTTTAATTTTTTATATATCATGTTGAAAAAAAAGAAAAAAGAGTTATTTTTCTTCGAGATAT
The DNA here is from genome assembly GCA_963932465.1 of Maratus speciosus. Taxonomy (NCBI): domain Eukaryota; kingdom Metazoa; phylum Arthropoda; class Arachnida; order Araneae; family Salticidae; genus Maratus; species Maratus speciosus. The sequence goes on from OZ010789.1 coordinate 236,695,444, forward strand.
AAACTATTATTCTGTTACTTATTACTTGAAATACTGAGTGTTGCTTGGTTCATTGCCAGTATTTACTGAAAGCTACTGGCGCCGGACACTTACATAAAAAACAACGACAGTCAAAAAATGACAAATTCTTAGATAAGAACGTCTGAATTTTTTTTTTTTTCCGGTTTCCTTTCTTTTTCTTGAGTGCGTGCAATTTGAGACAGTTTTGTGTTTGCAGACATGTTGATGAATAACAATATATATATTTTAACTCTACGCGTTAGTTATCCAGACATATAAACATTGATATATATATATATGGAAAAAATTGAACATTTCTCTTCCAAATAACTGCATAGGAAAGATATATAGCTACCAGTCAATAGTAAATATTGTTTATTTTTAATTGCTATTCATAAATTATGATTAGGGCGTCGTTTCGAATTAAAAATAATAGAAACTTTTAAAATTTACTTTATGACCCTTCAAATCTAATTTGAAGTGCTATTCTGAGTTTACAAAACAATTTAATCGCAGTTATTGAATTTGTTGTCTTTTATACAAGCAGTTTTAAAAAATAAAACAATCAGAGTTTTGAGCTCATAATGTTTACTTGAATTTTATATTTTAACTAGAAAGGTAGCCCGTCAAAAATGACGGAAATTTAGATATAAAGATATATACAACTCATGTGCAAGAATATGAGTTTTCTCGCTTGTTCCGCAGTGATAGATGAAAATAACACATTTAAAGAACAAAACACATTTATGAAAAACTGTGTACAGTAGAAGACCACTAATCTGCACAGTTTGGTTCCAAGTGTTATGCAGATTTGAGGCTTTTTGCGGTCATGTCTATTCAATCTTTGTTTACATTTTTTTAAATTCATATATTGGACAATTTAGATTGTTAATCCTTAAAAATAAATAAATTTCACACTTGAAGTAAGGTAAAAACTATTAAATTATCGTATACGATTTCATGAAATGGTATTATATGGTATTATATGTGTGTGCTTCACGATCTTGGTTACGACGTTGGCGAAATTGGCTGCAACTTGTCATAATCCTAATAGTGTCGGCCGCTATAACAAAAATGTAACGAGTTTTTAGCAAAATTTCTGATATAAAGTAGTTTTCAAAAACTTGTGTAAAATTGCAGGCCGTTCTCATGTTACGTCAGTCCTAAGAATAATATTTCTAACACGAAGCGTTTCCATGTATATATGAAATTTAGAAAAGCTTCTCCAAAAGAAAGGTCCTGAAATGACATTGTAATTCCTCTAACTTCAAAGTTTAATCGGGCTATGATGTTGTTTACTGAAATCTAATAAATACAGTTATTTTGAATATTACAACAGAATTAAATAGTTAAACTTATTTAACTTAAGCCCGCTGTTACTTCCCGATGTTATTTTTTACTATTAAGAAGGAAAATTATTAAAATTTTTCAAATCATGCATTTATAATTTTTTTCCGTCTTTAATAACTAAATAATGAAAAAATATGCTTTTGTTCTGAGCTCATAAATATGACAATAAAATAATGTAACTAAGAGACATTGCAAAATTAAATCTTTGTGATTTCAAACCACAAACAAACGATACCGCCACCATTTTACCTACTATGATGTCATTAGAATATTGTCCATTGATTGTTGGAGAACTTACTTTATGAATGATTACCTCAATGATTAAAAAATTTTTAAGTTTCACGATGAATGAATCACTTGTGTTTGTTTAGGTTTGTGGAATGAGATATTAAGCTGTGAACCTATTTTCAATTAAAATTATCCAAGGATATATGTATTTTTAATTGAAATTAAAAACAATGCTTTGATCTCGAAAGAAAAAGTTTTAGTTTGCATAATTGGTTATTTCTGTTAATTATTTAGGTACTTTTCCATTATAGCGCATTTTTAAAAAAGCTTCGCGCAATTCGGGCATCAGAAAGTGAGATATGTTGCTAAAATATATAAACAGCTGTGAAAACAAAGCTAATGAACTTTTATTTTTGTTTATATATGCACTTATATACATAAAAAATCGTTTCTAAATATATATAATATTTTTTTATATACAAATTACGGCACAGATTTCAGATATGAACCGGGATACCTAACTGGCTCCAAAATAGTGTTATTTTGCTTGCTATGGTAACCCGGCTATTGTTTTTTATTTACTAATAAATTGTTTATTTACTTTTATTTTCTGTTTTTAATTATATAAACTGTTTTGTTCTATAGCTATTTTTCAAACTTTTATTTATTTATAGTTATTTCCTTTTCAAAATGATAGCAAATAATTAAAAAATATATAAGTAACTGGTATTCGAAAGCGAGATTTCTGCCAAATTTGCGCCAGAGAAAAATCACGCCAACCCCGATGCGTATATGACATCTGTGCAAAAATTACGGCACAGATGTCATATTCGCCCCATATTGGCACGATTTGTTTTCTGACGCCAATGTCATATACACACCGGGTACTTAACTTTCGCCAAAGTGTCGTTATTTTGCTTGATATGGTAACCCGGATGTTGTTGTTTATCCTGTTGATGCTTTCGCCAAATTGGCGTCGGAAAAAAATCGCGCCAATATGGGGCGAATATGACATCTGTGCCAAAATTACTTCTGTTTATTATAAAAAATGGGTAAATATTTTTTTTTACATTAAATAAAGGTACTTGTTAGTTATCCCGTCGACCAAATTACTGTCGCCAAATTGTAAGATTAAATGCCAATAATGATTGACATTAAACATGATTATGTGTTTCTTACGTCATCAAGTGATTTTTAATTCGACGTTATATTTGTATTTTTATTAATGTTTTGCTATTTTAATTGATCTTTCGTTGTTTAAAATAAAAATTATGTCAATTTGTATAATTTGGCGAGTGGTTTGGCGATTTATATAATTTTGCGAAACTGGTCGACGGGATAGCTAACAACTACCTAAATAAATTGCATACATATGAAAAAAATTGCTTGTGAGTATGAAGCAGTAAATAGGTTGTCAGAAAATGCGTTGGCAAACTTCTTTCTCGCCAAGCAACTTTTCTCCGAAGTATTGTACATAAGCAATGATTGCTAGAAATGCATTTTTAATTATGATATGCGCTTTTATGTTTCACTACATTTATGCATACTATACTGTGTGTATAAATGCTACAGTTCATATGCAGGGCTACACAAAAGAATTCGTAAGGGTTACTGAGTATGAGAGTAAATTGCTTAAAGGTGGTTTTTAAAGGAGTTATGCGTTTTTACGCTGAACTGCATTTAGTTTACTAAGAAATGTTTGTAGAATGTAGATAAAATGATATACAGGGTCACGCAAAGAATTGGATACATAACCGTCTATGGATGATAATATCTGGAAATGTGATTTCAGTAGTTTTAAGAGTTGTTTAAAGTAAATTTTTGCTAAATAGTGGCATGTAATAACTATTGGCTATGGACGGTACCTGCTGAAATCATTTTTTAAAAATTTTTATGCGTCTTCTAAAATGTTTACTTAGTTATCTTATTTCCCCAAATAACGAAGTTTTGTTAAAACATTCAGGATGTGTTGGAAAGTGTTTCATATTCTATGCTTAAGGCATGATTTTTCTTTCTTCTTTAGTCTTATTTTGCATTTATTTTATTTTAATTTTTTAGTCTTATACTGCTTTATAGAAACTTTGGCACAGTTGTCATATACGCCAATTTGGCGAAAACATCAACAGCATAAACAACAATATCCGGGTTACCATATCAAGCAAAATAACGACACTTTGCCGCCAGTTAAGTACCCGTTGTGTATATGACATTGGCGTCAGAGAAAAATCGCGCCAATATGTGGCGTATATGACATCTGTGCCGAAACTTTAATATTTAATTTTTAAACTCTTCGCTCCACACCCCTTACATATAGTACAAACTATAACACAGATAGCGTAAAATAATAGACAGTTTGATACTTTTCCACTGTAGGAGATTTGGCGTTTTTTTTTAAAAAAAAAGCTTGGTGTAATTTGGGCATGAGAAAGTAAGATTTGGGTTCTTTTCCGTTATACGGATACCTTTGTCGCCAAGCGTAACAGATGGCGCAAAATGAAAATCACGTGAATTGAAGCATTTGAAAAATAAAAGAAAAAACGGTACTTTTCGGTTAGCCGGGCGCCAGTGTTATATATACATATATATGTATATATAAATGTATGTATATATACATATATATTTACATATATCTATATGTGTATATATACAATATGTGTATATACATATATATTTATATTTACATATTTGTATGTATATAAATATGTATATATATAGCACTGACGCCCGGCTAACCGAAAAGTACAGAAAAAACATTGTCGATACTAAAGTGAGCATTTAAAAAATATAACATTTGAAAATTCCAGACTTTTACGAACTATTTCATTAAATTACAATTATATACTTAAAATAAGTGAACAAATAACTGTTTTAAAATAAAGCAATAAAATAAAACTCATATTAAACTGCTGGCATAAAATTACAAATATCTTTTAGCATTTTGAAATAATTGGCGCATTAGCATACGTTTTGGCATGGTGTCCGTATAACGGAAAAATATCGAGATTTGTTGTCAAATCATATAAACAGCTATGAAAACAAACTTGATGAGCGTTTTTGTTTGTTTTATATGTTTATTTTATATGTATATTATTGATGTTTTTATGTACAAATCACATCTGTTTCTTTATAAAATTAGAGAAACGTCTTTTTTATATTAAATAAATCGTATAAATATCGAAAAAAAATGCGTGTGTATATAAAATGAAACAGTGGATAGGTTCCCGGAAAATATGTTGCCAAATTTTCCTTTTTCGCCAAGGCATCTATACTGGAAAAGTACCTAAAGCACATTAAAATCGCGCAGTTAGGAGCTCACACAGTACAGCGTCGTCTATTGGCGGTTATTTTATTAGTAGCATCGGGAGAAAGATGTAAAGATGTACTTTAAATTCTCACTCATAGATTTTGAAGAATATCTTAAAAGAGCGGAGTTTAAATTAAATTTCGGTGACTTCCTTTATGAAAGATTAATGGTTTTAAATGGGAATTTCGCCAAATTAGCCAGCTATCACCCAGTTGGCTAACATTTGGCGCTACTGTGGTAACCTGCATTAGTTTTTTTTTTTTCAACAATTGCTCATTTCAATGAGGCGGTCCTACCGGAATCGTGAGGGACACACAGAGACTTGGATTTTATATAAATAGATTGTTTTCTGGTTTTAAAATGTGTTAAATAATTATGTTAAAAATATATTTGCGATCGTTGCAATATTTTATACATTACTTCGTCCGAATCAATGATATAGTCATTTTAAGAGATTAATGCCTATTAAAGAAAGCATGCATTTTTCCAGGGTATCCTCCACACGTATAAGTACATTTCTAGAATAAAAAAAAACTTATGATTTATGTGCAATATAAAATTTTCGTTTCTTATTCGTACTTTCCAATTATTGTTGCTGTATCGGTTCCTTTCTTCTATTTAGACTAGAAGAAAGTATTGTACTAGAAATTGTTTTCGACTTCCTATTTTCGACGGAATTTTCGCGTTTTAGGGGTTTTAGGGGTCAGAGATGCCAATGTTTATACAAAATGCCTGTCTGTCCGTGTGCCCTCTTTCTATTATCGAAAAGTGTAATAAATTATGCATAGAATTTGTACCAAATTTCACATATATGTTTTTGGCTACAGCCAGCAAATCCCAGTTGGATTTGGGCATATTCTGCCGGAAGGGGACGCTGCAATAGTGATTTTAATGTCTTTTTCATTATTGTATCATCGGAAAGTGCACAATTTATGCATAGTACTGAATCAAACTTCATATATATGTTTTTGGCTATGGACCTCACGTCCTAGTTGAAAATGGGGATATTCCCCGAAAAGCGACGCTGCGGAAGCAATTTTTGCGTAATTCTGCTGCACAACGGCTGCTCGTGCATCGACGGGCACTTAGCATACAGCCAACCCAGCGATTCGTATGTAGCTGATGTACAACAGAATAACAAAAAAGAAAACGTTGATTGCCTTTCTATGCTCTCCTGTACTGTTACCTGTAAATTATTTTAGGTAGATTTCGTATGGAATACTACCTATTACATTCTCCCCTATGTTGGAATAGCTAAAAATTTTTGCAGATCTACACCGATCATGACCCATAGAACCCAAAACCAAACTCAGTAAAAAGTTTTATTATCTATACACACACACATATGTATATATATATATATATATATATATATATCACAGTCTTCTGGACAAGATAATTTCCATAATTATGCACAAATCTCTTCCAAACTGATACATAAAATCAAGGGGCGTAAAATCTCGGTCAAGTTCGTTAATGGGCAAAATTGGACCAAGGGAATGGAAATAGGGAGGGGTTTTGTGAAAACTGAAAAAAACCGATAACTTCTTAATTTTTGTAAATATCAAATCAGTTTAAAGTTTTCATCACTTCTAAAAATTGGGTCAAAAATTTATGTATCACAGATTTTTGATAAAATTAAAAATGGGCTCAAGGGGTGCAAAAAAAAAGTGTTTTAGGGAGAACAAATTCATAACTTCTTCAATTCTCAAGATATCAAATCCAATTAAATTTATTGTAAATCTTCTTAATGTTATCTACAACTTTTATATTGACAAGTTTTTGATAGGACCAATTCCTACCGCAAAAGAAATTAAAAACGAAAACGAAAAGGGGGAGTTGAAGAAGAAAAAGTCCATAACTTCGTCAATTCACAAGATATAAAATCCGCATGAACTTATTATATACCTTCTTAATATTACCTACAACATTTATATTGACAAGTTTTTGATAGAACCAATTCTTACAGTATAAACAAATTAAAAATATATAGCTGTTGAAGAAAAAAATCATCGTATTAAGGGTGTTTTAAAATCCAAACTGCTTATTTTCCGACTCATTTTTAATTTCATTTTTGCTTTCAAATGCATCCAATTGGTTGATTCTCTTATTCAGAAACCATATAACGCACCAGAATGATCGAGTTTTTGATAGAAGCAGCATATATTTCAAAAAATGATGTCAAAGGGGGCATTTTGAAACGAATTTCCCGAAGCTATTGTGTTAGAAACGAAAAATATTGTCCTACTGAGAAAGTAATCGTTTATAAATCAAATTTTAATTAATTGAACGAAAAATAAAAACACAGGTTGCTTATAAATCTCTTCAGAAATCACGTCAGCAAGTTTCATATTTTTTCTATTAAAAATGAATCTGAAAATGTGCCAGAAAATTTCGAGTTGTTGAGCATGGAAAAGTATTTTTTTTAATACCACCTTAACATGATTCTGATAAAACTATCTCTTATTTAAAAATGAAATAAAAACTCGTCAAAACTGGCCAGATAAAACTGTTAAAGTGGGTTTATCTCTAATCATTATTTAGTCTTTTTGTTGGTGAAATTAGTATACTTAACTTCGAAATCTACCTTCGCCTGTAGGCCGGGCCGGCAGAGATTTTTCTTTAATTAATGATGAGAAAGGTGCTATATTCTTTTCACAATCACGGAGCTGAAGGAAAGACAAAAGCTTTGGTACACATTTGCTTTATTCACTTTTTCTTGACTAAATGAAAAAAATATATAACAAATTAGATTAAATATAAAACTTAGGATATTTGAGTTACAGTTGTTTTATGTTGGTTTTAAATGAGTATCGGCTCTGTTTCATACGAAGCATGCAGTGCTTTCCAGTAGAAATAATAAACAATTAAATTTAAAAAATAAAAAAAACCCGACTGCGTAAAAAGCGAACTAATTAATTATTTCTCCTCAATGTGAAACTATTTTTTTTTCAGTTCCTACTATTAGCTCACACTCTAGCTATATATATCTTGTTCAAATTTTCAATCCTTAATAAAATACTTATTATTCATCCAATCAAGCTCAAATAATTTTTTTTAACTTGTAGTGGATAACACTTGATGTTAATCCAGTGTTTTTCAAATATTAATTCATTAATTAAATTAAATTAATTAATTTTCAATAATCGAGAGAGCCCTCTTCTTGATCAAGGTATTTTAAGACCGAGAGAGCCCTCTTCTTGATCAAGGCATTTTAAGCGCCATTCAAAAGGGAAGAAGAATGGGAGAAAAAAAAATTATTGTCTTATTGACCTAAGTAGGAATTGACTTAAAATATTTTTTTTATATTACTTGTTTATATTACTTACCTATTTTTTTATTTACTTGTATTGATTACTTTTAAGTTGTGTTTAATTGTTAGTTCCTATCTATAAACACTATTTTGATGAGGTCTATAGATGTCAATGATAGTTATAGAGTTGCAGTAAAGCTAGAGATCCTACTTACACAACTTCTAGGTTGTATAATATTTTAACGGAGCTTCTGACTGTAAAATATTCAATGAAACATCGTCTTCATTTTGAAAGACCTATCCAATGATATGCCACTCAATAGGGTACGTAAAAAAAAATTCGTCCCTACCGCCATTTTGTATTTTACGGCCGCCCTTTTGAATTTATAAAAACAGAACCTAGCCTATAACCATCGGGCCGTTAAGACGAATTGATAGCGACCTCATTCATTAAAATCCATCCAGCCGTTGGGATGTTTCGAGAGTATAAAGCAATCCACATACACAGATACGCGTGAAACACATAACCCTTCTTTTCAGTCGGGTAAAAAGAGACCAGATATTTTTCAGCTAAGAGTCTAGCTTCATCAACGCTCAGTCAGCAATTAACGTCCTTGGGGCAGTTATAAGTGTTTTAAATTTAAGATGTTTCCAAGCAAAAGTTAGGACTACCACGTCAGACAAGAAAATGGAAGCCAAATCGACGCTCACACGCATCAAAATAGCTTCGTAAATAATTTTCAGCTTACTAAAATTGCTATTTCTGTCGAGTTATGGTCAAGGGAAGCATTTACTATAGTTTCCTAAAAATACCATTGCGGTTGCATTCAACGAGTGAGTTTTAATTGAAATAGAACACTGTGGTACTTTAAAATACCTTCGCGGTTTAATACAGATATCTACTTTAGTTTATGTCATTTATGTTTTTTTTTTAATAATTGTGATGTATTTAATAATTGTATTTTTAATCAGTTATGTGGCATTGGTATGGGTACTAATTATTCAAGCACTGCAGCAAATTTGTTTCTTTTCTACTTTGAATATAATTATACAGTCAAATACAATGAAAATTTGCATATTTAGAGATTTATTGATTTTTTTTATTATATCTGGTAACATTTATCCAAGATTTTTCAATTAAATACAGTCAATACTACTGATAATAATGCAGATTTTCTTGATATTTCTTTTTATATTTCGAAAGTTAGCATAAATTTAGATCTTTATTATAAAAGAACTAGTTTTTTTTCTATTTTACAACAAGCTTATCTCATATTGGTTTTCTAATTTACATAGAAAATTATTTATTAATACAGTTGTTGATCAAATTATTAGATTGAGTAAAACATGTAACAATGATTTTAATTTTAATAAACACGTTTATAAGTATTTAAGAAATTTATTTTATAATAATAATTATCCATGTAAATTTTTAAAGCATTATATGAAGCTACTTTTTAAGAATTGGCAACAATGTGGAATGGAGGCGCAACCTGGAATTACTGTAATTTCTAGAACTTACTATATGAAGTGATTGTCTTAAAGTCTACTTATTAGAATGGAGTATGTGAAAAAGGAATGTTAAAGCAAGATGAAGCCAATTGCATAAATGGAAATGAATTTTACTATTCTTGTAAAAAAAAAAATGGAAAGAAAAATGATGAATTTTCATATTTTTGTTAAATTACGAGTAAATGATCTGAAATCAGGACCCAAGCAATAATAAGTAAATTTTATCATTGTAATTCCTAGCGGCTATTGGTGGAGACAAGATACGTCTTACATTTTACCGGGTCAATCCATTTCAAGTGGTCCAGAAAATCATCAATTCGTTGCTTGACCATTTTTAAAAAATCTGAAATTTTTTGTACAACAACCCTAACATGATTGAAGTTCAAAATGACTATTATTTTAATTTTATTAATTTTTGTTTGTGCATGACGGCCATCTTTGTTTCATCGTCTGCAGCAATTTTCTCACAAGAAAGGTTTACGGAATTGTAAATAATTCATCGTTTATTTATCCAATTCAAGTGCGGATTAAAGCAATTTGTACAGAATACATTGGGCTAAAAATTTGGTAATAGTTTCCGAAACTAAATGCTTATTAATGAAATTTAAGCATAAAGTTTCAGTTTTTTTCCAAAATTTGTCCGTTTACAAGAGGAAATTTTTCTAGCAAGGAATACCGTCAACATGACATATTTTTTTTTTTTTTTTTTTTTTTTTTTTTACAGGTAGGCCGAAAGTACTTGGACTCACACGCTGAGTTCCAGATCTGGGACTTGCTTTCTCTTTGCTAAAAAAAATCCCAAATTTTTCAAAAATTTCAAAAATCGCACATTTCAGGCTTTGATATCTCTGGTGGGGCACGAGATAAAAATCTGAAATTTTTTTTAATAAGAGTATTGTATGGTAGTGTTATGCACAAGAAATTTCAGGATGGAGATTTGACTGCAAGCCGAGATATGGCAAGGTCAACATGTCAAAACAATACTGCCAAACTATTGTTTTGTTGTAGTCACAGCTAAGTATTTATCGCAGAGTGGCATTTGAATTTATGTTTTTGATTATCTTTAAATAATAGTAACAGAAAATAAAGCCCTTTGCAAAGCTTAGCAATTAATTAAAAAAATTATTATGCCCAAGGCCATACATTTTGTATGGTTTCAGTAATTTTTGTTGTAAGTAATTTTAGTAACTAAAAGAAACCTCAGCACTTTTACATAAAGAAAAAAAAATATTTTTATAGAAGACCTGAGACAAAAACATCATAGGGAAAAAGAAAAGCTGTTAAAGTTGTCATACTTGTTGAGACATGATCAAGCGTGTCTAAACACATTCTTGCTTGTTGGTTCAAAAACCACAATTTTGATCTTTCTCAAAAATTTATTTGTAGGAACCAAGTCCTGTCATCTCTTGATAACTTGATTGAAGATCTTGACCCTGCTGGCTCATAGAAATATACTTTGAAATCACTATGTGCAAGTCTCAATTCATTAATAATTCCTAGCTTACTTCTTATGCGAAAATGTGATTTTTCTGCAGTATAAATTTTGAAAAGGCTTTGGATATCTTTACTTTCTGAAAATTACTTGAGGCTGATGCATGGTAACATCGCATAATGTTTCATTTACAGGAACATACTTATGGTAGGAACAAGTTTCAGGGACTGGCAAGCACCATTAAAATTGTGGTTTTTAAACCAACAAGTAGAAATGTGTTTTGACACGGTTGATCATGTCTCAACAAGTATGCCAACATTAACAGCTTTTCTCTTTCCCTATTCTGTTTTTGTCTCAGGTCTTGTATATATACATATATATATATATACATATTTATGTAAAAGTGCTAAGGTTTCTTTTAGCTACTAAAATTACAACAAAAATTACTGAAACCATACAAAATGTAGGCCTTAGGCATAATTATTTTTTTAATTATTTGCAAAAGGCTTTATTTTCTGTTACTATTATTTAAAGATAATCTAAAAAATAAATTTAAATGATACTCTGAGATAAATACTTAGCTGTGACTAGAACAAAACAATAGTTTGGCAGTATTGTTTTGACATGTTGCGCTTGGCATATCTCAGCATGTAGTCAAATCTCCATCCTGAAATTTCTTGTGCATAACACTACCATAGAATACTCTTATTAAAAAAAATTCAGATTTTTATCTCGTGCCCCACCAGAGATATCAAAGCCTGAAAAGTGCGATTTTTGTCATTTTTGAAAAATTTGGGATTTTTTTTAGCGAAGAGAAAGCAAGTCCCAGATCTGAAACTCCGCGTGTGAGTACAAGTACTTTCGGCCTATTTGTAAAAAAAAATTATGTCATGTTGACAGTTTTCCTTGCTAGAAAAATTTCCTCTTGTAAACGGACAAATTTTGGAAAAAAACTGAAACTTTATGCTTAAATTTTACCAATAAGCAGTTAGTTTCGGAAACTACTCCATTACCAAATTTTTAGCCCAATGTATTCTGTACAAATTGCTTTAATCCGCACTTGAATTGGATAAATAAACGATGAATTATTTACAATTCCGTAAACCCTTCTTGTGAGAAAATTACTGCAGACGATGAAACAAAGTTGGTCGCCATGCACAAACAAAAATTAATAAAATTAAAATAATAGTCATTTTGAACTTCCATCATGTTAGGGTTGTTGTACAAAAAATTTCAGATTTTTTAAAAATGGTCGAGCAACCACTGCTGGACCGCTTGAAATGGATTGACCCTACCATTAAAATAAAGACAAAAATTCTTCAATATACATACAAAATAAATACTTCAATACAATATAAAATTCTTCAATCCTTCAATTATTTGTTTGGATTGTTATATTTCAGTTGCAATAATTTATTATGCTTTTTAATAGTTTTTGACCTTTATTTATAGTTAAAGTTATTTCAGTTGTTAGTAGATGTTTGAGTGTCTTTCTTAAGAAATCTGCCGATAGTACTATTATTTATTTTTTAAATAGGGGGGGGGGGGAGTTTTTAACGACTTTATTCTCACTGGTGAGTAAATGTAGATCATTTGACTTGTCACATTGATTTGTTGTTTTTGTGTTATTTGAAAATATTTTACATATATGTAATAATAAAAAATTTTCGTCCTTTTACCTTAATTAATTTATTCCAAATTCGTATAATATCTACTTTTTTTTTGCCTGTCTTTTAATAATATCTTAAATATCCTTTGTATTTTAATTCCATGCCTTTAATTCAGCTCATTCTTTTACTTCTTATTCTAAAAACCTTAATCTGTTAATAGCTGCATTTCTTTCTAAAAAACCCACTAATTTATTTTATTCTTTCGTATATTGCAACATTAAATTCTTATTTCGTACGAATGTTTATTAATACCATTTTATATTTTATTAAAATATTATTCGATATCCCATGCACCTTGTGAGAGTTTTGGCGCTACTAGTTTGTTCCCCATTTAAAGTTTTCGCTTTCAATAAATAGTCCTGTCTCTATGTCAAAGCTTCTCCGCCCCTTTCCTTGTTGTCGTCCTATCGCTAAGCTCCCCCTTCTCCTCTCGTCTCCCATTACGTGATTTATTGGCCCTGCGTAGTGCGTGTCAGTGTAATTTTGGGCTTGTTTCTTTGTATTTAATAGCGTACACTGGCATGGAATAGAGGACTTTGTATGTTTTTTGTTTGTTAATAAAAACCTGTCACTTGTTGGAATGGAATTTAAAATGCGAGTTTCTAATGCCTTTTAGCATCCCCGAGCTTTAATATGAAGTGGTACAACTAGATACGAGAGCCTATTGAATTACTAATGGAACTGTCATGAGATGGTTTTACGATAAACTCTTTAAAGATTATGTTGTCTCTATTATTTGATCGAAAGATAAATTCTTCCCAATATTTATTATTAAGTCCTGTCTTTCACTTCGCCACCTACGACTGCAATATGGTTATTCTTCAGGAATAACTGCTGGTTGGTAAATATACAGTGCGTGTTCGTTATCATACTTTACGTTGATATACAGGAGCTTCTCATATATATATATAATATCCTAATGTATATAATGTCCCTAATGTATATAAAATATTTGTACTGCGATAGTTGATATGGAATATCGAAGCCTAATCTCTTAAATGCTTATATGCTCAACTTATTTGCTTATATTTCAGAACCGTAGGTGCTATATTAAGGTTTTGGAGGGAGGGGTGAAGTTTTAAAGGCCTATTTGGGGGGGGGGGGTTAAGAAGGGGGGGGTGAGGGTGAAATGCTGGTTCGGAGCTTATGAAGCTACATTTGGATAGTCGATGAGATGTGGCTACATCACTATGATCCCGAATCCAAACGACAGTACTTATGTCACAGTCACAAATAATGTCAATAAATGTCCCCATAAGTTAAAAATCAGGCTTTCACCCCCACTTCCCTCCTTTCACACCTCCCTCCAAAACTATGTGAATATAGCAGCTACGGTTCTGAAATTGAGCATATAGGCATCTAAGACATTAGGCTTCGATATTCCACAACAACCATCGCAGTACAAATATTTTATATATACACTAGGGACAAGAGTTATTCAACCACGCTCGTATACATATATATAACCATTATATAATTACAATTCATCATCTATTTCCATATATATATATGTATATATATATATGTGTTGCATTATGGCAACATTGGATTATTACTTTCTTCTATCTTGACAAGAAGAAAGTATTGGTTTCATGAAAATTTTCGAATTCCAGTTTTCGACGGATTTACACGTTTTATGGGTCAGAGATTCCAAAAAACATGTTTTTACAAAATGTCTGTCTGTGAGTCTGTCTGTCTGTCTGTCTGTCCGTCTGTCTGTCTGTATGTGACACAAATTTTGTGGGCGCTCTATCCCAAGAACTAATGCACGGAATTTAATAAAAATTTATATTCAGGTAGTCCCTGATGTAGATTGGTGCTGATTAGTTTTTGGTGTAAATCGCCCTACAGGTGGCGCTGCTATGTAGAATTTTGCAGGATTTCCGCAAAAGCTCTATCTCAAGAACTAATGCACGGATTTTTATAAAACTTCAGATTCCGTTAATCCTTGATATGAATTGGTGCTGGTAACGTTTTGGTGCAAATCGCCCAACAGATGGCGCTGCTATGCTGCATTTTGCAGCATTTACACGATTTTCGTAATAGCTCAATCTCAAGAAATAATGCACGAATTTTCATCAAACTTCAGATTCAGTTAGTGCTTAACATGAATTGACGTTTTGCCCCTTGTGTTGTAAATCGCTCAACAGGTGGCGCTGCTATGCTCCATTTTTTTAGATTTCTCCAATAGCTCTATCTCAAGAACTAATGCTTGGGATTTCAACAAACTTCAGATTCAGGTATACCTGGATATGAATTAGTGCTGTTTATGTTTTGGTGTAAATCGCTCAACAGGTGGCGCTGCTATGCAGCATTTTTCACGATTTCCACAATAGCTCAATGTCCAGAACTAATGCATGGATTTTCAGGAAACTTCAGATTCAGTTAGTCCTTGACATGAATTGATGTTTTGTACCTTTTCGTGTAAATCGCTGAACAGGTGGCGCTGCTGTGCTTTTTTTTGTGATTTCCACAATAGCTCTAGCTCCAGAACTAATGCACCGATTTTCATCAAACTTCAGATTCCGGTATACCTTAATATGAATTAGTGCTGTTTGTGTTTTGGTGCAAATCGCTCAACAGGTGGCGCTGCTATGCTGCATTTTTCAGAATTTCCCCTACAGCTCTATCTCAATAAGTAATGCACGGATTTTCATCAAACTTCAAATTCAGGTGTACTTTGATACGAATTGGTTCTAAATTGAGGTAATTTCTTTTACTATTTAAATGATTTAATTGACGTGATTTATAAAGAAGATAGTTTTGTGATGGCCACAACATACTAGTTTTTCTAGTTGGAATGAAGTAACTGGCTGTCACGATATCAGTAGTGGATCACGTACAGCAGTAATAGAGGTCAGAACAGGTAAATTCAATCCTGTTGTACTAGTTTAACGAAGATTGGAATCTGCCGTGTTAAAGACTACGGCATTGATGTTATATGATGATTATCAGTCGAAGAGTGAAGGCCATGGAATATATTTTTCCGTAAAAGTTTCCCCAAAAATAATTGAGTTAAAACGTAAAGACAGCTCATCATTTTATTAAAACATCATTCGGCGGCGCAGTTTCCACCAAGAATATTAGCCATCGCTTCATAGTAGTAATTTAGGGATGAACAAAGTTGTAGATAATCGAATACGTGTACGGTAGCCAGGGGGTGGTATGAAAAATGGAAATACGACTAGAATCTGCTGAAACACAGCGACCATCGGCTTTTTGTGCGTCAAGTGTAGGAATACAAATATGACGTAGGTCGCGCTCTCAACCAATTAATAATTAAGAATACTACGTCATGGAAAGAGTTCGGACAGAGCGAGTGGATGAATTTGGAGGTAAAAAGGATAACCAAGGAATATGTGCGGGAAAATAAAATGGAAGCTGAAAGAACATTATACAAGAAAAAAAGAGCGGAAATTGAACATTTAATTTATGAATACTAAAAGCGTAATATTTAAGTAATTTAGACAAGTGAGACATTAAATTAAAGGGTATTTAACTGAATTAACGATAGAGGTTATTTAAGAATAAGGATTTACTGAATATAAAGTAGTAATTTAGAATAAGATAAGGAAATCGCGGAATTAGATCTAACAATGTAACATAAATGTGTGTGTGTATGTTTGTACACACACATATATATGTACGCACACACACGTGGTTTTTAAATTGGGTTCCATACATACAGGGACGTATGAAATTCACTGGAGGTCCGTGAGCCACCTATTGAGTATCAGTCTTTTTAACTATCTGAAATTTAACACTAAAATATCTTCTGATACTGCAGGTTTAAAATACTTATAAGCAAGAAAATGTCAAATCAATTATAAAGAACAATGAAAGTAAACGAAATATAAAAGTGTTTCTTTTCTGATTCTTCCGCTTTGTTAAATATTGGGCTCTTATCGATCAATTCTATTTATGGAAGGAAAGATGTCTACGCTCAAATTCAGAACTTCAAATTGATGGAGTGACAGGAGGAGCGTTAAATGCCTGCAGTTAATTGAAAAGCAAGAATGGAAAATAATAAATAATTTTCAATGAATACATTGTGCAATGAATACATTTCTATTCATTTATTCAATCTTAAAAATTTAGATTATGTTGAATTATTCGTACCTTTGTATATGTTGATACATATTATTTTACTAAACGAAAAGATTCAAAAGAAATAAATTGGCCATTTTTCATATCGCAAGTTTCTTATATGTTAATGTACATTGTTCATGTGAATTAATATAAAAACTTTAATTAGTTCAAATTTTCAATAGTACAGAAGAGATTTTACGAAATATTTAAACGAAACTGGAGTTAATAAAGTACTGGTGTTAAAATCATATTTAGAATTTCTTTATCAAAGTAATATTTTTCATAAAATTAAAGTTTTTCTAAGCATGGTTTTTACATTCTTTTATTTTACTCAACCTGGTTTGGATGGAATTTTGCAATAATTTTTTAACAATATGTGATTAAGCAACTTCGGTTTAAAAACATTTACTCAGATGTTAAAATACACCATTTTAAGAATATAAAGAATAATAAAAAGTTTAAGAACAAAAATATATATATTGACTAAATGATACTTTTTTTACATCTCCAAAAACGCAGAATATTACATACTTCTCATAAATATTCGTAATTTTCTGATACAAAATTGTAAAGTATACGAACTTACCTTTCTAAAAAATCTAATTTTGGATGTCCCCAGCTTTTCTAATTTTTTTTTTTTTAATTTACGAAGTTCATTTTAGCAATAATGAAACGAAACTGCTCTAATGATAAATAAAACTTTCGCATAAAACTTTAAGAGGGCCGATCACGTTGACGGTTAAAAAAATTATTTTCCACAAATTTCAGAATGGATATCTTCAAAATTTACAAATCCGCTGCAAAAAGAATAATAATAAAAAAAAAACACCAATTAGAACAGAAGTTGTGGCTAAAAATATATTTTATAAAAGCATTTACTGTAATGTTATAAGCCAACTTTAAAGTCGATTTTTCTAAAAATTGATTTTTTGGTACTGCGTGCACTCTCATCTAAAAACTAAGTATCATAAAACCTTGAAATTATGTATATTCTTAGTTTACATGTTTAATTTATGCTGAACCTCAATTTAGTATGATTTTTGTCACAGAAAATTGTGGATTGAAAAAATAAGTATACATTTTTTGGTGAAATTTAGTGAATGTGATTGGAAAAGCCATTAATTATATTAAAGAATTTGTATATACTTTCAAATTTAGGTTCAGTGTAAAATATAGTATTAAAAGTAACAAAATATGAAACATTAAACCTATATCTGCAGTAAGATTTGTAAAATCGTGTGCACAAAATGCATATTTCAAAATTCATATTTTTCAAAAGCCACTTTTGTCGTTATGATTTAATTAATTAATTAAATATGTGTGTATTTGAATATTTTTTAAACCATAAGAAAGTGTGAAAATAAAGAAAAAAATTGTTGCGTTTCATTCGTTGGTTAAGAAACTACAGAGTTTTTCGTACTGCTTTAAATACGTTCATTTTCTAGCTGCTCAACGTGATCTGCCCCCTTAAGGCTGTTCTCAAATTCAAAAGGGCAACTTTCTGACATAAGTTTTAATTTATTTTTCGTCGGAAATACATCAATCTAGCAGGTTTTGCTGTTCAGAAACTATGTCATCGAGCTGTTTTATCCGTTTTTTTTTTTTTTTTTTTTTTGGCAAATATTTTGCAAATTTTTTTTTTTTGCTCGATAGGTAATTGATGGATCCAAAAATGGAAAAAGCAGTTCGATTCCAAATCGTTTCCAGTGTCAGGTTTTCCTATTTTATAACTTTCCGTTAAAAAATAAATTTGTAAATGTGTCAAAACGTTTTGCGCTTGGTGAGCAGAGAAGTTGAGAACACCCTTAACTTAGTATCTACGTCTATTGAGAATTCTATAAAAAAAAGTATACTAACTGCTGTGTTGGGAGATAGCAGCAATAAATAAAATCGTCTTTTAAAGCCCCTGTAAAAGTAACATTGACTTTTCGGCGTGTTGCAGATATGCGACGCGGTGATACAAAGCTTTAAACGAAACTATAGTTAATAAAGTTACTATATTTAAAAGAAACTATAGTTAAAATCATATTTAGAATTTCTTTAGGTAAGTAACATTTTTCATAAAACTGAGGTTTGTTAAAAATTGATTTTACTCTCTTTTATTTCCCTCAATCTTGTTTTTTGTATGTGAAGAGGAAATTTTGCAATCAATTTTTAACCCTCTTCCTCGTATGCTAAAATTATAATAAACTGTCAAGTGCGATTATTATTCGCGCTCATAGAGTTCCGCACAATAAATATATGAATTATTAAATGTATTAAAATGTATTAAAAAAATCGTTACTAAAAGAAAAACAAGTAGGTAAGTGTGATCACAGATCGCACAGAGGGTTTCGTTTAAAATTCCTTTCAAAACACTTTATTCTTTTGCAAAATCTGTTAGTTCCACATTTCGCAACCAGGGGCGCACTCTATTCTAAACAAACCTCTATCCGAAGTTTTTACAATCTATCCGTACATATATTAGTCGAGGGAGTCGGGCCCATAGCACCCGAGATATGTAGGTGTCCCCTGGTGGTAAAAAGTTGAACTAAAATATGTAAGTCTATTGTGCATAATATGAAAGAGCGGTCAAAAGGGTGTCGGCAAAAGTTAGAAAAGCCCCCCCCCCCCGTGTGAAAAGAGGGGAGGATAAAAAATTGCTTAAAATACACAAGTTAGAGCGCGGAAGGTGATTAATATAAGACTTTTTGAAATTTTTATGATTTTTCGTGTCATCGCAAGTGTTCTGCTATAAGTATGCAAAATTTCAATTCTCCAACATAATTAAGGGTTGAGTTTTGCTTACAATACATAAGTCACAGCCCGGACGGGTAAATATTATAAGACTTTTTCAAAATTTTATGATTTGTCGTTGGATCGCAAGTGTTTAGCTATAATTTTGCAAAATTTCAAGTGTTCAACTTAAGTAGGGGTTGAGTTAGAAAAAAAACTTAAAATACGCAAGTTAGAGTCCAGAGTGGTAAATATAAGACTTTTTCGAAATTTTACGATTTATCGTGTGATCGCAAGTGTTAGCTATAATTTTGCAAAATTTCAAGTGTTCAACTTAATTAGGGGCTGAGTTAGAAAAAAAGCTTAAAATACACAAGTTAGAGCCTAGAGGGTTAAATATAAGACTTTTTCAAAATTTTATGATTTTTCGTTTGATATGGGGTATTCAGCTATAAGTATGCTAAATTTCAAGTCTCCAACATATATAGTTTCTGAGAACGGGCACTGTGACATACAGACAGACAGAGGAGCGAGACGAATAGGGTTTCGTCAGATGAATGAAACCGTAATAAGACTTTGTAAAAATCTATACAACGTAGTGTTTGGTATAGCTGTATATATACTAGAAAAATATGAATGGGTATACCGTAAAAGTTCAAAGCGATATAAAGCCTAAATAATATCAAATATTGCTATTCCGTATAACACTTTTTAAAATCTTATCTTGATCTGTTTATGATGAACTTAATTCGGCACTGATAATAAAAGTAGTGCATATTAAACTTCATTTGGCATTTCATAAAACTAAATTCAGCGTCGTAATAATCTTTTCTTTTTACTGTGTAGCTAAAACAAAACTCTTATTCATAGTTTAAACTTGGCATTTGGCTAAGTGCACTTCGAAAGGAAGTCGCAAAATCGCAACGCCGCCTTGGTCCGTGCCGCGTTTTTCCAGATAGGTTTTTAATTTACTTTTAAAGACACGGGGGCGTATTAAGAGATCAGTGCAAACTAGTTGCGAATCCCATAGTATTTATGTAATTAATTCTAATTAAATTAGTCTGTTTTTAACAATTTGACGTTTGTTGCTTTTATACTGCTATTGGACATTGTATTACCCAAATGTATCATTAAAAGTTGTTATCTGGGCTTTCAAAGAAGCTCCTGTCATTGTGTATGTCCAAACCGCCCGTTTCTTTATGAGTTACTATCTCGGCTAATGACCGATGATTTTTTTTTCAAAAATCATTATCGACAATGCTTTTATACTTCTGCTACGATAGGTACCTCCATCGCTCCTCAACACCTTTGCTGAATGGCCGCAAATCGAAATTTGTGTGTAACGGAAAAATGCGCTTTTCTGAAAAACTATCTGACCTACACTGTTAAAAATTTTGCAGCATTCTGGCAGGTCATTCGACCGTTTTTTGAAAAAACGGTATCATAACCATAATTTAACTATATTCTGACCATATAATGGCCAATAATATGATCAGAATAGTGTTGAATTACGGTTGTGTAACCGTTTTCGGAAAAAACGGTCAAATGACCTGCCAGAATGCTGCAAATTTTTAACAGTGTAGGGTAATCGCTGTAATTTTCCGGTCAGGTTTAAATTAACGTTTACTACCTCTAATTTTTTCATAATTTTAGTTTCAGTAGATTCAGAAATAGGTGTGGTAGAGGGGGAGCGGGGAGGAACACATTTTTGCACTACATTTTCAATGATATCTCTGAAAATATAATACCTGAAATTAAAAGAATGTATTTTTGAGTTCAGTGCACGAAAGCTTTCATATGATATACGATACACAAAGAAAATATTTTTCTTTTTTAAGTAACTTAATTAGTCGTCTACATTTTTTCTAAAAAAATTTGTAAATGTTTAATAATGTGTAAATATATGGGTGAATAGTCTTTATTACTTCCCCCAATTTGAATTTTCCACGTTCTATAGCTTACGAGTAAAATTGCTGTGACAGACAAACAGATACCGGAGTGTTCTTATAATGGTTCCGTTTTTAATTTTTAAGTACGGAACTTTTAAAAATTACATTGTGTTTCCAATGATAATAGAACATTTTAATATTTTTAAAATTTAATTATAAATTAAATATATTAATTTTAAGACATTTTCTGTTTAGCCCGCAATAGGTGATAAATCGCCAAATACTGTCTGTAACGCGTACAGTTTTCTATGTGTTGAAACAAGAATGGAATTAATTGTCCATTAATAAACGATCGCCAAAATATGCCAAATCACTGTGAAACTCCAACAATGAAACATTTTAAAGTTTAAAATATAGACTATAAATTATAGGTAAGAAATGAAGAATATAATATTTAAAAATATATACGTTTTTGTCAATTAATTAATAATTAATTAATTTACGGTTATACGAAAAAAATTAATTTAGAAATCTTCAAAAGACGAAACAAAATAAAAATTATATTTTTTTAAATAATTTCATTTGAACATAGTTGATATATATTTAAAAACTTGTCTTCCGAAAACTAGCATTACTGAATGATCTCAACACTACGTTTCCTTTGAAATATGTATATTATAAAGCAAAAACTATCCATGAGTAACCATTACTCATATTAAGGGTGGCAACTGTGACAAATAAATTTCGCTTTTACAGCAATTTTTTAACACTGCACAATTCAAACTTTTATACTGTCCAATAGGAAAACAAACGTTCCTTTAACTGCAACTAGTTTGAAAAATGTACCTAAATTTACTTTTTTATGGCTTTTAAAATAATTTTTAAGCATGATTTTTTTTTTACATCTATCGCGTGCAACTCGATTACGAAAGGTCAAACCATTTGCACATAAAACAATAGAAATATAATAGTTTCCCATATGTTTCTGGCTAATATTCCATAACGAAGTACAAACCTCACCAATAAATAAATAATAATAATAAAATAGTATAAACAAAACACAAATATAATTTTGCACACATGTAATGGAACTCGGCGCTTAAATCACTGAAATGTTCAGAATCGAAAAGGTTGCTATCAGTAGCGAAATATTTGGTTCAAATTTTAAGTCCTGGTATGCAGCTAATACGAAAATATACACTGTAAAAAAAATCCGACCAGTTTTCCTGTAGGAATCTGAAAAATAGTTGCCCTTATCGTACCGGAAAATTTTCCGACACAGCTCGGAATAAAATCCGTAAAAAAAAGGAAATAGTCAATAAAACGGTATTTTACGGATTTTATTCCGATTTTACGGATTTTATTCCGATTTTACGGATTTTATTCCGAGCTGGGTCATAAATTTTTGCGGTACGATAAGGGCAACTATTTTTCCGATTCCTACAGGAAACTGGTCGTATTTCTTTTACAGTGTAATCATTTTAAAATGTTTTTCTTTTATGTTGTTAGTGGACAATCTAACAAAATATATTAAATGTAAAAAATCTATTACAGTTTTCGATGTAAAAAAAAATATTTTCTGCTATATTCTCTAACCTATGAAGACCATATTGGATCTCCTAGTACATTTAAATTGTACAAGAAAAAAAAATTATTTTACTCCCCCAAAAACAAACAAACAAAAAATTGTAAAAATTATTAAAAGTACAAAGCGCACAAAAAGGTAAAAAAAAAAATAAATAAAAAGCCAGCAACTAGGTGTAACATAAAAATTGACTTAGTTGCGCAAAAGCAGAGTGGTAATCGTTTAGAAATGAACTGATACCTCTCGGGCCCATTCACGAAATATATCATGTACTAGTGCAAACGAAATGATAACAATCATCATTACAAAATGAACTGTTAAACTTCGAGCTTAAAATTACAAGAAAAAAAAAAGCAAAACCAATAAATAAAACTGGCAATGCTACATTATGTGATAACAGATATCTGTAAAATGAATAGACAAAATAAAGGGCAATCAACTGGCTTCACCCTATAGCGCACCAACAAACCTCGAGCATGCATCTCGTGAAAATTATAACTACATTGGATTGTGACAACAACTACCAAGATATGTGATAACTACTATCGAGATGCGTGACAACTACTACCAAGATGCGTGAAAACTGCTACCAAGATACACGGCAACTACTACCAAGATAAGTGAGAACCACTACCTAGATGCGTGAAAACAAAAGTGCTATCAAGATACACGACAACTACTGCCAAGGTGCGTGACAACTACTACCAAAATCTGTCACAATATTAATCATGACAAGAATACTACCAAGAAAAATTATAGAAAAATCCCCAGTGACAAACAAAACCGTGAAAAGTGACCAAATTCCAAACGAGAATTGTGAATGCTACGCAAACACCAAAGATTGACAACAAAGTAAATCAACTACCACAAAAGGAAAAATATGAGTATTTTTCATATAATACATAGTAACGACACAACGATTTAAATGCATGATGTTAATTTTTCATACACTTTATTAGCATTAAGCAACTTTGCATAAATGTACTTCCTTCATGCTTTTCAGCACGAATGCGGACTGGATGTATAGGGGCTGGTATGAAAGCCCACCCACCTTGTACAAGAAGTGTTACGCGCCGGTTTAGATGAGAGTGGTGTCGTTGGAAAGATCTCGTCACGAGGAGTAAAAAAATCCACGAAACTACTCGTCGCAAATCAGTCGTTTTCGAGATATCGACAATTTATGTCAAACAATTTGTTTATTTATTATAATGTATTTATGCTATTACGTTTGTCATATCGGTAAATTCATATTTTTTGGCTGTTAAATGGTTTCCTGTTAACTTAATTTGGTTACTGAAGTTTGGAAAAAAAAAGGAAAAAAACGATTTAAAAAAATGAGGAGAAGTTAATGGCTTTAAATGCACGGCTGCCACGGACGATTAATTTTATATTCTATTTGCACCACTATTTAAAAAATATATATATATGTAAATAAATTTTGCAGTACGTTTCTCTTGCACATATTGTCCAAGTACATGTGAAAGATTTTTATTTTAGAAAGTGGTGCTAGATGAATTAAAAAATAGTCCCCAATGGAAACGTTGTAAATGTATTGTTTCGTGTGCTGTGTGGGTGTGTTTGTGTTTGTTGATGCTGGACATTTGTAGAGTTCATTGGTGGTTGTGGTCTTCTATATAAAAGTGTGCAGGACGCCACTTAACAGCAAAAATTATAAATTTAACGACGTAACAAATGTTACAGCATAAATACATTATAATAAATAAACAAATTTCGTGATATAAAATGTCAGATATCTTGAAAACGGCTGATTTGAGGCGGGTTGTTTCATTATGTTTTTTACTCCCCACGACGAGATTTTTCCAACGATATTACTCTCGTAAAAATAGGCGTGTGACACTTCTTGCATTTTCTTGTAAGTATCTTTGCAACTATGACGTTCAAGATGCTAATCAGGTAGATCCACAGACTTTTCTGTCCGCCATGATGTGGTCAGGCGAATTTTGCCCGTAGCGCCAAGTACACAACTTGCTAAGCTGTGGATAATGCCCGGCAGGTAGGGGTATAGTATAATCTGTGGTGGAATAATAACAATAATAAACTAATTAGATTTTAAACCCTAAATTCATATTTGCTTAGAATGAAGCAGTGTTTATAAATATGTGGTTTGTAAAGAAACACAAACAAGTATATATATTTGTTTTCAAATTCAATATGAAAGGATGCTCATAATCGTATATTCTTAAAAAATATAACACTTTTATAAAAATATTTAATTTAAATAACAGCTAGTTTTCTGAATTTAATCCTTATAGTTAACGAATAAATTTGCCCGTTTGATTACATTAAACAGCTAATTTCGTCATTATTGAAATTCTTTTAAGTGTATCGTTGATTTTAGTAAGATGACGAATGATGTATGATTCTTCATTTCTCTCAAAATATTCACCATTAAGACTTATCACATGTGATGCATATCGGAATGGATGATAAATCATTTAGTTTTAAATGAAATAGTTAAAGAAACAGGTTTCTAAATTTTCCTATATTGTATTTATTAAAAGCTACTAAAATAATTGAGCTTGACATACGAAATGTTATTAATATCTTCTACGACGAGCCCTATTTTACATTGTTAATTATTTAGTTTTGGTCATTTATTTAATAGCTAATGGGTCATTGTCAAAATCTATTCATTGTTTTGGAATCACAAAATCAAATTTTTAGAAATAATCAGAAAGTTTTAATTTTTTGTAAATAATTACCTTATCTCATAAACATTAATATACAAGCATCAGCAGAGACCAAATTACTAACTTAACATTCTAAAACTAATTTTTAAATTTTAATGAACTTGAACAATAACTTCAAAAAATGAGCACGGTAATGACATCTACGGTAATGACAAATTACGCAAAATATTTTTGTTTTTCCCCAGGCATAAATGGCAGCCATTATGTCTTCTGGCCCATACAATGATTTTCTATTTCTTATATAATAAAAACAGATTAAGAAATAAAAGTTCATTTAATTATCAATTTGAAGTAGATACGGTTATGTCGTACAAAAAAAAAAAAAAATAATACTCACCAAAACATTCAAAGTCTTTGCTTGTTTTTTTGAAACTATAAAACTATTTACTCAATTCACCTAAACTCGATAACAAGTTGACTTTTAAGGAGTATTTTTGCCTTGATAAAAAGGCATGTACTGTCCTATAAAAAATTTCAGATGAACTTTTTGTCAGAAGAATGACAATGACACTCTTTCTTGGGACAGGGTTTTAAATAATTATTAACAATTATAGATAAGTTTAATAATGAAAACAAATATTTTTTTAATTAATGGCATCTTAATAAATAAAAATGTATTAAAAAAATTATAACCAACTGTTTTAAAAGATCTTAGTCAAACTTTACCTAATGAATCGCTTGTTGGGACAACCTACGTATTTTGACTGCAAAAGAATGTATTTCTTATTTTTGAATTTTTTATAAATAATAATATATCTGTAAATTATCATAAAAAACACGGTAGTTCAAACGCAATAATTAAAATTATGATGTTTAACAATTTTTCTGTGCAAATGTGGAAGGACAGTAAAACACGACACTTTTTGAAAATCACCCTAATATTATTTGATAAATATTACAGTTAAACATTAATTTAATACGTAAAAGTTCAAAAATATGAAGTTCGTATTTTTTTCCTTTTAAATAGTGCGGAATATTTTGTATTCTACAATCAACCAAAATGAACAACGCAGCAATCAGATAATATTTCATAGAAAAAGAAATATAACAAATAGACATTTTATATGATATAGTGGGCAGTGTAAGAAAGATAAAAATAAAACAAACCCTTAATTTGTAATTGAATGATGGGATAAATTATTTAAAATAAAGTTTATATTAATTTAAAATTCATATTAATTAATGAGCAGTGTATTGACTATTTAAATTAGAATAACTGTTGAAAATAAAAAAGATGCATTTTCTCCTTTTATCGATTTTTAGGTGCGTTCGTAATTATGAAAATACGTAGCACCTATAGTCATCGTCTGGTCCACCCGACTGTCTGTCCATCTGTCCGCATATAACAGCGCAAAAACTACCCAACCGAATGGTTTGAAATATAATTTATATAATCGTTGCAGAATTTTGTCGAGTCATTTCAAATTTTATGAAAATCGAATGAAAACTTAAAAGATGGTAATAAACGTTTTCTTCATTGCATTAAATCCTATTATACATAATTAATTCAGTGATATCTCATGATAGGCAATGATTCTAGGTTGCCATGGTGATTACGTTCTATTTAAGATGGAGTCATAATATTTCCGTATTATTGTATTTAATATATGTAATCGTAATAAATCATGTATTCATGCATTTTTGCATAAGAGTGCCACAGCTATCTCACCAAGATCTGAATATTTATAAAACTAGTTATAGTACAAACGCACCTCATTTGCCACGTTTGACGTACAATTTCCGCCTTTTTATAGCTCTTAAGAGTTATTTGCTGTTTAATTCCTTAAGAACGTCCAGAAATTTTATTAAAGTGATGTACAGTGCGAGTTTTAATTAAACTACAATTTGAACTGAAATTACTTCTCAGACCCCACTAGATGTCGCTACAAGTGTGTGAAATGAGAGAGGGCATAAAAAGAAATTGCTTAGCATATATCCACTCTGAATCCACATACCTTCAAATAATCCTAAATTGTATCTATTAGTAAAACATGATTCAACCAATAAATATCTAACTAAAAATATAATTATGATCATAATAATCATAGTATAATCCTGAAAAAAAAATCTATCGCTCCATAACTGTGGATATTTTACCTTGAAAATATAAAGCTCCTCATACTGCCAAAAGCTAATTCCACATATCTTCAAAACCATCATATTCAACCGAAGATCGTATTTGACACCATTAACAGAGAAGTCGGATATAAGGGCAGATTTTATTAAGGTGAAGTACAATATGCGTTTTAATTAACCTACAACTTGAACTGAAATTACTTCTCAGACCCCACTAGATGTCGCTACAACTGTGTGCAAAGAAAAGGGGCATAAAAAGAAACTGTTTAGCGTTATATCAACTCTTATTCCACATATTTTCCAAAACCGTCATATTCAACTGAAGATCGTATTTAACACCAGAGAATTCGGATGTGAGGTCAGATTTTATTAAGGTGAAGTACAGTACGAGTTTTAATTGGTCTACAACTTGAACTGAAATTACTTCTCAGACCCCACTAGATGTCTCTACAACTGTGTGCAATGAAAAAGGGCATGAAAAGAAATTGTTTAGCGTTATATCAACTCTTATTCTACATATTTTCCAAAACCGTCATATTGAACTGACGATCGTATTTGACATCAGAGAATTCGGATGTGGGGTCAGATTTTATTAAGGTGAAGTACAGTACGAGTTTTAATTGACCTACAACTTGAACTGAAATTACTTTTCAGACTTCACTAGATGAGCGCTAGAACTGTGTGCAGTGAAAAAGAGCATAAAAAGAAATTACTTAGCGTATATCCACTCTTATTCCACATATTTTCAAAACCGTCATATTCAACCGCAGATCGTATTTGCACCATTAACAGAGATGTCGAATTCCGAGTGATCACCTGACAATATCTAAATCGTTAACGAGCATTGCCACAGACAACGATATTCACCAGATAGTAATCCATATGATTTCTATCTTTGGGATCATACGAAAGATTTGTTCAACTGACAAAAAAAACCACAGGAGACCGCATTAACCTCAAAAGTACCACAACTGACTCATTTTCAAGCATAAAAAAGAAAGACTTGCATCTGTAACATTACCCATTAAATTTCTTATCTAAGTTCTTTTTCAACAGAAAAAGTTTTTAGTTCTACCTGCAACGACTCAATTGTTATACAAGGTGATTAAAATTAAACAGATGGTACTCAGAGGCTCATCATTGTTCATCAAAGTTGTTCGCTTGAATAGCATTCTTTACATATCTCGCCTTATGAGCAGTTGCTCTATCTTGCATGAATATTGTGATAGTCAAAGTGATAGTCTGTTGTTATTGTGATAATAAATTGTGATAATCTCTTTGTCTTAACGCTGGGGCAACATGATTCTCCAGGAGTCTGCTGTATCGGTCACCTGTTACTGTACACCTAACAAACCCGTTCATTGTAACTTCCTCGAAAAAATACGGGCCCAAAATAAAATTCGCCGTGAATCCACACCAAGCCGTGACGGATGGGGAATGTAGTGGCTGTTGTTGCACGGCAAGAGGATTAGTGGAACCGCATATGCGCCAGTTCTGTGTGTTCACAGCACCATCTAAATAAAAAGGCGCCTCGTCTTTCCATAAGATATGCTATGGCCAGTACTCATCCACTTGCATCCTCGCCAGAAAACGTAACTCAAAACGAAGACGTACAGAGTGATCTTGCGGTTTCAACTGTTGCACGATATGCATCTTGTAAGGGTAGAGCTTCAGAATTTTGCGTAAAAACACGGTTGCCCCCGGAATGCCCAATGTTCGTACTATTGAGCTGTTATTTACAGTAGCATTTGAAGAATTTACAGATGTTTCAGCTGTTGTAATTGCAACATCCTCCACAATCGCCGGCTCAGTTGTACATTGTCCTCTTCCCCGGTGCAACACCCAGAGAACCAGCTTTTTTTTTCAAACTTACGAATCATGCATTTAACTACATTTACGACCATGGGTCCTCTCCTTAAGTTTTTCATCCGTCGATAAGCACGAAGGGCTGCCGAAGCATTAGTCTCATTCTGATAAAAAAGTTTTACAATCAAGGTGCATTTTTTTTTTTTTTTTTTTTTTTTTTTTTTTTGTTTAGCGGCATGTTCACTGCAGAAAAATGATTTCTTTGAACCATAAGTACCGCTTTTATAGAAAATTGCACTAGCTACTCATTTGCATATGGTTTAAGCAGTACAGCGCCATCTGATGGTGAAATTTCAAACTTTTTTTTTTACAAAAAGCTCGGCCGCATGATCTACATAACATATATCTCAAGTTTTATTCGGATCCGTTCAGTAGAACCGGAGCTATGAGCCTCTGAGTACCATCAGTTTAGTTTTAACCATCTTGTATTAGTTAAAAAATGTAGATTAATTAAAATTCACACGTGCATATAATATCAGATATGTAAATGAGAAAAAAATCTTAATAGCCATCATTTATTTCAATATCATAAAGTCGAACTTTACATTTTGTCAATATTTGAAAAACGCATGAGAAGGCATCGGAAAAACTACTTTCTTTTCGTAGCGAACTAAAATTACAACTGCTTTATAGAAAATAGTTAACTGAACTACAATTACTTGTTCTAAAAAGAAACGACTGCAAACTTCTTTTCAAAAGTGGACTTTTCGCTACTTTCACATTTTGTGAAAGGATTCAATCGAAATTGAAGTCATGGATTAAGTATAATACAATGATCTCTCGTTATATCGCGTTTGTCGGGATACAATGAAATAAATGCGATAAAACCAAGGGCAATAAAAAATCAAGAAAGATAACATGCAAGAAAAGTTTTGTGTTATTCTCTCAAATGTTACTTTAGAAGGATATTACAGTGGTTGATCGGTTAACGAACTTAATCCGTCCCAAAACAGTGGGCCGAATTGCTCGTTAACCGATCATAGATTTTGTATTAATTTGTATGGCAATCCAAGTAATTCGTTCTTAAAAGCAAAATAATCTATAATATAAATTTGCGCTTTATAATAAGATTGATATACGTCTTAATTTAATATGGACAAATCGTATTTTGATAGATTTGCCTGTGTCGCGGCGTATTAAAATAAATAAATAAATAAATGACATGCCCTTTTTAAAAACTTTTAGGATTACATTCATCCACCGACATTAAATCATATCAATTTGCCACTTTGAAAAACAAAAACTCCTTAGTTCTCTAAAAGTTCGTGTTTACTACAGGGTTCAAGTGGAGCCTAGAGCTTGTTAATAATTTGTGAACTAAATTTCAGTTAAAATAATCAATTTGCAATTAAAATTATTTATTTAAAAAGGGGCACAAATTATAAAAAATAAGGTTTCTAATCTGTTCATTTTAATTTGGGGGCTCTAAAATGTAGCGCCCGAACCCCCGTTAGCCCATGAATTAATTAAGCCATACGTATACAACTGTTAAAATGATCTCTAAGTCGACAATAGATGCAATTAAATAATGCTCGGCAAACCTGAAACTCAAGCATTGCGTCTTCTTCGCTTTGTTCTATGAGGTGTTCGTTAACCGAACGTTGTTCGTTATCCGAACATAAAAATCTCTCGGGAAAGTGTTCGTTAACCGATCTGTTCGTAAACCGGACAGTTCGTTAACCGATCACCTACTCTACTCGCTATATGGCGACAAGAGATATTTAAAATTGATTTTCTATCAAGCTAAAAAAAATCTATACTAATATTATAAAGAGGTAACATTTGCTTGTTTTATTTTATTTTTTTTTTTTGCTTGTAGAAGGTAATCTCTGGAATTACCGAAACGATTTCAAAAGTATTGATAGCAAATTGTTAGTGACAGTCCCTGTTCCAACATAGGCTATACTTTATGTCTGTTTCTCTTCTGCTTTCCCCAGGTGGGTGCAGATGTAAAACAGTTCTAAAATGTGATTTTAGTGATACTGAAGGGCTTAGAAACTTGAAATTTGGCATGATAGTTACTTATAAGAAAGGAGCGGTTTTTAAAATATTCGAAATTTAAAAGTGGTGAAAATGCGAGAAAAATGTCCTAAAAACGTTCTAAATTACGGTTTCCATAGAATTGTTAAAGATAGAAACTTTAAATTTGGATTGGTAGATAATTAAATGATATAAATACTCTCTAAGAAGAGTTTTAATAAAAAAATCCAATTTTTCAATGGTGAAAGCAAGTCAGGTCAAGTGGCGACAAGCGTTCTAAAATTGTTCTAAATTACGATTTCTACGGAGTCTTAGGAAATACCAAACGAATTTCAAAAGTAATGCTTGCAAATTGATGGTGACAGTTCCTGCTCCAACATAGGCTGTATTTTATGTTGATACTACTACTACCAGGGAGGTGATAGAACTTGAATATGGAATGATGGTTACTTTTAAGATATAAATGTTTGTTAAACGCGGTTTCTAAAAAATTCAAAACTTCAAATGAAAACTAAAAGGAGCGTAACAGCTTCAAAATTCGCTCTAAATCATCATTTTTTTAGAATTATTTTTAGTTCGTCTCATTAATTTAAATCTCATTTTCGCCAAATGCAGTGTAATAACGAAGTTTTATCAAACTGTGGCTTAATTAGTAATTTTTGAATTATCAGTAGCAGTATAATTTCTTCCGATAAAAAAAAGCACACAAGTACTACTTGGCATATTTCAACTATTACGCGAGAAAAGCCGCGGATGTTGCTAGTAAATCTATAAATAAAGACATGGCAGAAGAAACGTGATATTAATATGAAGATCGAATGATGAGTAACTAAACAAGTGTTTCTGGGAAGAAAATTAATGTCTTTGATTTGGATTTTAGTCCTTGGATTTACCAGCAAGTGTCAATCGAAAAATTCATGACTTCATACTAATAATAAATAAGATACACTGCTAAACGCTGCAGTTGGGTTGCTGACATTCACAAATTGTTGCGCAGAAATATTTTGCACAAAAAAGCAAGTTACTATCACCTGACTACAAGAAAGACACATTTTTCTTATTGAAGAAGCGTTGAAAGTAGCCTCAATGTTCCCTACCAACTACTGATTTTTTTAATCGCGTTATACTCGCTTCTTTATTTTTTTCAAAATTCAGACTACAAACTATCTGAAAAATTAGTGACTACTGTAGTTTCTGTACTTCTAAGACACACTACTTCCGAGCACTGCCTTTGATGTGTATGTCAACTTTTTTCGTCAAAGTGGATTTAATTAGTAATCTGAGAGAGATAGAGAAAAGAAAATGAGATGACAGTGACATCAAATACAAAATCATCGCCTTTACAGAATATTTCTCACATACTACTATATGCATTGAATAATAGCTTTCATAAGTTTTAGTTAAATTATTTTATAAATGACGCTTTCACGATGAATAATCGCATAGCTTCAACAAAGTTCTGAAAGATAAATGGTTACTTCAAATGGAACTCCCTACAGATTTTTAAAACTAAAAGTTGTCTTACGTGCTTCTGTCGAATACTTGCTTTTTTATTATTATTAGTATTCAAGTGTTGAAACTTTTAAATGAAATTTATTTTAACTAAGAATAGGAAGATAAGATTATAAAGCGTATGAATACAAAGCTTAGAGGTTTGATGATAATATAAAATTAACAAACAAACAAAAATTTTATACTAAAAGCAAAAAACCTTTCAGGGGCAAAGTAATTAATTTTATTGTTAAAATGTTAAATTGATATGCGAATAAGTAAAGGCCCTCACTTACTTTATAAAAACAAAATTTAATTTAAAAATTCTGGTGCAAATGTGGCTGTTGAGAATTAAAATTAATTCGCATTAAAATATACCACCGCCTTTTAAAGCGTTAACTGAGAAGAAAATGTGCAGGTAAAAGACTACTAAGAGTTGTAGAAAATATTACCAGAACAGTACAAGTTCAAGTAGAAAGTGCTTTACAACAGAAGAGAAATTTTAAATACCAGAAAGAAAGAAATAATTGCAATGATATTAACATAAATAGAATCATATTGGGGGATTCGTGCCCGATTTCAGGTGCACCGAGTTTCGAAGTGTACCCAAGGTATTTTAAATGGTCAAATACAGTCGAATCGTCAACATTTAGTCTCTCAGTGATCTCTTTTGTAGTAATCCGTTTTTATTATTCACTGAATCACGTATTAAGTCATTATCAATACCAGAAGTTCGCCAAGAGCGAATTTTATCGTTTAGTTTAAAATCACCATTGCGAAACCGACAAAACCATTTTTTAACTGTCCTAAGAGCTGGAGCACAATCCAAATAAATGTCTTGAATATTTTTTTGTAGCACGTCTAACACTCACTCTTTTTTTTAAATTCATACAATCTAACGTGACCAAAATGTAACTTTTCGTTTTCCATTTTGAATATTAACCTTGCAAGCAAATTAATTTGAAACACTTTTTTTTAACATTATGTTCTCTCACGGCATATGTAGATAACTGTCAGTTAATAATTTGGTAATAAAAAGAAACATCAGCACAGTCAAAATTGAAAGTTTCTGCCATCTATGAATTAGGGAACGAACTTTTGGAATCACCCAATATGTACAAAGGAGTTATTTTATGCAAAGAAAACTATCATCAACAAGAGAAAATCACTTATTCCTTTCATTATACAAAGTTATATTACTACTAACAAATAAAACAATGAGATATAGAGAAGATAAAATTTGTGGGTAATTTCAAAACTTTTAAATGAAATGATCTTGAAGCAAATGTGAGAAGATGACACTTAAAAATTCTAGGAAGGAGCTTATTATTTAATATCTTTACCATTACAAAGACAAATACTTATCGTTAAAGATAATAGAAATGAATCAAAAACAAATGCTTTGGATAACTTTTGTGTACTTTTGAACAAACTTTGCCATTTTAAATCATATTTCTAAATTACAAACTGTTGACATTTACTAAACTATATATAAAAAAAAATCAATTTTTCTTAATCCAAGAAAATATAACCACTAACGAACATATGGAGTAAACTTTTTCGTGTTACCCACGATTCCGGAAAGCGATCTTTATCTTTAGAAACCACTATATTTTCGAGATATAAGAAGCGTTTCTATATGAACAACATTTATTTTGCCGCCCTTGATTTTTGAAAACGTTTACGAATAGTTTTTATAGCGTATTAATTAGTTTTCTCAAACCAAAACTTAGGTTTTTCGGATTCTATCAATTCTCAAGTAAGTATTTTTCTGTTTAACAATTAATTAGCGTTAACATTAAAATTAATATTATTGTGTTATTCTTCTATGTACGTGGGTGGTTCAATAATTATTGTCCCTAGTGTATATAAAATATTTGTAATGCGATGGTTGTTGTGTAATATCGAAGCCTAATGTCTTAGATGCCTATATGCTCAATTTCAGAACCGTAGCTGCTATATTCACATAGTTTTGAAGGGAGGAGTGAAAAGGGGGAGTGGGGGTGAATGGTTGATTTTTAGCTTATGGGGCTAGATTTGTGACAGTGGATGAGACGTAACTACTGTCGTTTGGACTCGGGATCATAGTGATGTAGCCACATTTCATCCACTGTCACAAATGTAGCCTCATAAGCTCCAAACCAACATTTCACCCTTACCCCCTCCTTAAAAACTTTCTCAAAAATAGGTCTTTAAAACTTCACCCGTCCCTCTAAAACTATGTTAATATAGCAGCTATGATTCTGAAATTCAGCATATAAGCATTTAAGACATTAGGCTTCGATATTCCACATCAACCATCGCAGTACAAATATTTTATATACACTAGGGACAATAATTATTGAATCACCCACGTATATATTGAATTAAGCAGGTGAAAATGTTTAATTGTGAATTTGCATCACCATTAAAATCAATATTGCGGTTTGAATAAACTGATTAATATACAATATAAAAGTTAATTGAAAATATTTGCGAAAATTAGGGGCGACAAAAATTAAGGGTAAAGAACGATATAACGATATACAATATACTAAAACTATCCCTGAAAGAGTAGAAGGATTTGGTAAAGAACGATACAACGACATACAACATACTAAAACTATTCCTGAAAAATATCTAACTAACAATGCAAGTCATAAAAATCCTTACAGTAAAACTTTTTAAACTTTTTTAAACTTTCATAAACATGTTCATCTGATGATAGAAATTTCCGCCATAATTCTTTAACTAAGAAATGTAGAATGATATATTACATACTAAATACTTCCCTGAAAATTTATCTAACAAACAGTGCAAGTTCCATCAAAATCCATTCAGCAAAACTGAAGTTATATGCAACCGAAACGAAATTCCAATTTGCTTTTTATATATGGTATAGTAGATGTAATAGTGTAGATATAAAAGTTCTGCGAGATTTTCTCACAAAATTCTGGATAAGTAACTGAACAGCTCCCTATACCTATAACACAATTTCAACACAACGCATCGTTGTTATTTTCTGACATATGAAGGCGCGATTTTTTAAAATCCACTTTTATAAAAAAAGCAATCAAAGAAGTAAGTTCTTGTCATTTCTCTACTTTTTTTTCATTTACAAAAATAGTTTATTGAAGTTTCTACATATTGTCAAGTGTTTAGTTACAAAGATTTGGTTAAAATATCAAGTTAAATATAGATTAAAAAGATTATATTTAGAAATTTTTAAAATGTCAGAAGTTTTACTAAATAGTATATGTGCAATTCGCCAATAAGTGGGTAATTTGTATCCCTTGAGGTTATATGCAACGTTTTATCGTTTATATAATTTTCGCTAGCATAAAATGTATTTCGTAATGCATTTCTACAGTTTCAAAAAGAAATTGCAAATAAATAAACAAATAAATAAATAAATAAATAAATAACTGTTAATTTTATTCCAGTAATATTTTAAATATTCAACTTGTCATTTCTGTGTCTTGACCCCCCCTTTATGCCTTGATCTTCTGGAACAAATTTAAGTGTACTGGCAAACTATTTTTAGAAATTTTGCTATACAACATAATACTTTACATTCTCAGGTATAAAATAAAGAATTTTTATTGTAAATTATAAATAGTTTTATATTTATTCTGGCCAGAAAAATGTTGCCCCCTAGATTTTATGTCACTGTTATCCCCTTGTATAAAACTGCTCACGTGACCACCAGGAGGTCAGATAAAATTTGAAGGACAGTTACATTTAGTAGAAACAGCAATCTTGATTGCTGAGAAAGGTTCAATTATCTGGACTTCTAAAGCAGTTACAAGCTGCAAAATATATAGAAAGATATGAATATGTTTATTACCTGTTACTACTGCTCGTACTTAAAATTTCCTTATTATTATTCTTATCTATTTATGATTTTGGAAGGATGTAACATACCTTTACTTACAGTGGTGGCCAAAATTGTGGACACTTTTAGGTAGCTTTCATTGCAAAAAGTGAAAAGCTACCTATTGCAGCAGTCTAAAGGAAGACACTTCGGGAAAATGTTGCTATATTTTCGCCGATCATGACCCGCAGATACCAAAATCACCCTCCGTTGAATGCTGACTTATATATATATATATATATACTCTCTCTGTATATATCCATATATCTGAATTTTTTTATGCTGTAACTCTCAAATTTTTGAGCCAATTTGGATGAAATTTTTCATGTGCATAGTATATACTAATGTCTCAACCGAGTTCGTTGGCCAGCTTCCTCCGCCATCTTGTTTCAAAATGGCGGCCAGATTAATTTTTGAAAAAATTTTATGTTTTCTAGTATGGCATACTTATAGAAAATGTTACGTTTCACAAAATGCAAACTCTTATGTATCATTTTAAACAGAATGTTAGAAACATTAAACGATATTTTAAAGAGCCACACAGTGTAAGTTAACAACATAGGTAATTTTAAAGAGAAAGTTAGGAAACCTAAAAATTTCCAAAAGTGTCCACAAAATTCAAATAACTTCCATTTTCAAACAAAATGGCGGATGAAGTTAGCCAACGAACTCGGTCAAGACATTAGTATGTACGTACTATGCATACGAAAAATTTCATCCAAATCGGTTCAAAAATTTGAGAATTAAAGCATGACAAAATTCAGATAAAAATATAGATATACATACATATCTATATGGATATAGATATAAATAGTATCTATACATATAAGTCAACATTTCACTGGAGGGTGGTTTTGGGATCTGGAGGACATGACCGGCGAATATATAGCAAAATTTCCCGAAGTGTTTTCCTTTGGACGGCTGCAAAAGGAAGCTTTTTACTTTTTGTAATGAAAGCTACCCAAAAGTGTCCACAATTTTGGCCACCACTGTAGTTCAAAATATCGTATTGCAGTCTTACTAAGATTAACTCACTATGATCACAGAAGCAATTTTTTTTAAATTTTGTCACTACTGTCCCTATCACTTCAGTTCCTTTTTAGTGAAATAGCATCAGCTCGCTACCTTTTTGAAATGTTATTCAACCTTGATTAAAAACATATAAACCGAAATTTTCATTTATAACGCTTCTACTTATTTATTAAACTTAGTTCTACATGGCTTTTATTTAAAATAACTTTAAGAAGAAATTTCTGGTTCGAATCGAATGCAATAAATTATAGAAACGTATCGATTAGAGGTAGATAGGAAAAATGCTATTTAAAGTTTATGTCAGAATATAGTCCATTACTCTCTACCTTATGTCTTATCTATTTCTAAAAAAAGTTGTTTAAAATTTAACTTTTAGTTTTCAATAAATCACAAAGTGAAATTACACACTTATTGGAGAATCGGCCATCTATCTTTTCTATAATTTCTTTTCTGTACTATTTGTGTTCTTACTGACATAATGAATTTATGGCAATAGTTCATGTAATTCTTTTAAATAATGCCTGATGACTAATAATTTTTAATGAATTAATTAGTATATCAAACTAAATATACATAAAAAAAATAATGCTTTACTGAATTTTTAAAAATATTTTAAGATTTATACTTAAGATGTATCTTATAAGCCATAAAATATTATATTTCGTATATTTCACTTCCAGTCTCTTAAACTGAAATAAGGAAAATAAATAATTTTATAGTTGAGAAAAATTTAAGAAAACATTTTTTTTTTCTATGATTACTTTTTTTGTGAAAACATATCTTTTGATCGAAAAATATTTTTTCACCTATTTTCATTGTTTAATAGCTTTTTTTTTTTTTTTAAATCTTGTTCTACTTTTACATTTGTACTTATAAATGCATTTATAAATGCACTGTAAAAAAAAATTTGACTTCATGCATAACCCTCCTGCAAGAATTTTTTAAATATCTGTCACCGTTTGCAAGTTATTGAATTTTAAAATCAGTCAGTCCTTTTTAGGACAACCGGTATATGCTTATAGGCAATAAAATATCATGTATACCTTTCAGCTTCTGAAACTGAAAGAAAATTGACTTTGAAGAGAATTTTTACAAAATATTTTATGAATAATTTTTTATCTGTAAAATCATCTTTATATACGAAAAATGGTTTTTGTCCTACTTTATTTTACAACTTTGTTGATTCTTGTTCATCTTTTTAACTTAACTTGGTTTTTGTTTGCAAAGATAGAGTTTAGTAATCGATTTTTTACTCAACTTTTGATATGATAGAATTGTAAAAATTATGTACACAGGAGTTTAAATTTGAATTTATAGGGATTTTGTGCAATATTTATAACACTACTCAAATCTTTTATTTTAAATATTTTTCTTAGCATTTTGTAGAATTAGGAAATGTACAAATATAATGGTCTTACAATAGAAATATAGAAATATTTCCGGATTGAAAATCCCCCCTCCCGTCCCAACGCCAAGAAAACTGAAAAAACGCAAAGGCAAAAGAAATCATCCTTTTAAAAATACTTTTGTTCTGTGTAACCAATAATGCGTTTGGAACAAGACAAAGTGATGTATCTATAACTCATTCTAAACTGTATTACCACTAATCGATGTATTAAATGAATTTTATAACAAGTTATTTTAATGCTACTTATATGTACCATCAGTAGATAAAGGGTTAATTAGCCATAAAAATTGTTTTTTTTCGGACTTTTTTAAAAGCTATTTTTTTTCCTTATCGTAACATAATACGTGTTTATCTTTCTCTTCCAGCCTCTTAAATTAAAATAAAAAACAAACTCTGACTTTGTGGAAAGTTTAAATATATATACAGTCGAGTCTCTATATAACGAAATCCATTGTTCCAGTAAAAAATTCGTTATATAGATAAATTCGTTATATAGAGAATGAGTAAAAATTTCTATTTAATGTGTAAATTTTGAACATAAATTACTTTTGAGGTGTTTAAGTAAGAATTTGAAATGTTTAACTATAAATATTGACCTAATATTGTATTTCAGAATTATTTAAACAGTTTCAAAAAAGAGAGCAGACATTTATTTGAAAACATAATAAAAATCACATAAGGAAAACTTACATTAATTTTAGACGAAGAAATCTGTAATTTTTCGCTGTTTTAATTTCAGAATTGTTACACTCTCGAAAAAATGTTCACACTTTAGCAAGGAATGAAAAATTGTATCGGAAACATTTTCCTCCATTTCAATTCTCATTCACCTTAAACTTCAATTACCTCTTTGATCCCGCTCTTATATGTGTAACAATCCAATTGACACTGTTTTAAGAAGTATGCTGGAAGGTGTGTGGGAGGGGGGGGGGGGGAGACGAATTCATTGGGCATAAAAAACAAGGAGATTCAAGGTAGAAAAGTAAAATTAAAAAAAACTCAGCACTGAACGATAAATCACTAATCAGTGATGGAAAATTGATTCCATGGGATTTGGAAGCTTTTTTAAAACAATAAATAAAAAATATTTTATGAAAAAATTCGTTATATGGAGATAGATATTTCGCTATATGGAGACTGTTTTTAATGAGATCATGGGGGAAAAAGACCGTTCCTACTAAAAATTCGTTATATAGAGAAATTCGATGTATGGAGTTTCGTTATAGAGAGACTCGACTGTATATATATTTTCTAAAATAACATTTTATCTGAAACATTATCTTCTTTAGATCAGGAAAAATATTTTCCCTGCTATTTTCTTTTCTTTGTAGTATTCTAAAACCTTGTTCTACTCGTTAAATTCACACTAATCTATTAGATTTATCAATATAGTTTAGAAAATATTTTTAATATTGATAGATTTTTGTTGGTTTTCAGTAATTTAGTTAGTTATGTTACGGAATTTTTTGGAACAGCATGCATTTCACTCATGAAATTAGACGTAATTTTTAAGATAAACATTGAATGCTTATAAAAAAGAGTTTTTCTTTTAAATCTAATTTTATTTTCATACCTACTTCATCACTACTGATATAACAATTTTATGAAAACAGAATAAAAAATCTTTTTAAAATATTGATGTATGTTTGATGGTTCTTTTAATTTACTTTAAATATCAAGTTAATTAGACATAAAAAAAGGTTATTTTTAGGATTATTTTTTTCCCTTTTGTTAACATAGTACATATTTATTTTTCTTTTACAGGCCCTTAAATTAAAACAAAAAATAAATTCTTACTTTGTGGAAAGTTAAAAAAAAAATGTATTTTTTTTTTCTAAAATAACTCTTTACGTGAAACACTCTTCTTTAGATCATGAAAAATATTTTCCCTGATATATATATTTTTTTTATATAGTATTCTAAATCCTTGTTTCTACTCGTTAAATTCCTACTTACCTATCAGATTTATCAACTTAGTTTACAAAACTTTTTTTTTAATATTGATAGATTTTTGGTGGTTTTCAGAAATTTAGTTACCATCTCAAGTTTAATATGGAGGTTTTTTTTTTTTTTTAAGTTTTGCACTTTTCTATCTTATAACTAGCACCAAACGAAACAAATCTCTGAAGCCCAAATCCAATTTTGGTCTCTTTTTCTAATCTCGACAGAAAACGAAACTCTATGAAATAAAAGAAATTAAGGTATTAGTACTTATACAGAAAAATATTGTTAACTAATTTTTAAAAAATACGCATGCTTATCCAGATACATTTTTACTTATATACACACTTGCATGGATTTGCATATGCTTGTCTTAAAAAAAAAAAAAAAAAAAAAAAAAAAAAAAAAAAAAATTATCTACTTTTTTTTTTTTTTTTTTCGAAAATGAATCAGGAATATTTGTAGCTTAATCACAATAAAAAAAAGTTTTATAAAATTACAAAACAATTCTTTATAAAACTCTTGTTTTATAAGTTATGAAACAATTCTTTGGAAAACTCTCATTTCTTGCAGAAACAATACTAGTATCGATTGCATTATAAATAATAAGAAATAATAATATAGGATTTTACAGACTGTTTGACTCTCAGTCTCAAGCACAAATTTAACTTCCATCAGTGTACTTTAATTATACGTATCTTGTTTCTTTTTCTTTTTTATTATTGGAAATAATTCACAGTTATTGTTAATACTAAGTGATTTATTATCATCAATATTGTTCGTATTTTTATACAATTATAGCTTAAATGATATCCAAACATACTATGTAATGTGAATGGCTTCTTCTATAGTAGGAACTTTTACACATCCGCGTGCTAATTTTTTTCAAAAATTATTTTTCGTGACCATGACGTGCCAGTCATCCTCTCTTTCAAAGATAAGTAAATAAATAAATAAATAATGTATCAAAATTAATGAATACTTGAATTTTTGTTTATTTGTATTTAAAAAAATGTAGTGACTAATATGTACGTATTACACAGCAATAATTATAGTAAAAATTCAATTTTAGAAGCTATTTCTGTAGTGCATGTTGGACGCGAATAATTAATATCGGGATCATAGTTATTTCAATACAAGCTAAACTGGAGTCATCTAACAAATAATTTCTATTTGAGATTTTAAAATAACTTATTTTCGAAAATAATAACTCGTAGATATCGGTAGAGGGAAGATTTGTAAAAAGGGCGAATTTCCTACCAAGTCACTGCAACGTCATCATTGGCATTTTTGCTTATAATGCCTGATGATCATTCTGACCCCCGAATCTTCTCTTAATTTGATAAATTATTGAGACCATATAGAAATAGATTTTAATTCAATAAGTTCCATTTTAATTTCTTCAATTTCAGAAAAAAATAGAACAGTTCAGCTTGATTAAATTAGTATACTTTGCCTAATGCCATTCTGGTTTGTTTAGAATCTTAGTCAATGCAAAAATGCGAAAATATTCTTTAGCATGTTACTTATGGCCCGAGTGCCATGGTTTCGCCATCACTATTCTACTGTATAGGCATCCCCTAAAATAGAATCTTTGTCGAAACTCGTCGATAGCGAACATTCGGTTTGCTAATACTTGAAACATAATACATGCTTATAGGCTGTAAAATATTATCTTCATTTTTTTAACTATTAAATCTGAAAAAACAAAATGACTTTGAAGAAATTTTTTCAAGAAAAATTTTCTTTAAAATTTTTCTTTATTTTGAAAATTATCTTAAGATCCGAAAATGTTTTTTTTTCTAATTTCCTTTCTGTATTAATTTCCTAAAACTTTTTTCATCTTTAATTAAAAAACATAAAAGATTCTGTTGTCTGTAAATTTTGTAAGGTTTCCTTGTGTGTTATTCATTTAAGGTTTGTTTGACGAGCTAATATTTTGAGTGAAAAGAGCCCGTAATCTTGAAGTCATTATACTTTTTTTTTTCCTAAAAAAGGAATAAGCCTAGAGAAAAATCTATTCTCATTCTAGGAAATTATGTACTTATATGAAGGTAGCGTGTTTTCTATTACAGCTTAACGATAGAAAAATCTACGAACAAGGCAAAATGTTATCTGTAATTTTTTTTAATTACCAAAAACTAAACATAATTGGATTTTGTATAGGGAATCCAACAAGCTTATCGTTGGCTTAAATGCAAGCTAAAAAGAAACATTTTTTCTTAAGCAATTTATTTTGACAGTGTTTATCAGTACTGGATTTGAAAAATTTTGTGAGGTGATAGAACAGACTGCTAAAAGCAATTTTTTGTATAGGAAACCTGCGTTGCAATATATTTAGACAATCAAAAGTACAAGGTGTCTCACTCCAGTTCGAACCCGGATTTCCGTTCACAACATTAACAACGTTATGTATTCACTTAAAATGTTTGCAATGGTAAGTAGCAAGAGCGAGTTTTTGCTTACACGTATGTTATGTGTTCATGGTAGTGAATGTTTTATTGCTGTCCCCATGTGGGTAATTTTTAAAGTGTTGTAACTTCTAAAGCAAGTTATTAAATGCTGACCTGTAGACGGAAGATGAATCTGTAGATGTTTATCGTTAAGTGTCTTTTTTTATTTTATTTTTGTAATTACTAATGATATTAGTGTCTCATTCTTCTGTACATTATTTAATTTAATTGTTGTGTCTGCACCCCCCCCCCCCCCTTCGCCGCTTTTTTTCATTTGAACATGTAAATGCTTGCTTTGTAATAAGATATTTTTTTAAAGACTACCTGATTGGCAAGATTGGACGACAACGATAGGATTAATTGGTAACAACGAAAATGTCATGTAAAACTAGTTTAGGATCTAACAGGTTATCAATTTTGAATGTAAGTAATTCTTTAATTCTTGATTTCTATTGAAATAAATCTGATTATTCAGTTAAAGAATTTAATGTTAACGAACCATCATCGTGGGAAAATTATGCAGAACAGTTTAAATTTTTTTGAAAGCAAATGAAACTGTGGGTGCTGCTAAGAAACGAGCAACACAGATTCATGGCATTGGTTCATTATCGATTGTGAGATCCCTTATAGCCCATCCTAAGATTCACGAAAAAAATTAAGGTGAACTTATTTCGGTATTTCAAAACCCTTTTAACCAAAACATTTAGAAATATATCAAAGATTTTAATATCAGAAATGGGTGTAAAATTTTAATCAGCACGTTTTTCCTCCTGTGTTGGTTCTGCTTCGGTTTGGAGATTAATGTAATTTCGGTGATACAAAGTTGAAAAGATTGCCTGATGAATTGTTAGTTAAATTAAGAGATGAAGCTTTACATCGTCGCCTTCTTGCAGCGACAGTCCTTAC
Source organism: Maratus speciosus (assembly GCA_963932465.1). Lineage (NCBI taxonomy): Eukaryota > Metazoa > Arthropoda > Arachnida > Araneae > Salticidae > Maratus > Maratus speciosus. Next base: position 236,740,188 of record OZ010789.1, read on the forward strand.
ATTTGATGATACCCTGTCTGTATATCTTGATTTCGAAAGCTCGAAAACACAAACAAAGGTAAGTCATTTTAAACTTCATAGCAATTCTGAAACGCTTTCAATTTATAAACACAGTGTCGAACATAATGCTCCTAAACTCAAGGTAACTAATAGAAATTATAAATATTAAAGTTGTTGCGGTTGTCATGATCGAAAATACTGTCGCTTTGAGAAGGCTACTTGTTGCTACTGTGGTAAAGAAGGACCATTCCAGAAAGTTTGTCGTTCTAAATTTGAGAAATTTCTTGAATAAAAGATAGCCAATCCTTCATCGAAAGAAAAGAAAAAACTGCTCATTTAATACAGTCCAATATTGTTTAAAATAGTATTTCTATGTAATGAAAATGCTTAACTACTAATACTATTTTGATATTTCAAACTTGATGGCAACATTAGACATAAATAAATTTACTAAAATGCCATGGTCACCATAATAGATTATTTAACATTTCAAAAGTTATTTCCTGCTAATATTCCAACGTAAAACAAATCTCTTCATGTCATTAAGATTAAAAAAGAAAAAGAAAAGAAAAGTGCTGAAATTGCAAGGCAGTTTAATTTTCCAGTTTGATATTCTTCTTTCAAAGACGAGCTCCCAATATAAATTTGTAATAAACATAGTTAATGTTTTCTTATAGTTTAAATTATTTTTAATTATTAAATATGAATTTTTCTGGCATAGAATAGGTAAATACTTCGACTTTAGATGATGTTGAGGAAGAATTTCTGATATTTCCAGTAGAGATACGAGTATGTTTAAAGGAAATCCAATTTTCATAAATTTAAATCCTTCAGTTTAACCAGTTAAACTTAAGTCAAGAAATATACTATTTGTGTTAGAGCCAAAAATAGGAAAAGAACTGCAGCACTTGACAGAACAAAATACTCTTAAACCAGTAGAATCTTCTGAGTGGATGACTTTAATAGTTTCAATTCTTAAGCCAAATGGTGGGGTATATTATCTGTTGATTATAACTGTACTATTAACAAGGCTTTGAAACAACATAGAAATCCTATAGCAGTTGTTAATAAAGTTTTATCCGAACTTGCTGGTAGTCGTTATTTTATTAAACTGGATTTACCTATAATTAATTCATAATTAGCGGCAGATACAGTTTGGTGTTTTATCTGCTATAGATAAATTTCAATAGTTTATTGATAAATTACTTTTAAAAAATTCCCTTGGTGATAATATTAAGTCTTAGCAATTATTCAAGTTGTTACAAAGTTTCATAATTACTCGCGAACTGTGGTACTTACTCGAGGTTATGACTGGTAAGCAGGGTTAGACAAAGAATTAGAAAATCTTGTTAATTCGTGTGATCTCCACTTCGAACTTATAAAACAATGTGCCTATTTTGTGAATGGTTTTTAATTAAATACACAAAAACAATTAAATAACTTTTTTATTTTGTTATTCTGTAATAAAGCGCTGAACAGATACACACACACATAATATACATTTTACGATATTTTGTAACACTGAAGAAAACTGAGGCAATAACAATAAACGTCTGTCTCCAACTCCATTATAAGACTCCTTGGAAACGCTCACAACATTCCATATTCAGGAATTTTAATCAGCACCAATTCTACTAATTATTTAGTAGATAATAATTGTAATCGATACACTATAATAGCACGCTTGCAGTCATTGTTATTTTCTTTGCACCGGATCGAAATTTATGGTGCTTCCCCGTTAATAACAGAACAGATTTACCCATAGCGGAAAGCTTTTTATTAGATCAGTCGAGTATAATGTATAATCGAAGCAGTTGCCACAGCTCCATAGAGTATTTCAACATTTTCATTACTTAAACTTTAGTAGTTAGCCATCGTGAATCACAATTGAAAATGATGGTATTAACGTCAATCTATTATTCAAAAATAATGACTTCCAAACGACAGGCAAGAGTTTTGAAATCAAATGGTGAAACACAAAATCTGCGCTCCTGACTCAGGTTTTGACGTTAAATATCTCCAAGCGAAGTGTTTTTCACCGCACTGCAGATATATTGATTAGTGAATGAGAGATCGAATAAGCGTAGAACTATATTTTAAGTGCGGATGAAAAATGGAGCGAACCGGCTTTCCAGAAAAAACGCAAGAAACGGCTTTTAGAATTAAAAAAAATGGTAAAAAATTAAATTTACAGATAATTTTGATAGAAGTCATATCGGCATTTAAAACTGAAAACTAAAAGAACATGAAACAAATAATAATTACGTGGAAAGATTTTTAGAATGTATTTTTAAAAGAAATAAAATATTAATATACGTATTTTAAGTAGAAATGAATGTAAGTAAACGGAATCGTTGATATATTTTTTTAAACAGAAAATAATTTAATAAACTATGTTCGTAGAATCATGTTAGATAAGAAATTTTTATGGAATATTTTTTAATGAAGTGCGGAAATTTAATTTTCGTAATATACATATACATTGTCTCTACAATCCATGGAGAATTTTGACCTCCACTAACATACTTCGCCAGACCTTCCGATCCCGGGCCTTTAATTTATAATTTATAACTTCGTGTTTTGCAAGATGTTTCTCTACCTTTTCCAACCTTTTCTTTCCGTGCCTTTTTACACTTCCTTTTCCCAATAACTTTTTATTGTATATCTTCTTTGCACTTCTGTCCACATTCATTCTAATTAAGTGCCCTAGCCACTACATTCTTCTTTTTTAAGGGTTTTTATAATGTCGTTTTCATTATACAGCTGTTCGATTTCCATCTAGGTATAATTCGCCACGTGTTGCCCTCCTTAACTGGTACGAACATTTGTCTTAATCCTTTCCCAAGTAATGAGTAACTTTTCGTAACTTTTCATCTTTTTGAATTGTGGTCCAGATCCCAGTTGTAGTTCATCTCAGATACTGCTGTCGCCCAGCGATGAGTCTTTGCCACTAAGATATTGGACCTCATCGATACTGGGGAATTGGACACAAAAAGATATGGTTCTCCGATGAAGCCCATTTCTTGTTGTCTGGTCATGTGAACAGAAGGAATTATCGCTTTTCGCCAACCCTGTTTTATTCCCCAACCCTGAATTAGTCAACGTAAGACCGTTACATCCAAAAAAGCTAATAGTTTGGGCTGCTTTTAGTGAATAAGAAATTATCAGATCAATTTTATTTGAATCAACAGTTACAGCTGACGTGTATGAGGTAATGCTGAGGCAGTCATTTCCCCCAAATTTCATAAATTATGATCACCGATAACCATCAGAATGGTGAACAGTTACAGCTGACGTCTGTAAGGTAATGCTGAGACAGTCATTTTCCCCCAATTTCGTAAATTATGATCACAGATGACCATCAGAATGGTGCCTCTCCGCAGAGAAAAGCAGTGCTTTGACATCATTAACAGTGAATCTGGAACCCGAATTATCGGCTATCAATACCCCAATCGTTATCCTGGTGCATTGCAATGGCCACTTTTCACTAGATATGAATGCATGTGATTTCTATCTTTCGGATCATATGAAAGATTTGGTTTACGAGAACAGACCTTATTAGCTCAAAAGTTCTATAACTGACTCTTTTTCAAGCATAAAAAAGAAATTCTCGGTTTTGTTACTGACGAAATTGTGACTAAGTTGCGCTATTGTATCGCCTCTGGAGGTTCTCACTTTTTAAACCTTATCCATAAAATTCCTTTTCCACGTACTTTTCAATAAAAAATATTTGTAGTACAAAAGTTATTTCAGTTAAACGTTCTAGGTTAATTAAGAGTCACCCTGTATATACCGAGGAAAATTATTTAAATTCCTCAATTTATTTGTCAATGTCATAGTTATATATATAAAATATAATTCACTATTTATAAAACACTCCATATTTTTGCACCATAAATCACAAAAATATATCAAAGGAAAATCCCGATGAGAGGTTAGTACTTACAATACCAATAAAAAGAAAAATTAGCTTAAGCATTTATCTTGAAAATTAAATATATTTTTCTAAAATAATTTTTACACGATTGAGCTTTAATGTTCCATTTTGCTGAGAAAACTTAATGGCTTGTGCAATTAGCTTAAAAGATTTAATTTTTGTTAACGATTTTGCAGCATGCTAAAAATATTACTGTAAGAATGAATTCATCCGGTATTTACAAAAGAAGAATTCGAAAAGCTAACATGGCAAAATTAATGGAAAAGTTTATTTAATGCAGAATATTTTATTTATGTCAAAAAGTTATAAACGTATTTTAAAAATACTTTTAAAAATTTTTTTAATATATTCATTTTAAATAGGGAGAATTTAACTTTCTGTAATACATTTTATTAAATACTACACTGTTAAAAATTTGCAGCAAACTGTCTAGTCATTCGACCGTTTTTAAAGATAACAGTTATAAAAACGGTAGAATGACTGGACAGTTTGTTGCAAATTTTTAACAGTGTAGCGGCTAATTGACCATATTATAAAGCGTATATATATGACTATTTCATCGACAAAATTTTAGTAAGAATACAAATAAATTACTGCTATGCAACCGTTTACTATAAAAACTGTCAAATGACTGAACAGTTTGTTGCAATTTTTTAACGGTGTATCGTGTTGATGATTATAAAAAATTTTAAATTATTTCATATACTTAACGTTTCACAATTTTTCGAGCACAGAAAGCTCTGAATCAAGATTTTATATGCAAAAGATTTTATTTTTACATATTTAAAAAGATCATCCATTTATTTTACATGGAAAAACTGGCAGTCAAGACGACTGTAAAAATCTGTTTATTTTACGTAGAAATTCTGTAAACTGTTTATTGTATGGGAAAAATTCGTTATATGAAAACGATAATAATAAATACAAATTTTTTCGTAATATACTGTATTTTTTTATTGGCGATCTAGTTGATAGATTTTTTTTTCTTCAAATAGAGATTTTTTTTATAGTTTAAATATCATTTCTGTTTTTTGAAAAGCATTGTTACGAAAAATTTTAAGAGACTGAATATGAAAGATTTCTCACTTTATATGCACTATATTTATGATATTTCAGTTTAATAATGTTTTATTTTTGACATGAATTAATTCAAAACAAAGAAATTGTAACTTTTAAACCAATTTTAACTTTAACCCAATGCTTTACTTGTTAAGCTATCTGGACGATACCTGGCTGACGTAATTCACCCTTATTTGTTGGACATGGCTGCGAACTGAAGCGCTAATTTTATTCATCCGAGCTATAACTAAAGCATTTACATGATGAAAGTGTGTTTTAGCACGGAAAACTCCTGTATACCATGTAATTAGGTCATAATGAATGGAACGAATGTTTTCCAAAACTGGATTAAACCATATTCAAGGATCGTATAGCACAGTTGAAGTTTATTTCAACAGAAAAAATATTCGTTCTCTTCATTATGATCTAATATTTATTTATATTCACACATGTGATTTCATTTTGATTATATCAGCATTTTAATAACGTGCGCATGATAGTATGAATGTTATTTTAGTTTTATAAATTCTATATATTCCAGCAATTTTATTGGTACTCACTTTATCAAGAGAAAGGTATATTTTGCTAGATAATCACTATAGCTTGTTTTAGCTGCTCGTTTTCTATAAATTTCATTTTAATTCTCTTAATACAGGATTTATAGCTGCATATGCGCATTTTTTCTGTATTATTATACCATTAACCTTCAACTTGTTTACATCTTGTTAATTTTGTACCATTACTGCTATCATATTCACTGAAAATCTGTACGTGTTTTACTCTCTAATATTATATGTAACTTTTCATTTTAATGTGGGTAGGGTATCATATAGACCCACCTCTCCCCCAACCTTCCGCACATTGACGCAGAAATTGTAAATGATGACGAGAGAATAAGTTTTATCCATACAGGAAACATTTTAACCCTTTACGCCCGACGGTATTTTAAAGTAACATTAAAATAACTTGGTATAAAATTCCTCTAATACATCGATTACCAGTAAAACAGTTTAGAATGAGTTATAGATACTTCACTTTTTCTTATTCTAAAAGCATTAGTGGTTGTACGAAACAAAAATATTTTTAAAAGGGTGATTTCTTTTTTCATTTGAATCTTTTCAGCTTTCTTGACGTTGAAAGGTTGGGGAGAGGGGCGGAGTTCAGTTCGGAAATATTTCTACTATATTTCTTTTGTAAAAGCATTTCCTATTTCTATTAAATACTAAGAAAAATATTTTAAATGAAAGATTTGAGTGGAGTTATAAATATTGCACAAAATCAATATAAATTAAAATTTAATTAATTAATTTTAATTGGTAAAATCCTTCTGAAATTTATTAAATGATTGTGTAATTCTTCTAATGTAGTTTCAAAAAGTCACGAAAAATGCTTTAGAAGATGAAATTTTCATGAATTCACAATTTAATACATAAAGTGTTAAAGTATTCGAAAAGGAAATTATTTAATTTTCTAATTGGAAAAATATTTTGAGATATCAAAGGTTATCGAGAAATAAATTCAGCTAGAAAAGGTTTTTAAAAAATATTATTAATATAGTCCAAGCGCAGGTTAATCAGTTATTTCCGAGATATCAAGAATTCGTAATATGAAAGTTTGAATTAACGAGGGTCAGCTATGTGTATATTTACTTATATTCTTTTTAACTGCATTCGTTTAAAAACCACTACATCTGTTACATTTTTATTATGTCAAATTACAAATATTAAAGCTTTTGCATATCTTGAGAGATTTGTAACTTTTTTTTGCTCTTTTATTAAACTTAACTTGGTTCATATTATGTAAAGATGGAAATTTTTATCGATTTTTCCCTCATTTACTGATATGCTAGAATTATAAATATATATATATATATGCATAGAATATAAAATATACACATAGAAAAGAAATATACACATAGTTTCTGAATAAAATGTAACATATTGATATTTTTTACACTTAAATATAAATTAATAAATTTTAAGGCATTTTTACACTAGCCGGGAGAAGCTGATAAATCGCCAAATATTTATTATGGTTACTACCAGCCAGTGAAGCTCCCCTAGTCAATAATATAACTGTTAAATAATAAATATATTTGTCCCAAATACATGATATATGCTCCAAAAATAATCATTAAAAAACACGACACCTTACACAACTTGCTGGTGTTGATTAAATAAAACAAGCAATAAAAGTAGCGCAAAAGTAAAATGTAAACAGCAACGACGATGACAACAATATCAATAACAGCAACCCAGCAAGAATATTGTAATGTTATGTAATGTCCATATTTAGAAAAACTATTTTTCATGTAATCGAAACAAGATTGCAGACTAATGCATTTGCTTAAAATTCCGCTTAAAACTTATATTTTCTATATCAATATGTAACGGTATTACTAAGCACATGTCGATGAATCTTTAAATAAAAATGGTAAATAAGCATTATTATACAATATATTAAAAACTTCTAAATGCTATTAAAAACATAATGTCATAAATACTTAAAGTGATTGAGAAGCATTAAAAGTTATAAAGTACACACCGACTAGTTTAAACAATAATTTTCTGATTATCAAGGAATAAAAGTGAAATATTTTTTTTTTCGTTGTTTGAAATCTTAATAACAACCTGTTAAAACTAGTCCGAACATATTTTATGATTTTTAATGTTTCTTTTTAATCCCTTTTAGCATTTGCAACCTTGTTCTTTTAATAAACATTATTACTATCAGCAATATAATTTCATCGATTCCCTAGACATCTGTCATACTCGGTTTTGTACTAAAAGTGATTAAAATCATTATAAGTCAAGATAAATACCGGTTAGATTCAACACCAACTGTGTCGTTATGAGCATTTCATATTGAAAAAGAAAATTCGCTGTTTGAAAACTTGATAACGACCTGTTGAAACTAGTTGGTACGTATTTTATAAATTTTTTTAAAACTCTTTTAGTATTTGTGATATTGCATTTTTAATAAGCTTATTACTAGCAGAAAGGCAATCTCATCGAGTTCCTAGACATTTGTTTACTCTGCTTTGTGCTATAAGAAATTAAAAATCATTCAAATTTATGAAATATATACAGACTCCTTTCAAAACCAACTGTGTATTTATCAAGGTTTCAAATTGATAAAACTTTTACACAGTTTGAAATCTTCATAACAACCTGTTGAAACTAGTCCGTATGTATTTTACGATTTTTAATGTTTTCTTTTTTAATCTCTTTAAGTATTTCCGACCTTTTGTTTTAAATAAGCCTATTACAAACAGAAATACAATTTCATGGAGTTCCTTGACATTTGTCTACTCTGTTTTGTGCTAAAAGTAATTAAAAATCATTGAATTCATAAAATATATACCGACTCTTTTCAAAGCCAACTGTGTCGTTTTCAAGGTATTGATAAATTTTTATCATAGTTTGATGTCTTCATAACGATCTGTTGAAACTAGTCGGTACATATTTTAGGATTTTTAATGTTTTCGCTTTTCACTTTTTCTTTTTCTTATTAGAATCTGCGACCTTGTATTTTTAATAAGTCTTATTACAATCAAAAATGCCATTTCACCGTGTTCGTAGGTATTGAACATACACTGCTTTGTGCTTAGCTTTTTTACAGTCATAAAATATACACAGGCTAGTTTCAACACCAACTATGTCATTATCAAGATTTCAAACGGAACAAACTTTTTCTTGATAACCACCTGTTGAAACTAATCGGTATACATTTTATAATTTTTAACTTTTTAAGGGGTCAGGTAACCTTTGAAGCGTCCAAATATCGAATTTTTTTTTAATAGCTTATAATTAAATATGATTCTTTGGGAACATTTAAAATCAAACCCCATGCAAAAATTCGCATTAGAAGAGAAGTTATGTCTAAAACACTTTGAGCTTTTGCTATATGATCAACGGGTATTTCAATCTTTAAAGCGAATTTTCTCTAAACAGCGATTTTGATCATTGCGCACACGATTTCTGAAAAACGGTTGCCTAGAATTTCACGAAATTTTTGGTGGATGTATTAAACGTACACAAGCACAAAATGACCTATTATTATGTTTCTCAAGTAAGAAGTTTAGAATTCACGGCTACTTTTGTATAAAAAAAATCTCGATATTTCGAATTTCTCTAAAAAAAATTTTTTTTCTCGAGATCTACAAGTTTTATTTTTTTCATTGTAGGTCATTTTGAAAACACTTTATATCTGTACTCATTAAAAAAATCTTGGCTTGTTTCAGCCATTGAAATGGGAAAAAGCATGCGCGCAATGCATGCAAGAATAATTCTTTCGTAAAAATTGTATTATCTTTAAAAATAAATTTAAAAAAAAAACTATATATGTGTATACCTTTTCTAACAACTTTGATTGATAAAATAAATCGTTCCTAACAGACGTTTTCAATTTTATAATTAAAAGTTAATTAGTTAAAGAATGACTGCAATTCTTACAGAGGTCACTTTTCCATGTACTTTATTGGTTCAAAGGTTACCTGACCCCTTAAAAGCTATTTTAGCATTTGTAATCCTGTGTTTGTGTTTTTAATACGCCGTATTACTATCAGAAATACAATTTCATCGAGCTCCTAGATATTTTCATGCATAGTTTTGTGTTAAAAGCGATTAAAAAACATTAAAAGTTATGAAATGTATACGAACTAGTTTCAGCACCAACCATGTCGTTTTAAGGTTTCAAACTGGAGAAACAATCTAAATTTTGTTTCGTGACTCATATTATTTTCTAAGGTATATACAAAATAATGTCTAAATCACCGGTGATAATATTTTCACAGTCTCAATTCAAGAATTTGTTAATTTTTTCTTCATTACAATGACATATGCCTTTCTCTAAACCATTTTGCAATTCTTTTGCGAAACTATTGTAAATAAGTACCATACTTCCCAATGGTTTATCATATTTAAAGGCTCTTTTAATAAAAATATTTTTATCTGGCAGATATGTATTAAATCTATTTAAAATGTTTTTAAAATTCACATCTTTGAAATGATCTCCCGTATAATCTATTACAAAAATAGATCTTATTATCTATATCTATATTATTAGATTTTGAATTCAATAATCTTTTTAAGTTCTGCTTTTTAAGTAAATCTCACCTCCAATGCCATATCCATAATACTTTTTCCGTGATTCTTAAGTTAAAGTTGATGAACATTTTTTCAATGTCTTTGACACAATTTAACTGATCATATGTTGTTATATGATCCTTATAAACTACCAGTTCATTACAAAAATCGTGATTAATTATTCCGTATATTGAATCTTCCAATAAATTATTCCTAAAACATCTAAGCATATTAGTTTGTTCAAACAACCACAATATCACAATACCACGAAAAGCGTTCTTTACTTTTAGAAATTTTAGTAACCAACATACTTTTGAGATTTAAAGACAATTTTATAAAGAGAAAATTTCTTTGTTTTATAAAATTCGTTACCTTTCATACTTTATTTCGTAATTTTTCACACTATAATTTACTTTTAACCACAACAGCTATAGAGTAATGATCAAAATGCACTTTAAATTAAAAATTTTATTTCGAATCACCATTTGTATTTTATTTTTCTCTGTTTCAAAATATGACATCTACGCATGCAATAATTAATCTTTTTTTAAAAAGAAAAGAAAGTTTTTTTTTCTCTTTCACAACTCAAAACAGAATTACACATGAATATACTCCGATTTCTGAATAATCTTTTGAAAGATACATTATTGATTATGTGCATTTCATACGATTGGTCGATAAAAGTAATTACAGAATTCTAATGAATGTTTTAAAACTCTGCAAAAACTAATTAATTCCTGTCAGAATGCTTTAAAAAATTACACAAGTCGTCAGAACCAGAAACTAAAAACTATCCTTTCACATAAAGATATAATGTATAAAAAAATTGAACATTTAAATATCATGTTTTGCTTCTAGGTAACTGAAAATAAATTCTTTCTGTTTTTTTTTTCTACTATGTTTAACTATTAAAAAAACTATGAAGGTAAAAAGTGCAAATTTAAAAAATGATCAACGTTAAGGGTTTTTTTTTTTTTTTTTTTTACTCCTATTTCTTATTTGCCTGTAATAATCATAGAAATGAAAGATTTTTGTAAAAGATAATATTATCGTGTTGGTTATAGCTAAAAACTATTTTTATAAAAAAAAAAAAAAAGATTTTTTAAAGAAAAGTGAAAATGTAGAACTTGTAAACGTTGAAACCAGAAATTATTGTACAAGCGTAAATCCATTTTTAACACTTTCCAACAAAGTTGAAAAGTGTTTATGCATTCGGTTTGTCTGTCCGTATGTCTGTCTGCCCACGCTCTAACTCCCGTAAATATACTCGGATTTTCATGTAATTGATAAAGGTTATTTAGGGTCACCAAAGCTTGTTTGGTATTGTATATGAAGTATCTAGGATTAATAGTTCATTTACAGAGGCAAGCAAAAGAATTCCATTACAATATGGTCATATAGAGAAAAATCGTTTGCAGAATATTTAATGAGATTATGCTATTTCAAATGTATTGAAACAGATATAAATCACTGAATTTCACCACGATTGCGTTAGAACAGGGCATTCATAGCATATTTTATTCATTTACAGGGACACACAAAAGAAATCGGTTACAGTACTGTCTTTGAGTAATAATTGCTATAGTGCGTGTTTTAAAATTCGGTATGCGCTTTTGAATTTAACTAATTTTTTGCATCTTACTCGTTATATATAAATTCTATAAACTCATATTCAGGGCTGCACAAAAGTATTCAAGTACCATTCTCCTCATTAGAGGAAATTGCTGAAGGGGAATTTTCAACTGAGGTAGATGTATTTTGTAAGTGAACTAAATTTTGGCATGCATGTAGTTAATACATACAAATCTATATATCATATTCAGGTCTGCGGATAAAAATTTCGGATAATTTTCCGATTGTGGTTGGCAACAGCTGAAATTGGGTTTCCAAACGTATTATGCGTTTCCATATGGTTGAAATAGACATAACCTTTTAACTTATTAAAGTGTGCAGTTTTGTTACATTATTCTGAATATGTTGGAAAGTGTTTCATAATCTATGCTTGGCGCATGGTTTTTTCTTTCTTGTTTTTTGTGTGTACGCTAAACGTTAATCTTACATACATTCAACAATGACAGTCATTAGAAAAAATCGTTTGACGAGAATATTTAGGGATAGAATTTCTATAGCACATTTCAGTTTCACCAAAATCATTGACTTACATGTTTAGATCACATTCGCAATAAAACAATATCTTTATCATTTTTCCATATTTTTTTCCTTAAAAATCCAAAGTGGAAAATTTTACAGACCTGTTACTTATAGCTATGCTAAAATAAGACTTAAACTAAATGTATTTATGCATTCTTTAACAATAGCATGTAATTTGATGAATTCTTGTGTTTAGTTAGACAATAAAGTTTTGTGTGTAAATTTCCATTTAGATATTGTGAATTAAACTCAAATAATACAAGGCTACTATACTATGCTACAATAGACTCGTATAGTATCTAATATACGTGTCCATAAAGTCATGGGGCACTTTTGACCGGCCACAGGAAATCAACGAAACAAAATGGAAATGTGAAATGTTCACCAAATAAAAGAAAAACTCTCCAAGTTTCACACCTGTTCAATGCAGTTCGATGTGGCCTCCATTTGAAACAGACAATCACAGACGTCATTCGCTCTGTTACTGTCCTTAAATGTGTGTAGGCAGAACTTGAATATTGTTTATGTATGTGTAAGGCAACGAATGGAGGCCACATCGTATTGCACTGAACATGTATGAAAATTGGAGAGTTTTTCTTTTATTTGGATAATATTTCACATATCCATCTTGTTCTGTTGATTTTCTGTGACCGGTCATGCACAATGACTTTACAGACACACTGTATTAGGTATATGAGGTAGAATACTTAAACAATATTTTTTACTTTTCCTTACCCGATTAATTAATTGAATGCTACAATCATCGATAAATAACCGCGATATATAAGTATAAATCAAAACTCATTATTAATTAATTGTGTGCGCACATAATTTAATTGTTTTTGAGGGTTATGAATAAAAAAAGGCTAATGCATTAATGATGTATAAAATAATGGATTTCCAAGATAATGATCTTACACGGAATATCTGTAAACAGGATGTTTTAGAAACAATTCCCGAAGTTTAAAACAAATACATGCAATATAATACTGTAAAAAAAATACTTCATTATGAACTATTTTTACAGCTCAAATTATGCAAATAACCACTTTTTGCTTATTTTAAAATATAATTTATTAACTATATTATGCATATAAAAGGAAATAAGTGGCATTTTCATAATGTAACACATAAATTGTGCAAACAGTAATTTAAAAAATAGTTCCGATTTTTTTGTCATCAGACAGCGTTGCACTGTTTAAACCTGTAGGAATGTTTAAACTAAAGTTAAAATCTAGAACGCGTCGCACAAAGCTTGCTCACTCAGTTTTAATACTAGGTTGAGCAAAAAGTTCTGGGAAATTTGTGAAAGTTGCGATGTTATGCGAAAATTAAAAACAAAAGCAACAATGACTATTCTTCAAAGTAGAGACCATCATAGTCCACGACTTTGTTCCAGTGAGTCGTGAACTCACTGGAGTCCACGTGGACTCACTGGGCTCACTGGAGTGAGTCGGCAGTGTTCCAGTGGGCTACTTTTTTTAATTCAGATTTCTTGATTAGCACCACTTTTCTGAAATAGTAAAATACCCCTTGTTTTAGCTTTAATTAATATGTCATTAAATAAGGCAAGTTTTACTATTTCAAAAAAGTGGGGCCAATCAAGAAATCTGAATTAAAAAAAAGTAGCCCACTGGCAGCACTGTATTCTGGATTTGCTGGAAGTACCATGGCAACTCCTTGGAATCGAAAAACTCTTGACATGCTTCTTCAACTTCATTAAAGGATTCAAATCGACGGCCCTTGAAAAAGTGTTGCATGGATCGAAAGGGTCCATAATTGGATGGACCCACGTCTGGCCTGTACCACTAGTACTCCTATATATGATACAAATTCTGGTAACTATTAGATTAAAATTTTACCAGAACTTTTTGCTCAACCTAGTATTTATTCTTTGGATGCTAAAATATCAGAGAGAAAGTTAAAGTTAATTTAAGAATAAGTTAGTTTGAGAACCAGTTAGTTTAAGAATCAGTTTGAGAACGAGTTAGTTTGAGAATCAGTTTGAGAATCAAAGCCAGTAAATGCGGTACCGTTTTTTACTAAAATTGTAGCATTTGCTGCATATAAAATTTATGACCTACTTTATAAACCATCATATCATTTATCAGGTTATCGTGTCATTTATTGCACCTTTATATTTATCATAGTTATCGAATTATTGAGCTTTAAAGCTCGGAAATGTGAATATATGTATATATATATATATATAGAGAGAGAGAGAGAGAGAGAGGCAGATAGATATGATGTCATGATATGTAAATATTATGATATATCTTTGATAAAGTCGAAAACTTCAACAGTTAGATTAATGAAGGAATAATATTTATTCTACATTTCTTAGTGTTCAGAAGGTCATCAATAAACTTAATAATATAGTCAACTACGCGATACACGCGATAAATAAGTATGGTATTTTAAAAGAGACATTAACACATTATTATGACATGCATTCCTTGTTGGATTATATTGCTCACTCCTAATTATACATCTCCCGTTTTAAGACAGACAAATTGCATTTGCTTTTGTTGACTTAGAACTAGTTTAAAGCCTAATGAATAATGAAAATTAATTCATTGAATCTGTAAGTTAATGGATCTTCAAGTTAATGATCTTATATGGAGTATTTCAGTACAAGACCTATTCAAGTGGATAATTTCACGTGTAATACCAGTTAATGAAGCAGTCGATTCATAAATTTAATTAAAGCGAAGCCCTATTTATAAGTTCTTAATCATAAAATTCTCCTTTTATTCCCAATTTCCGTTTTGTGCGTAATTTAATAGTGAAGTATGGGTATTTATTCAAATGTAGGCAAAATATCATCAAATACAAGCATCTCGTATAGTTTCCAATTTTCCAATTTTTTGAGTATACATATTTCTGATTAAAAATATTAACTTTATTTAGGGGCAGAAATTCTGCGATCAAATAAGACAAACATTACTGTACTGGAACAAAACGGGAGGGTTGGCAGATATGCATAACACGATTTCAACCGTTTCAATATACAGCGTGTGCACAAAAGAATGTCCCAGGTTCAATGGTATATTATAACAGTTTAATTTAGACTACAGGCATCCCCCGACTTACGTAAGTAATGCGTTCCGTAAACTTTTGCGTAAGTTGAATTTTACGTAAGTCAAACTTTTGTCAGAAACTACAATAATAATTTCATATAGGGGAGACTAGGCTGGTTGAACCACTTTTTACAAAATGATTTTTTATTTTTTAAATACTGAACGTAGAATAATGTTTTATGTATAATTTTATTCGTTATACAATCAGTTATTAAAATAAAATTGTTACATAAGTGTAATATATAAGAAATTTGAAAAATAATTGGTTTTAATCATGAGAAAATAATGGATCAAGGCTCCCCACATATGGGAGGGTTGATCCACTATATGGGAGGCTTGACCCACTTTGTTTTATATTAAAATATTTGTGAAGAGAAATAAAATCAGTTTAAAAAGAGCAAAATAACTTTATGTTACATGCTTTAATTATTATAAAAAATATTTTTGAAAATATGATGCTTCAACAAACCTGTTTAGGCGTAATCGCATGTCATAGAAGAAAATTTTTGTTTTAAACAGGATTTTGTCTGAGCAGGTATAATTGTAGAACAGGGAAATGAAATTTTAACATTTAAGACAGTATTTCACTAGAGACAGTTTCTTCCGTTTCCATAGGGTTTCATGCATTATAAGGTACGGATCTAGTAGACACTGTCCCTCTTTTTTTTTATCTCCTTGTCCTACTTTTTGTGACATTCAACCTGACAACTCTAGTTGCCATATAGTTTGGCTTCATCTCACTCTATTCATTATGTTGAAATTTGTCTACAAACCTTCCTAAAGTTTTTCGATCCATGCTATGTTCTTTTGCAGCCGCATGAGTACTTAACTTATCATTAACATCTTTTAACCCTTTCCGGCGCGGAGTAATTCTGTTTATAAACTGATGAAATAATGGGCTGACACCAGAATTTATAAACGAAGTTATTAGAAAATAAGAAGTTGCTTATTTTCACGTACATTATAAAAGGAACATTTTAATTAAATATTCTTGGTGCCGCTTGTCAGTTTTGGAATTAAAATTAGGTGTCCTTTTTTAAGGACATCGCCCTCGAAAGGGTTAACCCTTTCAGAGGCAAAATACTTTCAATACTAAAATGTTGAAATAAATGACTGGCACCGGAATATACGAACAAATAAGCATAGAATAAACTTTGTGCGAATTGTAATAAAAAGCTAAAATCTTAAACAACAATTTTTACGCACAAATAACGTACAGAACGAAAAAAATACTCATACGATCGTTTCGGGAATTCCAAAATCCCCTTCCTCAGTGAAAAAAAAAAAAAAAAAAAAAAAAAAAAAAAAGAGGAATTAAAGTGGGTTTGAGGAACCCCTCGGCTATAGCCCCGAAAACTGGCTTATGGAATGATTAACTCTTGCTTCGGCCTTTTTCAATCATTCCATAAGCCAGTTTTCGGGGCTATAGCCGAGGAGTTCCTCGAACCCACTTTAATTGCTCTTTTTTTTTTTTTTTTTTTTTTTTTTTCCCACTGAGGAAGGGGATCGTGGAATTCCCGAAACGATCGTATGAGTATTTTTATCGTTCTGTACGTTATTTGTGCATAAAAATCGTTGTTTAAGATTTTAGCTTTTTTAATACGAACAAATTTATTTTGAAATAAGGAAAAGGCTATATTTCACATAAATATTAAATTGAAAAGATTTTAGCAAAATTCTGGTGCCATTGTGGAGTTTGGGAATTAAAATAGTGGTTTCATAAACATATCACTGCCCCTGAAACGGTTAAGACTGCTGATTTAACATTGATGAATTAATTTATGTCAAATTTGAATATGCATCAAATGAACAGCTCTGAAGCTGGAAGAAAAAATACACTCGTCCACTTCACCGAAACATTAAATTAGGTTTCGTTATAGTTTGAATCGAGCCAACAGAACTATAACGGTTAAACAGACCTTTTTTTTTTTTGGTCACTTTAATCAGATTTGTGTTTGTTTTGTTAAAGATTTCATTGTATATCCCAATAAAAATATAACTATATCTAATATATCTACCCTATATATATATAATCCTAATGAAACGAATTTATGAAACGAATATATGAAACGGCTGAAATGTATCGATTCTTTGAATCGACTGATTAAACAACTGATTTTGTTTCACGGCAATTTCTCATAAAATAAGGAATACTTTGCTATGAAATTAACACCAAAAATCAATATTGATCCGCAGATTTCAAAACTGGTATTAGAATTTTTAAATTCGAATTAGTTTTCGAAATATTAATTTTTTTCTAATTTTATATACATTTTTCTAATGATGGCAACTCAAATTTTAATCAAACAGATATTTTTTTTCAGATTTTAGAAAAGATTACTATTTTAAACTAATTTGGCGAGAAGTTTGGCCTCCCTTAAATGTATGCTAAGAAATGTATCACGTTACTTTTATTCATAATTCAATTTGTATTTCATTATCATTTTATTTAATACAAACAGAAACATTTAAAATAAATGGCTTTCACTTCTTTATTTTTTAAACGAAATGAAAAGAAAAATATTAGGCACAGATGTCATATACGTACCGGGGTACCTAATTGGCGCCAAAATGGCATTATTTTGGTTTACATGGTAACCCGGCTATTGTTGTTTATTTAATAATATGTGTTTATTTACTTTATTTTCTTTTTTTAAATTACATGAATTGTTTTGTTCTATAGCTAATTATTTTTTTGGTTATTTTCCTTTAAAAATAAAAAAATAATACAAAATAATTAAAAAATACGGCACTACTTAGTTATTCCATCGACCCATTTCGCCAAATTATATAAATCGCCAAACCACTCGCCAAATTATACAAATTGACATAATTTTTATTTTAAATAACGAAAGAACAAAGAAAATAGTATAACATTAATAAATATACAAATAAAACGTCGAAATAAAAAACACTTGTTGCCGTAAAGATGTGTAACTTGCTTAAAGTCAAGTGAATGTGACATTTATCAACCATTATTGGCATTTAATCTTATAGTTTGGTGATAGATTTTTGTTCGACGGGATAACTAAGTAGTACCAAAAATACATAACTGGTATTCGAAAACGAGGATTTCGCCGAATTTTCGTAAAAAAAAAATCACGCCAAACCGGGTGCGTATATGGCATCTGGCCAAATATTTAAATGATGTAACAAACGATGACATTTAATTTCAACTTCAAAGCAATGTTTTAATTTACCACTCGAAAAAAAAAAAAAAAAAAAAAAAAAAAAAAAAAAAAAAAATGCTAACTGGCGAGTTGAAAAATAGTTACTGGCGAGATTTGCACCCGACTAGCGTAACAGTACCAAGAATTCTTTGCGACAATGCTTTTATGAAGTATTATTCGAAAAAAAAATTGATTTATTTTAATCGAAATGGAAAACTTTTGGCACAGATGCCACATACGGTCCCATATTGGCGCTTTTTTTTTCTGACGCCAATATCATATACGCAACGGGTACTTAACTAACGCCTTAGTATCGTTATTTTGCTTGATTTGATAAGCCGGATGTTGTTGTTTATGCTGTTGATATTTTCCCCAAATTAGCGCCGGAAAAAAATCGCGCCAATATGGGGCCGTATATGATATCTGGGCCAAACTTTCATATGAAAAGCGAAGGGATCAGAGCGTATTTATTTATGGCAGTATATAGATTACAATATTATAATATAGATGAAATGATGGCGATAGAATAATATTTGGCGATTTATCACCTGTACCTGGCTAATACTAAAGTACCAAAATGGCACCAGGAATATAAAAAGCGAAGAGGTTTGCCCGGAACTCTTGATGATAGTCACATGACTTAGTCTATTGTTATAGAAATTGTTTTAAAATACCGGGAGACAAAGACTCTGTACACTTAATTCCTTTTATTTTTAGCTTCTTTTCAAACGTTTCACTGATCCTCTTTAATCAAACACGAAAACAACCATTGGATGTCTTAACAGCAACTGATTCGGCCTTAAATTTTTGAAATCAAAGGAAATTGAATGGAAACCCGTTTACAGGGAGATCTGCACAGCTTTTTTCAGTATAATTCAATCTTCTATAATATTTTTTAAACCGATCAGATTAGCGTGTTTTTAGATTCTGCGGTGTCTGAACGGTGGTTGGCGAGCGTAGCTTGCAGGGGCCCCCCTAGTAAAACTATATTATTGTTGTGGTTTTTATCTGCATATTTTATTTATAAAAAAATTATCAAAAGTATGCAAATGCGTATCAAACGCGCTAGTATGTCCTTAAATGTAATTTTCGAAATTTCTTACGTAAGTGCGAATTTACGTAAGTTGAGGTATGCCTGTATTTACAACAAATCATACATCAAATTAAATTGTCAGATACGCTGATTTCTTTTAATATTCATAACGATGCAGCCATGACGCCAAAGGTGCTAGTCAGGTAGATCTCCGACATGAAGCGATCAGGTGAATTTTGCCCCGCGACTAAATATAAAACTAGTTAAGTTAGGTATATTGCCTGGCAGGTAGGGGCCTATTCAGCGGTATAATAATAGTAATTTCTTTTACTTGGGAATTACTTGTTATATCATATAGAGTATGTCGCTAGGGTCTCAAAATTGGAATTTTACGCTGAATAACTTCTGTATCAAATGCTTGCTATAAGACAGATAGAAAATTCATGAAATGTATTTGTAAAAATATATATTTTTTCAAATGATTTAAGTATTTATAAGGCATTTCACGTACCTAAATTAAGTAAATATAGTTTTTTAAAAGCTCTGAAAAAATTAACAGTAACCGAAAGAGGGAAAGGAAAATTAAAAATACCTGTACGAGTATGCTTAAATCATTTGATAAAATACCTCTGTAACACACATACTGCATAAACTTTTAGTACAAAGTAGCAATTTTACGCGTCACTTCGAGTTAGAACGATATTGGATATTTATTATTATGGATATTGAAATTTTCTTTAGAATTGAGTCCAAGGAATGTAATGTATGAAATATTACTTCGATTGTACCCCGTAAAAAAAAAAGGACTAAAATACGGAAATTGCAGAAATAACGGAAAAATTTCCATTTTTCTGGAATTTACGGGTTGAAATACGGAAATGGTACTGGCGTCTCAATTGCCAATACAATTTCTGTATTTTAATCCGTTTCTTTTTTTTTTTTTTAACAGTGTATAGCACAATGCATATGAGGACGTGAGTTTCAAAACTCGCCTTATCTAGAAAATCAAATTTTAGGAAATAGCGAAAAACCTCTGACTGCGTCCATTGATTTTTATATGTAAAGCAAGATTTTACAATGCCAGAAATACACAATAAAACTAGTTTTCTGCAGATTCTAGTGTTTTTTCAGTGCATGCTCAGCAATAAAGTAGATTGATAAAAAAACTCGATTTTTTTATTTTGAATAAGGCGAGTTTTGAAACGCATGTCATATTCTTACATAAAGTATTTTTTTGGTTTTTTACAAAAATGTAAAAGATTTCGTTTTCTTTATTGGAATTTTTATTTTGTTTATCAATTGTTTTTTAAGCCAATAAAATATTACTTACTTAACTTAGATATATGAAATGGCTTATATATGCTAAATTCATTTGATAAAATACAGTTTCACACATATATTACGTAAATTTGTAGAAAAGAGTAGCATTTTTACAAGTTACATGATTTACGTTTTCATGATATCTAATTATGCATAGATTTTTACTTTAATAAACACCAACACTTTCTTTTCAATTCAATTAGATGTATGTAATGTTTGAACTATCATTTTGATTGTGTAACATCGTGGATTTACAAGTTTTTGGATTTGCAAGTGAGTGATTCAGATTTTGATTAATTATCGTGCATACGTAAATCAATAGACTTGTAAAAATGCTACTCTTTGCGATAGTTCGCATAATGTATATGTGAAACCGTGTGTTATCTAATTATTTAAGCATGTGTAAGCCATTTCATGTATCTAAATTAAATTTTAAAATTTTTATGTGCTTTTTAAAAAATTGATATGTAAAATATGTCGCGAAAATCAAACGAAAATTAATAGTAATTTTAATAAACACCAACACTTTCTTTTGAATTGAATTAGAGGTTTGTAATTTTTTAAATATTATTTTGATTGTACAACAATATGGTTTTATAAGTTTCAATATTTGCGTTCGAGTGACTCAGATTTTGCATTAATTATCGTGCACACGCAATTCAATGGACTTGTAAAAATACTACTCTTTACTACAAGTCCATTTAATGTATGTGCGAAACTGTGCGTTATCACATTATTTAAGCATGTAAAAGGCATTTCATGTATCTAAATTAAATTTTTATGTGCTTTTTTAAAAAATGGTATATAAAATATGTCGAGAAAATCAAACAAAATTTAATGGTAATTTTAATAAATAAGAACACCTCATTTGAATTATATTACAGGTATGTAACGTTTGAAATATTATTTTTATTGTATAACACTATGGCTTTATAAGTTTCAAGATTTGCATTCGAGTGATTCAGATTTTGCATTAATTATTGTGCACATACAAAAAAATCGATTTGTAAAATTGATACTCTTTACTACAAGTTCACAGAATGTATGTGTTATCAAATTATTTAAGCATGCATAAGGCATTTCATGCATCTAAATTATATTTTAAAATTTTTGTATGCTTTAAAAAAAAATGGTACATAAAATATGTCGAATAAACCAAACCTTTCACCTTTTTCTAAAAAAAATTAAGAAGAAGTTTATATCCATTGTGTTGCGCAATCAAAATAATATTTCAAACATTACATGCAGAATTACCATGCACAAACAGTAATTGCAGAACCAGTTATATATGTAGGAAGGTAATATCTTTCTCATATTTTACGACTTGCGATCATTACTCTCATATCAAGAGACTCTACTGACCGATAGAATACTGGAGGCGTGTCTACGAAAGAACTGCAGAAATGAAGTGAGGAGAGAACGAAAAAACACTGTCATGTTTTGGCGCGGTGAACTGGAGAACATAGTACGGAAGAATTCTTTTAAAAAGACACATACAAACGACGTACTGTGTTTCAATGAACAAAAACGAACGACGATTAAGTTATATTTAAGGCTGTTCTCAACTGCTCTGCTCAACAAGCACAAAACGCATTGACGCATTTACAAATTAATTTTTTAACGGAAATATATAAAATTGGAAACCTGAAGTGATTGGGAAATGATGTGGAAGTGATTTGGAATCGAACTGTGCTTTTCCACTTTTTTATAATTAAATTACCTGTTGAGTTATAAGCAATTTGGATCACGTAAAAAACATGTTTTTCATAGTTTCTTGAGTGGTTTTTCTCCTTTCGCGCGGAAATTTGGTTCAAAACGCCCACTTTGACACTAATTTATGAAAGATCTATTGCGTTTGCAAAAAAAAAAAAAAAAAAAAAAAAAACGACTTTATTACATAATTTCTGAACAACAGCACCTGCTCATGCATTTTCGAACAAAAATAAATTAAAACTTGTGTCATAAAGTTGGCCTTTTGGATTTGAGAACAACCTTAAGACGTATCAGCTTTTGAGCTTTTGTACAGAGTATTTTGTAAATAATTCTTAATATAAGCATAAAACCAGTAAGTGTCGTCATTTTCTAGTGTTTAAAGTAGTAATTCGATTGCGTCCGCTAATCCTTTTCTATATAATTTAACTAGGCATATTTTAGCGAGCATCATTTGGTGGATAATTAAATCCATTGTTGCTGTAACTCATGTACGGCTGTAACAGCAAAGAACGTTTGGCAACTTATTCCCTGGCCCGACTGTCGGAAAATGCCTTAAATTTATTTATTAACTTATAATTAAGTTCTGAAAAAATTAAAATATCTCACTGTCATTGGAACCACACCTGTGCACATATTTTTACTTTCTTCTATCTTTACAAGAAGAAAGTATTGGATTCGTGAAAAACTTCGACATCCAGTTTTTGGTTGATTCACACGTTTTAGAAAATACTCAACACGATTTGACTGTTTTGAAAATGTCTGTCTGTATGCGATACAAATTTTGTAGGCGCTCTATCTCAATAACTAGTGCATGGAATTTAATAAAACTTTAGATTCAGTTAGTCCCTGATATAAATTGGTGCTGATTACTTTTGGTGCAAATCGCCCAACAGGTGGCACTGCTAAGCTGCATTGTTCATTATTTCCGTAAAATATATATCTCAAGGCAAAATGCACAGATTTTCATCAAACTTAAGATTTAATTATACCTTGATATACTTTGGTTCTGATTACTTTTTGGTGCAAATCGCCCTTCAGGTGGCACTGCTATGCTGCATTGTTCATTATTTCCGTAAAATATATATATCAAGACAAAATGCACAGATTTTCATCAAACTTCAGATTTAATTATACCTTGATATACTTTGGTTCTGATTATTTTTTGGTGCAAATCGCCTATCAGGTGGCACTGCTGTGCTGCATTGTTCATTATTTCCGTAAAATATATATCTCAAGGAAAAAATACAAAGATTTTCATGAAACTTCAGATTTTCATCAAACTTCAGATTCAATTATACCTTGATATACTTTTGTTCTGATTACTTTTTGGTGTAAATCGCCCAACACGTGGCGTTGTTATGCTGCATTGTTCATTATTTCCGTAAAATATATATCTCAAGAAAAAATACACAGATTTTTATCAGATTTCAGATTCAATTATACCTTGATATACTTTGGTCCTGATTACTTTTTGGTGTAAATCGCACAACGAGTGGCACTGCTATGGTGCATTTTCCCCGATTTCTGAAATAGTTCTGTCTCAAGAGCTAATGCACGAATTTTCATTAAACTTCAGATTCAGTTAATTCCTAATATAAATTGATGCTGAATAGTTTTTGGAGTAAATCGTCAAAGGTGGTGCTGCAATGCTGCATTTTTTAAGATTCACACGGTTTTAGCGATAGTCATATCTGAAGAACTAATGCACGGAATTTCATATCTTTAGAGGCGACAGTGGACGCTCAAAAACATTTTCTACAATTTTTGCTCAATTGTTTTGAAATTTAATACACATATAATTTGTGCAATAATAAAAAAAATTATTAATTTCGTTAAAAAAATATTAATATGCAAATGAGTAATTAATTAATAAAATGCTAATTAGTGATACAAATTAAAAATGCTCCATGCGCATTAAATTTTGTTTCAGAAACTTGTAATTTTTTTTTAGGATAGCTTTATGATATTATATCAAAAATTGGTATACATTTTAAGATTATACTGAGTACCTTGGCAGAAAAAAATCATAAACATATAATATTGATCATTTCGGAAAAAAATTCAATGATAAAATATTACTTTTTTTTTTTACCTTTACATGAAATAATGCACACATATTAATAGCAAGTTTTATAATAAAGTATATCAACTGCAGTATTACCAAGTATTTTGAAAACTGGTATAAAATTTAAACGCATGGAGCATTTTGAACTTACTCAGTCGGCGAAAATTCTCATTTTGAGAAAACTGGAATTAAAGTTTAATTTTAAGTGCAGATTAACGATTATTTACGTTAGAAAAACAGCTGTATCTCTGCAAAAAATATCGGATTTGAATATATATATATATTTTTTATTTGAGTAGAAGATTGCCAGAACATTTTTTCCCAAAAAACAAAATATTGATTTTTTTAATGTTTTTTTTTTTTTTTTTTTTTTTTTTTTTTTTTTTTTTTTTTCCGATCACACCCGACGAGTTTATAATTGTAGCGTACGAGAAAGTGAGATAAAAATTTATTACAAAATTCCATCTTTACATACAAAAAGAAAAAAACACGAAATTTTATACTTTTAAAAATCTGAATGCCTTTTAACTTTTCCCAGCCTGAGCTTTATTAGTTATCCGTTTTTAGGTGCGTTCGTAATTGTTTGAGCAAAGCTAAGGCTAAATACACAGCGGAATATTACCACATACAGCTACGATGGATATTAACGCCATGGCCTACTAAAAGAATGCCTAATAAAAACTTTTCGTCAAGCATAATTCAAAAAATGTTTGTGGGATTTCGTTTCTGATTGCACCAGAAGGTACCTATGAGGGTAACCTACTGAATGAACCTACTATCAAAAATAAGTTCCAAACCGTTTAAAAATTATATTAAAAAAACTGATTAAAAAGCATAATTTATCTACAGTACATCATGGAAATTTAGTGTACGTCATTTTCACTGGCTAGATGTTTTCGTCGAAAATCGGATTACAGCACATCGATCAAAGAAAATGTGCACGCACTAATATTATTACAATTACAGTATAATAAAACCTATTTAAACAGGAAAATAAATATGAATTTTTTTTCTATTTAAAAGAAAAAAACCCAAAATATCTTTTTATTTTATATTTTGCGATAATCTTTGTAACATAATTTTCAATCACCAATAGCGTCTTTTATATTTCGCGTGTGCAAATTAGAAACAGTTCTTTGATGATAAAATAAAACTTTTTGATTATGGCATCATTTCTTCTTCTTCTTTTTCGTTTTTAGTATTTTAAATGAAACTAGATGGAAACTTCAAAATTTGATGGCAAACAACTTGATAGTAACATATTTAAAAAAACGGTACTACTTGGTTATCCCACTCGGCCAAAAATCTATCGCCAAACTATAAGATTAAACGCCAATAATGGTTGATCATAAGTATCACATTCACATGACTTTAAGCAAGTTACACATGTTTACGTCATCAAGTGATTTTTATTTCGACGTTTTATTTGTAGTTTTATTTATGTTATACTAATTTATTTGTTCTTTCGTTATTAAAAAAAAAAAATGTCAATTTGTATAATTTGGCGAGTGGTTTGACGATTTATATAATTTGGCGAAATTGGTCGACGGGATAACTATGTAATACCAAAAAAACTTCATGACAACTTTAAAAGATTAGAAATTTTTAGAGAATAATTCTTGGGAAAAATTCAAATAAGTAGGAATTGTTCTAAATAGGATCATAAAAATCTGAATTCGCGGTGAAAAGCACACATGCTTCGAAGTCAGACAGCGACAATCATGCATGGCCATTTTTTTAGCATAGTGTTGATAAATGAAATCTATATATATATTAAGCTATCGTACGTGGCACAGAAATCGCGATTATTTGTTAATTGTTTAATGGCAACACACGAATGCCTTGATAAAACGCACCTCATTGGTTATTGAACAGCATTTAATGCATCACCATACCTATAAGGGGGTTACCTTAGGGGGACCCTGTTCTGTCGCCAAATGCCGCCAAGTTTGTCGCCAAATTGACGACATATCGCCAAATTTGGCGACCGAAATGAGTCGCCAAAAGTGACCCCAGCTTAGTGTTATCTCTAATATTTCGCTAAATCCCCATGGACTTCTATTGTAAACCAATAGGGTTTACTTATTTACAGAAAATCAACCAATTGAGATATTTTAATGCAACAAAAACTAATATTAGCTTAAGGGATTCTATTAATTACATTTAAGGGAATCCAAGTAAATTATGAATAAAAGTAACATGATACAATACTTAGCATGCTTTCCAAAAATAAATTTTAAGGGAGACCAAACTGGTCGCCAAGGGTGGTTAGTTGCGATTTAAATTTCTTTGATTTGAAAAAAATGCAGCTATGCATCAAATAAACAAAATAAATCAAATAATCGCCAAATGATATAAACGACTATGAAAATAAAATTGAAGAAGTATTAAACTGGTTTATGTATTTTAATAAATGTATTTACTAACACGTAATTAAGAAATTATTTATGTTTTTATATAATAAAAGTTAAACCACTCCTTTATCTACATGTATGGTATAATATTATAAAGTAGTAACGTTTGTGTGTTTTTGGAATATAACCTCTGAAACTACCTAGCTGATTTAATAAATAATGGTTTGAAAATGCTGGTGACCATCTCAGTTCCAACACAGACTCTATTTTATGTCGGTGCAACAACCTCCATGGGTGCAGGAGCAGAAAAGTTCTAAAATTGCGAATTCTAAGATATTGTTTGGGCTAGAAATTTGAAATTTTGTGCGGTGGTTACTTTTAAGAATTTCTAAATACTCGTTGCGAACGCTTTCTACAAGGATCGAAATACTAAAGTTAAAAATAAACGTAAAACGTTCTAGAAAGTTTCTAAATCACGATTTATTTGGAATTGTTAGAGAAAGAAATTTTGAAATTTCACATGGCTATTACTTTTAAGTCATAAATGACGGTCAGTTAAAAAAAAAAAAAAATTAAAAGGGTGCACCATATAAAAAGATCTAATCTGCAATTTCTGTGATACTGTTGGGTCTAGAAACTTAAAATTTGGCATGGTAGTAACTTATAAGATCTAAATGCTTGTTATGGAAAGAATTCAAACTGCAATGCACGCATTAGAACGAGTTCTAAAAAAATTGAAATAAAGCGGACAAAGTTCAAAAGGTGATCTAAATAACGAAGTACATCGAATTATTTGGGATATAAAGATTAAATTTTGCATGACTGTTACTTTTAAGACGCAAATTTCTCGCAATAGAACAATTTCTAAAAATTTTGCTATGTAAAATGGTGCAGGAACGAAAAACTTTCGATTTTTTTTTTTTTTTTTTTTTTTTTCTGTGCCACTGCTGACCTAAAAACATTTTTATCGGATTGACATTTTCGGACGGGATATTTTTAAGATGTAAATGGTAAAATGTCTATGAATGGCTTCTAAAAAATACAAAATTTAAAAAGATGAAATGAACGAAAACCGTTCTAAATTACCATTCATTTGCATTGTTAGGTATAGAAAATTTAAATATTTAATAAAACTACATCTCCCTCCCAAACATGCAACTTAAATCCAACAAAACGGGTCGCTACTTATCTAGCATTGAATATGTTGTGTAAACATTAAATAAATGCCAGTATGAAACAGCGAATAGTTTGCACGAAAGTACTTGTCAATATACTACTTCTCTGGGCTTTTCTCTCTCTCGTCAAGGCCTCTAATAGAGGAAAGTGTCTGCTTAAATTTGATATGCAATTTTTTTCAGCTTCACTAATCTAGAGATTTAATGATAAAGTCATTTTTTCAATTGTCATTAGACGATTTTTTATATAGTGACTTATTCCGGTAATTTTTTTAATTGGGCTAATATTGACGTATTTTAGCTTGCATGATTTGTTGGAAAAATACGTATGGATTTGTAAATTATTCGAAATGACATTTTCGCTGCTCAAAGATTATGCAGACGAGATATTCCAGATCTCGTGTCATAAATTACGTTGCAGTCAATGCCGATTTGTTGTATTTAATGATGCTAACACATAATACAGCTCACCTTGTCGAGAATATGTTTGAAAACAAAACAATATAGCGTATGTAGTGGCCAGCATGCACTCATCATTTAAATCGGATCGAGCATATCTGTAACACACGCGAACGACGCATTGCATTCCTCTGTTGACGTGTTCGGGACTTTGATATATCACTCTTTTAAGAGACAATTCACCAAACTCTTATCGACAAACTCATCGCATACATGAAAACAGATATTCAAGAGTATTAACTATTTGAGTGGGCCACACACCATATAAAAGTTCTTCATTCTCTTCAAACATGATTTTTTTGTCATTTAGAGGTAGTCAAATTGGCGCAGAACGTCTGTTTATGTTTTTGACATCATTTCACGAAATAAAAATTCCGATATAAGATATTTTAGTGTTTTATTTTCTCAATTATTTTTAATATCTATTCCACACTTGCAATTTTATGCCCATGCATGGCTGTTTTGTAGGTTTGATTTGCCATTTTTTTTAAAACAGTGTATATTATATGTATAGTGCATACAGAGTATGTTATATCATTATATTATTTTGTAATTCTACCATTAAATTTGCTCATTTTCATCATCTGAATTTGTGGCATGTCTGTTTGATAAGTATCAGACTTTTATTTTTTTCCGCGCGCAATAGTGATTCGAAGGCGGCGCGCTGTGCACATTGGAAAGAGACAGCTTAATGCGCATGCTTCAGTTTTTTCCACGAATTCGATTGAGCCAGTCGTTGCCTGATTCCACCGAGTGAGGTGCTGATATACGTGTGCGTCGGATTTTGATTTCTCTCAAGATGACTGAAAGGGTTGAAAAAGGGTACTGCATCAAATTTTGTCAAAGCTTGGTGATCCTGAAAGCGAAACAATTCGTAAGATTCATCAATTCTCCAGCTCATTCATCGCACCTGATTCAGACTTTCTTGGCAAAATGTGGAATTCCAGAGTTCGACAAATTCCATACTCTTCAGACATGACTCCTTGCTACTTCTGGTTGCTTACGAAACTGAAGATGCCATTAAAAGGATCCCGTTTTGGGAGTAGAGATGAGGTATGTAGAATACGACTGTGGAGTTGAACACCATTCCAAAAAAAGCCTGTCAAAAGTATTTTCTGCAGTGGAAAGAACGGTGGGCTAAATGTGTAGAGGCGCAAGGGGACTATCTCGAAATGAATAAGGGTACCAATCCTGTCACTAACTTATGCATTTTTTCGGACAAAGGTTGAATATTTTTCAGACAGGCCACATATTGTCAATTAAAGATAGCATCTCATTTTATATTCTTGTCACGAGTTATTATTAAATCTATTTTCTTACTAACATAACTCAGACTAATCCCTCTGGGGGAAGTCCTAGTTATATAAATACGTAGCACCTATAGTCGTCGTTCGATCCGTCTGCCTGTCCGTCAGTCCGTCGGCATATAACAGAGCAAAAACTACCCAACCGAATGGTCTGAAAATTTAAATCTATAATTGTTGCAAAATTTTGTCCAGTCATTTCAAATTTTATGAAAATCGGATATATAGTTTAATTACAGGGACAGTCATAAATTTTCCTTTACATTAGTGCCAATGGGGAAAAATTATTTCAAGTGCATTTTAATGGTGTTACAGCCTTTCGAACAGAATTAAATTGATACGCAGTTATGAAGTTTACTGAAATATACATTCAGTACAAAATTCGGTGAAAAAAATATTTATAAAACTACTTATTGTACCAACGCACCACATTTGCCACGTTTGACGTGCAATTTCTAACTTGTTTTTTTCAGTTATTGTTATTTTCTTCAGTAGAACGATACACAAAAGTCTACCTTAAGTATTCTGCATCAAATAACATAAACACATTTTGTTGCAACAAATGTAAGAAAAATGTCTTCAATTCTTTACTTTTATTTAATGTATTTCTTTTTTACAAAATGCATTTTGAATTTTTCCATTCATGTATAATTTCTGCATAAAACTTCCGAAATACGTCCATGATAAATACATATTTATGCTGAAGACTTCTTTTAATCCTATTTTTAGGATTATATATTTCGAGAAACAGCGACAATATTGCATTTATTACAAAAAGGTTTGATATTGTATTTCCATTATTTGAAATTCTATACGTTACACTGGAAGGAAAACAAAAGAAAATATTTACGCCTCTTTCTGAAAGCAGTTTAAGTTCTTATATTTTGCAGATTTTACAAGCTTATTATAATAATTTGCGTTTATATTTCTACGTAATGTATTTACGGCTATAATATTTTAGCTATCCCAACGTAGACATTATAAAATAATTTCGAAATTTGTTCAAATATAACCTAAGTCAAATCCATACAATTCTCGCAAATTCTTAACGGTTTTCCTCCTCAATTATTTATACTATGTATTGCTTTTTCGCTTTGTTGTTGAATTACGAATGTTGTTGAATTACGTTGAATCGGAAATAAATAATTTTAACTTTTCGTAAAGTGAAACTAATGCTCTTAAACAAATGTTATTTTGAATATTTTTTTTAACATTTTACATTCCAGTATTACAAGAATTTTAAAGGATTCGTGACTTTCCGTGTCTGGACTTATGAAGTGAAATACGTTTTCAGTATCCGATTACAATATGATAATAAATAATATACTTATCTCATTAAAAACGAAAGATTATAATTGAGCATTTAATTTTAAAAATTGATATTACGGTCACATATCCTACACTATAGTTGCAAGCCAAGCCGAAGCCCGACCCCAATTCGAAATATTGAATCTCGAATTCGAAGTAAAAAAACTAAAGTTCAGATATTCAGTAAAAGATCACGAAAAAGAAAAAGAAAACAAAAGGTGTCTCGTTTATTCTTTTTTTCCCCTTAGAACTACTTGCTTTTGAAAAGATTAAAATTGTCAAAAAACAAGCTTGTGCTAGAGTACCCGAAATTTATGTAAGGTAGAAAATCAAATGATATTATTCAGTTATATAAGAATAAAAAAAATGAGCAATCCTTACTAAATTTCATGATCATTAATCGAAAGTCGAAAATCGGCATAATGAATTGATATTATTTTACTAATCGATGAAACATGCTTGATACTAATTCGATTTAAAAATATGAAAGTTGAGAAAAAATATAATTGCATTCAAGTAAATACAACATGTAATGATTAATATCACATAATAGATGGTATGTACATATGTTGCAACAAGTCAATATATCAAAATTTAAAGAACTTTAAATCAGATGGGCGTTTAATTCGTATTTTTTCGTCATGTAATTGTCCAATTTAAAGGCTGGTGTAACGAAAAGTTTTAATTTGTAACGATTGTTACTATTACATAAGAGAAAAAAACAAATGTACTCAAATGCTAATTTACATACTTATACACTGTTTAGATATGACTATATATCGAAACATACATGGAAAATTATTACGTTACTGCGAAAGGGTTTTAATTCGAGCAAACTATGAAAACCTAAAATCAATGTAAGTAACTGATAATTGTTTCAGAAGAAATGAATGATACTGAATTCCAAACTGCCTCAAAAACACGAAAATTGAGAGAAAAATTGTGATTGTAATAAAATAAAATCAACTATTCTTTTGATTGAAGAACCACCTAATTGACAACATAAATTAGGCATTACAACGAATCATCATAGCAAAATTTCAAAAACATTAAATAAAGACTCTAAAAACCGAAACCACCATAGTTAAGTGACTATGAAGTTTTCTTACTATGAGGTTACTTACTTTGTTCTATGAGGTTACTTTTTTATCTATGAGGCAGATCGAATACTGATTTACCTCGAATACATGAAAGCTCAGTAAAAATTATTATTCTAATTCAGTAAGTGCAACAATGGTTTTGATTGAGTACTGCGTAGCTGTTGGCATACATTTATATGTTACAACGATAACAAAATTTCAAGAAAATTATTTGAAGCAAAGTCTGAAAACAGAATATCTCTCTAATGAATTAATATTTTTTCAGAAGAAATGAAACACACCGAATATTAATTCGCCTTAAAAAATAAAGTTTAAGGAGAAAATTATGATTGCATACAAGTAAATGCAATAAGCATTTTGTTTATGTACCTCATAGTTAACAACGTATATACAATATGTGTTACAAAGAAATTTGCAGCACTCTTATTTTATTATTTTATACTCTTCTCCCTTTTTAGCAATACACTGGTGGACAAAACTTAAGGACCAAAAAGAAATGTACACGTAAATGAGAATCTACTTGAGATTGTGGATCAAGAAGCAAACAATATTATTAACAGAATGTTACACATGATTTAATACAAAAATTTTGTTGAAAGGATGTATGCAGGGTATTACCAGAGGTTCTTTTTCTGAAACGTGAATAGTCCGAAAACATTACTGTACAAAGAAAGCAAAAATACTCACAATTAATAATCGTCAGCACCATATCAATAAAGGATGTGGCCACCGTGTAATCCGAGACAACTTTTAACACGGCGTGAACGGCTCAGAACAACATGATTCAGTAGCTGTTGAGGCAAGTTACCCCATTTCTCCTTCACTGCATGGATGAGGGTTTCCTTGTTTGTGGGAGGAAATTATCGAGCAGGAATACGTCTAATCCAAGGAATTCCATATATTTTCAATGGGATTCAGCTCAAGGGAATGTGCTGGCCTAGCCTATGCGATGGATATCTTCGGCCTCAAGACAATCTTGTACAGACTGCGTGCGATGACAAGGTGCGTTATCGTCCATAAAACGAAACTTTTCACCGACAGCACCTCGAAAAAGTCGAACACGTGGAAGCAGGAAGTCTTCAATGTGCCGTCTACTGATCATGGACCCTTGGTCAAACACATAGAGATTCTTGTGGCCATTGAACATGATGCCTGCCCACACCATGATACTTGAAGTCGCATATCGATCTCTTTCTAGAATACTATCGCGACAGTAAGTACTACCAACCGTGCGCCATATCAGTTTACGTCTACAATCAGACGATAGACTGAATCTACTCTTATCTGAGAAGAGCACGGTAGACCAGTCGTCATCAGTCCAATTGCGATGCATACGGCACCACTGTAAACGGGCGCTACGTTGGCGTTTAGAGAGTGGGACACACACAGCAGGTCTTTGGACGTATAGTCCATCCTTTTTCCAACGTCTTGCAGCAGTTTTCCGCAATATTTTAGTTCTTGTGGCAACACAAAGTTGATTTGCTAATTGACCAGTTGTGCTGCTTCGGTTCGTTTTTGCCGAAATAACAATATAGAGATCGTCTTGGGACATCGTACTGCTAGGACAACCTCCTTCCGTGCGCCTAGTGCATATTCCACTCTTTTGGAATGCCGCCCATAGCCTAGAAACAACATTGTGCGCGATGTTAAATTCATGGGCAACATCTCTCATTTTGCGTCCTTCTTCCAACTTTTCGGTTATTCTACCACGAATAATATCATCTAAATGATTACTCAAAGACATGTTCAAAATTTCAATGTTCAAGCTTCACTCCATTTCCTTCAATTTTTACATCTAATGACAACTCACAGCACCCGCCGATTGCCTAAGATCTCTTATCACAGCTGTCACGGGATCGACAAAAGCGGAAGTACAAAATTTGCATAAGTCCGACAAAACAGAGTACATCCCGCATTCATGCAAATTTACACGTGCTGCTGCGGATCTGTTTGTAACTGTAATCGTTGAAAATAACAGTGGTCCTTAAGTTTTATCCACCAGTGTATATTTCAACAGACCCTGAAAACTGGAAATTTCAACAACGAACTTGTATTTCTTTGTCTATAATATAGCTTCTATTGTCTTTAATTTACAAAACACGTTAAATACTAATTCTGTTCAAAAGCACAAAAGTTCAGAAAAAGTTGATCATAATTAAATAAATTTAGCAGCTGTTTTCATTGAGAACTTCGTAAATAGCAGTTTACGTCATCTGTTACAAATAAATGTACAACATTCATATTTTGTTTTATTATGTAACTTTTTCTCTATTTATATTGCGTTATCTTGTTTAATTAATCATTGAAGAATTCCAAGATTACATAGTTATAGAGTAGTACGCCGACTTATGTTCTCTCGACTTACGTCACCACGCATTTACATCGTCTGGCCTGGAAAAAAATTTCCTTAATTAACACGCACTTTGAACTTTTTTAAGACTTTTAGCTCTATGAACGGAAAAATTCCTGCGACAGTCATGTGATAGTGATAAACAAATAAAAAAAGTCACTAGAAAAAGCTTAGAGATCTCTCTCTGCTGCTACAAAGTGCTTCTAAGAGAAAAAAAGAGAAATTTTTCGGTTCAAATTTTATTGCAAGATCTTTTCACATCCTCAAAGACTCGAGCTGGGAGGCTAGATTAATAATAAATTGTACGTTAACAACTTATTGATTTCTTCAAAATTCTTGTAATGAAAATTCATTTTTTTATTTTATTTTATTTTATTTTTTTTTTTTTTTTTGCTAACGTTAAATTTATGTAACATGATCCCTAAATACAGTAGAATATCTTCATTAGATTTTAGAGAATTTTTGTTACTTATTCATTTTTGCTTATACCTCGACTTACGTCTCTAGTCTTGGAACGAATGGCTGACGTAAGTAGAGGTATTACTGTACTGCTTATTACAAAGCATGAAATGCTTCTGTAATAAACTTGAAATGTGAATATTGATTTTAAAAATTCAGTAGAACCTCGATTATCCGAAGTAATTGGGACCGACATATTTCTGAAAATCGAATATTTTGGGATAATCGAGAATGCTTCAATTTTAAGATTAAAGAGAAATATATGCAATATTTCTTATTATGGTAACAAGTGCTTAATAAAAATGAAGTAATAGCAAAATAGAAACAAGAATAAAGTGCCAGAATTTTAATTCTGAAATTATGTACCTTTTACATATATCACAAGGGTTTGAAAAAATGTTTCGTTTGTCGCAGTTTTGATTGCCTTTGCTTTGAAGTTCTATCATGGAGTTTTTTAATATTATTAGTTCACCAGTATCACAGTTTTTCGTGCCATGCTAAACCTTTTGCAAAACATTCAAAAGCTTCAGAATTGCTAATTCGTTCGTTTTCTTCGTTTCACTCCGCAGCTTACGGGAGCTCAAATTAAATTCAAAGGAACTCTAAGAAAGGGGATCGAAAATATTTATATGTACTTGTAGTTCGGAAAGGACCGCTTGCACACAAGAAATATGATAGTTAAAAAAATAAATAAATAAGTTTTCAAGGTGGATTTTGATAGTAAGAAAAAGAAAAAGCTTTAAAAATGGATTTTGGTTAAAAGAGTCGGATAAAAGAAGTTCTACTGTAAACTGGTAGCCTACTAATCAGAGATTATGTTTAATATGAAGGCGATTTTCATTGATTCTTTCCAAAAGCATAAGGAAAAAAATGATAAAGTATACCTATATTATAAAGCAAGGACATGTCCGTGAGTACGCTGACGCTATATTCAAGATGGCAACACCCTAACCAATAAGTCGTCCTTTTACTGTAATTTTTTTTAAACTCTACATATCACACAATTTCAATTTTTAAACCGTTGAATAGACAAAAAAAAAGAGAGTATTTTTAAGTTAAATTTATGAGAAAGCTGTATCCCTATTTATTTATTTTTTATGGTTTCTTAAGTAATTTTCAAGTATGATTTTTTTTTTATCTCCGTGCAATCCAATTACGCAAGATTAACCCGTTTGCCCTTAAAACAATGTAAGGTATTCAGAATTTGTTTATTTCAGTGAAATATTCCAAAACTCAATTGCAAAACGAAATTTAAATTTCACAAATAAATAAAACATGAATTTAACAGTCATATAATTCAAACACGCGCTTAAACACAGAAATAATCAGAATCACAAAAGTTGCTATAAATACAGAAATCTTTAGCTATTCATTGTTCCCATATATCATATAAAAGTCCCTGAACTGCACTGCACAATATGAACTTTAAAACATTTTATGTTCACTTAAAAGATGATAGATAATACTGCAGCTGTTACAAGTTTAAAATATACGTTTTATTTAAATTTCCTAGTACTTTCGGTCTGCAAAGCCCACAGCCACCGCCAGGGAATATTTTCATTAATTTTCGTTCTATTCATTTTCAAATACGTCACTTTGTTTGAAATGGGAAAGTCTATAACCCTTAGGGTAGTCGGAAGTACAAGTAGTACTACTCTGGATTAAACTTTTGTAGAGGAAAAAAATTAACTGCCGATCCATTCATTTTAATACATCATTTTGTTCACGTACGTCACTTTCGATTTTAAAAGCGTAGTTGGACCGTAGTAGAAGTAGCAGTAGCTTCGGATTAAACTTGCGTAAGAGAAAAATATTTAATTGCCGGTACATTCATTTTAATTTGTCACTTTGTTCACATGCGTCACTTTGTTTTAAATGGGGCGTAGTAGTAGTAGCTCCGGATTAAATTTACGTACAGGAAATTTATTGGGTGTTTAAATTTTCAGGATATTTAACCATACATTTCGAATATTGTATGATTATTAACTGTATTATTATTAACTGTCACATTTTAAGTACATATAAAACGTTTTAAAGTTTATATTATATAGTTATGTTTAAATCAAGTTGGAATATTGCATTTCGTCTTATGATTTTACTTTTTTCAGAAAATCTCTATAATGAATTAATATTTTCTCAGAAAAAATGAAACACACTGAATATTAACTCGCCTTAAAAAAAAAGTTGAAGGAAAAAATATGATTGTATACATGTAAATGCAACAAGCGTTTTGATTATGTACCTCATAATTAACAGCATACAATATGTGTTACAAAGAAATTTGCAGCACTCTTATTTTATTTTATTTCTTTTCTTTTCTTTTCCCTTTCTATCAGTATATTTCAACACATCCTGAAAACTGAAAATTTCAACAACGAACTCATATTTCTTCCTAATTTACAAAAAATGTTAAATACTAATTCTGGTCCAAAGTACAAAAGTTCAGAAAAAGTGATCGTAATCAAATAAATTGAATTGGTGCTGTATTCATTTATAACGTCGTAAATAGCAGCTCACGTTATCTGTTACAAATAAATTTGCAACATTCATATTTTGTTTCATAATATACCTTTTCCTCTATTCGTATTGCTTTATCTTGTTTCATTAATCCTCGGAAGCTATTGAAAATTTCTAAAATTGCTTAGTTAAAAATAAATGAAATAGCTGTTTTCATTGAGAACTTCGTAAATAGCGGATTACGTTATCTGTTGCAAATAAATTTGCAACATTCATATTTATTTTATTATGTAATGTTTTTCCCTATTTCTATTGCTTTATCTTGTTTAATTAATCCTCAGAAACTAATAAACATTTCCAAAATTTCTTAGTTATGCTAACTATTACAAAGTATGAAATGTTTCTGAAAAACTTGAAATCTGAATATTTATTTTGAAAAAAAAACTGGTAGTCTACCATTCAGATATAATGTTTAATACGAAGGCGATTTCCATTAATTCTTCTCAAAAGCATAGGAAGAACATTATATACCTAGTATATTATAAAACAAAAAAATGTCCGTGAGTCCGCTGACATCATATTGACGATGGCAAAAACCTAACCAATAAATTTTGCTTTTACTGTATTTTTTTAACTTCTACACATCGCACAATTTCAATTTTTATACCGTTGAATAGACCCCCACACAGAAAAAGAATTTTTAAATGAAATTTGCGCGAAAACTGTATCACTATTTATTGATTTTTCATTCTTTCTTAAATAATTTGTTGTTTGTATTTGACATACGAGTGAATGCATGTAGATATATGTAGTAATATAAACGTAAAATTGTTTTGTTTTTATTA
This sequence comes from Maratus speciosus, assembly GCA_963932465.1. Classification (NCBI taxonomy): domain Eukaryota; kingdom Metazoa; phylum Arthropoda; class Arachnida; order Araneae; family Salticidae; genus Maratus; species Maratus speciosus. The sequence goes on from OZ010789.1 coordinate 236,778,614, forward strand.
TATATATGCTATTTTGCAATTAAAAAACAATATGGCACAGTATTTATTTCAAAACACAAGATATTTCTCAGAAAAAAAAAATAGATAGCGAAATGAAGATCTTGAAAAATACTGGCATCCCGCCAATCACAGATACTGTTTTATATGTACTGTGTTATTTTCATTGATTCTTCTCAAACTTCGTTTTAAGTTTTGAAATTAGGAGTTGAAACTATCTCCAAACGTACAGTAATAAAAATGTTTAGTTGTGGATCCCGTAACTGTTTGTACAAAAAAAAAAAAACATCTGGACACTTTCACAGTACTTTATGCATTTCTGTTTTAGAATATCTAATTACAAAAGTTTTAATAGTAAAAGTTGTGCATTTAGTTATGCTTATTATTTATGACATAAGGGTTTTCTTTTTTCTCAAATATGTTTATAATGAAAATGATGACATTTTTGTTTTAGAATAACTAATTGTAAAACTTACAGTAATAAAACTTGCATTTTTAGTTATAGTTATTATTTATGATATGTGCAGATTTTTTTTTTCCCATGAAACTTTTTTATGGAGAAAATTCAAATCTTGCATAAATCAAAATCTCTGAGATTTTCTTTCCCAGAAATGGCTTAAAAAAAAATAAAACAATGATGTTTTAAAACAGCTGACAGACAAATACAGTTGACCCAGCCTTTCAAGGATCGCAACAAAAGTCGCGTATTAAGTCAGAGCACGTATTGAACGTGATTTGTTTATTATTGCAAGAAATGAATTATTTACACATCTAATAATCTAAATGAGCATAAAAGTTTTGGTTTTTATATTTACGATCAAACATTTGTATCCTTTACGCATATTCCAATTTAAGGTTAACTGTATTCAAGCATGTATTACTCATTGTTTACTGATATACAGGATCTGACCAGTAAGTAATCAGACTGATTCCATAAAATTCCTTTATTTGAAGATAATTTTACAAACACTTATTATTCTTCAAAATAGCCTCCTTCTGCATTAATACACCGTTGTCAACAACTCTGCCACCCATTTATGGCCGCCTGGAAGTCTTCAACTGGGAGGCTGTCCAGAACACGAGTTACGTTTTCTGCATGTTTTCCAAATTGTCAAAACGATGACCTTTAAAGCTATATTTTAACCGAGGGAATAGAAAAAAGTCAGGAGATGATAGATTTAGGCTGTACGGTGGTTGGGACAGCATTGCGACGCTGTGTTTTTCCAGGAATTGGGTCAATTTGAAGAACCAGCTTGTCACAAATTTTCCGCATTTGAAGTTCTTCTGTGACAGTTTGATGCACAATCGATTTTGTAAGTCCCAAACGTTTCCGCAATCATTCGGTCACTCATCCGATGATCAGAGACGAAAAGCACTTACATTTTAGCCACATTATCTGAAGTTTCTAGAACTTGATGGACGTCCAGCGGGTTGTTCGTCATCGATGTCTTCTCCTCCGTTTTTGACGGCTTTGTGCCACCTAAACACTTGAAACTTGGACAAAGAACCCTTCTCGCTGGCTTCTTGTAACATGGGAAGCGTCTCAGCAGGCAATCTGTTTAGTTTTACACAAAACTTTATGGGATATCAGCTCGACAGTCTACTTCATTCTGAAAACCTAACGCCACTTTGAAACACGTGTCTGCTTCATGAGTGATCCGTGCGCTGCAAAAACTCAAATCCAACTAACTTCTGCTAGAATCTGTAGCTGACAGACCCCATCATACGTATAGCTTGCAAACTCCATCCCTTCGGCTTCCTGCTTGCTGCGAAAAATTCAGCCTCATTACTTAATGGTAGACCATGTAGAATCGATCAGGATGATAAATTTAAAAAAATGTACAAGTACTGAAATTAGGAGTTATTTTCATTTAATCTAAAATAACAAACATACTATTTATATGTAGTAGGGTGATGTCAGAAATATTAATTTATTTATATATTTAAATTATTACAGAGAGCTGAAATTATATAAACTTGAATTTAATCCGTTGAAGACACTTAATTTTAACCCCTTAATTCTCGCTCCCGTCAATATCTCGGGCTGTGGTGTCGTTCGTTATTTCTCGTGTCCGTCATATTCTCGGGCTGGAGATTTAATTGCTGGAAAAAACTTCTGAAACCAGAAAAATTGAACAGGAATTTCCATTTGAAGTCTTTGAATAATAGCACTCTGGTTTGATTTGTACGATCTATAATTTGCCATAGATTTGCCATAGATTTGTAATATTTTTGTCATTTTGATATGAATTCTGATGATTCAACCCTTTCAGATGATAACTGGAATATTAGCCCCTTCACGGTCGCTTAATATTTGAAAAAAACCATCAAAAGTGTACCTATTTTTTTATTACAGAAATTGAATAATTATAAGGTTTCTAAATAAAATATGCAATTAGCTTATTTTTAAGGCGAAAAAACAATATTTTATAGCCATATTCATATTTGTATAAAAGCCATCATGCGAGAATTATGTGTCTTAACCTCTTAAGCTCCGCCCCCGATAAATGTAGGCTACTATCTTTTAATTCAGATTGTTTGACTACCACCAGTTTTTTTTAAATAGTGTAAATGGCTTTATTTTCGCATCATTTTATCTGCCGTAAACTACGGTGGTGGGAATCAAACAATCTGAATAGTAAAAAAAAGTAACCTACATTTATCGGAGGCGGAGCTTAAGAGGTTAAGACACGTAATTCTAGCATGATGGCTTTTATACAAATATGAATATGGCTATAAAATATTGTTTTTTCGTCTTAAAAATAAACTAATTGCATATTTTATTTAGAAACCTTATAATTATTCAATTTCTGTAATAAAAAAAAAATAGATACACTTTTGATGGTTTTTTCAAATATTAAGCGACCGTGAAGGGGTTAAAAAGTTCTATGACTAGCTTTTTCAAATACACCAGGATTAATACTTAAATACAGTAATTTACTTGATATTTATGGAAAATTCCAATTAGGCCTAGTACAGCCAATTGCTTTATTGACGGCTTCCGGTACAATACTTTATGAGTGATTAAAAAAAATAAAGGTACTACTCTTTTCTGATTTTTAAAAATGATTGTGCTATTGATTCAGGAATGTTGCTTTGATATCTCACGTTTTTAAATTATAGACAGTAAATATATACCAGAGTGTTAGTTAATTTGCTCATCACGCACGTTATAAGTAAGATAAACGATGCCATCTAAAAATTCAAATCATATATACGAGTATATATATAAAAAAGAAAATATAATTTCCCTATAATTAAATATAATAAGAAAAACATAATAATTATTTACATTTCTAATGTAGCTTAGTTATTATTATTATTATTTTTATTTATTTATTTATTTTGCTTTAAAACAAAACTAATAAATGGCAGCATCGAAGTTGATTTCCTCATAAAATAAATTTTATGTTTATCTGAGTTTTCAAAATGCCCCCAAGACAGCCTAGGCAAGAAAGTAAGTTATTTTCTAAGTCACTTAAGTAAATAACAATAAAAATGTTTAAGTACATGTAGATCCTTCACTTATTTAAAGCGCTTCCATTTGTGATTGTGTGAATTTAGGTTATTTATAATTAACTGATATTATAGGGGGCTAGTAATTTTAGATCCGTATTTGTGAACCTATATTACCAGCCCCCTAAAATAGCAATTTCAGAAAAGGTCTTTTTTTTCTGTCACCTATGATGTCACTTTGTTTGTGCAAAAGTAATGAATGAGTATTTGTAGTGTTATTTTAGCTTTAAGTCTCTAGGGGCTCGACACAGTACTGAAGGAAGCTCAAAAGTTTTGTTGATGTACTTCAGAACTGTTCTGTGTGTCTTTTTTATTGTCTCACAGAACAGAAACAGAAATGAAATCACCCACTCGTGGACAGCCAACCTTGCGGTATAGGAGCTAAAAATGTCCACGAGGGAAAAAAAAACATATCCCCCATCCCACGAAACCCCCAGACACCGGGGCGGGCCCAGAGGCCTCAACAGGATGGAAGACCCACTTTATTGAAATTTCACTTAGGATGTAGTACAATCTTCTCACAAGAGATACCCAATGTTGCATAAGCTGGGCGAGCCCAAATTAAACAATATTTTGAAACTTTGGATCTTTTATGTATGGATATTACAGATCATCAATCAGTTATTGTGAAAACTATTTGAGAGTAGAAAGAATATGATTTATTTTAAGTTTAATAGAAATAGCTTAAAAGCTTGAAATCTTGAAGCCTGAAATTTAAAATTTGAAATTTAAAAAACTAATTCATCAAGGAGATTAGCATCTTATCTATTTAAATCTTAAAAAGTCATAGAAGTTTTGATAAATCTTAATAAATTCTTAATAAAACTAAATAAGTAATCCATTTAGGATAAAACAGATAATAAAATCAATGCAAGAATTTGAAAATTTGAATAATATTTAAATTAGATATTAAATTTGTTGAATTTAATTATGTTCTTGAGTGATGACCTGTTAAACAAATTTGAGATATTGATTATTATTGATTATATTCCTGAGTGATGACCTGTTAAACAAATTTGAGATATTGATTATTGATTATTATTAATTTTAAAGTTCTAAATTTGAAAGTCTTTGTATTTCACAGCTCAATAAAGTTTGTTTCACAATTTTGAATCATTATATTTTACAGATCTAAGGATTATATTTCGTAGTTCGTAGGCATTATTTTACAATCCAGAGCGCTATAAATTTCTTTTTGAAGATTTAATTCACAGTTTGAGGATTCAGATCACAGTTTCAAGATTTAGTTATATATTTCACTATTTTGGTTCAAAGATATTATATTTCTTTGTTCTTGGACTTTATTTTACTGAGCAAGGCACTAAAGCTTTCTGTTTGAAGACATATTTTACAATTTGAAGACATATTTCACAGTTTGAAGATTTGAAAACATATTTCACAGTTTTTAGACATACTTTATTTTTCACAGTTTTAAAATTTAAAGATTTGAAGATTTTGTCAAAGTTCAGAAATTTAGTCATTTTGCAAATCAAGATATTACGTAACTATTTTCTGAATAATCTTGGTTGTCTAAGGCATTTTATTATTTTCTATAATATTCTATGACACTGTTTATAAATCTTTTTTATGAAGGAATAATGTTTATTGAGAATATTGTAGTTTTCATTTAGCGCGGAAAAGTTTGCTGGATCCAGTAAAATTTTTTGGAAGTTTTTCCTTAAGGTTTTCTTTTTATTGAATTTGAAATGATTAGGTAAAAGAGAGCAATTTCCAAAAATATAATGTTGTACTGTTCCTCTAGCTTTGGTGCAGGACCACATGTCCGAATTTAATTTGCCGATTTTATGTAAAAATGCAGGAAAACTGCCATGGCCACTAATATAATAGACTGACGATCTTAAAATGCAGATAAATTCTTTTTTAACTTTATCTAGAATTTTGTATGTATCACGTCCCTAATAACAATTTCAAGTTTTAGTCCATTTCACTCCAGACATTGTTAATGCATTGTGCCTACGTATTTTTTTATTGATATACAGAGTGTTGCCGATTTCGACCGACAAATTCAGAGGTGGTGATAGTATGCATCAAGAGGATGAAAAATTGTCAAAGAACATGGGGTGGCAAACCGCTTATTTAGTCACAATTACAGGGTGTTTCATCCTAACTGAACTCGGGTTGGCGGTAATAATTTCGAGAAAAATAAAAACATTGCAATGAAAAAGTAACAACAGGCCCCGACAAATGCAGGGCCATGCAGGGCGGATGCCCCGTGAGCTTAAGCCCCCCTCCCCCCCCCCCAAGAGCAGATTTAAATTTTCGTTAATGGTGAGCGAAGTGACAAAGAATGGCCAAAAGTGACTAGATTCAAATTTAGAGTGTTTTTCTTTTTGTGATATTTAAGTTTTTCCTTACTGATTTCACAAAGATTATTGTTATTCTTATTAAATGCATGCCAAAACTTACCTTTCCATATGATGGAATCGTCCAAATGTGTGTTGATTGAATACAAACATTAATTTAAATATAAATGTATTAAACAAAAACATAATTTCAAGAACAAATTAAAAAAACAAAATTTATTTCCTACATTGTTTAAGCCCGAGAAGGGACAGATATTAAATTATTTCCTTCAATTAGTTCTACATTTAATGTTAAATTTTTGTAACAAATTAGTTAAACCAATTGAAGATTAAAAAATAAAAATAAAATTCATACAATATGATACTTAAAACACCCTAAAAATTAGATTCCGTTCAAATAAAATCGAAATAAATCTTAGACTTCTTCCATTTTTAATTGAAAATATTTGTATGACAGATTTTGTATTATGTTTATGACAATTGTGCATAAAATGATAAGATGCATGCAAAATACAAAACTTGGAAAAAGATCTAAGATTTATTTCGATTTTATTTGAACGGAATCTAATTTTTAGGGTGTTTTAAGTATCATATTGTATGAATGTTATTTTTATTTTTTAATCTTCTATTGGCTTAACTAAATTGTACAAAAATTTAACATTAAATGTAGAAATAATTGAATGAAAAAATTTAATATCTGTCCCTTCTCGGGCTTAAACAATGTAGGAAATAAATTTTATTTTTTTAATTTGTTCTTCAAATTATGTTTTTGTTTAATATGTCAAGTTTTTTAATAACTACAGTACTCAGACGAACGCATTTCAAAATTAATAGAGAGTATCTTCATTAGGCTTTGATATATGTGGCATTGCATCACAATGTGGGATGCAGTTTACCAATGTGTAATTCAAAATGTTTCACCACTGTAGTAATGTAGGTTGCAGTAGTTTGGACAAAAACTTCCAATCTGAACGTAAAAAATCTATAATCAAAACATAAAAAATTAACTTCACTTAAATTTAAATTCCCTATTAGATAGAGACCCTATTTCCCACACAGGAACGCTATGAATGTAAATGTAAATTGGGTTGAATCCTTACTGCTAATATTTAATAATTTTATAGCTGTGATACAGTAAAAAATAAAAAAAAGTTTTACTTAAATTTTTAAACCTTATTCTCTCCCAAGGAGTGATGTAAACACATCAGAAAATTATTACCTAAGTTTAACTTGGGGTATAAATAGTTCTCATCTCGGAAAAAAAAATACATTTTAAAATTTAAGTTATGTAATTCCTCACTAAGTTCGTTACCTGCGTAAAAATAGCTATCCATTAGAAACATTTTACTAAGATATAAATTTGGCTAAAGCAAAAACTTATTCTGAAAATATCCTTTTTATTTCCACTATGACGCCATATTCACCTTTTTAATTTTTGAAAAAAAAAAAAAAGCTCAGTTTAATATTTCACGTGAAAACCTTCAACTAAAAAAAATTAAATTATTATTACGGCTTTTGAAATTTTTGCAACAATGAAGTGGCATCAGGGACAAAAAGCTGGAAAGAAAAAATGAAAAAGTTATGATCTCCATAGGCTTTTCCATGTTAAATTAACATTGAGAAGTGACACTGGAAATAAATAAGTATTGCGCTGCCGCACAATACTTAAATTAACACAAATAGCCAATTCCAATAATGCCTGAAAGAACTTTATTTATATTTTAACGGTTCGCATTTATCCTTATAGTATTCCTTTAACTGAAAAAAAAAAATGTATTTTACATTTTCTTAAAGTTCTCTTTCTTGTGCTTTTCTGTATATAGATGTGAATAGTACTTGGTATAAAATTTATGTATATCCCTACAATAGGGATGGAGATTAGTTTTAATCACTTTAACATAATTCACGAAACATTTCAAAAGATAGAAGGGGGGCCCTCCGAATAATGTTTGCCCCAGGGTCCCCACTGTCTAAGTCGGGCCTTGAGCAACAATATGTATCTTGTTTTGTGGAAAATGTTATAACATTACAAAAAGTTCTGGAAAAAAAGTGTGCTCAAGCAATCAATGTTGCCGCATGAACTGGTCATTGCAGTCCAAAATGTGGAGCGTCAAGTGCATACTGTTGGTGCGTATAATGGAAACTTCCACCACTTTTTTTTCATATTATCACATTTACAGTTTTTACTGTCAACCCAAATTGAATTTGTGTAGAGCACCCTGTATTTTTGATTAAATACGTGGTTTGCGACAGCATGTACTATAGAAATTTTTTATCCTCTTGATGTCTATTATCACCCCTCTGAATCTGTTGGTCGAATTTGGCAAACAGAATTTTATTTCAGAAACTTTGTTGGCTTGTATGTCTACATATCAATTGTAAAATTTTACATACACACTTTTAAAAATATGTAGAGGAGAGGGGGGCACATGAGAACAGTACATATTTCACTCGGTTAATTTGAAATAAAAAAATTCAAAAAATTACCAATTGATGGTAGTGCTGGTACCATCTTTTGGCTGAATTTTCAGAACAATAGGCCATTTTGATTTCTGGTAGTTGTAATTTGTTTGTTTTAGAAGGTGTGAAGTAAAAAAGTCTTCTAAGTTATTGAAGTAAAAATTCATTCAAGACATTTTTTAAAGAAGAATATCAGCATTGCATTGTATAGTGGCATTAATTAGGTAAGTCTACAAAAAGTTTTGTTTCCTTATTTCAATTAAAAATATCTTTTTTTTATAAGTTAAGCTGAAGTTGGTAGATGGGGCACTTGTGAGCTGAACATATGGGGGCAGATGTGAACAATTCACAAGTGTATTTTTTATGTCTGTAAACGTTTTTTTTTTTTTTTTTTTTTTTTTTTTTTTTTTTTTTTTTTTTTTTAGTTTAAAATTTAATTACCCTTGTAAAACATTGAGCTATATATTCAATGTTTTTAGGATTGCTTCACAGTTTTAATTTACTGGAAGTTACATATCAATTAAAAGTGACTCAAAAGAAGTAGGCATATTAGTATACAATTTTAAGAATAAGTTCTTGTATCTATGTTGAAACATCTATTGATTTATTTACAAACTAGAAAGAGGGCATCTAATTAGTTTTTATCACAGTTTTTATTCACAAAAAATTATTTTTGTCTTATTTGTGCATGTGTTCACATGTGTCCCAGCTATGTTCACAACTACCCCTCCACCGGGGCACATGTGAAAAAATTTAGACAATTTTTAGAATGATGATTTAAGTTAGAAATTCTTGATAAATGCATCCAAAAGTTTCACCAAAAGAACAAACAAATTCTAAATATTAATATAAATGAATTTTTGGTTCAATAGCTCATAGCAATTTTGAAAAATAGTCAAAAATGTAAAAATTGTTCACATGGGCCCCCCTCTCCCCTATAGCTTTAGCTGCATAGTCACACCATCGCTTTTATAGAATATCTCTTTTTTGACCAATGAGGATGCTCCATAGTGTAGCCAAGTAATCGTTTTCTATAAAAGCGGTGGAGTGACTATGCAGCAAAAGCTACAAATTTTAACACTATATATATATGTGTGTGTGTGTGTGTTTGTATGTGTGATTAAAACGAATAAAATAAAACAGTTACAAAGCATGCGGAAAATCTTTGATCTCCGTTCTGTAATGTTCTTAAAGAGTTTTTTCAGACTATTGTTTACAATGAGGTTATTGTCATTTGTAATTGGTGCAAATCATTTTAAATTACCCTGTACATTTATTATAGTAACGTTATAATAAATACCTAACTCTTAATGTTCTTTTAATTCAGGAAAACTGAATAACTATAACACCTTTGGATCTAATCTAACAATATATATTTTTTTAATTCCTAAAAATAACCTCACGTAAACTCCATAATCAGAAACTTCGCGAATAATTTTACCTACATGTTCAGCATAGAGCTTTCGGAGCGAAGAATTTCCTTTGAATTATATTAAATCTTAAATATTTTATCACGCTTACTCTTATAATATTTCAATTTTTAAAGCTGATGTCAAATTGTAACTACTGGGGCTCGTAAAATAAGAACTTTGTAGACTGTAGAACAATAAAATGAAATAGCGGCGTGGGATTAATTTGAAATGCCGTATGTTTAATTCAGAATTTCTGATAAATTTAATATGCAAAATTACTTGCAAGATTTAATGCCAGACAATATCATAAACCTAAGTTGAAAATTGAAAATATTTTCATAATTAAAGTTCTTTTCAGAATGGGAATTAATAATTATTCATATGAAGATATATTCCAGCAGTACAAACCAATTTTTTACTAAACCTGATTATGAAAGTTTAAATCATATAGCAGTTTTATATATAGTGTCCAAAATTTCTATTAATAATATTAAACATCTAATATTTAAATGATAATCTAAAACTGTCGTGTTTAAGACTATTTCTACTTGTGCCAAATGAAACCTTTTAAAAGATTTCGATTATATTTCTTTTACTTCTATTTTTTAGATTAAAATAGTCACATTTTTTTTAATTCATTGAAGATTGATTTTTATACTTACAAGTTTTAACAATTACAAGTAAAATAAACGTAAAGCAAAACTTTATAATGTGTCGCTTGACAACGGTGAAAATAGTATTAAAGAAATAAACAATTATAATTTCTTTTGTTCTGACAAATTTCTTTTCGTCAATATAGTAACCAGTGGACCCGTCCAAAAAATTCTCATTTAACTGCTCCGCTTTCCGTTAACCAGTCCCTCACCCGTTATCTCCTCTCGTTACCGCCGCATGTCCTCAATTTTTATTTAAGGCTGGTTCTCAACTGCTCTGCTCAACAAGCGCAAAAAGTTTCGACACATTTACAAATTCATTTTTTAACGGAAAGATATAAAATTGGAAAGGCTGGCCATGGAAGCGATTTGGAATTGAACTGTGTTTTCTATTTTTTGATCAATCAATTACCTAATGAGTTTGAAGCGATTTGGATCACGTGACACGGCATCTTTCTCCCCTTACTGACTGGATTTTCTTCTTTTGTTCGGAAGTTCAGTTCAAAATGCCAACTTTGATAGTATTTTCTGAAAGATCTATTGCGTTTACAAGAAAACGAAAAAAAAAAACAGTTTGATGACATAGTTTCTGAATAACACCTTCTAGTTTCGTGCGTTTCCGAACAAAAATGAATTAAAACTTCTTATGTCAGAAAGTTGACCCTTTGGATTTGAGAACAGCATTAAGTAAAATTTCCAACTAACACTGTCTTTTAACGAACATTTAGTATGCAATGTTAGATGGGATCAAAAAACCCTATCCAATGATACCTCATTCTTCGTTGTACGCTACATAAACTGATGTCCAAAATTAAGAACCAATCATAAAATGCTAATTTTCAAGTACGCGAATACTCAAAAGGAAATAAAATAATTACAATAATTACAATCTCTACGACACAGCTAGTCCATATAACATCTCATTCATGTCACACATGGTCACAAGAGTCACAGTCACTACGGTGAAGCAAAAAATAGGAAATTCCATGCATCTCACTATGAGTCTCAAATGATCACTATATGTGACTCCACTGAGACGTCACTGTGACTGATACTTTGTGACGAGTCACCATGTGACTTTACAATGTAGTTACATTGTGACTCTCATGTGACTCTCATCTGCGGACTCAATTTCAAAGTCATCGTGAACGCTGCATTGTGATAAGTTACCAAATAATGTCACATTAAAGACACATGATGACTTTCAGGTGACAGAGAGACTACTGTAAAGTCACCATTGTGCTCGTTTGTGAAAAGTCACCATGTGACTATAATGTGATATTATTTGGTGACTTATCATAATGCAATGTTCATGATGAACTTGAAATTGAGTCCGCAGATGAGAGTCATATGAGTCACGATGTAACTACATTGTAAAGTCACATGGTGACTCGTCACAAAGTATCAGTCACAGTGACATCTCAGTGGAGTCACATATAGTGATCATTTGAGACTCATAATGAGATGTATGGAATTTCCTATTTTTTGCTTCACCGTAGTGACTTTGACACTTGTGACCATATGTGACATGAATGAGATGCTATATGGACTAGCTGTGCAGTAGGGATAGTAATTATTTGAATTATATTACTTCCTTTTGAGTATTCGCTTACTCGAAAATTAGCATTTTGTGACTAGTCCTTAATTTTGGACACCAATGTATTAGTTAAATTGAGTATCCATTGTCAGGTGTGGACAAAATATCCTATCGAATAATGCCTCATTCATCATTTTACGCTGCCTATAGTAGAGACAAAGGGATGTTGACAACATTAATAATATATATGATAATCAGCATTTTAAAAGTATTGACTTTTTCTTGTAAGCATTTGCAATGAAATGCCACTATTTCAGAAAGTTTGGCTTTACATTGTAAATATTTACAATGAGATGCCACTATTTCAGAAATATTGATTTTACAGTGTAAAATATGTAGCGAAACGTTACTTTTGCAGAAATTTTAACTTTACATTTTAAAAACTGCCAATGAAATAGCGAAATATTTTTTGCCACTATTGGTGCAATAAGGTTAAAATTTGGCAATTCCAATGTTGGGTTAATGTTTTTAGTATGGCCATGATATGCCCAATATCTAACAAATGCGAACAAAACTGCCTAATATTATTTTTCTGTTATAATTACTTTGAATATTTGTTAATGAGTACTAAATTATTATCAAAGCGTTACATTTTATATGGTTTACCATACACAATTACTACTGGTGTTATACGTTCGCTAATTCGTAAGTCTTCTCATTCGGGTGAACTATATGTTATATATAATAGTATAAATCACATTTTATAGGTTAAATATCATTGCTTACCTTTTGATTTCCCTTTGAAAGAAAAACAATTGAGAAACAATGTTCAGGATTTATATTCTTCGCCCCAAAAAGATTAACCTGGAAAGTAATTGCATCAATAAATAAAAACATATAATTATCCCATAATATGTGTGCAATATAGTAAAAGATTCAACAATAAATACTTTTAAGTATAAAGGGGATTGAATGACGCGGAATTAATTTTTTCATTAAAGATTTCTCTAAAAGTGTTCTGCATTAAGAAAAAAGAAAGAAACATTATACTAATAAACTATGACACGCTAAAGCTTTAATTTCGAATTTAATGGTGTCTCTACATTAATCGTGTAAATATAAAAACATATGTTTCTGCTATACGTAATACCAAGTAGCACAGATTATTATGGTAAGAGACTTTTTAAAAGCATGCGATTCCACTATTTAAATATATACTTATAAGTGGAAGATTTTTTTTCCAGCCAATATTCATTTTCTTTCTTTTCTTTTCTTTTCTTTTAAATAAAGAAAAGTTTGTTTGCGGTTCGCATGGCGAACTTGGTAATATTTGTATTACTCTTTAGGGAAGATTCTGTCAATACGGTTTGATTTTTAAAGCACTTTTTGGAATTCTTCTTTAATAAAAATAATAATAATAATAATATACATAGAAAATAAAAAATTTCTGTCATTGAACTTGTTGTACCTTCACATAAGGGTGTGAAGATTGTCATATAAAAATGTGGACATTTTAACCGATATAAACTTATCCAATGTTCGCTACCCATGGCGTGCGCAGTAAATCGGCATGTTGAGCTCTTAACCTCTTGAGACCTGAAGCTAAAATAACACTACAAATACTCATTCCTTAATTTTGCACCAACAAACTGGCATCATAGATGATAGAAAAAGACCTTTTCTGAAACTGATACTTTAGGGTACTGGTAATTTAGTTTCAAAAATACGGATCAATAATTAATAATCCCTAAAATATCAGTCTAATTATCCATACCCAAAATTCGCTCAATCACAAATTTAAGGGCTTTAAGTTCATAGGCAGTACTGTAGACAAATTGTTTTGTGTGTCCCTTTAAAAATCTATAAGTTATTTGCTCACCAGATTCTACAGTAAGCGCATTGTAGTGCACATCAGAGTTATATATAAATTTCCATATCATTAAAATAGTGTAATATCATTAAAATACACCGCAAACGATTTTCCCCCATAGATTGAAATATATCGCAATTCTTTTGAGTGTCCCTGTTAATCAGCGGTTCTTAACCTGTGTGCCGCGGCGCAGTAGTGCGCCGAGAAAAGACCTCAGATGTCCCGCGAAACTTTTAAGGCAAGTTACATCAAAATTTGAAGATTCTAATCTGTAATGACCGACATTTCATATTATACAATTTACTTTGAAATAAGGTTTAGTGGCGCAAATTTGCTTTATTTGGAAGATTTTTCTTCTGTTACTCATTATAATAGTATACGAGAAAGTCCTAAAAATGCTCATACGTCTCCTGCGATAAATTCTTTTAGAAAAAAAAAAAAATGATATCTCAGAAAAACGATTACAATTTAAAATGTTGAAGAAAAGGTCGTTGAATAATGATTATTCCTATTCGAAGATTTTATCTTAAGCAGAAAATATTCTAATTTAAAAAAAAGTCAAACTCAGATATCTGTTTAAATGATAATGTGCAAATTAAGGCACAGTCGCGGGAAAAAAAAGTAAACACCCCCTACTAACTCCTCAACAAATTATCGTAGAAGAAAGTTACAGGTACCGAACGATTCGAAATAAAGTCTACTTTTAAATGATGTATATGAAATTTGCTTAGGAGGCCATCTACATATTAAAACGAACCATAACTTTGTTTTTTTCAATAGCAGTACGCAATTCTGACAGCATAAATGAACTCTACACTCTTCACTTAGCCTAAAAGCGAATTTTTATGCAATTCGTACTACAAGTTTCCGAGAAATTAATTATTTTAAAACGAATGTATTTTAAGGGCTGTATCCAAACTGAAGTTCCGTACTCGATTATTAACCGTGAGAGCACTTTCTTGATCAAGGCTCCTTAAGCGCCACTCAAGGAGTCAATGAAGCCTGTTAGATTACATTATAGCAGAATTAATTTCAAAATATCTACTCACTTCTATCATAGACGGTCCCTTAAACCATCATTTTGCCGTTTTTTAAGCATAATTTGAAAACTACTTGGAAGAAAAATGTAAAATTTTGGTTTTCCATAAAGCAGGACTTAATAAATTTAAATCCATCAAAAAAGTTGTAGATTGCAATTTATAATTTTTTCGAATATTAATTTCATAATTCATAATTCATATCATAAAATTATAAAAATTGCAAATTCAGCGTATTTATGCTTGGGTATATTTGTATTATTGCTATACAAAAATTTAGCACATTAGGAGGATAATTTCAGGTGATATAAATAAAGATATGAAAATGTAATTTAACATTAGAAGCACTAAATTTTGAATGTTTATAATTCAAAAACTTATCATTCAAAAGACTTGAAATTTGGTGTCTAGGCATAGTTTGAACCGAATATTTGAAATATTTCGTTAAAATTGGGTATTGTGATTGAAACAAATGAAGTTTGGGTTCGTTTTAATATGTAGATGACCCCTAAGAAAATTTTATATACATCATTTAAAAGTAGATTTTACTTCCAATCGTCCGATACCAGTAACTTTCTTCTATGATAATTTGTTGAGGAGTTAGTAGGAGTTGTTTACTTTTTTTTTCCACAACTGTACTTTTCGAAATTTTCCACATTACAAGTTCCTTTTCCTACACAATTTCATATTGGCCTCTAATTTCCTGCACTAGAATTGATCAATAAACCTATACCGCAAATCCACTTCTCCCAAATATATACGGTAAAATTCCATATTTATTTTCACTGAAGACGGTATGCTGAATGTTACCGAAACTAGAGTTAAAAAGGTGCTTAGAGCGGTGTTTCTTCTGCTTATAAATGGTAATGCATATTATAGAGAATTACATAAAAAAAGGTTATAAGAATTTTACTTAAACTAATTTTCTTTTCCTTTATTCTGTTCGGTTCGGATGGCCTATTTTGTTTGTGATAATAAATACATTATTTGTTATGTAGTGATATATAATCCTTGTCCTTCCCTTTTTTAAGTCATCATATTTTTAGTGTGCCGCACAAATTTAATTCTAGGTTTAAGTGCGCTGTGAAGTAAAAAAGGTTGAGAAACACTGTTGTAAATGAACAGTAAATGCTACAAACTTTATTTTCGATACCGAACCTACCACAGTAAACGTCAATACCACATACAGGGTGCCCCAAAACGACCGCATAAACTCTGCACAGCTAGATTACTCGTTGAAAGTATATAAAAACTGCCCAAAGAAGTGTTCCTGTACGATCCATAGTTTACGAGAAAAACACGAAAAACAAAGTATGACGCCACTGCAGGTGCAAGAAAAAAAACACTTTATTGGACATATCAACAACAGTATTTGCATCTCTTTCCAGACGTTAATGTTTAAACACACAATTGTGCACAATTTAAAGTCAGGTACATGTCGCAGTAGTCACGAACGGAATACATTGCCACCATACGAAGACTACCGGTAGCTGAAAGATGCAGCCTTTTAAAAATACGAGTTCAACGCCGGCTTAACGTCATTCCATGGCGCGCGCGCATGCATGACGCGACGTTTTAAACATTATCGTCTGGAAAGATATGCAAATACTGTTGTTAATATCTCCAATAAAGGGTTTTTTTCTTGCACCGGCAGTGACGTCATACTTTGTTTTTCGTATTTTTCTCGTAAACGATGGATCGCACAGGAACGCTTCTTTGGGCAGTTTTTTTGTACTCCCAACGAGGAATCTAGCTGTGCAGAGTTTATGCGGCCGTTTTAGGACACCTTGTATATTAATTGCATAGCAATCCGAGCATATTTTCGTGCGTTAGATCAAGGACAGATGGACATACAAACCAAATTCATAAGCATTTTTCAAAAATGTTTGGAAATGCTGAAAATTTGCTAAATCCGTCGATACACATTTTTATTATAGCAAGCCCTTATGGAATGAAAAATACATATTAGCAAGCTTTGCAAATGATCACTGAGCCAATCAGGCGCAATTTTGCAAACGTTTTCTCGTTTTTAACCATTTGGAAAAATGGTTATTGTCCTCGTCAGGGTAGGAAATAAAAAGCATATATGAAGCTTCTTATTGGTTTAATCATCATTTTATTCGTTTTCTGATTGGTCTATACAGTAATCTGTATTTCCCTTTACTTTCAACAGAGATGGACAACAGAGTGTTGCCACTATGACAAAAAAGTAATAAAAACTACAAAAAAAATTAATAACTCAGAAACAAATTAAGATACAGCTTTCAAACAATTTACATTTAAAAGTACATTTTTTTCTCTATACGACGATATAAAAAGTAATAGTGTGGGATGTTTAGAAGTTTAAGAAATAAATTTCATTTAAAATTGGCTGTCAGATTTTTTGGTCGATGGAAAAGCCTTTTCCCGAGGAGCCAATGAAATGCTTGGATAATACGTAAGTTTCAGGTGGATAATACGTACAAGTCGCAGGCGATTTCTGTCGCTTGCAATTTTTACGTGTAATAACACTATTAATGTTTAATTCATGGTGTACGTAATGGCGTAAGAAAAAATCATTTTGCAAATGGTCGTTGTAAATTGTTAAATTGCATTTTTTTTTCTTTGTTACTTAAAAGGATTTTAGTAAACCATTTCTGCATCCAATTTTAATCCTAAATAAATTTATTTTTAAAAAGTCAATAAACTGCAAGAAGCTGGATTTCCATTAAAAATTTTGATCTTGAAGATCTTGATAAATCAAAATTTGAAAACGGATGCACAGACTTTTTTGTATTATTTATCAAAATTGTCCCTTATACTTACTGAAATTTTGAACAAAAATTAAACGCATTGAATATTTTTATTATAGATTGCGGTAACTTTATTGTGAGAAAATAGCATTTGCAATACGTTTTCATAGTTTCATTACTTATCTTCATACAAAGATAACAACACACGTTCTTCCAAACATATGGGCAATATATTGCTATTTTTAAATTTTTAAGAATAAATTTTAACATAAAAACAAAAATTCGCCCTTTTGGCCAATTATTCCTATTTTCATAGCCCCCTTTAAAACATCATAAAAAGTGCATGTGTTATTACAGAAATATTCAATTCGAATTAAAATCCACCCTGAATTTTTGAGGATACAAAAATCTTTCAAGTTTTTTTTTTTTTTTTTTTTTTTTTTTTATCAAAATAAAAAGAAGTATGTTTCGCTTAAGGGTGTATTCCGATCCAAACTGCTTATTTTCTGATTTATTTTAAAATTCATTTTTGCTCTCAAACGCATCAAACTGGGAAATTCTCTTATTTAGAAACTATATAATGTACCGTGCTTCTTAATTTTTTGATAAATGCAGAAAATACTGTTAAAAACGCTGTCAAAGTTGGCGTTTTGAACCGAATTTTCCGTAGCGGGCGATCTGGGAATGAAAAAAATGGTCATACTGAGAAAATAATTGTTTAAAAATCAAATTCTAATTAACTGTGCTGAAAATAAAATCACACGGCACGTTAAACATGTCTTCAGAAATCACACCAGCAAGTTTCATGTTTTTACTTTTAAAAATGAGTCTGAAAATGTCTCAGAAAATTTCGAGCTGTTGAGGGTGAAAAAATATTTTTTCGAATACACCCTTAAACTTCCACATTTATATGGATGAAGCACACGTTTTATTTTATTTATTTATTTATTTAATTTATTTATTAATTAATTAATTTATTTTATTTATTTGTTTATTTACTTTTGAAAAAATATATAAAACAAATATGAAGGTTAAAAAAATCTTATTTGACCTTATCATTCGAATAAATATCCGATTATAAACATGATTTGAGGAAACACGCAAATTCTTTATCACGTATCGATTTTTTATTTATCACTCAAACCTGCAATTACAGACTTTAATGACAGCCTTTAAATGGACAATCGTGACGCTGTCTTTTCATTATATTTCTTTGCCTAGTCAGTAGAGAATTTTAGGCAGAATTATTATCGATTATTACATCCAAATTTAAATGCAGTCATGCAGAGAGTCATTTTGACATCACAGATTTCCATTAAACCTCTGTCAATATGCTAGCTTTCATGATTCTAACATTCGCTTTCATTAACGTTGTGTCACGTCAAATTTCATTTACAGAGCTTTGCGTTATTCTGGTCGGAAATATGTAGTATTAATTATGCAAATACAAATTTAATGAATTTATTCTCTGAAAATTGAAACTATGGAGTTTTATATTTAATAATTGCTTACTTACCGTGCGTTGCCCTAGCCCGTGTTAATAAACTTAAATAAACTTAAAATTTGTATGATGTTATATTTTTAACCCGATTTTGTGTAAATTTATATTTTTAAATGAAAAAATTTCGAAAAAATATTGATTGTTAGTGATAAAAGCACTCGTAAAAAGACATTTTCTTGGGGGGGGGGGGGGGGGTAGTAAAATTACGCAGTATTTTAAAAAAATGTGTTCGAACTCGTGGAAATTTTCATCGGTTATAAATATGACGGTTTTTCAACCAGAGTAAAAATTTCGTGGGAAAATATTGATATATAGTTGTAAAAGATGCACATTTTCTTGCTTCCCCCCCCCCCGTTGTGTCCATTAACATAGCAAAAATAGATTTATCTCCCGATATCTTTGCCCTCTTTAAAATTTTGTGAAAAAACACACTAGTACAGAACACATGAGCCGAAGCCGAGCAAAGTCGCTCCGAAACACGTCGCTTATGAGCGTTCTCATCGAAAATTTCTGATTTTTTTTTCTTTTTTTTTAACGTACTCTTACTTGTCAAAATATTTTAGAATTTTTTGTAGATGACATAAATCCGGACAGGCGAGATGCTGTAAAAATATTTGTCGAAATACGGACGCTTAATTACTTTTAGCGTAGAAAAAATATAATCTTAGGGAGGCGCGAAGTGATCTGCGGTCGAAAAATTTTTTGAAGGGTTAAAATTCGAATTTTTGAAAATCGATTGCACCGTCAAAAATAGTAAGGTCTCGTCTTTAAACACATATTTTTTGTTTATCGGTGTCCCTAAAATTGAGCCGCTGGTGGAGCGTTGCCGAAAGGGATAAAAAGTCAATCACGAAAACAACCTTTTTTTATTTTATTTATTTTTTTATTTTTATGTAAACAACAATATTTTAGGAAACTGATTGCGGCGTTTTAGACGTAAAAGTACGAAATTTAAGAAAATGTGTGGAAAGACAAATGGCAAAATAATAATAATAATAATAATAATAATAATAATAATAATAAATACAGCATTTGTTTTTTCCTTCTACGAGCTATGAAAAGAAGGGACTGAGCATGCGCCAGCACATCTCCGCCGATTTGCAAATAAAAGATCGCTTTTTGATGAGCTTTTAATTAATATCTCGGGTAATTATCAAAACATTTAAAACCTGTGCCTCAGTTGGATCAAGACCTGCTTTGGACTATTCTCATACAAATTTTCAGACCTTTGCGCGCGGTAGATTTCGTTTGCCATCGCCAACACATACAGAGTGATCTTTTCTTTTATTAGTATTGATGTTGTAATTCGTTTTCGCTTTTTCGTAAAAATTAAAGCACTGTAAGGTAGCAGATAGATAAATAATGTTTTTTAGCTCCCCGCCAGCGATAAGGTCTATGTTTTCCCTGTTTCTAAAATGTTGTGATTAATATTGCGTATATAGTTTACGATTATATTTGCTGACAATAAAATTATGAAAAACTGGTGTGATACATACACAAATAAAGACCAAAAACTTCTTAATAATACCATAAAAATAAGAAATGCACAAGGCCTTTCGAAAGAACGTTTTTTTTTTATTATCAGGCGAAAAGAAAATGTGCTACCATTTTCAAAACAGGAGCAAGACTGACAGGGAATGGATGAGAATAGGCAAGTTGAAAAAAACAGCCAGTAGGAATACAGAAGGCATCATACAATCACACGTAGAACAGTAGCCAATCAAAAGAGAGAGCAGAAGGAGCAATATGAAACAAATTGAATAAAAAGACCGAGTCAAAAATGTAAAAGGTAATATCAAGAATATATACATAATATATAATAAATAAAGTGGAAATAAAAAAAATAATAAAGTAAAAAAGTGAAGTAAATAAATATATATATATTTATATTTATTATATATGTTATCGGCCAAACTCGATTTTAAGGCAAAGTAGATTGGCCTAGGCCAAACTAGTTTATCCTAACGCGCATAGGATAAACTAGTTTTCCTAGACCAAACTAGTTTATCCTAACGCCCTCAGGATAAACTAGTTTTTCCTAGGCCAAACTAGTTTATCCTGACGCCCATAGGATAAACTAGTTTTTCCTAGGCCAAACTAGTTTGGCCTAACGCTCATATGATAAACTAGTTTATCCTGCTATTCATTGGTCTGAACTAGTTTATCCTAGGCCAATTCAATTTGGCGTGCTTTCATAAATCCCAAAGACAGCTTCAGCGCCAACCTTCTAGTTTATCCTAGGACAATAAAATTTGACGTCCTTTGATTGTTGCTAACTAGAGTTGAGCACGCTCACAGAAAAGAAAAAAGACGAACTAATTAAACTCAAATTCAATTTCTCAAAAATGAGTCAAATTCATGCTCAAATTCAAAGATTTTTCGATTTGACGTGCTTTATATGATCCCAACTACCGCTCCGGTGCCAACCTTGTGCAAAATAGAATTGCCGTCATCCCTGTATAATATATTTTATACGATAGGGTGTGTTATACTGTCCTCCTATCTTCCCCATTTCACCACCGCCTTAGTTACAATATATGTTCCATATGACATATTGTGTGCTGGAGGACCAAAGAATGGGATGAGAGGTTATCATAAAATTTAGGAGAGGAAGAATAAGTATAACCTCGAAAATCCGCCATCGTCGGGACCTGCACTTCGCCGGATTTTTTGAAAATTCCAGATTTCTGAAAGAATACCAAATGCACTTTGATATTCTTAATGGTGGATTTATTCATAACTAATTCAAAGCCAAGTGATATTTATGTAAGAAAAAAAAATAAATATAAAAAAAACATTGATTTTTTTTTTATATTGATTTTTTTCCCTTCACATAAATATCACTTGGCTTTGAATTAATTATGAATAAATGCACCATTAAGAATATCAGAAGTATATTTTGTATTCTTTAAAAAATCTGGAATTTTCAAAAATCTGGCGAAGTCCCGGTCGCAGTTTGGCCTAAAATACGTATATTTAAGCTACCATTATTCCGCAATTAAAATTCTGTTTAAAGAATAGTACATGTACATTTATACGGAAGGGGATACAGTACAGTAAAACCTGTTAGAAAAATGTGATTATGACGAAATCCTGTTTTAAACGGATATATATATTTTTTTAATCGGTGGAAATTGGATATAATAATCCGTTTGAAAAAAAAATAATACATTTGCTAGAGACGACGGACCTGCTAAAAAATGAACTTAACTATAACGAAGTTTTTGTCCTCTCTTATGTGATTCCTTTTTAGAATGTTTTTCGATATAATTTTTTTTCAGATTTTCAAGCCTCCAAGCCGTGTAAAAAATTTAATATTATTAGTAATTATTCAGATATTTACATACAAATAGAGATTCATAAAAAAATCAATATAGTTTACAATAGAATCATTAATACCGTTAATCCACATTCTATGGCATGGAGTTTTAAAATTTTTTTAAATTCTATACAATAAAATCTTCTAAGACGGAATTGCATAGGAAAGAAGAAAAGTCAGTTATAGGCAGGTTCCCTTATTAAAGGTTCATCGTCTGTTGTAATGCATTATATTCTTTTTACAAGTAGATACTAATATCCTCATTGTAAATAGTTCAACACATTTTTTAAAAAATTAAATACGGCATATCGTCATAGGCAGGTTATTGTTTCTCAGTTTTAACCGTACTTTAATTTTATTACCTAAAAATGCATCCACTCATCTTAATAATAGTAATAATAATAATAATATATATAAAAATTTTAATTGTGAAATAATAGCGATTTAAAAATACGTGCATTAAAAAAAAGTTGGGCAGGGACAAATGTTACTGATATTTTACTGAACAGACCAAAGATCCTGCCGGTCCAAATGGTTTTCATATGAGCTGGGTTGGAAACTGTACTGAAAATTTCTGCCTGTGCAGACCTCAAGAAGAATGCAGTCCAGTCGCGACTTAAGCCGAATAAAAATTGAGCCCGGTCCATCTCGGTCTGAACCTCTTGAAAAAAGTAATTCGCGAACCAAACCCGGACCGAGTGTCGGGAAGGAAAATTGGGCGGGCCAGTAAAGACCCATACATCAAGTAACCAAAAGACTAGCACACAAAATTTTGTAAATTTGGACGCTAAACTTCTATTATATTAAAAATAAATAAATAAATAAATAACTAGTTTTTAGAGAAATTCGCTCACTTCCATAGATGCGTTTGAGTTGAGCAGATTCGTTTGAAAAATTTTGAATTTGAGCATGAATCATTGTTCTTCTTTTTTTTTTCTGTTAGCGTTGTCACCACTAGTTGGCATCAATCAAAGCAGGTCAAATTGAATTGGCCTAAGATAAACTAGATCAGCCTAGGATAAACTAGTTCAAACCAATGAATAGCAGACTAAACTAGTTTATCCTATAAGCGTTAGGCCAAACTAGTTTGGCCTAGGAAAAACTAGTTTATCCTATGGGTGTTGGGATAAACCAGTTTGGCCTAGGAAAAACTAGTTTGTCCGATAACCGTCAGGATAAACTTGTTTGGCCTAAAATCGTGTTTGGCCACTAACATATACAATGGTAATAGTAATAATAAAATAAAATAAAATAAATGTTAATGAAAATAATTAAAAACTGATTATATATATAAATATACAAATGTAAAATAAATTATTTATAAAATAAATTATTTTTATGATGTTATTAAGAAACTTTTTGCCTTTCTTTGATTTCTTCTCTGATTAATGTTTATTAGAAGATTATTTAAATGTGTTACGCAAAATCAGAAATTTAAGTTCATTTTGCAAATTTTAAGGGATTTCAATTATACCGATTTCTCTGTCGACAGTAAGGTGGTGATAATATCATAGTAGTTTTTACATATTACTTTCCTTACTGACTCACAAATTAGCATATATAAAAACTACAACGGCGTCATGAGCATTTAATGCAGAGAAAAACCCATCAAATTAAAAAGTGAAATACATTAAAATTTGCTAAGTAAACTTATGTTTCTAATCATGTATAACACATTTAAACAATTTTTGAACAAAAATAAATGACACAGACATTAAATACACATCTTAAATTATATTAAGGCAATAAAAACATTTTAGAATTAAAATTTACCCTATCGATTGACGGGGGAAGGTAAAAAATGATTGCATATTTACCCGCGCTTCTTTTAGACTAATGTCATAACATATTATATAACGTTTTGTGAATAAGTTTATTTCACGGTATTTTGGAGGAAGAAAAAACAAAATTTATTAAATTAAGGCAATAAAACATCTTATGAAAAACTTTGACCCCCATCGATTGACGGGGGGAGGTAAAAAGTTATTGCTTGTGTACTTACTTCCTTTAAACTAATGTCCCAGCATATTATATGACGGTTTGAGAATTAGTTTATTTCCCGGTATTTGGGTGGAAGAGAAAACAAAATTTATTAAATTAAGACAATAAAAACATCGTATAAAATTTTTTTACCCCATCGATTGGCGGGCGGAGGTAAGAAATGATTACTTGTTTACCCACTTCCTTAAACTAATGTCTCAGTGTATTACAGTTTGTGAATTAGTTTATTTCACGGTATTTTGGGGAAGAAAAAGCAAAATTTATTATCAGAGATATTATGAACATTTGGTTTAAAGGGCGGGGAAGGGGGCATGCAGAAATGATTTTTTAGGGGAATCATTAAGTACATTGAATATGCAAAACAAATTATCGAAGAAAAGCAATTTTTTTTTTTACTTTTAATAGAATCATACATATTGTTAAAAAATCATACGAGTTCTACTTTTCCCCACCGAGTGAAAAAGTATGGAGAGCAGGAGTCGAACCCAGGAGCTTTATAACTTAAATTGCAAACACTCTACTACCTGAGATACATGGCCGACCCAATTGACTCGAACAACCATTTGGCTATGGTACCTGGTCTGCGATTTGAGAGAATTCAACAGAATAAAGTGCAGGTTTAAAAACTCGAATAAATGATGAACACGTGTGGACCAATAAATGATGAATAAGATAATCGCATCCATCGTTTACTGGTTTAATATGTTGAGCTGTCTTAAACAGCGGACCAGATGTCATAGCCAAATGGTCATCTGAGGGAATTGTATACGCCAGGTAAATCTGATGGCAGAGTATTAGCAGTTAAAGCCAGGAAGGTCCTGGATTCCACTCCCGGCCTGGAAAATTTCTCACGTAATTCGAAAAATTACTGGTAAAATAAACCAAAGAAAACAATATTGCGCTGTTATTGAATTTCCCTAGAAAAAAATTATATGAAAAGTTTAATCTTTTGAAAAAACGATTTCAACACGCTGCTAAAAAAATGACCAATTAAAACTATCGTAACTATTAAAAGGTGCAAAATCACATCTACATGAAGGAATATTTATTAGCAAGGAATTAAAAAAGAAAAATAATGAATTAGGAATTAGGAGGGTATAGGGTAATATTATATATTTACGATTTGTTTCTCATTCAATTAAATGAACGCAAGGCTATTTGAATTATATAAGGCTGTATGTATACGCAATAAAAATAAACAAGTAATTTACTGAAAAAAGTATTATAATTTATAATATATATAAACCTTGAAATACGATAAACATTTCCGGCTTGACATTATGATATTTTTCCGCAAATCCAAATAGATAAAAAAAATCTCTTTTGTTATTACAAAATTATATATTTCGCTCATTACAACATATTTTCAACATTTATTTTATTTTATCGTTTCAAGTATTTTTATTACCTTTAAGTCTCATGATATACATCAATTAAAAAAAATCAATGAAATGTTCCTACTGAATAAATATTCAGTGAAACATTTAATATGGTAAATTATAGTACAAAAAGTAATCGCATTGAAGTACCTGATTCAGATTCGTAACACAAAGATTGCTAACTGTTAGCAAGAAAAAGTTCCAGTGCCGGATAACTATACTCCGCTGTAGCAATAAACAGATTAAACACAAATTTTGATCATATGAGACATGTGTTTTTGCCTGAGTGTTGAATATATCTATTTACGTTCTCTATAATCGATTCTTATAAAATTTCTTTCCTAGTTTTACACACAGATTTACCCATTAAAAAGTTTTTTAAATAAATTCTTTTTCATTTGAACGTTAGATCCTTTTAATCTTATTTAAGTCCTTTTCGTTACGATTTTTTCTCTCGTGTCTGGCTATTGTCGTTTAATTGATTCAGAAAACAGACTGCTTCATGGTACTTAACTAGGTAAAAAGACCAAATGTTCTTAGTAATATGGTATCATTCTCTTTATCTATAAATGTCTTTTCCAATATTTTACTGAATAGATCTTTTGGTATCGCTAATTGATTAGTGAATGGGATTTTTTCGTCGATTAGTTACATAATACTTTTTTTCTTTGAACGGAGAAATATCTGAATGATTTATATATCCGAGTGTTTCAGCACAACAATTACAAAGTTTCAGGAGAGATAGAGTACACATAGAATGAAATCACATAGCAATGCATGGTCGGAAACGCTTTCCTGACCCGGTAGTGACGACACAAAAGACAAGAAGGGAAGGACACGAACAGGGTGATAAAACATGTTTATTATTCTGAGTACAGCAAAAAACTAAGAAATAAGGCCAAAAATAGACTACGGTCGTCATTAAAGAAGGTGTTGTTAGAGATTACGACCTCCGGCCGTGATGTTCTCGAAAGTGCCGGGCGCGTGTCGGACTTTCTCAGCAGTTGCCACAATGAGTGCAACAAGTTCCTCAGCATTGTCCAGCACTGTCTCAGCATTTTTGAGGTATTGAGAATAAGAAAATTGTTTTCTCACCATGGTCATGTCCTTCATTTCTTGTGCTTTGTATCGTTACTACCGCATCTGAAAAGCGTTTCCGGCAGTGCATTGTTATGTGATTTCCTTCATTTAGGTGTACTCTAACTCTCCTGAAACTTTGTAACCGCTGTGCTGAAACATCCTGTATATGTATGTTACCGGTAATGTATGAAATTTGCATTGAATAAAAGGCCAAAATTTTGTCAAAAATTTGCAAAGTATGAAGATATTGATGTTTCACACATTCTTAGGCATTCTATACAATTTCAAAAGACAAAGCTTCAAAGTATAAAATGCTCCTCCTACGGACGTTTTTAGAGTCAGGTAGCAAGAAACCTGACTCTCGACTCTCATCTACTCACCCATGATTTTATTAATATTAATATTTAATATTATAACAATACACAACAAATATAAACAAATGTATAATGTTGTACTAAGATCATCTCACTAAATTCGTATTTCTCAAGGATTTGACTTTAAGGATATCGGAAAAGTAGTCTACAACATAGGGGACATATTGTCGTTGCTTGGGGTATTGTTTATTGGACAATCTGACAATTACAGGGAATTTGCTAATAACATGCAGACCAGAATGAAAGAGTACTTGCCGACACTGGTGATTGCCCATTTGCAAGTCTCACGAATCACAAAGTCAGAGTAGCGTGAAAAAAGCTAACCAATATATTCAAAATATGCTGTGTATTTGGATGTAAGATAAAGCACTAACATCTAGAGTGGTTGACTATTTAGATCTAAAGACACCATATGAAGCTTTGGTTGCATAGCTAATGTGGGAATTACAAATTATTGGCGACTTTCGGGTTAGATATTTGCTACTAATATAGTACTGCTGTTTGTTTATACTCACGAAAAGTTTAGGGGAAAATATGCCACATATACTTAACTGTTAAATCTATCCACGAAGAGTTAAAATAAACTGATAAAAAAAGACTTAAATAGTTTATGCGGGAATTACAAATTATTGGCGACTTTCGTGTTAGATATTTGCTACTAATATAGTACTGCTATTTCTTTATACTCACGAAAAGTTTAGGGGAAAATATGCCGCATATACTTAACTGTTAAATCTATCCAGGAAGAACTAAAATAAACTGATAAAAAAAGACTTAAATCTGGTCATCCATCATGAGATAATTAAAAGGAAGAGGAATTAAGAGCATAAACATATGATACAAAAAAGTCCCCAATACACAAACTTGCCGTTCTGAATATATCGTAACAAGGTGTATGAAGAGTGTATTATAAAAAGGAAAGCAAACACCAGCAGAGTATTGCTTTAAACTGAATTAATTAATGAGATCATTTTTATCAAACAGAGAGAAAAGAAATACTGAGAAGAGGAAGTGGGAAGGGAGTACACTCTTACGATAATTTCAAGACTGCCAAATTATTAAAATTGTCACAATCTACCGTATAATGTAGGCATGAAATGTCTAAAATTATTAACACCTCTTAAATTTTGATTATTAACTTCACGTTTTGAAAAATGGTGTCTCTGGCACCCTAAAACCAGAGAGAAGGCTAGTCTGTAGAATTGTCAGGTCACACAGTGACCTGACAATTAAAAGCCAAATTCTGAAAACACAAAACAATTTAAAGAAAACAGCCAATATACACGGTGTACCAAGCAAACTGTGCTAGCTATCCATTAACAGGCAGTTTATATTGCAACCAACAATAATAGCTTAAACAAGTCGAAAATTGTACGTCAAACAGTGCAAATGAGGGGCGTTCGTACTCTAACTAGTTTTATAAATATTCAGATCTTGGTGCAATAGCTATTTCACTCTTATTCAAAAATGCATGAAAAAAAATTTATTTCCATGTATCGGGTGTCCTAAAAAGGACTGACTGATTTTAAAATTCAATAACTTGCAAACGGTGACAGATATTTAAAAAATTCTTGCAGGAGGGTTATGCATAAGGTCAAAAGTTTTTTACAGTGATTTTCGATTTTAGTTCGAATTACAAACAATAGCTGGCGCTGTAAGCAATAGCCGCTAAATACAGGCTCGATTTTTTGGCCTTTCTCTTCTTCCATGTGGAAAAAGGAGGTTGAAATTTATTGAGTGGGTCCCGATGTACCAAAAATCGAGCTTGAATTTAGCGTCTATTGATTGCAGCGCCATCTATTATTTGCAATTTGAACTAAAATCGAAAATCACTGTAAAAAAACTTTTGACCTTATGCATAACACTCCTGCAAAATTTTTTTAAATATCTGTCACCGTTTGCAAGTTATTGAATTTTAAAATCAGTCAGTCCTTTCTAGGACACCCGGTATATACATATATTAAATTCACTTATGCGGAAATAATATCACTGCATCCTAAATATCACGTAATCACCATGGCAGTCTTTACCTATCACAGGATATCATTGAATTAATTACGTATGGTAGAATTTAATAGAATGAAGAAAACTTTTATTAATATTGTTTTTGTTAACCATTTGAAAAAATAGTTATTGTCCTCGTCAGGGTAGGAAATCAAAAGCATATCTGAAGCTTTTTATTGGTTTAATCCGCATTTTATTCGTTTCCTGATGGGTCTATACAGTAACCTGTATTTTCCCTTTACTTTCAGCAGAGATGGATACTTGTGTTGCCACTATGACAAAAAGTAATAAAAACTACAAAAAAAATTAATAACTCAGAAACTTATTGAGATACAGCTTTCAAACAAATTGCATTTAAAAGTACATTTTTTTTCCTCTATACGATGGTGTAAAAAGTAATATTGTGGGATGTTTAGAAGTTTAAGAATGAAATTTCATTTAAAATTGATCGATGGGAAAGCCTTTTCCCGAACAGCCAATGAAATGCTTGGATAATACGTAAGTTTCAGGTGGATAATACGCAAGTTTCAGGTGGATAATACATAAGTTTCAGGAAATCTGACGGGTCGCAGGAGATTTTTGTCGCTTGCAATTTTTACGTGTAATAACACTATTAATGTTTAATTCATGGCGTACGTAACGTATGATCAACTCCGTGCGATTTTTTATGTCTTAAATTTTAGTCTTCGAAAAAATCATTTTCCAAATGGTCGTTCTAATTTGTTAAATTGCTTTTTTTTTTCTTTTTTTAATATTGTTTTTGACAAAATTCTCAAACGATTTATATAGATAAAACTTTAAACCTGGGTGGTCTTTTTCGCTGCTCTATGCGGACAGATGGACAGACAGAAAGACAGGCCAGACGACGACTATAGGTGCTACGTATTTATATAATTACGAACGCACCTATAAAACATATATCACCAGTCTTCTCTGCATACCCGCTCATTTCCCAGAAAATATATGCTTTCAGTTAAGAATGTATAGATTTTCATTTTCTCAACGTTGTTCTTTTCAGGGTTTTGTTCATCTAACAAAACCCTATTCGTCTCGCTTCTCTGTCTGTCCGTCACAGCACCCGTTCTCAGAAACGATGTATGTTGGAGACTTGAAATTTTGCATACTTATAGCTCAACACCTCACATCAAACGACAAATCGTAAAATTTTGAAAAAGTCTTATATTTAACCCTCTCGGCTCTAACTTGTGCATTTTAAGCTTTTTTTTTCTAACTGAGCCCCTAATTAAGTTGAAGACTTGAAATTTTACAAAATTATAGCTAAACATTTGCGATCAAACGACAAATCACAAAATTTCGAAAAAGTCTTATATTTAACCCTCTGGGCTCTTGTCTTGTCCTCTGGGCCCTCTAACTTGTGTATTTTAAGCTTTTTTTTTTTTTTCTAATTGAGCCCCTAATTGAAGAGCTGAGTGGATGAACATGTTATGTTACATTTTCTAAAAAAATTTTTTATCTTTTGAATGAAAGCGTTATGAGGTTTTCTATCACATGGTGAAGATAAAATACTAATATTCTATTTAGTTTTGCAGATTTAAGACAAGTATTCATTAATATTTAATAATTTAATATTTAATAATGTCAATAATATCAATAATTTTTAATATTTGAGAATTAAATATGAATAAGTTATTCTGAGAGAGTTTAGTACCATACCTGTTAATATTTTAAACACATGGTATCAAACAGAAAATAAATCATTAAAATTTACAGCAAAAACTTTCACTTCAAATTTCTTCAAATGTAATTTTTGTTACTTAACATGTTCTTCCACTTAGCTCTTTAATTATGTTGAAGACTTGAAATTTTGAAAAATTATAACTAAACACTTGCGATCAAACGACAAATCACAAAATTTCGAAAAAGTCTTATATTTAACCCTCTGGGCTCTAACTTGTACATTTTAAGCTTTTTTTTTTTCTAACTCAGTCCTTAATTAATTTGAAGACTTCAAATATTGCATAATTATAGCTAAACACTTGCGATCAAACGACAAATCGTAAAAATTTCAAGAAGTCTTATATTTACCCCTCCGGTCTCTAACTTGTGTATTTTAAGCAATTTTTCTAACTCAGCCCCTAATTAAGTTGGAGGTTTGAAATTTTCCATACTTATAGCTGAACACTTGCGATCACATGACAAATCATAAAAATTTCAAAAAAATCTTATATTTACCCCTGCGGTCTCTAACTTGTGTATTTAAAAAAAAATTCTAACTCAGGCCCTAATTAAGTTGGAGACATGAAATTTAGCATACTTATAGCAGAACACTTGCGATCACATGAAAAATCATAAAATTTTCAAAAAGTCTTATATTATTTAACCTTACGGGCTCTAACTTGTGTATTTTAAGCAGTTTTTCTGACTCAGCCCCTAATTCAGTTGGAGACTTGAAATTTTGCAAAACTTGCGATCACACGAAAAATCATAAAATTTTCAAAAAGTCTTATACCTTCCGGGTTCTAACTTGTGTATTTTAAGCAATTTTTATCCTCCCCCTTTCCACCTTTTCTAACCTTTGCCGACACCCCTTTGACCACTCTTTCATATTATGCACCATAGACTTACATATTTTAGTTCCACTTTTTATCGCCAGGGGGCCCCTACCTATCTCGGGTGCTATGAGCCCGATTCACTCGACTAACATATCTACGGATAGGTTGTAAAACGGAGTTTCGTTCGGATAGAGGTTTGTTTAGATTAGAGTGCGCCACTGGTAGCAAAATGTGGAACTAACATCTTTAACAAAAGAATAAAGTGTTTTGAAAGGAATATTAAACGAAACTCTCTGTGCGATCTGTGATTACACTTACCCACTTGTTTATTCATAAAAATCTTTTACTCATATTTATAGCATGTAGATTGTTTTAACATAATTAGAACTGTTGATTTTTCTTCATTTAATTTTAATAAATTCATTTTGAACTTGCACTTTACTAAATTGTTAAACAGTAATAATTCATAAAAAAAAAAAATAATAAAAGCTTAACTTCACAATGAAAAACAGACGCTGGATAATTCCTTTCTCTTTTTTTTAAGCTTAAAATATTATCTGACCATAAGTTAAAAGATAATTCGATTTCCACTTAAAAATAAAAAGATCAATTTTCGCAAACTATAATTCTTGGATTAAGTCCCCAATCAAATTTTAGAAAATAAAATTCAAAAACAAAGTTAGATTATACAGTATTTTAAAACCGTAATAAACTATCTCGGTCTGTTTAATTGCAGGAATAAATGTCCGTCAATATGATGTCATATTAACACAATCATGGTACAATATTTTATATTCGTGGATAACAATGTATCTTTTGTTTTCCGAATAATGTAATTTTCCCCACTGGAACCATTTTACTTTACATATTAGTAAGTATGCTAGATTACTTACTGTTATTTTATTTAAACAGGATACTTAATATTTTCTCAAAAGGTGATCTATATTCTGCTCTTCCGAGATTAGTGCATAATTTAAGCAATTATTTTAATATGTTGAAATTTATGAAAGTCTTTAATTTTTTTTTTTAAATATGACACCATTTTCAATGGTGGAAACATGCTTCTGGTTTGTGAAAGGTGATTAGGCAAATTAATTTTATGTTATGAAAATAAATTCTTAACCTCATTGCCATCATTTTCAATTTCATTACAAATTTTCAAAATGAAGAATAAAATAAAAATTTGTAATATTTAAAAAAGCAGCTGATGTGAGCTCATTTGAAGATTAACACCTTCCAATTAAAAAAGTAATTATTAAAGATAGTTCAGTAGAAATCTCAGAGCAGATGATGAAAAAACAAGCTTGTGTTTTAAATACATAGACAAGGTGCATTCGTCGAAATTCGACGAAAAGAATATTTCAGAAAATATGTTACACACTGAAAGAAAATAGATTTCCGAGTTATGTGAATAAGGTAAACAAATAAACTGAACAGACGAAATGATAGAGAATTTCTCGTCTATAATTTTCTATATTATGAATCGTTTGAATTACGAGAAATTATCATTTGATTTCTAGAATTAATTCATAAATTAGGATTATATTTACTAAAACTCAATTCCTGTGTTCGCATTTATTTGGAGAGATTTTTAAATAAGTTTGACCACGATAACATAGGAAAACGCCTTTGAATTTTAATAGGGATATTTAGAACTCTCTAGCAAAGGGAACTAGAATTTATAAGGATGACATGGAACTATTTATTTTCTAGATGCCAGTTTCAGAATTTCTTATCAGTGCAGTTAATAATATCAGTGCATATAATAAGTATGAAACCACGTTTATACTGCAAATTCCGTATTAAAGTTTCTTCTTTCAAATCTTTCCCTCCATCCCGCATTATTTCCACATTCAAAAATCTGCATAATTTTGATAAAAGAAAAAAAAAATACGATTTGTAACCCATGAATTCATTTAAAGAAATCGATTTCTAGAGGTTTCCAATATTCGAAACCAAAGCGCCAAGTAGTTCTTGAGTTATGATTAAAAAACTATCCGTATTTAAATCTGTTTTGAAACACTTAAAATTGAATTTAACATCATAGTCCAAGCCATAGGGAATTTTGCCTAAACAAACCGTTGTTGCTCACACCGTTAGTCGAGGATAGTAGCTTTTGAGAAATTATTTAAGTTTAAAATATTTTGTACTATTGACATTCTATAGAATTTCAGACGAATAGTTATAAAAATTGAAGCAGGTATCTTGGAAAAACAAAACAAAATAGAAGTGCTTTGTCCTAGACTTTCGAAACAATCAACCTGCTCATTTAAGTAAACACTTCACAATTGCTGTTGTCCAACTACCTGGAGTCGTTGCGTGCGTACTCTACTCCTTCCTCCGACCCTCTTTGTGCGCTCCTTAGTCCAGGCAATCGGGAATTTTACCTACCAAAATTAATGGTAGTTCTGGAAATTGGCTTACTTTATGTTTTTTGGGTCGCTGAATCCGAATTTGTAACTTCCCACCAAAATTTCCCCGGCAACCTCCCCAAATTTTGGTAAAAAGGCTCCCCAATAAAGGTTTTTATTAAAAAGTCAATTGTTTTAGGGGAAAAGTATCTAGAAATTCAGAAAGTAGACAAAATTTGCAACAAATTAGATATATGACATTATGACTTAGAATGAAGGGGAAGGGGGGATCTGCCTCGGAACATGCGCGCGGAGCTGCGTGGACTAAGTTGCGCAATTCCACTTAACCACTCACACGTTTACATTTGCCCTCCCATCTACCCTCCGAACTTCCCTTATAAGGTTTACTTTAAGTTTTTTGGGTAGCTGAATCCGAATTTTTGAACCTACCCCCCAAATTCCCCCCCCCAAATAGTTGTTATTAACTTAAATTTCTTATTGTTTTAGGGGAAAAGCATTACAAAATTCAGAAACTAGACAAAATTTGCAACAAATAGGATACATGACAATATGACGTAGGATAAACGGGGAGAGAAGGGGCTGCCTCGGAACATTCCCCGCGCGCTTTTCTCGAAAACCAAATTTTTTTCAAAAAATCAGTTTTTTGGGGGGTTGCCGGGTGAAATTTTGGTGGGAAGTTACAAATTCGGATTCAGCGACCGAAAAAACATAATGTGAGTCGAAATCCAGAACTAGTATTAATTTTCCAGGTAAAATCCCCTATTGTCTGGACTTCATATCATAACTTAGTGCACGTTGCGCTGCAGTGCATGTTCAGAGGCAGCCCTCCCCCTCCCCGTTCATCCTACGCCATAATGTCATTAATCCTATTTGTTGCAAATTTTGTCTAGTTTCTGAATTTCGTAATGCTTTTCCCCTAAAACAATAAGAAATTTAAGTTAAAAACAACTATTGGGGGGGGGGGTGGGGGTCGGGGGGAAATTTTTTGGGGAAAGTTAAAAATTCGGATTCAGCGACCCAAAAAACTTAAAGTAAACCTTATAGAGAAAGTTCGGAGGGGAGATGGGAGGGCGAATGTAAACGTGTGAGTGGTTAAGTGGAATTGCGCAACTTAGTTCATGCAGCAACGTGCGCATGTTCCGAAGCAGATCTCCCATTCCCCTAATGTCATATATCTAATTTGTTGCAAATTTTGTCTACTTTCTGAATTTCTAGATACTTTTCCCCTAAAATAATAAAAAAATTGATTTTTTTAATAAAAACCTTTCTTGGAGGGGGCATTTTACCAAAATTTGGGGGTGTTGCTGGGAGAAATTTTGGTGGGAAGTTAAAAATTCGGATTCAGCGACCCAAAAAACATACAGTAAGCCTTTTTCCAGAACTACCATGAATTTTGGTAGATAAAGTCCCTATACGGTCTCTATTGCCTGGATTATCAGGAGTTCCAGACTTTAAACATGCATAATTTTTAAACTATACCTGACCGAATGACTTTCCATTTGGCATTCTAAGGTAAAATTTACCGATGTCCAAATGAGATGTTAGTAATGAAAACTTTACTTTTTGGTACAATTGGTATATGCAATGCAGACGACCTACTAAGAAATATTCAAGTACAGAATTAATATACATTATTATTAATCACTATTGATCATTTTTTTTTCTTTTACAAGACTTTTTATCATTAAAGTATTTCGTATACTATGTTTTATTGGAAATAAGCAGAAACTTTTATGAACTTGGTTTGTTTGACATGAACTTTTTCCGTATTAAATAAATTTCTACGACATTTTTTCTTACTTTGTTTTAAATTATTGTAAAAAAAGTTATATTAAGAGACATACTGAACAGAGTATAATTAATTTAAAGAATATCATTAAACTATTTTAAACAATATCGTGATTAATGATTAAGGAATTACTGTCAGCTTAATTTCAATATAAAATTAATCTTCTCATATGTCTATTATGACATATTTAGCTGTTATATAAAGAAGATTAGCGAACAAAGTATTATTAATTGGTCTAAAGAATATCTATAAAGTTTTTTATATAACATCCTCAATAGAATTTGTATACACTGTTGATAGCTTGATTCAGTATGAAACTAAACTTTCACCCATTAATATATGTCTATAATGATATATTTGCTTGTTTCGGTAGCATTAAGCGTACCGTCCTCAGTGCAAAGAAGTACTTTTTACCATTGGCTGTTACTCGTAATCTGCTGTTTTCCTATTGGTCAATAAAACTTTCAATTGAATCTTCTTCTCTCATTATATATTCGAGAAAATTTCTGTCATTCTTTGCACTGAGGACGGTACGCTTAATGCTATCGAAACTAGTATGATTTAAAATTTGAAGTTCTGGCGCTATTAACGTTGTTTTTTCTATTTATATTATATTGCTCCAAGTATCATCTTATTAATCAATTCTATTATTGTTTAAAGATTTATTACTCTAACAATTGCTTAAAGAAATCGTGAAAATTTTCCATTATGTTGTAACACATCTTTCTGTGGACAACGTTTGTTTACTATAACTGAATTCCTTTGTTCTCAGGGTTATTTATTTAAAAGTAAAAGTCAAGTTTTCCTTTGCTCTTTCCTTGGGATAAATGCATTGTACAGGATTCATTACTGCAAATAATTTTCAAGGAAAAAATGCAATCACTCATTCCTCATTATTGAAGAAAGCGTTCAGCCCACTTGTGCTTTAAATAAAATTCAGAATTAAGTTAAAATAAGTTAAAATGTTCCAATTTGGAATTTTAATATTTTCAAGGCATTTTCGACATAATAATTTATTATTTTAAAAGTAATGCATGCATTGCATTGTGAAAACTATTTTATATTTTTATTACCTGATTATTGCTAAAATGTTACAGAGGGATTCCAGGTTATCTATGCTGTATTTATATTAATATTATATTATATATATATTTTTTTTTCTGAAATGACTATTCTATAATATGTGTTCGACTTTCTAATGCATTAACCTCTTCGCTACCAATAATTCTTCAAATACTCATTCATTGGTTTTTCACAAACAAAATGACATCATAGATGACAGAAAAAAGAAAATTTCTAAAATTTACCTTTTAGGGAACTAGTAATTTAGATTCACAAATAGGGATCTAAAATTAGAGATCCCCTTAAAATATCAATTTAATTATAACTAACCTAAATTCACAAAATTACAAAGTTAAGGGCTTTAAACAAGAGAATAATATACAAATCCTTAAAAGTTTTTATTGAAAAGAATTTAAGTTAAATACTCATGAAATTTTCTCAATTTCTTGGCTACACTGTCATGAAGGCATTTTTAAAAATCAGATGAAAATAAATTTTATTGTATGAGGAAATCAGCATAGAGGTTGTCATTTATTGGTTAGCTTTTAAAGCAAAAAACATTCAGTTATTGAGAAGTGAAGTCAAAATGTAAAAAAATTAAGCAGTTTAGTTTTTATGGTAAAAAGAATAAAGGTCCACATATGTGGAGCCAGGTAGTGAAGAGGTTAACCCATTTATGCCTGAATTTTTGTTTTCTCAAATTTATGGGTAAAATCAATTTAAATGTTACAG
This sequence comes from Maratus speciosus, assembly GCA_963932465.1. Taxonomy (NCBI): domain Eukaryota; kingdom Metazoa; phylum Arthropoda; class Arachnida; order Araneae; family Salticidae; genus Maratus; species Maratus speciosus. The sequence continues at coordinate 236,816,278 of OZ010789.1, forward strand.
AATGAAGTGGAAAAATACTAAAAAAAAATTACGTATTTTTTTTTTTTTTTTTTTTTTTTTTTTTTTTTTTTTTGTATATATTTGATAAAATGTAAACGTACTAAATATGGAAATATGCATAATATTTATAATAGTATAATATGCAAAATCATATGTTTTGTCTAGATTTATATAAATTAAGCATTTAAATTGTATATATATAAATAATATAAATTCGGTTTATGGCGTCAGATGCCGCCATCCGAAGAATCTACAAGAGTCTTTTTCCATTTCTTCCAGTCAAGGGTCCATTCCTCTTCCAGACCTCCATCCCTCATTGCCTTTCAAATACCATCCATCCACTTCTTTCGTGGTCTTCCCCGTTTCCTTTTTTTGTTTGTTTCATAACTGAATGTTATTTTGGGTAGTCTTTCTTCATTCATTCTTTTGACATGACCATACTAGATTAATTGCTTTTTTTTAATATCATCTAATATGGTTCCCTTTATTTTCATCATTTCCTTGATTCTGTCATTTCTTATTTTTTCTATTCTTGACATCCTGCATGATCCTCTTAGGGCGTCCATTTCTACTGCCGCTAATTTCTTTCGTTCTGTCTCCATAATTCTCCGTCCTTCTGCTCCATATAACAAAATGCTCTTTACAATAGAATTTACATACTATAATTAGTATTATTTTGAACTACTAAAAAAATATATATATTTCTTTACAGGGACTAATATCATTATAAGTATGATTAATAATAAACTAAGAATAATCGTATTCGAGGCTTAAAAACAACTTATTTCATAAATATCTTGAAAGGAATTTACATAAATAACAGTCTTCTAAATGGTTTAAAATTATCTGTCCATTCGTGCCTAGAGGCCTATACTTTGGACGTTACAAATATTCATAAAAAATAGACTTGAACATATAATTTTACAATTAAAAAAAATACATATTTCAAAGAAGTCTAGAAGCTAAGATTATGATTAATTTATTTGTATCCTTGATGGAACAAATGCAAATAAACTAACTTTTTACATTTCGCCACCTTAAAAAATGAGAAATTTATAAACACAGAAAAAAGCCTTCATTTAAGCAAATAAATACCCATCTTATGCTGTCATCTCTCGAAAATAGATAAAAATATTCATAGATAATTATTTCATACAATTTTCATGTTGTAAAAAAGAAGAAAATTATACAAATTTATTAAAATTTGAAGAGTCCCAAAAATAGAACGCTAGGCATAAATGGGTTAAAATATTTCGTCTAAAATATGTTTTACTCGAGGTGCATATTAGAGACCTGCATCGAGCCGGGTAACCCGGCTTTATCTGTTCGGGTCGGGACGTGCTGGCACTAATCATTTTTCGGTGTTCACTAAATGGTTTCACTTTGATTCGGGTCGGTTTTTGATTGGGTTTTGATTTTTTCGGGTTGGTTTCGAGTTGACCCGATTTTTCAGAAGAAAGTCCTGAATATTTTTAGCATGAAAAAACTATATTTTTGAATATTAATAACTGCATGTATGTTCATTTTTATACAAAAAGGGGAAAAACCGATGTTAGAGATGTAGTTGTAGACTTCTTCTCAGAATTGTATTACAATATAGATTAGTTTTCCTTCAATTCGGGTTTGGATTTGAATTTTTCGGGTTGGCGTATGACTGGTTGACTTTAACCAGAATTTTCCGGGGCTCTCGTACAAGTTTCTGTTTTGACAATTTTGATCCTTTCAGAACAAAAGATTATCATGTCCTGGCAAAAATCAAATAAAAGTGGCACACTTGTTTTCGTTTTCTTTTTGCATAATCTTTACTTGTGTTGACTATCTGTGACTTTATACTTGTTATTTATTACCTGAATATATTATTTTAAAAACGGAAGAAAAATGTGTATGTAATCCAACCAAACTTGTATGCTTGAAAACTTACCGTGCTCTTAAAATTTCGGATTTAAATGTCTTTTTTCAAAATGAAAAATTGTAAAATTGCATTTCTGTAATATAATATTTTTTCGAACAGTATCACAAAATACCAATAAATGTGCCATAGACTGCAACTTTTCTAAAATCAACTTTGTTAAAATTAATTTTTAGTTTCTAAAATTTATTTGTTTTCAAATCAACAGTAACTACATTCGAACACATTCACAAAATCCGTTTTATTGATAAAAAAATAAAATTTTCTCATATTTCTATTCTAGTTCTAAGAAATCGAATAGCGTATTTGTTTTAAGAAAAAGGAAGGATACTTAGGAAAATGCTTCAAAGTTGGCGTTTTAAACCAATTCTTGGGATGCAACAATCACAGAACAGTTGCCGCCAGGTAGAAACTGGCTATAATTAAATGTCAATCGAATTTGTAGCAATAGTGATACAGGAAGTCAAATCATAGGTACTTGAATGTGATTACTTAAATTTTTCAGTCCATCAGGAAAGAAAATGACTTCCTAAATTTGTAAAAAAAAAAAAAAAAAGTAATTATTGAGAGTGGGGAAGAGAAATATTTTTAAGGAAAACTTTTAAACAAGCAAAAATTTAACAAGATGTACGTATCAAAATACTCAATTATTGCTATAAGTGATAAATATAAATTTTTAAAAAGTCAAAATATCTTTATTTATTTACATTTATACATGTTTCATTGCATCAGACGGCAACATTCTCAAGGGAAAAAATGATAAAAATATTTTCGCAAAAATTCAAATAAAAAAAACTAGAAAACAAAAAACAAAAACAGAACCTTTACAAATATCTTTAGAACCTTTACAAATATATTTTAAAAATAATAGAATAATTTATACATCAAGATCTTATTTGCCATCCATCATCAGAGAATCAAAGAGATCTTGTTACGCAATGAGATATTTGCAATGATTCAGTGTCCATGGAGCTCCCTAAAATTTGGAAAGAAATGCTACACAGAATCATGAAACAATGTAAAATAATTCACGTTCACAAATTTCCATTTTTAATATTGCAGTTAATTTCATTATTTCCTTGTGTTTGCGTCGTTTTTGTTTTTGTTTACTAGTTTTTCGATTTGAATTTTTGCGAAAATATTTTTACCATTTTATTTTTTTTTTTTTTGAGAATGTTGCCGTCTAATGCAATGAAACATGTCGAAATGTAAATAAATAAAGATATTTTGCCTTTTTTAAAATTTATGTTTATCACTTATAGCAATAGTTGAGTATTTTGACATTTTGAAATGTTTTTACATATACAGGGCTCCCACTGGTCCGTTTTTTGAAAACCAGTATTATTTCAGAGAGAAATTCGTGGTATGTTTCTGCGACAATCGCAAGAAAAACGGCAGTCTGGATAAGTTTCAACGAAATTTATAAAGAAGATTTTTCTTAGAAAAAAAGTGGTGTTAAAAAACGGACCGCGTGGGAGGCCTGCATATAGTTTATAAAATGTACGTATTTATTAAAAAAAAAATGCTGTAAGAATTATTTACAGAGCGTGTTATAAACAGTCTAACCAATCGGATATTAATCAATATATGGAAAAGGTAATTACGACATTAAAGAAATTGATAGTTAACACAAACTTGTAAATATTTGTTATACGAAGATATGGTTTTAGGGAAAATAAATATATCTTAGCTCGCATTAAATTTTCAAAATTAACAGAGCTTATAAAATGTTTGTAAAGTCGTTTAAGTGTAAAAATTGTATTCTTATCTTTTTCATGCCTTAATAGACCTTTTTAAAGTATTCTGATAAAATTACATGCCTTTCTACATATTTTCTCTAAATTATTAACTTGTGGTGTTCTTTAAGAAATGTTTTGAAATTCGTAAAATGTTAACATATTTTGCTTTATTCATCGAATGTTTCAGTTGAGGTATCTTCTAAAGGTGTACGGAGTACCTAGTATATATATTCGGTATTTGGTCTACTCGATCAATTTACAAAGTGCAATTCAGGCAAATTTGCTTAAAATTGTAAAAATTAGCTTTATTTTTGTTTGAAAGATCGTTAAATATATCATACCCAAGTGATTTGTAAAAGCCGATTCAAATATAAATATAGCAATATATGATACAATATACGCATTTACTTCATAAACCTATTCCGGGTACATAGAAATGTGTCTATAGAAAAGTTTAAAAAATTTAGAATTATTGTGTAAAAAATTTTTTTGATTAGATTAATACAAATAATCCATTTTTTGTGCAGTAGGAAAAGGATTGTATATTTTATAAATGGAATAATATTTGGTCTACCGGAAAATTCTGTCGTTTAATATTCTTTCCCACCTACTTTTTTTAAATTCTGAAAACTTCATTAGCACCACTTTTTTGAAATGGTAAAATTCCCACAGATTTCAGATTTCACATTAAGGTGAAAACGATGGGAATTTTACCATTTCAAAAAAGTGGTGCCAATGAATAAATCAGAAATTTTTTTAAGTAGGCGTGAAAGAACATTAAACGGCGGAATTTTCCGCTAGACCTAATAAGTAGAAATAGAAAAAAGTCCTTCCGGCCAGTGCCGGGAGGAAGAGGTAGCTTTCATATTCCTTATTTTAAAAAAGCCAACTTATATTATTCAAACACACGAAGCTCACTTTAGTGGAAACCGAATATAAGAGATTCGATACTAATTTTTGTCAATATAATGAATGAGAATTTCGCGAAATTAGTCAGCTTTATCCAAGCTGCTTTTCTTTAAAGTAACTTATATTTGGCTGCCAAATTCGGCGATTTCTTAAAGTGCCTGCCATTTTAAAACAACATGGTGGATGAGGCTAACCAGTGAACTTGGTCGAGATCTTAGTAATTGCTGTGCACATGCTCACTCACATCGGAATCGGTTGATATATACGAGTGCTGTCGCATGCAAAATATCAGATTTTTCAAAATGTCACCCACAATAGAAATTGAAACTGCTATATCTAAGTCATTTTTTACGGTAAAGACAAACAAAAAATGCTCCTGAATCCTTATATCAAGGTCAAACACTTAAGAAAGAAACCTTTTTTCATTTCTAATTTTTTTGCACCTCACTTTAAATATATATATATATTTTTATTTAATGACCGCCATTTTGAAACAAGATGGCTGATGAATCTGGCCAGCGAACTTGGTCGAGGTATTGATGTATACTATCCACATGCCTTCTTACATCGAAATAGGTGAATACGTGTGTTATCGCGTGACAAATACAAGATCGTTTCAAAATGTTAGCCATGCTAGAAATTCAAAGTGCTATAATTCAAACATTTTTTAAGATATAAACAAAAGAACAAATTTTCAGAAACAAAAACTGCTCCGGAATCTTTCTATCAAGGCCAAACACATAAAAAAAATCTTTTTCATTTTCCAATTTTTTAATACCTCATTTTAAATTTTAAATTTAATTTATTTTTAAATGGCAACCCTTTTGAAACAAGATGGCGAATGAAGCTGGCCAACGAACTCGGTCGAGACATTGGTATATACTATGTACAGACCAAGTTACATCCAAATCGGTTCATAAATACGCCTGTTATCGCGTGACAAAAATCAGGTCGTTTTAAAATGTCAGCCACAATAGAAATTCAAAATGCTATTACTCAGCCATTTTTTTAGATATAGACGAAACAAAAACTATTCCAGAATCTTTGTATTAAGGTCAAACACATACGAAAAAAATCTTTTTCATTTTTTAATTTTTTGGTATCTCATTTTAATTTTTTAATTTTTTAATTTTTTTTAAATAGCCGCCATTTTGAAACAAGATGGCGGATGAAGCTGGCCAACGAACTCGGTCGAGATATTTGTATGTACTATGTACACATCAAGGTACATCCAAATCGGTTCATAAATACGCCTGTTATTACGTGACAAAAATCAGGACGTTTCAAAATGTCAGCCACGCTAGAAATTCAAAATGCTAGAACTCAGCCATTTCTTAAGATATAGACGAAACAAAAACTGCTCCCGAATCTTTTTATCAAGGTCAAATACATAAGAAGAAAATATTTTTCAATTTTCAATTTTTTTGGTACCACATTTCAAATTTAAATTTTTCTTAAAAATTTAAATGGCTGCCATTTTTAAACAAGATGGCGGATGAAGCTGGCCAACGAACCCGGTCCAGACATTGGTATGTACTATGTATAAACGAAGTTACATCCAAATCGGTTCATAAATACGCCTTTTATCGCGTGACAAAATTCAGGACGTTTCAAAATGCCAGCCACGCTAGAAATTCAAAATGCTGCAACTCAGCCATTTTTAGGTGCGTTCGTAATTATATAAATACGTAGCACCTATAGTCGTCGTTCAGTCCGTCCGTCTGTCCGTCTGTCCGTCCGTCTGTCCGCATGTAACAGAGCAAAAACTACCCAACCGAATGGTCTGAAATTTCAAATATATGATTGTTGCAAAATTTTGTCGAGCCATTTCAAATTTTATGAAAATCGGATGTATAGTTTAATTACAGGGACAGTCAAAAGTTTTTCTTTACATTACGGCCAATGGGAAAAATTATTGCAAGTGCATTTTAATGATATTAGAGCCTTCCGAATGATCTGAAATTTTAAAGATATAACTGTTGCAAAATTTTGTCGAGCCATTTCAAATTTTAGGAAAATCGGATGTATAGTTTAATTACAGGGACAGTCAAAAATTTTTCTTTACATTACGGCCAATGGGAAAAATTATTGCAAGTGCATTTTAATGATATTAGAGCCTTCCGAATGGTCTGAAATTTTAAAGATATAATTGTTGCAAAGTTTTGTTGAGCTATTTCAAATTTTAGGAAAATCGGATGTATAGTTTAATTACAGGGACAGTCGAAAGTGTTCCGTCACATTACGGGGAATGGGAAAAATTATTGCAAGTCCATTTTAATGATATTACAGCCTTCCGAATGGTCTGAAATTTTAAAGATATAATTGTTGCAAAGTTTTGTTGAGCTATTTCAAATTTTAGGAAAATCGGATGTATAGTTTAATTACAGGGACAGTCAAAAGTGTTCCGTTACATTACGGGGAATGGGAAAAAATTATTGGAAGAGCATTTTAATGATGTATCAGACTATGCGCTTTATGAAGTGCAAAAAAGTATACATTCAGTACAATATGGGGTGCAAAAAATAATTATAAAACTAGTTATAGTACGAACGCACCTCATTTGCCACGTTTGACGAGCAATTTCCAACTTGTTTAAGATATAGACGAAACAAAAACTCCTCCGAAATCTTTGTATAAAGGTCAAATACATAAGAAAAAAATATTTTTCCATTTTCAATTTTTTGGTACCACATTTCAAATTTTAAATTTTTTTAAAAATTTTAAATGGCCGCCATTTTGAAACAAAGCGGCGGATGAAGCTGGTCAACGAACTCGGTCGAGACATTGGTATGTACTATGTACACACCAAATTACATCGAAATCGGTTCATAATTACGAGAGTTAGAGTCTGACATAGGTCAGATATATATATATAGATTAATTTTGAACGGAGGGTGGTTTCGGGGTCTGGGGGTCATGATCGAATGAAAATATACCAAAATTTTTTGAAATCGCTTTCCTCCGAACGGCTGCAATAGGTAGCTTTTTGTAATGAAAGCTACCTAATACGATAAATGCTTCTAAAATAGAAATGATAATTATTTTTTAAATTTTAAATAATTGATGCAAAAATACAAATAATTCTACATTTTCAGCAGATGGTTTTTTTTTTTCTAAAGTGAATCAAGATACACATATATCTTGATTCTGCGACGTTCAACAGAAGAATTCTGCAACATTCGATGAAAATATCCATTTTGTTTATCTAATCTTATTTCACAAAGGAATTTTAATGGTACAATTTGTAAAGGTTATATCAATATGAAAATAACTTCATACATTATTAAGAAAAAGATTTTAAGATTTAAAATGGCATTATTGTCAATGTTGTGCGCTAAAGAACCGTAACTCCAATATAAACTTTTTATATATTTTGTAAATTGCAAGTAATTTATAAAATGAGCAGAATATAAGGTAAATTTACAAAATATATATTCAATAAACTTTAATATCTTAATATCAAATTGTTACAGCAAGCAATAATCATTTCATTGATAGAATGGATACCAAACATAAAGAAAATGTGTTGAAACATCAATATTTTAAAGTTTAAAGTTTTTAAACAAAAGTTTAAAAAATTTAGAATTATTTTGTAACAAAATTTCAATGATTGGATTAATAGAAATAATACATTTTTAATTTTAAATTATTGATGAAAAAATACAAATAATCCTAAATTTTCAGTAGATGATTTTTTTTCATCTAAAGTTTGTGACGTGAATCAAGATACACATATATCTTGATTCTACAACGTTCCATGAAAATATGCATTTTGTTCATCTAATCTCATTTAACAAAGGAATTTTAATGGTACAATTTATAAACATTATGTCAATCTGAAAATAACTTCATAGATTATAAAGAAAAGAGTTTAAGATTTAAAATGACATGATTGTAATGTTGTGTAAATGGAATATGATAAAGAACTGTAACTCCAATGTAAACTTTTTATATGTTTTGTAAATTACAAATAATTTATAAAATGAAGAGAATATAAGGTAAAATTACAAAATAGAAATGTTTTATATTTAATAAACTTTAATATCTTAAATAGAGATTGACTGAAAATTCGGTTTCGTTTTCGTTTTCGGCCAAAAATCTGAATTTCGCAGAAATTCGTTTTCGGCGAAAATGCTGTCGAAAATTCGACCGAACCGAAACTGTCAAAAGCCTTGTTTCCTCTTTCGGAAATGTTCAATTTGATTCATTAATTTGAACTGCATCGGCTCAAACTCGAGATGCTCTTTATTTATTTTTACGGACTTCACTGTTTATAATTATCAGCGACTTGGGCGGAAGACTTGAGTGAAAAATTATAAAGCAAGGAATGCATATACAGTGAACTTCCGTTAAGACGACTCCGTTTATGATGGCTTTCTCGTTATTGCGTACAGAAACGAAATCCCCGGTTAAGATCTATAGGAAATGCATGTAACAGACATCGTTTACTACGTACAGTTTAAGAGATCATTCGTTAAGCTGGGCAAATATTCGTCAGGACAACAAAACAAATACTTCTTTTTTTGGATAGCCTATTATGTACTCTCGACCATTTTCTTTCACGTACTACCATTTTACACTTTCAAGTAACAATGTAAGTATGCTTCAATGTAAACTGGAGTTTCAAATATAATTTTTTTTTTCATTTTGAAATTGTTCTCGTGCATTGTTTTTTTTTGTCGTTGTTGTTGTTGTTGCTGTTTTAGTATTTTTAGTAAAAGCATAAAATTGTTTGAGAAAACAAATTTTTAGTCATATTAAAATGTATATGTAGATAATAAGTACTTTTTACTGTAATCTAAAATGTCAAATTTATGAACTCCTGTTATAATGGATTCTCGTTAATACGGACAAAAAACGTTCGCCCTTGACTATCCGTCTTAACGAGAGTTTACTGTATAATTAAACTTCGAAGACGCTTTGCACGTGCTCATTAAAAGCTGCAGACTTAACAGTAATAGGAAATTTTTATTTGAAACCGCATAAGTGTTTCGGATACTCTTGGAGAAAGTTGTAGTATAAAAGATGATCGTTTACAAAAATCATTATGAAAAATAAATCGAGGTATGTATACCTAAGACACCAATCATTCTATGTCGTCGATGAATTAATTACATATTAATTATAATTTAATATAATTTATAGAATTAATTATAATTTTATTTTATATGAAATAAAAAAACTTTTGGTCAGAGGCACGGAGAATATAACTTACGCCACACGTATAATTAATTAATAATTGTGTGTGTTTAATAAAGACGCATAATTAATTAATAATTATGTGCATTTATGTATATGTATTAATTACTTAAAAAATTTTTGGACATTTTCGTTTTCGTTTTTTTTTTCGACCGAAAATAGGAAGATTACCGAAATTATGTTTCGGTTTCGGTTTCGATCTTAAAAACCTGTTTCGGTCGATCCTTAATCTTAATATCAAATTGTTACAGCAAGCAACAGTCATTTGATAGATAGAAAGGATACCAAATATAAAGATAATGGGTTGAAAAATCAATTTAATTTTTTATTGATTAGTTATATTTTTTGTGTATCTTTTTTTTCATAACTTTTCAAATGATGACGTATTTTAAAACAGTAAAAAAAAAAATGAATTATAATTTCTTTAAAACAATGCGCATTACATATTAAATTTGGAACTAAAGTGAATTTCAAAAATACATTTGTATTTTCTACTTTTTCAAGCAATGCAAAACTTTTGCAATTATTGGTGTGTGAGCATGTATGAGAACGCGAGTTTCAAAACTCGTCTTGAAACATATGTCTTATAATACCGCATCCGCCATCTTGGATTTTATTCTATCTACCTTTTAACATCATTCTGTGTATATTATTGATAATAAGTAGACTTCTGTAATTCATTTAACGTATATTAATGTGTATGTGCTTGTATGTTTGCTTTTAATGTTTTATTTCAAGTTTAGTTCAAGCATATTGTAATCCAAAATGGCGAATGCGGGTTTATATGACATCTGTTCCCTCGCCTTATCCAGAAAATCAAATTTTGGGTAGACATGAAAAGCCTTTGACTGCGTTCATTGGTTTATATTATAAACCAAGATTTTACAGTGCCAGAAATACAGAAATACACAATAAAACTAGTTTTTTTTTATTTTATTTTTTTACATTGTAGTGTTTTTTCGATACAGGTTCATCAACAGAATACATTGATAGAGAACACTCTATTTTTTAAATTTTGGATAAAGCGTGTTTTGAAACCCACGTCACATCATATGCAGTTACGTTTGTAACATGTTTTCTTTTTTATCTTTTGCGTATTACTTTTTATTTCGCACCTGTGTGTGCATGAGCTTTTTTTCTCGCACTCTATTACTTGTTATTTGGCCGAGTAGTAAATGGCCAAGTACTCGGAGCTATTCAACTGGGTCAAAGTTGTACTCAGATCTTCAACTGTAAGAAAACGTAGCTGGATATCTTAAACGCAGATTGGCCTTTTTAACTGTCAATTTACCAATTAATTTGGATCATCACTCTAAAGTGTTAGAAGGCTTTAATAAATTTACTTAATTGTTATTTGAATAATTTACAAAGACCGTTAATCAAATATTTTCTAAATGCATCATTATTTGCACCACTATTCAAATTTATGGGGGTTTTTTTAGTTGCAATTATGTTGTCTTCATTTATTTCGAATTTTTACTTTCTTCTATCTTTATAAGGAGAAAGTATCGGATTCATGAAAACTTTCAAATTCCGGTTTTCGAAGTATTTACACGTTTTAGGTGTCAGAGAATTCGAAAAACATGTTTTTGCAAAATGTCTGTCTGCGAGTCTGAGAATCGTCTGTCTGTGTGACACAAATTTTGTGAGCGCTCTATCTCAAGAACTAATGAGCGGAATTTAATAAAAAATTATATTCCGTTAGTCCCTGTTATAAATTGGTGCTGATCAGTTTTTGGTGTAAATCGCTTAACAGGTGGCACTGCTATGCAGAATTTTTCACGATTTCCACAATAGCTCAATCTCCAGAACTAATGCACAGATTTTCATCAAACTTCAAATTAAGTTAGTCCTTGACAGGAATTGACGTTTTATAGATTTTGGTGTAAATCGCTCAACAAGTTTCGCTGCTATGCTGCATTTTTTGCGATTTCCGCAATAGCGCTATCTGAAGAACAAATGCTTGGATTTTCAACAAACTTCAGATTCCTTGATATGAATTACTGCTGTTTATGTTTTTCTGCAAATCGCTCAACAGGTGGCGCTGCTATGCTGCATTTTTCAGAATTTCCACTATAGCTCTATCTCAATTACTAATGCACGACTTTTTATCAAACTTCAGATTCAGGTATACCTTGATATCAATTAGTGCTGTTTAGGTTTTGGTGTAAATCGCTCAATAGGTGGAGCTGCTATGTTACATTTTTCAGTATTTCTGCTATAGCTCAATCTCAAGAACTAATGCACGAATTTTCATCAAACTTTAAAATCAGATATACGTAGATATGAACTGGTGCTAAATTGAAGTAATTTCTTGTACTATTTAAATGATTTAATTGATGTGATTTATATAGAAGAAAGTTTTGTGATGGCCAAAACGTACTAGTTTATCTCGCTTTTCGAAATGAATTTTCATTTTGACTGGAAAGACAATGTACTTTCGTATCATTTGAAGAGGCAATGTATTTTTATATTGTCTAGAAAATTATTCACATTTATTAGCAAATGGACTTAAGAGTAGACTGTTACCTTTTTAACTACTTTGCTTGGCTTCAATTATTTTCCCCTAATGCTTCATCTAAAAAGATTTCTACATATTAAAGCTTTTCTGTAATCGTTGTTGGATACTTTTACTCGTTTATTGTTGCTCTTCACAAAAGATTGTAATATTTGTTAATAATAATAGGTCATAAAAAGTGACTTAGTACGAGATATTTGTTCTAATTTTTAATTAAAATTTGCTATATATTTTTTTCTAAATAAAGATAAGATTTTATCACTCTTTTTATTTGTTTAATTAAATGCAAAATTAAAATTTCGTCGCTTTAATAGCACTACAATATATGGATTTTATGTATGTAATAAATAGACTTTTTAATACTTACACTGTTTAATCTATTTTATATTAGAATTATGATACAATCTTTGAATTTTTGTTATTTTAATAACTAACTTATCTCAAAATATTTTCATATTGTCTGGAGATGCATTAAAATTTACAAGCAAATAAACTTGCAGCTACGCAATTAACAGTTTAATTGCTTTACTTATTTTCATTTATGTTTCCCTACTGTCCCCTATCTTTCTAAAAGCTTTCTCTTTAATTGTTTTTGGATACTTTTAGTTATTTTTTGCTGCTCTGTAGGACTCTTTTTAAATAAATCTTATAAATTTTGTTGATACAGATATCCTGAGTAAAGTGACTGAAATATTTTTTAATTCAAACATGTTTTGAAAAAGTTTTATTACAGACATGCTTTTTTAACTTTCATTTCTTTGAAAAAAGCCAAAACTAAAGATTTATTTGTTGTAAAAGAACATAAAATATAATGTGTTTTAATATTCCTAAAGCGTGTAATAATATGTGAATTTTTTTTCGGATTAACTATTTTTCTCTTGATACTTAAAGTTTCCCGTGTTGTGTATTACGACTGTAACATCCACATTTAATGGTTATTCTTTTAATAATTCCCCTGTCGTAATCACTTTTTCTATTATCTGAAAAGTTATTAAGATTTATTAACAATGAATCTGCAGTTACATTGTTACTTGTTTAATTGTTTTGCTTAGTTTATTTTTTCCCCCATAATGCCTGATGATAAAAGCTTTACAGAAAAGTTTTAGACATTCGTTGCTGCTATGAGAGACTATATTCATACGAAATTTTTCACATGCTTGTAAATTTTGTTTATGTAAATTTATTGAGTAAATAACTTAAGATATCTGTACTATATTTTTAAATCAAAACAGGTTTCGATATATTTTTATTTTATATGTTTGATTAAAGTAGAAACTGAAGATTTTGATGCTGTAAGAACAAAGAAAACATATGTTTCAGCATTCCTGAAGTATGTAATACAGTAATATCTCGACTTATGTCAGCAATTCGTTCCAAGTCTAGCGACGTAAGTCGAAAATGACGTAAATCGAGGTACGTTTAGATAAGCAATAAAGGATAAGTAATAAAAATTCTCCAAAACGTAATGAACATATTCTATTGCTTTTAGTGATTATGTTAAACACATTTAACGATAGCAAAAAAAAAAAAAAAAAAGAATGCGTTTGCAATACAAAAATTTGAAATAAATCAATAAGTTGTTAACTTCCAAGTTATTGTACTTCTAGCTGTGCCGTTCGAGCCCTTGAGGATCCAAAAAAATTTTCATTGAAGTTTGAACCGACAACTTTTTCTTTTTAACTTTTAGAAGCACTTTGTAACAGCAGAGGGAGTTTTCTTAGCTTTTTAAAGTGACTTTTTTTTATTCGTTTGTCACTATCACTTGACTGTCGGGGGAAAGGTTCTCTTCATAGAACTAAAAGTCTTCAAAAAAGTTCAAAGTGCGTCTTAATTAAGGAAATTTTTTTCCAGGCCAGACGACGTAAATGCGGGGTGACGTAAATCGAGGGGACGTAAGTCGGGGTACTACTGTAAAGTGATATTTTCCGATTGTTTTTCTGGTTTAATTCTCATATTTTACTCTAGTGTATTGTTTATGACCGTGCTACATTCTTTTATGTTTTATTTTTCTAACACTCATTTATCGCAATTATTGTTTCATCTTGTCTGGAGCTTTATTAACCTTTAAATGCCTGTGTTGCTTTTCGGCAAAATACCTAATTTAGGCTCTAAAATACTATTAGAATAATATTTAAGATATAATGCCTAATGTTGCCAATAAAATAAATTCTGAAAATATTATTAAATCGATTTTCAACATGTAGATGACAACACTTATGCTGTTTAAGTATAAAGATAGATTTATTTTTTCCATTGTTGCTACTTATTCTTTTTGTCTTGTTTTGGAAGCTTGCGAAATACCCTATTTTGTTCTGCAGTGAGCAAGTAAAATTTATTTCTTATTATAGTTCCTAAATTTCGTGTGTGTTTAATATTATAGAATTTTATCAAGGAAATTTTTTTCCCTTAAGGACCAGTATTACCGATTAGTAACAAACGTTTTTTAACCGTAAACCATACTTAAAACTAAATATGATTTTTTAAAGTATTTTTCCCATGATTTATTTATAAAATGAAAGCCGAAAAACATTATTACAATGATTTTTGAAAAATCAGGCATTTAAGGCTTAAGATTTCTCGGGTAGCGGACCTCTAATTAGATTGTTAACAGGTCCGTTGCTTTACTTTGGTTCAATTTTTTCACTATATCCCCATCTAAAAAGATATAAACTTTTTCTTCAATCGTTAAATATAATTTTAATCATTTACACATAAACTTTCTCACGATTTTCTAAATTTTGTGGATGTAAATTGATTGAAAAAAAGTTTAAGCTGCGACATTTATATTACATTTAAAACATACTTTGAAATTTTTATTTACATATGTTTTAGCATATTTATTTTATTAAAGTGAATTTGAAGATTTCATATTTCTAATAGAGCATTCCCGAAGAGTGAAATGAAGCGACATTTCCGCAAGTTTTTGTTTTACTAATCCCCGTTTACTCTATTGTATGAATGGGACACATTATTTTAATTCTTGTTTTTTGAAATGTCGCTTATCACAATATATTTTCCCGTTGTTCCAGATTAAGATTTGCAAATGATTTGGAGTCACTTTGTAAAATGTTTTATTGCTAGTTTCGTCCATTTTTCGCCACTGACTTATCTTAATATTTTTTTTTTTTTTTTTTGTTGTTGTTTCTCTGCAGTTTAAGTAACTTATTGCTGCTTTAGACGAGATAATATATATATATATATATATATATATATATTACAAATCTTTTCACAATCTCGTATAGTTTTGACGTATGCCTATTGAAAAAAATAATTTAAGTATTTGGGCTTTTTTTAAGATAAAATATGCTTTCAAGAAGTTTTATTACAATCTTTTTCTCATTTGTTAATTAAAGTCAAAATTGAAGATTGCGTCGTTGTGAAAGCGCAAAAATATTGTTTTCTAGTATTTCTAAAGAATATAATAAACAAATTTCTAACTATTTTTCGTTTAATACACAATTTACGCTGTTGTACATTATGACTGGGATTATGATTCATTATTTAAAATCTCATTATTATATATATATATATATATATATATTTTTAGAATTAATTTTCGTTATTGTCTAGAAAGTTTATAAGAATTTCTAACAAGTTGACATGCATTTATGCAATTAACTTTTAAATTTATTTACTTAGTTACCTATTTTCTTCCTAATATTGCCCACTAAAGGATTTCAATCTTCAAAAGAGTTTTCTTTAACGTCTTCTTCATTTTTGAGGATTTACAGCTACTAAGGACAATAATGTTTTTTCACATCCAGATCACTACCCGTAATCTAGAAAGTTTTGCTGATATATTTAGAATGTTAAGCACCTTAGAATAAAGTATTGAAACTAATTTTATACTTTAAAAAATGCCTTAAAAAGGTTTAATTATATTCAGGGATTATCTTTCCCTTTTAGTTTTTGAAAGTGAAGATTGTGTTGTTTCAAAAGCATTAAAGAAATTTATTTTTAGTAATACACAATTACTTATAATTCGATACTCACAGTATGACAATTGCTATAAGGACAGGAAAAACAAATAGAAAGGGAGAGAGGGAGACGTTGACATACACAGTGGTAATGTATTTTAAAAACCTTAACATTTAATTGGAGTCCGCAAATGTATTTTCTTTATACCTATTCATAAAATTTGTTTACTTAACTTATTCTTTCAAATTATCTAAAAGGTACCATTCTGTTTGCTATAGGTAGAGTATGAAATCATTTGTAAAAGTTCAGTTTACGCTTAATTTGTTATTCTATTTTTACTCACTTTTTTAATTGTATTAATTGATCATTTATTGCATTTTTTATTTACCTGACTAATAATTCTAAAACACATTAAAAATGAAGCAATATGAATAAGGTGCTCGAGTATTAAGCATTTTCTGTGATTGTTTTCTGGCAAAGGCTGGTTTATTTTTACTTTATTAAACTCGGTTAAAAGCATTCGATCAAAATTCTCGATGATAAGTTCATACATTTTATATAAGAAGGTGTAAAAAAATTAGTGTTCGCACTGGAAATATTTTACAGAAAAATCTCAGGTGTAATTCGACGCATTTAAATTTACAGTTGTAGTTTAGTAATCGCCATTCATTACGAATTCTTCTTTCAAAACATTCTTTCTTCTGCTATAATGAGCCGGTATTAAATACTTGTGTACAATGTGTTATAAATTAGTCATTGCAAAAACACCATAAACACAACTTGGTTTTTTAAATTAAAATTGAAAAGTCTTCTATATTTTTATGCATTTACATTTAGAGGATCTTGGGTATTTTTATAAATATAAATATACAAAGTTTACTCTAGTTATCCAGAATATTTTCAGTTTTTCTCACAGAATCTCGGTTTTGAGTTCCCTATAAATTTACGTTTTTTATTTTAAAGTTCTGTACAAGTGGCCACATACACACTGGATGACATTATTCATTGAAACCACTGCCAGCCGCAATAACCCCGCTGCAGGCTGTCAGAACTGATTGCAGGTAATGAACAGATGAGTATGGGGACATTTGCTACTGCATACATAAAGGCTGCATTGAGAGCCGCAACATTGTTGCGTGGATAACTCTTGGTATCCCTCTCTACTACGCCACACCTAACAGGCCATTCGGTTAATGTCGAGGAGGCCAACAAGTTGAGGATGACATCGTCATGAATGCTTTGGCCATCCATTTTTGGTTTGTATGGGCTGTATGAGATAGTGCAGAGTCTTGTTAAAAAACCCACGACGTACCACGTGTTACAAAAGTAATTTAGTGCCTTAACACTTCAGTATTATTTACGGTGTTGACTCTGGCGCCTTACAGAAAGAAATGCGGAGGCATCAGATCATTTTCACTTCTTAGGACCCCCAAAATCATCATTGAGGCTGGAAATTTTCTACACATGTCTGTCAGAACCTCTTCGGGGACTTTACACCATCACCGATCTTTTTGCGGTTCACTTTCTTGACCTGAGCATTTCTCATTGGAAATAAACAAGAGCATTCCCTGCTCCTCTTGATGTTTCAGCTTGTTAAGGAGGCGCTTGTCTCTAGTCAGGCGGTTAACCATGGTTCTCTCGGCTAACAACTGTATTCTCCTCATCATGCGCAACCTTTAACAAAGGTTCTCCTGAATCAGACATCAGGTTGTGGTTTCATGACCTGCACCTCTCTAGCTAAAGCCCTCATAGACTTCGTAGGATTTTCATCGACTTGACTGGCGAATTCCGGTGTCTTGATGGTTTCATATTGATGACAATGTCGTTTCCTACATGAAAACTTTCAGCCTTCAGTTCTCTCTTTACATTAAAGACGAATGACCGGGAGAGTTTCAAGAATGTGAAGATCTGTAAATAGAGGTGTTCTTCAGCTAATGAGCCAATGAAAGCATGCCTCTTCATTTCCTCAGTTAGTCTTGGTTCTGTAATGTCTATATGTAACAGGAAAAGATTTGTAACTATGATATACAGGTGTTATTTCTCCTCTAACGTGTGTTCTCAAATATCTGCCGCACCCTGTATTTTACCTCGCCTTTAAAGATGGCGATGTTAGGAATGATCAGGTAAAACTGTTAATAGCTGTTCAACCCAGGCCTCATCTGAGGATAGAAATTTTCCATACAATATTGAGAGATACGTAGTTTTAAAAATCAGCCGGTTCCAAAATACACATTGAAAAAACGTTACACGATGATGGGTACTATAAATTTATTTGCGTTTCTGATGCGACTCTGGTGAGATAAAACATTATGACAAACCATATTTTTCCAAATGTAATTACGCGTAACAATTTACATTGTCGAAAAACTTTCGTGAAAAATACGTAAGATAGTTTTCAAAATTTATGTGATCCAAAATACAGTTATTGAAAAGATTGCTCTTTACACGATGATGCGAAAATAAATTTATTGTTAAAAGAATGCGTTTATTACATTCCTTATGTGACACTAATGGAAAAAACATTATTACAAACCATAAAAAAATTTCGTCAAGAAAGTAATGCAGTTTTTAAAATCTGTCGGTTCCAAAATACACTTTTTGAAAATAATTGTACACGATGATAGATATGAACATTTATTATTAAAAAAATGGGTTAATTGCATTTCTTATGTGACACCGATGAGACAAGTTATTATGACAAACAATATTTTCTCAAATTTCTCAAATTTAATTACAATGCCAAAAAAATTTCTTTAAAAAATGTAATGTAGTTTTTAAAATTTATTCGGTTTCAAAATACACTTATTGAAAAAATCGCTCGCTACACGATGATGCGAGTAAAAATTTATTGATAAAAGAATGCGTCTATTGCATTTCTTATGCGACACTGATGAGAAAAATACTATGACAAACCATATTTTCCCGAATATAATTGCGCATAACAATTTACAACCTCAGAAAATTTCGTCAAAATACGTAATGCAGTTTTAAAAATCTGACGGTTTCAAAATACATTTTTTGAAAATAATGCCACACGATCATATGTATGTAAATTTATTATTAAAAGAATGGGTTCATTGCATTTCTTATGTGACACCGACGAGACAAAATATTCTGACAAACCATAGTTTACCAAATATAATTGCGATTAAAAATTTACATTCTTAAAAAATATTTGCCAAAAAGCGTAAAAAGTACAGGCAGAAAGAGTTTCCGGAAGTCCTCTGTGATTGGAAGAGACTTTTCGGCTGTTTGAAGAAATTCCGTCTTTTGATCTTAGAATATCAGAAAATTTTTATCTTAGGTTTGCGAATTTTTCTTGTCTTGAGGGGAAATGAATATTTAAAATTCCGTTTCTAATAGGAAAAAATAGTTAACGGAACACCACTGTGATTTGACGAAAATGCAACTTTAGATTGCTTTATTCCAGATAATTTTTACGTTAGATTGGGGAATTTTCTTCATTTTGTGGGGGAAATCGGCAAATGAAAGCAAAAATTTACGCGTTTTAACGAAAGGTAATCATCGGAAAAATACCTGTCAAGTCACGGATTTTTTTTTTGTGTGTGTGTGTGTAATTGTTGGGCATAAGAGACAATGGAGATAAATATTGAGTCGTTCCGAAAGTCCTTTCCTTTTGGGAAAATCAATTCGAACAGGAAATTTCTACCCGTTACTTATTAGAGATTAGATATCGGAATTCATGTCTAATAATTAAATGATAGAATTTTCCGGTACGAATTAATTTTCCCAAACGGAAAGGACTTTGCGAATGACCTAATAGATATCAATTTGCCGAATCAGAGCAGGTCTTATGGATAATACAGGGGTCGTACTTGTCCTAAAATTTCAAGACCACGAAATTCTTCGGTGCAGTATTTTCTTGTGGAAAATCTTTTCTTAAATAAGACGAAATTTCGCGTATTTAACCTAGATTTATTTTTTCTATATAAAAAAAAAAAACTTATATTTGTCCTGAAAAATTCTCCGAAGCGTAACACCCCTGGAAATAGTTTTATTTTTATAAAGGCCAGTTTTTTATAATCTGACTGCATTTGTAACTGCGAAGAGTATTTTTGGCCAATAATATCATTGAAAATTGACCAAATAACTGCAAAATCTCTAGTAGGTCCGATGAGGTCTTTCAACTATAGATAATGATATGCACTGAAAATGTAATTTTTCCAATTAGGAAAGCAAAATAGGCGATAATCTATCATTCAAATTTTGGTGCTAACAATACATTCCAATGTATGTATTTTTATAGTATAAAGTTAACTACGTCAAGCACCGCGCAGAGAAAAAAAAAATCCATTCTAATGCGGCTTGAGACAAGATTTTCTCCTCAAATATGGCCATAGGGAGCCAAAATGTTGGTCATTCGTGGTTTAAAGAATATATACAGGGTGTTTCTAAACTCATGGTACAAACTTTAAGGGTAGGTAGAGCACACAGTAACAATCCTTTATTGTATAGGAATGTATGGGACCAAGTGACGAATTAAGGTAAAAACACCAGGGCCCCTTTTTTAATTTTCAAAATTTCTCATTCATACCAGAAAACTTTATGCTAACCTTTTCTTTACATTTCATAATTACTTAACAATAAAATTCTTCTTTGAAAATTTTTGGTATGAAATCGAAATTTTTATTAAAAAAAGCGCAGAAATGACAAACTTATCAAAAGAAATACATGAATAAATAAGATAAAATGTTTATTTACAATGTAGTTTACAAATAAATAATAATGCATACAATAATATTACAATAAGAGTTCAAAATTGCGCCCACCAACTGTAATACATTTTTGGCAACGTCGGTGGAACGATTGCGTACACTTCTAAAGATGTCAGGCATTTCCCGCACACGTGCAGCAGCTTCGGATATACGAGATACTAGATTTTCATCTGAGTCAACTGGAGTCTCATAAACAAGACACTTCAGATGTCCTCATAAGAAAAATCATGGCTCGATAAATCGGTAGATCGCAGTGGCCAAGGAACTGGTCCACCACGCCCAATCCATCGCGTCCCAAATGTGGCATTCGGGTAACTGCGCACATCAGTGATGAAGTGCGCGGGCGCTCCATCATGTCGAAACCCCATCCGGTTACGAATGGCGATCGGAACATCTTGCAGCTGTTCTGGTAAAATCTGTTGCAAAAAAATAAGGTAACAGCGACCATCCAGACTCTTTGGTAGTATGTATGGGCCAATCCAATGATTATTAACAATAACTGCCCACAAATTCACAGAAAATTATTGTTGATAAGCATGTGGCCGCGTTGCATGTGGATTATTGGTTACCCAAAGATGGAAATTGTGTGCATTAAATACACCCTCGCGTGTAAATACTGCCTCATCTGTAAACAAAATATGAGCAGTAAAGTCTGGCTGCAATACATGTTGCTGCAAAACCCACTGGCAAAATTTCAACCGCAGAAGATAGTCTTCCGGACTCAAAGTTTGTACACGTTGAAAACGGAAGGGATGAAATCGATTTTCTTTCAACACTCTCCAAACGGTCGGATGGACTCACACCTAAATTCTGTGCAACGGCTCTTGTACTTGATTCGGGGCTTTGACTCACAAAATTCAAAATCATTTCTTCAAGGCTTGCACTGCGTACAGCTCTTTCTCGCCCAGTTTCCTATCTGGTGACGTGGAAAGTACCTGTTTCAGAAAGTTGACTGTGTAAGCGCTGAAACATTCTATGATCAGTCATTCTTCTGTGAGGAAACTGCTCCTGATACATTCGTAGGGCAGCTCTAGCGTTGCCATTTGCACGACTATACATGAAATGCATCTCGTATTTTTCGGCATATGCAAAGTCTTCCATGATGAACGATAGCACAATTAAAAATGGCGATTTCTTCTACTTGAATGCATGGTATTGAACGGCGATCAGTAACTTGCTGCCCTCTACCGCCAGTGGAATCAACCAAAAACTTCATTTCTATTTCAAAAAATTTCTATTTCTATTTCTATTTTCAATTCAAAAAATTTCGATTTCATATCAAAAATTTTCAAAGAAGAATTTTATTATTAAGTAATTATGAAATGTCAAGAAAAGGATAGCATAAAAATTTTTTGGTATGAATGAGAAATTTTGAAAATTAAAACAGGGGCCTAATTGCCCCCCTGGTGTTTTTACCTTAATGCGTCACTTTGTCCCATACATTCCTATACAATAAATGATTGTTACTGTGTGCTCTACCTACCCTTAAAGTTTGTAACATGAGTTTAGAAACACCCTGTATATATATGTATATATATACAGGGTGATTAAAAAAAACATTTACAAAATTTCATGGCAAATCAGGCATACAACAAGGATAAAAAATCACATAGGAACATAGAGTCACAAACCACTTATTTAGTCACAAACACAGGGTGTTTCATCCTAACTGAACCCGGGATGACCGTAATAATTTCGAGAAAAATAAAAACATTGTAATGAAAATGCAACGATATGTACCTTGTTTTGTGTGAAATGTGATAACATCACGAAAAGATCTAAAAAAACATGTTACTCAAGCCATTAATGATACCGTATGAACTGATAACCATAGTAAAAAATGTGGGATACTGCTGGCGTGTATAATGCAAACTTCTACCACTTTTGTTTGGTGCTATCACATTTACAACAAAGATGAGAATGTCTGTTAAATGTTTTATTATAATATATTTCAGTTTTCTGAAAGTTATTAACGTCAACCCAAATCGAGTTAGGATGAAACACCTAGTATTTCTGACCAAATAAGTGGTTTGCGACCCTGTGCTCCTATGTGATTTTTATTCTTGTTGTATGCCTGATTTGCCATGTCATTTTGTAAACGTTTTTCTGAATCACCCTGTATATATTTTTTCAAATAATATATATATATATATGTGCGTGTGTGTGTGTGTGTTACATTATTAGATCTAATTCTGCAATTTTCTTATCTTATTCTAATTACTACTTTATATTCACTAAATCTATATCGTCAATTCTGTTAAATTGCCTTTAATTTAATGTCTCACTAGTCTAAATTACTTAAATATTACGCTTTTAATATTCTTAAATTAAAAGTTCCATTTTCGCTCTTTTTTCTCTTAGAATGTTCTTTAAGCAACCATTTTATTTTTCCCTTCCGATAATTTCACTTTCCCGCGCATATTCCGGCGTTATTCTTTTACCATCAAATTCATCCACTCGCTCTGACAGTACTCTTTCCATGGCGTGGTATTCTCAATTATTAATTGGTTGAGAACGCGACCTACGTCATATTTGTATTACTACGCTTGACGCACAAAAAGCCGATGCTCTCTGTTTTTCCGCAGATTTTGGTCGTTTTCCCATTTGTCATACCAACCCTTGGTCACCGTCCGATGTATTATCTCTAACTTTGCTTACCTCCTAAATTACTATGATGAAGCGATGGCTGAATATATCTGTGGAAACTGCGTCGCCTAAAGATGTTAAAATAAAATCCTGAGTTGACTTTAAGTTTTGTTTCAATCATTCTGGAGAAACTAAACTGGAGAAATGCGTTCCATGACCTCCACTCGTTGAAAGCAACAACTTTCGAACAACCATGTTGATCTACTATAGAAGCGTTCTGTTTTAGCTTATCCTAATGCACGACTTCAGATTGATTATTCAATTACTACCGTTTCGAAGTTATTTCCATTTTCGAATCATCATATAACGTCAATGTCGTAACCTTTAACTTGACAGGATTTCCAGTATTTTCGTAGTACAAGTCGACAGGATCGACTTTACCTGTTCTGACAACTTACCTATTACTGCTAGACGCAATCCACTACTAATATCATGGCGGCCAGATATTTCATTTCAACTAATAAAACCTTCCAGTGTAAGAATAATCTAACATTTATATATATATATATAAACATTAAATAAACATTACTGACCACCAACAAAAACTGTGAAAGGATGAATAAAATGACATTAACAAATACAGTTCCCCAACACATTTAACAAAGATTCCAAAAACATAGTGAAAAACAGCAGAAATTGAATAACATAAATGGAATATATATATATATATATATATATATATATATATATATACTAAATACTACTATATATATACATAGTAGTATATATATATACTATGTATATACTACTATATATATATATATATATATATATATATATATATATACTAAAGAAAACTTGTTTTATTTTATTTATTGGAATGCGCATAATATGTAAAAAGTTAGAAATAAATTTGATACCATAATTTTTCGATTTTAATGTAGTAACGTGATATATTTTTATTATTCACAAAAAAGGGGAGAATTTTCTTTTTTATCATTTAAATATTAGGCATTTTAACATTTAAAGTCCTGCTATAAAATAATGAATAATGTTAATAATATAATAATGCTAAAAAATTCTCCACAAATGAATTAAAAAAATTCGTAATAATCTTACTTATAAATTACATTATAAAGGTAAATTAGTAGCTAATTTATTTTTTGTATTTTTCATTATGACAGTTAACATTATCTTAGTGTTTACTGAAAGACATTTTTTTATATTAAGATGTTAAATTCCGGTTTAATGTCTTATTACTGAATAAATACTTATAGGAACGTTATAGGAAACGAAATTGCAATCCCATTAAGCACATGTTAGTTACTTATTCAAAAACTCATCAGACCATGCGGCATATACATAAAAGCGACGGATGGAACTTATTCACTCAGCTTCAAATACCATTACGTTTAACTGTTCGTGACACATTAAAGTCTTGTACTTTCTTAGCTAATCCTAGATAAACTAAATGTTCGCAGCAATTATCCAGAGATAGAATTGTCCCGGTTCTGTTTAACTAATGGTCATTTCACGTAAGATTTTGATTTTTCAATTAATATTGCTTGGACAGTTAAGTGCATAAAATAATTGTTCGTATTGAAAATTATATGTAATACAATGTACAGCAATTTCTAATTCGAGAATATATTTTATTTGCATTTTATCGATTTTTCACATTAACTCTTTATATCGAAAACCATGAATTCATGAAAATATCTTCTTCTAAAACCTTTTCGTGAATTTTTGAAACTACATTAGAAGATTTACACAATCATTTAATAAATTTTAAAAGGATTTTGACAATTAAAATTAATTAAATTTGAATTTATAGTGTTTTTGTGCAATATTTATAACTCAACACAAATCTTTTATTTAAAATATTTTTTTAGTATTTTATAGAATTAGGAAATGTACAAATATAATGCTTTTAGAATAGGAATATAGATATATTTCCTAACTGAAATCCCCCCGTCACCTCCCCCAACAATCTTTCAACTTAAAGAAAGCTGAAAAGATGGAAATGAAAAAGAAATATCATCCGTCTAAAGACATTTTTGTTTTGTGAAATCAGTAATGCTTTTGGAAAAAGATAAAGTAAAGCATCTATAACTCATATCAAAAGTGTATTACAGCTAATCGATGTATTAAATTAATTTTATAACAGG
This sequence comes from Maratus speciosus, assembly GCA_963932465.1. NCBI lineage: Eukaryota > Metazoa > Arthropoda > Arachnida > Araneae > Salticidae > Maratus > Maratus speciosus. The sequence goes on from OZ010789.1 coordinate 236,841,960, forward strand.
TTATTTTAATGGTTCTTTAAAGTACCATCGAGGCATAAAAGGCTAAATTTATGGAAATATAGTTTATAATTCCCTCAATGATTTCAATTACATTTTACTAAGCCTTACAGCGCAGAACTATGATTTTTCTAAAACACTGATTGGACGAAAACGTGAAATTTACGTTAAAATTGCCAATTTAAGTTTCCTTACATAATATCACCCCCTCCTCTTGAAAAAAAGATGAAAGACATTTTACATACATATTATACATAATTACATATTCAATCTGAAAGTATACATGATAATGTGACTAATGTCGACAAAAAAGAATCATTTGGTTTCAAATACTATTATATTTAATTGTCTGTGATTTATTAGCCTCTCATAGCTTCTAACTTATTTCCTTGACAGACTCAACGATTGCGGTAATTATATTATCCAGAGATAGAACTTTCCTTGTCGTGTTTAATTAATGGTCATTATAAATATGATGCTGTTGATCTTTGAATATTGTGTGAATCGCTAAATATTCGAAGTAATTGTTAAATGAAGAATGACTCAAGCTGATTAATTTATCCACCCTAATGCAATTTCTATTCTCTTAGATTCAACATTTAATTATTTATGATCCATTAGCTTCTCATACCTTCTAAGTTATTTCCTTGACAGACTGAATGATTGCGATAATTATATTATCCAGTGATAGAACTTTCTCTGTTGAGTTTAATTAATGATCATCATAAATGTGATGCTGTTGATTTTTTAATATTGTTTGAATTGTTAAATAATATAAATAATTGTTAAATGAAGAATAACACAATCTGATTCATTTGCTCACCTAATACAATTTCTATTCTCTTAGCTTCAACATTTAATTGTCTATGATCCATTAGCTTCTCATACCTTCTAAGTTATTTCCTTAACAGAATGAGTGATTACGATAATTATATTATCCAGAGGTAGAATTTTCCCTGTCGAGTTTAATTAAAGATCATTATAAATGTGATGCTATTGATTTTTTAATATTGTTTGAATTGTTAAATAATAAAAATAATTATTAAATGAAGAATAACACAAGCTGATTCATTTACCCATCTAACACAATTTCTATTCTCTTAGCTTCAACATTTAATAGCCTATGATCCATTAGCTTCTCATACCTTCTAACTTATTTCCTTGACAGACAGAACGATTACGGTAATTATATTATCTAGAGATAGAACTTTCCTTGTCGTGTTTAATTAATGGTCACTATAAATGTGATGCTGCTGATATTTGAATATTGTTTGAATCACTAAATACTCGAAGTAATTGGTAAATGAAAAATGACACAAGCTGATCCATTTACCCACCTAATGTAATTTCTATTCTCTTAGCTTCAACATTTAATTATTTATAATCCATTAGCTTCTTATAACTTCTAAGTTATTTCCTTGACAGACTGAATGATTACGATAATTACATTATCCAGAGATAGAACTTTCCCAGTTGAGTTTAATTAATGATCATCGTAAATGTGATGCTGTTGATTTTTTACGAGTAATATTGTTTGAATCGTTAAATAATTGCCGAAACGTCAGTGAAGGCTTACTGTGGAGACACGAAAAGTTTTGATTTCCGTTTGTCTGTCTGTCTGTCTGTCCGTCTGTTCCGCGATAACTGCCGCAAAAAGCATCCGATCGGCTTGAAACTAATGTGGCATGTTGATGAGGTACTCGGACTTAGCTGTATGGTTTTTGGTTAAATTTGGTTCATTCGTTCGGGAAATATAGAACATTTTATTTTGCTCTGTAATGCTTTTCAATGGCAAGTCAGACGATTTTCAAATTTTCATTTGTTGAAAGAAATGGCTCATATAAAAAATGGATTTAAATGGTAAATTTTTGATGCTGAAATTTTTAAATAAGAGTAGTAAATTATTCCTATTAGTTTGCAATTTTGTCAAAACATTTGTCAGAGCTTTTAAATTAGGTGTATAACTTATGATGGAATTTTATACATGTGTTCGAATAATATAAAACATTTTATTTTATGAATTTACTTATATTTCATTTTTTTTTCTTTTAACCGTTGCGTAGCAACTATATCTCATCTAAAAATATCATAAATGTGAAAGTATGTATGGTTTTTAAAGTCAAATCAAAGTTAAAAGGAATGAATTAATGAATGCCTTTGTATAGATATTTGCATATAGATTGATTTAAACGCAGAAATGAAAATAGTATTTATATACTATATAGAATAATATTAGGTAGCTTTCTTTACAAAAAAGCTACCTATTGCAGCCGTTCGGAGGAAAGCGATTTCAAAAAATTTTGGTATATTTTCATCGATCAAGACCCCCAGACCCCGAAACCACCCTCCGTTCAAAATTGATATATATATATATATATATATATATATATCTGACCTATGTCACACTGTAACTACCGTAATTATGAACCGATTTCGATGTAATTCGGTGTGTACATAGTACATACCAATGTCTCGACCGAGTTAGTTGGCCAGCTTCATCCGCCGTTTTGTTTCAAAATGGCGGCCATTTAAAATTTTTAAAAAAATTTAAAACTTGAAATGTGGTACCAAAAAATTAAAAATGGAAAAATATTTTTTTCTTATGTATTTGACCTTTATACAAAGATTCCGGAGCAGTTTTTCTTTCGTCTATATCTTAAAAAATGGCTGAGTTATAGCATTTTTAATTTCTAGCGTGGCTGACATTTTGAAACGTCCTGAATTTTGTCACGCGATAAAAGGCGTATTTTTGAACCGATTTGGATGTAATTCGGTGTGTACATAGTACATACCAATCTCTCGACCGAGTTCGTTGGCCAGCTTCATCCGCCATTTTGTTTCAAAATGGCGGCCATTTAAATTTTTTTTTTAAATTTAAAATTTGAAATGTGGTACCAAAAAATTGAAAATGGAAAAATATTTTTTTCTTATGTATTTGACCTTTATACAAAGATTTCGGAGCAGTTTTTGTTTCGTTTATATCTTAAAAAATGGCTGAGTTATAGCATTTTGAATTTCTAGCGTGGCTGACATTTTGAAACGTCCTGAATTTTGTCACGCGATAAAAGGCGTATTTTTGAACCGATTTGGATGTAACTTGGTCTGTACATAGTACATACCAATGTCTCGACCGAGTTCGTTGGCCAGCTTCATTCGCCATCTTGTTTCAAAAGGGTTGCCATTTAAAAAAAATTAAACTTAAAATTCAAAATGAGGTATTAAAAAATTGGAAAATGAAAAAGATTTTTTTTTATGTGTTTGGCCTTGATACAAAGATTCCGGAGCAGTTTTTGTTTCTGAAAATTTGTTCTTTTGTTGATATCTTAAAAAATGGTTGATTTATAGCACTTTGAATTTCTAGCATGGCTAACATTTTGAAACGATCTTGTATTTGTCACGCGATAACACACGTATGCGCCTATTTCGATGTAAGAAGGCATGTGGATAGTATACATCAACACCTCGACCAAGTTCGCTGGCCAGATTCATCAGCCATCTTGTTTCAAAATGGCGGCCATTAAATTAAAAAATATATATATATTTAAAGTGAGGTGCAAAAAAAATTAGAAATTGAAAAAGGTTTCTTTCTTAAATATTTGATCTTGATATAAGGATTCAGGAGCATTTTTTGTTTGTCTTTACCTTAAAAAATGTCTCAGGTATAGCAGTTTCAATTTCTATTGTGGGTGACATTTTGAAAAATCTGATTTTTTGCATGCGACAGCACTCCTATATATTAACCGATTCCGATGTGAGTGAGCATGTGCACAGAAATTACTAAGGTCTCGACCAAGTTCACTGCTTAGCCTCATCCACCATGTTGTCTTAAAATGACAGGCACTTTAAGAAATTGCCGAATTTGGCAGCCAAATATAAGTTACCTTAAAGAAAAGCAGCTTGGATAAAGCTGACTAATTTCGCGAAATTCTTATTCATTATATTGATAAAAATTAGTATTGAATCTCCTATATTCGGTTTCCACTAAATTGAGCTTCGTGTGTTTGCATGATATAAGTTGGCTTTTTTAAAATAAGGATTATGAAAGCTACCTCTTCCTCCCGGAACTGGCCGGAAGGACTTTCTTTATTTATGTATTCAACTATTTTGATTATAAAGGAAAAAGTTCGTTATTTTCATACAGAATAAACTGACATTATTCTATTAAACTTTATAAACTTTATTGTTGCCAAAAAAAAAAAAAAAAAAAAAAAAAAAAAAAAGAGAATAACAATTTCTCCCAAAGAGTTCATTTTAATTTGTAAGATTTTCACGTGCAAAGGGAAAATGCAGCAAATTACAAATATTAAAAAAGATAAATAGGACAGGAATGAATACATATAAACATTTCACACCAAATACCACCTAAATTAATTTTTGTAGTGGTATTTTCCCACACTACGAAGAAAGATTCCTCGATTTACACGATTTTACTTGGCCTTCCTTTTCTCATTGGTTGCGATTTCATTTTCGCAATTGCGTATATTAATTGGCACAAAATTTTACATTTTTATGACTGAGGTATATGTAAGGCCATACAAATAAGAAATTCCGTATTGTTTCCTATAAAATGTGATAAAGTGTTGGTTAACTATATATGTTTCTATTAAGAGGAGCAGGGCTGCCAAGCCTCCGGCGTTCTGGATACCAGTATTTTAATACAAAAAATGTTACTTTATTTAATTGAAACATTTGCGCGATTTAAAAGAACAACATTTTCTGTAAGGTAATAGTGTTGTGCAAAAAGCCTGAGACTTGCCATGTCTGGTGGTGAGTGAAATGTCTTATTTAATGCATTTATCTCTATTTTAATGCTACGTGAACAACGTCCCGTGTAACAGCTTGTAGAGTGTAAAATAAATTATTAAAATAATCCTATTACGAAAAATGAAACAAAATGCCCGGCTAAGGGAAATAAAAGGTTAGTTAACCTTTCGCAATTTCACCTGAACACAGGTGTGCATCAAATTTCAACGGTGTTTGTAACATCACGATTTTAAATTAAATGTGGATACTATTAAAAGGGCTATCACAAAAAATACTTAACGGCGCCATATCACGTTTTTCTATTTAGTCAATTGGAAGTGGACACGATGATGAATTATTAACCGTTAGGTTTAGAACTCCCCCTACTTTAGGGTGATTTTAGTAAGTTAATGCTATCGAGTACATTTTTAGATATTTAGATTAGATCTTAGATATAAATATTGCAGAATGGTAATCAAAATTATTATTAGATTTCTAAATTAGATGTCTCAGTTTACATTTCCAAAAGTTCTTTATCCATTAGATACAGATGTTTGTGGTTAGCAGGCAAGTAAATACTGCTGTATGGATATTAGGATAACGTAAAATCCTTGACCAAATTCTTGCTTATCCTTATAAATCGCAGTGTAAAAATGAATCTAAGATATAGGATAATCATTAACTCAATCAATAGAAAATTACAAATGCAAAATAAATTACACAACGGGGGGTTCAGGGGGGGCACCCCCCTGAAGAAATTTGCTTTATTATATAAAAATTACTAGAATAAGTAGCTCGTGAGAATTTCAGAATATCATTACATAACAACGTGTTTAATTTAACGCTTCTAATGTTTGAAACCATCGAAATATTTTTTTCTCCTTCTATAAATGTTTGTGTAATTTAAAAGTTTAAATTTTGTTTTTGTAGAAAGATTAATATTAAGCAAAATTTGCTAAAAACAATAAGTTGCAGAGATGACGTTGAGGCTCTTGATCTGCAGATTTACTAGTAAAAACAATTGCCGAAACGTCAGTGAAGGCTTACTGTGGAGACACGAAAAGTTTTGATTTCCGTTTGTCTGTCTGTCTGTCTGTCTGTCCGTCTGTTCCGCGATAGCTGCCGCAAAAAGCATCCGATCGGCTTGAAATTAATGTGGCATGTTGATGAGGTACTCGGACTTAGCTGTATGGTTTTTGGTTAAATTTGGTTCATTCGTTCGGGAAATATAGAATATTTTATTTTGCTCTGTAATGCTTTTCAATGGCAAGTCAGACGAATTTCAAATTTTCATTTGTTGAAAGAAATGGCTCATATAAAAAATGGATTTAAAAGGTAAATTTTTGTTGCTGAAATTTTTAAATAAGAGTAGTAAATTATTCCTATTAGTTTGCAATTTTGTCAAAACATTCGTCAGAGCTTTTAAATTAGGTGTATAACTTATGATGGAATTTTATACATGTGTTCGAATAATATAAAACATTTTATTTTATGAATTTATTTATATTTCATCTTTTTTTTCTTTTAACCGTTGCGTAGCAACTATATCTCATCTAAAAATATCATAAATGTGAAAGTATGTATGGTTTTTAAAGTCAAATCAAAGTTAAAAGGAATGAATTAATGAATGCCTTTGTATAGATATTTGCATATAGATTGATTTAAACGCAGAAATGAAAATAGTATTTATATACTATATAGAATAATATCTTTATTTATGTATTCAACTATTTTGATTATAAAGGAAAAAGTTCGTTATTTTCATACAGAATAAACTTACATTATTCTATTAAACTTTATAAACTTTATTGTTGCCAAAAAAAAAAAAAGGAATAGCAATTTCTCCCAAAGAGTTCATTTTAATTTGTAAGATTTTCACGTGCAAAGGGAAAATGCAGCAAATTACAAATAATAAAAAAGATAAATAGGACAGGAATGAATACATATAAACATTTCACACCAAATACCACCTAAATTAATTTTTGTAGTGGTATTTTCCCACACTACGAAGAAAGATTCCTCGATTTACACGATTTTACTTGGCCTTCCTTTTCTCATTGGTTGCGATTTCATTTTCGCAATTGCGTATATTAATTGGCACAAAATTTTACATTTTTATGACTGAGGTATATGTAAGGCCATACAAATAAGAAATTCCGTATTGTTTCCTATAAAATGTGATAAAGTGTTGGTTAACTATATATGTTTCTATTAAGAGGAGCAGGGCTGCCAAGCCTCCGGCGTTCTGGATACCAGTATTTTAATACAAAAAATGTTACTTTATTTAATTGAAACATTTGCGCGATTTAAAAGAACAACATTTTCTGTAAGGTAATAGTGTTGTGCAAAAAGCCTGAGACTTGCCATGTCTGGTGGTGAGTGAAATGTCTTATTTAATGCATTTATCTCTATTTTAATGCTACGTGAACAACGTCCCGTGTAACAGCTTGTAGAGTGTAAAATAAATTATTAAAATAATCCCTATTACGAAAAATGAAACAAAATGTCCGGCTAAGGGAAATAAAAGGTTAGTTAACCTTTCGTAATTTGACCTGAACACAGGTGTGCATCAAATTTCAACGGTGTTTGTAACATCACGATTTTAAATTAAATGTGGATACTATTAAAAGGCTATCACAAAAAATACTTAACGGCGCCATATCACGTTTATCTATTTAGTCAATTGGAAGTGGACACGATGATGAATTATTAACCGTTAGGTTTAGAACTCCCCCTACTTTAGGGTGATTTTAGTAAGTTAATGCTATCGAGTACATTTTTAGATATTTAGATTAGATCTTAGATATAAATATTGCAGAATGGTAATCAAAATTATTATTAGATTTCTAAATTAGATGTCTCAGTTTACATTTCCAAAAGTTCTTTATCCATTAGATACAGATGTTTGTGGTTAGCAGGCAAGTAAATACTGCTGTATGGATATTAGGATAACGTAAAATCCTTGACCAAATTCTTGCTTATCCTTATAAATCGCAGTGTAAAAATGAATCTAAGATATAGGATAATCATTAACTCAATCAATAGAAAATTACAAATGCAAAATAAATTACACAACGGGGGGTTCAGGGGGGGCACCCGCCTGAAGAAATTTGCTTTATTATATAAAAATTACTAGAATAAGTAGCTCGTGAGAATTTCAGAATATCATTACATAACAACGTGTTTAATTTATCGCTTCTAATGTCTGAAACCATCGAAATATTATTTTCTCCTTCTATAAATGTTTGTGTAATTTAAAAGTTTAAATTTTGTTTTTGTAGAAAGATTAATATTAAGAAAAATTTGCTAAAAACAATAAGTTGCAGAGATGACGTTGAGGCTCTTGATCTGCAGATTTACTAGTTGTTAAATGAAGAATAACACAAGCTGATTCATTTAGCCACCTAATACAATTTCTATTCTCTTAGCTTCAACATTTAATTGTCTATCACCCATTAGCTTCTCATACCTTCTAAGTTATTTCCTTAACAGAATGAATGATTACGATAATTATATTATCCAGAGATAGAACTTTCCCTGACGAGTTTAATTAATGGTCATTATAAATGTGATGCTGTTGATTTTTTTTATATCGTTTAAATCGTTAAATAATAGAAATAATTGTTAAATGAAGAATGAAACAAATTTATTCCTTTACCCACCTAATACAATTTCTATTCCCTTAGCTCTTTTCTTTATTCCCTTGGTGATTTATTTTTAAATCTATGAGATTAATTATCTCCCGTAAAGGCTCGAATGTTCTCTAAACAGCAGACCTACAATTTTTTTAATGAAATTTAATTCAAAAATAGCGTAAAATCAATTTAAAATAGAATTCTGGAGTCTGTATCCCATTATATAATATGCTATTTTAAAAAAGAAAAGAGATTTTAAATACATTGTATTATCAGCAATTTATTATGATGAAAAATCATCAGACTTACGACGTACAAAAACAAGTTGTAAATTGCACGTCAAACGTGGCAAATGAGGTGCGTTCGTACTATAATTAGTTTTAGAATACTTTTTTGCACCTCATATTGTACTGAATGTATATTTTAGTGCACTTCATCGGTTCCTATAAATTTTATTCTGTTCGAAAGGCTGTAACATCATTAAAATATATTTGCAATAATTTTTTCCCATTGGCCATAATGTAACGGAAAACTTTTTACTGTCCCTGTAATTAAACTATACATCCGGTTTTAATAAAATTTGAAATTACTCCACAAAATTGTGCAATAATTATATATTTAAAATTTCAAATCATTCCGTTGGGTAGTTTTTGCTCTGTTATATGCTAACTAACGACTGGAAAAACTGAACGACAACTACAGGTGCTAAGCATTTATATAATTACGAACGCACCTAAAAAAGGAGGGAAATGTTTCTTTGTATAGTAATGGGGTTATGAATAAGAGGAGGAGACATACAGTGTACTTGTCCACCAGTTGCGAGTGAAGTAAATAAGGAGGTTGTCACAAGATGGTGGCTGCAGTTTTGTAATCGGATCTACAGTTTCAAAATACTGCCGGGGCCAACTTCCCACCAGTATAATTGAATAGAAAATCTTTTCTTATTTAAGCGTCTTATTCTTGGAACTATTTTCTCACAAATATTTTCTGGTGTCAGTTTGATAGGCAAAACAGTCAGATTACATCACCGGTTGTCACACTATGGCAGAAACGAAAGACCTGACTACCACAAAAGCAAACTTACACCAATTAAAATTAAAATCTTTTCCAGCCATTATTTATGACTGAAAGTTTGTGTTAGTAACGCCTTTAAATACGGAGAAAATTTCTATATAAATTTACTGGTGGAAGCTTCGACCGGAAGCAATCAGTCTTTGGGAAAGCGGTTACAGTTAAAGCTTCACTAATTTAAAGATATGTCAGTTCCTTTTTTAGTTCCATGGGTATAGTAAGGACAAATACGAGAAATATATATAACCTCGTCGAAGTTATTCGCGATTCCGAAAAATATTCCTTTAACTTCAAAAACCTCAGGAACCAATACATTTCCGAGATTTAAAGAAACATTTCTGAGATAAAAGTTATTTTTGCTGCCAGTAATTTTAATAAACGTTACGAAAACAGTTATTTTTACAGAGTATTAATTAGTTACGAAGCAGTTCTTACATTGTAGCAATCAGTTTTTTTCAACCAGGTGTCATTTACAAAATATTGTTTTTTCGGAAGCTACCAACACTCGTGTAAACATTTTAGTGTTCAAAAAGCATGTTCAACAGACAATCATACTAAATTGCATGAAACAAACATTATTTTGTTTCACTTGCATGTATAAGTTCTGTTATGCAGCGGTATATTTTTACTTTTGAATTGATAGCACTCGGAAAAATTGACATTTTGTGTTGATTCGCGATGAGAAATCTTATTACACTGTAAACACTACCTCAAAAAGTTTCCGAAAAATACGGGCAATAAAAGAAATTTTGATTCAGAAATGCTTCTTTAATATTATTTCTATCGGCCACAAATGTCACCTTTTAAAAGATTTCGATTTATGGTTTTGTATTTGCAATTTTTAGATTGAATCAATTAAAATTCATTTTTAGGTGCGTTCGTAATTATATAAATACGTAGCACCTATAGTCGTCGTTAGGTCCGTCTGTTCGCATATAACAAAGCAAAAACTACCCAACCGAATGGCTTGAAATTTTAAATATATAATTGTTGCAAAACTTTGTCGAGTCATTTCAAATTTTATGAAAATGGGATGTATATTTTAATTACAGGGATAGTCCAAAATTTTCCATTATGTTACGGTCAATGGGAAAAAATTATTTCAGGTGCATTTTAATGATGTTACAGCCTTTCGAACAGAATGAAATTGATATGCACTTATGAATTTCACTAAAATATACATTCAATGCAGAATTCGAGGCAAAAAATATTTATAAAACTAGTTATAGTACCAACGCACCTCATTTGCCACACTTGACGGGCAATTTCCGACTAGTTAATACACTAAAGACTTTTTTATGCATTTTTCATTAATTCAAAATAAATATAAATCAAAACTTTAAAAAGTGTCATTTAACACCGCTAGAAATAGTGTTGAAATTCAGATATCTATTAGTTTCTGAATGTTTCTGAAAATAAAGAAACGCTTTTTGCAACCGTGGTGCATTCGATCGGATTATATATATTTTTCACAAACCTTCTTGCTAAAGTAAGAAACGTTTGTCTATTTTTACAATGATATGTGACAGGAATACTTACGAAAGATTTTTTTTTTGTATGTTTCAAATACCATTGCATTTAATTGTTTACGATCCATTAGATTCTCAGACATTCTTAGCCATTCATAGTCAGGTTGAATGATCGCAATAATTATCCAGAGATATAACTCTCTTGTGTTTAATTAATAATCGATTTATATGTGATATTGTCCTTCTTTGAACATTCTTTGAATAGTTTAGTACAAGAAACGATTATTAGCATTTCGAATTAATCGTAACTCAAGGCAATGAGTGGATTTATACTGAAATTATTTCTGTTCCCTTGGCAAAATCATTTGGATTTTGGTTGAGTGTTTCCACTCATGTTTGTCAAGAACAGGTTTTTAATATATCCCTCCAAAAGTTAAGCGTATTCTTCGATGTGCTTAACTATATTTTTTATGAAAATTGATTCTAAAATAAAAAACTAATCAGATGTGCCAATCCCAAAAACTTTTTTCTATCTCATACATATTAATACTTTAAAATTCGGTATCACAGTACCAAAAATAAATGGCTATTTATGTCCATCAAGAGAATTCTAAAGATATGAAATTCCGTGCGTTAGTTCTTGAGATATGACTATCTCTAAAATCGTGTAAATCCTGAAAAATGCAGTACACCTGTTGGGTGATTTACACTAAAACCTAATCAGCAACAACTTGTGTCAACGTTTAACTGAAAATGAAGTTTGTTGCAAATTCGTGCATTAGTCCTTGAGATAGAGCTATTGCGGAAATCGTGAAAAATGCAGCATAGCAGCGCCACCTGTTTGGTGATTTATACCAAAACATAATCAGCATCAATATTTATCAATGTATACCTGAAACTGGAATTTAATGCAAATTCGTGCATTAGTTCTTGAGATAGAGCTATTGCAGAAATCGTAAAAATGCAGCATAGCAGCGCCACTTGTTGGGCGATTTACACCAAAAACTAATCATCAACAATCCATATAGGGTACTACCAAAATATAATTTTTTATTAAATTCAATGCATTCGTTCTTGAGATAGAGCTCCCACAAAATTTGTGTCCCATACATACAGACAGAGAGTCTCACAGACAGACATTTTGTAAAAACATGTTTTTCGGGATCTCCGACCTCTAAAACGTTTAAATCAATCGAAAATCGAAATTTTCACGAATCCAATTTCTTTTTGTAAAGATAAGAAAGTAATAACCGAAATTTGTGCTAAAATTACCGGCTTACATTCCATTATTTAGCATGTCATAGAAAAAAAAATAAAGAAGAAGACAGTGGATTTAAATATATTGACAAATCCAAATATTAGTGACAGACCAAACTAAAATCTTATTAGCCAATGCAACATTTACATCGACATAGAAACTTATTCATTTAACTTCACATACTCTTATTTAATTGTCATAATTCATTAGATTCCCATACCTTCTTAACTATTCTCTAACACCGATTGAATGATTTTAACAGTTATCTAAAAACAGAACTGTCTCCGGCATATTTAATTAATGACACGTGATACTGTTTTTCTTTTAATATAGCTTCTATAGTTAAGTACAAGGAGTAATTGTTCGCACTGCGAATTAATTTTAACACAACGAAATGCATTTTCTAATTCAAAATTATTTTCCATTATCGTAACATTTTCTTGATTTTGATTTATTTTTTTTTAATTGCGATTTATTACAAATGTAATAAAACTTGACGCAATTAATTCAAACGTATTATGCAAGAATTTAATTGTAACACAGCGTAATGCATTTTCCAATTCGAAAATATTTTCCATTCTCGCAATATTTTCTTGTATTTTGATTTATTTTTTGTAATTCCGATTTATTAAAAATGTAATAAAAACTGACGCAATTAATTCAAATAAAATTGCGCAAAAAATTAGAGCGCAGAGTTTCTGCTTTTTCTGAATATTAATTAGAAAATTTTTCAAACGAAATTTACTCTGAAGTTTTCAGTTTGCTATTGATTAATTAATATAGTATTTCAAAAAGTAAATGCACTTTTAATATACTATGTTATTACTAATATAGTTAATTATTCTAAATAAAAATTTATATAACTATAGGAATAATTGCGACAAACATTCACGTATAGAACTGTTCCTGTCATTTTTACTTAATTGTTATTTTACATTTTTCAAAAATCTATCTCTATCACGTGCAGGCCATTACAAAAGATTAATCCGTCCGCACTTAAAACCATATAAATAATTCAGTATTGACTTCCAGCTAATATTCCACAACGAATGTAAAAATTCACCAAGTAATAAACAAAAGAAGTTAAATAAAACAAAAATTTAACCGACATTTAATCTAATTACGCGCTTAAGAGTGTATTCCAATCCAAACTGCTTATTTTCTGATTCCTTTTTAAATTCATTTTTGCTCTCAAACGCATAAAACTGGTAAATGCTCTTATTTAGAAATTACATAATGTGCCGTGCTTTTCGATTTTTTGATATATGCAGAAAATATTGTAAAAAATGCTGTCAAAGTTGGCGTTTTGAACCGAAATTTCCGAAGCAGGAGATCTAGGAATGAAAAAAAAAATGGTGTTACTGAGAAAATAATTGTTTATAACTGAAAAATGAAATCACACGGCCACAATATTTTTTCGAATACACCCTACCGCTGAAAGTGTCAGAATATAAAAGGCTGCTGCTGATAACTGCTGCTGCTTCTAATAATGTACTTCTTGAAATATTATCTCAATAGTCAAATATAAGATATAATAATTCGCTTCCAGAATTAAATCCGACACATTAATGCCTCCCCCTCCCCTGCACCACTCCTTGTTCAACCAAAAATTATTTATTTTCCTTTACACTTTTTTTAAGCCTTCAACCATATTCTCAAAAAGTAAGAACAAAACTATCGTTTTTTATTTTTTATTTTTTTTTTAAACCATTTGGAAAAATGGTTATTGTTCTCTGTCAGGGTAGGAAATCAAAAACATATCTGAAGCTTTTTATTGGTTTAATCCGCATTTTATTCGTTTTCTGATTGGTCTATACAGTAATCTGTATTTCCCTTTACTTTCAACAGAGATGGATACTTTTGTTGCCACCTTGACAAAAAAGTAATAAAAACTACAAAAAAAAAATAATAATAACTCAGAAACAAATAGATACAGCTTTCAAACAAATTGCATTTAAAAGTACATTTTTTCTCTATACGACGGTGTAAAAAGTAATATTGTGGGATGTTTAGAAGTTTAAGAATGAAATTTTATTTAAAATTGGTCCAGAAATATTAATGTTTAATCCATGGCGTACGTATGAATGACCAGCTCCGTAGAAGTTAAAAAATTTACAGTACCGAAAAATGTAATCCATGGCGTACGTAATGTATGATCAACTCCGTGCGATTTTTTATGTCTTAAATTTTAGTCTTTGAAAAATTTTCAATTCCTTTTCCAAATGGTCATTGTAATTTATTAAATTGCATTGCATTATTCTTTTTTTCTATGAAAATCCATTAGAGAAAAAAAAAAAGTCGATACAAATTTGAGTTACAATTCTCATTTTGTATCCCAAAGAAAGAAACGAGAATCACGTGAAGTTATCGCAGGCATTGCGACCTGTATAGGTATTCAAGAATTCAGCATTGGTCATTGGTCACTTTGCATCGCGTTATGCAATATTCCATAAAATGTAAAAAAATCATTAATTACATTTCATTAAATATAGTTAAAATTACATTAAGTATTCAGTTCATTCAAATAGAAATGTAATCAAACTATATGGCAATCGCATCAACAGAAGAAATATTAATTTTCAGCTTCAAATATTGTTATATTTAATTGTACGCAATCTATTTAGTTTCTTATACATTCTAAAGTACTCCTCAACAGACTGTAATTTGCAGAAATTTTGAGATAGAATTATTCTCGTCATTTTAATTAAGTCGATTCTTTAAAGTTTAACCTTTAAATGCATCAATTATTCTTTTTGAATTGTGTTTTTTTTCTTATATTAAGGATTAGACACAAGAAATTTTAAGATATATTTTTAGCTTTATTTAGCAGTATAAATTTATAATTTTTACAGGATTAATATTTCTATATAAATATAGTGGTTGATAAGAACTTTATTTATTTATTTATTAAAAGTTAAATAATTAAATGTTTAAATGCATTACATATATTTAAACATTGTAAATGAAGAGAAATCTTTCTCGACGTAACAAGAAGTTTTACGAAGTTATAATGCAACTTAATCCGAGTTATCCAAGATTGCGAAAAGCGCTTCTTTATCTTCAGAACCTCTGAAAGCAGTTCTATTTAATTCCTATATTTAAAACGTATTTCTGAAGCAAAAGTTTCTTTTGTTACCTTAAATTTTCGGAAACATTTCTGAGTACTTTTTGCAGTGTTATCAGTTTCCTCAACGCGATATCAACATAAAATAACGGTTACGAGTTCTATCAATTCTCAAGTAAGCATTTTCAGCTCCATAAAATACTTAAGGGACACAGTACCTTTTAAACTATTTTTCAGTTTTCAAGTTTAGTATTGTAATATACTGTAATATCACTAGTGGCATTATGTTTAATACTCTAATGCTAATATAGCTTCAAAAAAAAAAAAATCTTGCAGAAATGCCTATTTAACAAAAATTTAAAGCTTTTTAAAAATCTTTACTACTTTTTTAAATATGAATATTTTTGTTTCAAAGTTTTTCCATAATCCTAAGAACATACTATATAAAATTCTGCATGGATTTAACATTTAAGGCTATACTTCTTTTAAGCATTTCAGTTATGAGTTTGTTGAATTTTCTCGACGTTTTACTATACGAAAGAGAAAAAGATTCATATTAAATGTAATATCCCATACATCTAAAAATACATGCACAGTTTTTTGTAGTATAATCTAAGCAATATGGAAAAAATTTTTAAACGAAAATATTGATATTTAAAAAAATTAGTAGGGATTTAAAAAAAATTTAGAAAAAATTTTTAATTTAAATTTTAGTTAATTAGGCTGTTCTACAAGATTTTGTTTTCTTTTTTTAATTATATGAAATTATATTTGGTTTATAGTATTAAAAATAATGTCTCTACAGATATTACAGTATCTTACGGTATTATTCAAAATTGAAAAAGTAGTTTAAAAGGTACTGTGTTCCCTTCAACATTAATTAAATAATGTTCATCCTGCAATGTTGATTTAGCATTATTATATTTTTATGGGAATGTTTATATGCGAATTGATAGATATTTTACGTTGATACCGGATTAAGAAAGCAGATTAATATTCTGTAAAAATTGCTCAGAAACGTTTCCAAAAATTATGGTCAGGAAAATAAACTTTTGTTTCGGAAGTTATTTTTTTAAATCTTGCAAATCTATAAGTTTCAAAAGATAAAGAACGATTTTCTGAATCATGGGTAACTCGGAAGGGGCTGCAACAGGCGGCTATTTTTTTATTATATTCCCACCACTATTTTTAAAAAGCAGATTTTGTAGTATATTTCTCTTGCAAATATTCTCTGAACAGTATGTTAATAATTTTTGTTTTGAGAAAGAGGTGTGAAGTAGAATTAAAAAATAGTCGTCTGTGTCAGACCTGTATTACACTGTTAAAAATTTGCAGCATTCTGTCCAGTGATTCGACCGTTTTTTGAAAAAAACGGTTTCATAGCCGTAATTTAATTATATTCTGACCATAAAATCGCCAATAATATGGTCAGAATAGTGTTAAATTACGGTTGTGTAACCGTTTACGATAAAAATGGTCAAATGACTGGACAGAATTCTGCAATTTTTAACAGTGTAGGTTTTCGCAAACCTTCTCGCTAGACGAAGAAATATTTCTCTTATTTTTACAGTGTAGTTAAATGTTTAAACCAACGACCCATTCAACTGTGCCAATATATCAATGACAGATGAAACTGTTCCATTTATACGAAATACCAATACATTTAATTATTCGTGACTGATTAGATTCTTATACCTTCTTAGCTGTTCCTTAGAGACTAAACGCTTGGAACAGTTATCGAAAGACTGCACGCTCCCTGCCATTTTAATTAATGCTCATTTTGCACATAATATCATTCTCCCATTAATTATACTTCAATGGCTGACTAAATATATTCGCATTTCGAACTTTATTTGTAGCACAAGGTATGGGGTGTCTAAATGCAATGTGAAAACTTTAGAATTCAATAATTTATAAACTGTAATCAATATAAAAATCAAATAAATGACTTTTATAAGATACTTAAAAATTTTGTGTATACAATCATTTTTAAATATTCAAATTTTAGTCAATATATGACGATACATTGTCTCAATATATCAAAATGCTCACATTGTCTTCAAAGTTTCAAAACGCAAATCTTTTATTCGTGTTCAACAGTAAAACAGAATGAGGAGCAAAAACTAACTGATAATTGATTCTCGTTTACTCATTACTTTAAATCTGAAATTTTCCAGTTTAAGTCGCCATCTATTGTCGAAATCTTGAACTAATTTCGAAATTACTGTATGCAAAATTTATGAGCTGCTTTATAAGCATGTCACATATTTGATAATCAATATAATTATAGTTGAAAAATTGTTCAATTTAAAGTACGGGTGCTTTTTTTGGAGGGTAGGGGCTCCCTGTAATTCAAATGTCAGGTGTTTGAAGTAAATGAGACTTATGCTTAATGTAAATTACTGCCTAATTGATTTTATTGTTTTATATATTGTATTTATCTGTTTATCATTATCTACGTATTTGAGTTATGGAGACATTTTCTTATCTATGAGATTAAGATGTGTGAAATGCATAAAAGGAGATTCCAAAAGAGGGATACTTTTATCTAGTGGAATGAAGATAGTACAATAGCCAGGTATGGGCCATGAAACGGAGAGTTGTGAACAAAAGATAATCTCTTGTGAGGACCTGTCGGTGAGCAAGCGAGCCAGAAGATAAAGTTGGGCGCCCTTGAAAATAAAGGTGAAAACCCTGGGGCGTCGAAGGAAGAAGGGAGAGAGAGAAGAGAAGTTCGGTTTTAAGTTGAAAGTTTAAAGTACAAGTAAAAAGTAGTTGCGCGTGCTGTGTGCACAGAGTCTTTTCTTGAGAAGTGTATGAGGGAATTCGGGCAGACTTGGGCTATCATAGTATTAGATTACCGGTCTCAGTATGTGGGTATGTGCTTATTACGTACTTAGCTTTGGTAAGTATTAAAACAGAGGTCTTCAGTAGGCCGTACGCGAGCCACCAAGTTACCACTATTTTAAAACAGCAAAAAATGCCTTACTTAATGACAGAAATTTTGCGTTTACATAAGGTGAAGATTATTTTTCAGAATTTGTGGTGGCAAAGTACACTGGTGTCCAAAATTAAGGATCAATCACGAAATGCTAATTTTCAAGTACGCGAATACTCCAGAATAATATAATTCGAATAATTACTATCTCTACAGCACAGCTAGTCCATATAACATCTCATTCATGTCACACATGGTCACAAGTGTCATAGTCACTATGGTGAAGCAAAAAATAGGAAATTCCATACATCTCATTATGAGTCTCAAACGATCACTATATGTGACTACACTGAGACGTCACTGTGACTGCTGCCTTGTGACAAGCCACCATGTCACTTTACAATGTATTTACTTTGTGACTCTCATGTGACTGTCATCTGCAGACTCAATTTCAAAGTCATCGTGAACGCTGCATTGTGATAAGTTACCAAATTATGTCACATTAAAGTCACATGATGAATTTCAGGTGACAGAGAGACTACTGTGAAGTCACCATTGTGCTCTTTTGTGAAAAGTCACCATGTGACTGTAATTTGATATTATTTGGTGACTTATCATAATACAACGTTCATGATGACTTTGAAATTGAGTCGAAAAATGACAGTCACAT
Organism: Maratus speciosus; assembly: GCA_963932465.1. NCBI lineage: Eukaryota > Metazoa > Arthropoda > Arachnida > Araneae > Salticidae > Maratus > Maratus speciosus. The sequence goes on from OZ010789.1 coordinate 236,860,805, forward strand.
GAGAGTCACAGTGTAACGACATTGTAAAGTCATCTGGGTGACTCGTCACAAAGAAGCAGTCACATTGACGTCTCAGTGGAGTCACAAATAGTGATCATTTTAGACTCATAATGAGACGTGGTATAATTTCCTATTTTTTGTTTCACCGTAGTGACTGTGACACGTGTGGCCATGTGTGACATGAACCAGATGCTATATGAACTAGCTGTGCTGTAGGGATAGTAATTATTTTAATTATATTATTTCCTTTTGAGTTTTCGCTTACTTAAAAATTAGCATTTTGTGACTGGTCCTTAATTTTGGACGTCAGTGCACTTTCAGACAAAAAAGTTGAAAACTCCTAAATTAAAAGATACAAGCGTTATGAAATATGTGTACCTTATAAAATAAGACTTTTATTCGGCAAAAACTTTTAAATCTTTTTTTTATTAACATTTTTTTTTTTTTCGTAAAGGAAAAGATTCTATGGTTTTTCCGATATAATACAAAATTATGCCTGAACAGTTAGAAAAATTTAACGATTAACTTTTAGATGGAGACAACAGTATGAAAATAACAGATCAGAGGCTGTGCATATATAACGTTATCACTTTAGGGGGGGGGGGGGAATCTGGCGCATGATATCGTAAGATATCTCTAGGGGGAGGAGGTTTGTCTTTTGATATCGTTGTCATTTTTAATACAATCAAAATTTTCTCTTTTTATTTGTAATTGATTATTTATATCACAAAAGTCTGCAATCTTTTTTAGTCTTTTGTCTATTTTTATGAAAATATAAAGTTATTATTAAAATCATTAAATGATTGTAAAATTATTTAATTCCAAAATGTGGAATACCTCAACGTTCGCCATAACTATTCTTTTGACATATGTGCAACTGTGTATGCATATATAATCCGCTGTTCGAGAAACCAGATGCGAAAAATATATTTGAAATGATACTTTTGTTTACCAGTAAAGAAAAAAGAAAGAAAGTTGCGCACCTGTTTTGTTGATAAAAATTTCTGCCTACCCTCCCTTCCCCTTGCGTTATGTAACCAAAATGTGTTATTAAATACTTTTAAATAGTAATTATTTCTTTTTTAAGTTTTCTTTGATATAAAATTATTTCATATATAATAGTGATATTTTATTGACTCCTCTTCATTTGAACCAGTAAAGTATGCAAATAATAAATATGTAACTATATCTGTATATCACTGAAAACAAAAGAAAAAAATTGGAACAATTAAAAGAATTTTTAGACATTGATAAAGATATCATTAGGGCGGGGGGGGGGGGGGGGCGAGGAATGATAGCATATGATATCGTAATGGGGGGAAGGGGTCTAAAACTACTAAAAAGTTGATAATGTTATGTATGTGTAGCCCCTGATGTGTAATTAAGATAACTGTACAGCAGTCTAATTACAATTGTAAATTTTTGCCACATGCAATAAAGAAATTCCATGCATTCAAGTGAAAGCAATGAATTATCTCTCTCTAATTTATACTATTGATAAAAATTGCCGCATTCTTTTGCTCTTTCTTCTACTATCGACAAGGCCCTTTCAAGTAGGTGAAGGAGCGATTTCTTGGTCCGGTGCCAATTTTTGGAAGGTGCTACTGCCTCCTATCACTAACGTTCAGAATTGGGAGAAATACGAGAGTCAGAAAAGGGTTTAAACAGAAATTCAGGGAAGTATTTTGACACTTTCGTGCGAATGATATAATTTCGTGTCTCAAATTTTTAAACAATGTTACAGTATGGATTTTTACAGTTCACTTTATTCATAGAAAATCAAAAAAAAGTTTTGCATGTTTTTTTTTTTTTTAAATGAGCACAGATCTTCAACTCTTGACATTTGAAAAATACTATCTTACAACTATATAAAAATTGACTGATTAGTAAAATAAAAAACTCAATCTTTAACAACACAGTTTGTAGTAACATAAAAACACGGATGGCGTACTGTATACGCAAAGGCATTTAAAAATCTAAATAACAACTTTGAATGATAATTTTGTTTAATGCAATGTCCTGGCGTAGTATGGCAGTAATAACATCAAACTGATGAAAAAAAGACTAATTTAAATTGAATTAACCCTTTATCTACTGACGGTACTTATAAGTACCATTAAAATAACTTGTTATAAAATTCATTTAATACATCGATTAGTTGTAATACAGTTTAGAATGAGTTATAGATACATTACTTCGTCTTGTTTCAAAAGCATTATTGGTTACACAAAACAAAAAATTTTTTTAAAAGGATGATTTCTTTTGCCTTTGCATCTTTTCAGCTTTCTTAGCGTTGGGAGGAGGAAGGGGTGGGTATTTGTCGATTCGGAAATATTTCTATTGTAAGAACATCGTATTTGTACATTTACTAATTCTACAAAATACAAAGAGAAAATATTTAAAATAAAAGATTTGAGTGGGGTTATAAATATTGCACAAAATCCCTATAAATTCAAATGTAATTAATCCTTCTAAATCATTTAATCCTTCTAATATTTATTAAAGAATTATGTAAATCTTCTAATGTAATTTAAACAATTCACGAAAAATGCTTTAGAAGATAAAATGTTCATGAATTCATAATTCAGTACATAAAGGATTAATATAGCACGGAAATCTAGATGGTATACAGCGTATACAACTGTATACTCTCCACTACATCCCTGATTAATACTAGGCCATTTAATAGAATAATTTTTGAGAGAGAAATTTTCTGTAAATGGAATAGTTTTGCAATTTTCTAAATTCAATAGTGGAAGCAACAATAAATAAAAGATTAGCAAACTAATTGAACGATTATGTCTCATTGTCTTTCCCTTCTATACATTACATGTGTATATTGGTTTGAATGGAAATGGAAAGAATATTGAATTAAGAAGAAACTAAGTTAGGAAATAAAGGGTATATACGAGTATTAAAGAAAGCTTTTAGATAACATTGTTTTGTGTATGTTAAATTCTAAAGTTCAGCAAGTATGAATGTTTTCAACAAACTTTTTCGGCTGAAAATAAATATATTGTTCTGAGCTTAATAGAAACAATTTGATTTAAGTATCAATTTCGTGAACTCCTTAAATAAAAACTGAGAGCAACGTAAGTAATAAAATTTTGTAATGTTAATAAAACGTAAGTAATGCACCAGCATAAATAATAAAAAATATCGTTTAAAAGGGATCAGTTTAGAATTTTACTCAGTTGCCGCGCATACACGTATATATATATATATTATATTTATGCATATACGTAGCGGACCTAGAATAAAGTTTCATATATCATTTTATTTGTTATAAAATCAGTTATCAAAATAAAATTGCGACATAAGTGTAATATGTAAGAAACTTTAAAAATGATTGATTTTAATCATGAGAAAATAATGGGTCAAGGCTTCCCATATATGGAAAGTCTTATTTAATATTGAAATATTAATATTATTTAATATTGAAATATTAATGTTATTTAATGTTGAAATATTAATGTTATTTAATGTTGAAATATTAATGTTATTTAATGTTGAAATATTAATATTATTTAATATTAAAATATTTATTAAGGGAAATAAAGCCAGTTTGAAAAAAAGATAGAATAACTGCATGATACATATTTTCAATATTATTAAAAACTATTTGGGAAAATGTAATGTGTAAACAAACCTGCTTAGACAGAATTCAAGGCACAGCATAAAAATTCCGTTTTAAACACCTACTTTCTGTGACACTCGGCATGGCAACACTAGCTGCCATATAGTTTGGCATCATCTCATTGTTTCATCTTGGTGAGATTTATCTACACACTTTCCTAAAGTGTTTTGAACAATGTTATGTTCTTCTGCAGAGGTATGCACTTAACACTTCTTAAGGCTGCTGCTTTCATCCTTTCTAGTCTTTTCCATTCTTTCTATTTACCTACAATAGGTACTATTTAAATGAAATAAAAGTCCCTCTCAACTTTCCAATTTATATTTCATTAATTTTTTTTTTCTTGCTTCAATATCAATTTTTCACATCTTCCTTTAATCGATTTTAAACCTTTTTTTTCTTTCTATCGCCCCATTATACTGTAGCTTTACAGAATAAATTTGTATTATTTTAAAAATATAACCAATAACTGTTAATTATGTACAGTATATAATAAAAATAGTTCCAAAGAAACTCAATTAAATGAGCTTTGACCATCTGGTCAACCCTCCCTCACATTTATTGGGTCAAATCTTTATACATAGTCACTTTTTAAAGTATAGAACATAGTTATGTTAAGCCTAATTTACTCTACAATCTTTATGCCTGGAATGAAAGTTCAATTTTCTGCATTATTTAAAACCTACTTACTTAAATTTCTATGATATATTTTATCTGTGAAAATCTTATAAAGCTTTTCTAAAAAATACTCTTTTTATGCGGAAAGCTAGCTCTTCACAATTGACTTTTCCACACCTGTTTCAATAATCTGCACGAAACAAAGACTATTTTTTGAACATTTCAGTAGCTTTGGTTACGACCTATTGGCAAAACTCTGAAATTCTTTTAAATATGAAAACCGAAGAGTGGGTCAAGCCTCCCCTATGGTCAACCCACCACAGTCTCCCCTACATGTCTATCTACACTAGAGATGCGACGAGCTGGGAACGAACATTTAAACGCGAAATACACTGGTGTCCAAAATTAAGGACCAATCACAAGATTCTAATTTTCAAGTACGCGAATACTCAAAAGGAAATAATATAATTCGAATAATTACTGTCTCTACAGCACAGCTAGCCCATATAACATCTTATTCATGTCACACATGGTCACAAGCGTCACAGTCACTACGGTGAAGCAAAAAAATAGGAATTTCCATACATCTCATTATGAGTCTCAAATGATCACTATATGTAACCACACTGAGACGTCACTGTGACTACTGCATTGTGGCAAGTCACCATGTGACTTTACAATGTAGTTACATTGTGACTCTCATGTGACTGTCATCTGTAGACTCAATTTAAAAGTCATCGTGAACGCCGCATTGTGATGAGTTACCAAATAATGTCACATTAAAGTCACACGATGACTTTCAGGTGACAGAGAGACTACTGTGATGTCACCATTGTGCTTTTTTCTGAAAAGTCACCATGTGACTATAATGTGATATTATTTGGTGACTTATCATAATGCAACATTCATGATGACTTTGAAATTGAGTCTAAAAATGACAGTCACACGAGAGTCACAATGTAACTACATTGTAAAGTCACCTGGTGATTCGTCACAAAGCAGCAGTCACATTGACGTCTAAGTGGAGTCACAAATAGTGATCATTTTAGACTCATAATGAGACGTGTGGAATTTCCTTTTTTTTTGTTTCATCGTAGTGACTGCGACACTTTTGACCATGTGTGACATGAATGAGATGCTATATGGACCAGCTGTGCTGTAGGGATAGTAATTATTTTAATTATATTATTTCCTTTTGAGTATTCGCTTACTTAAATATTAGCATTTTGTGACTGGTCCTTAATTTTGGACACCAGTGTAGGATCGGGCTTTATTTTTACACCAGTCTTTTGGTTCAGGATGGCTGGGACTCAAAATGAAAATTTTATTCATTCAAACATTGAAAAAAAGGAAACAAACTTTCGCTATTTAAGAAACAAAAATATACAATAACTTTCTTAAAATATTTTTTTAAATTAGCTTGAAAGGGGATTGAATTGTCATTTATGGAATTAGAAATATTTTAACTGATTATGAAGTCTTTGCACGGTTAGTGTCAATAATATAAAGAAGATATCCGTCGTCTATTCGCGATTTTTGTTTAAGGATATACAATACACAGTACCTTAAAAATGACAAAAATATCGAATATTTTTTAATTGAATTTTGCAGTGGTCCATACGGTTGTGAATCATAACTCCAAATAGTAGATCTGAAATCCAAATAGTTTTAAAAATATTTGAACTTTTCTGAGTGTTCTCAGAATGTTCTGAATGTTCCTTTACAAACTTTAAATGCATTTTCTCAGACTTTTATTTTTGTCGATGTTAATGTTTGCTAATCTCTAAGGCTTTTTTTTCTGTTGCAGATAGAGTCTTGAAATTTTTTGCAGGCACTTACATGTATATGTGCTACAGTAATCAGTATGGATTTAGGTCTGAGGGTTATAGTTATTTTTTTTTTAATGTCAAAGTTAATATTTCAAAAATTTTCGTGTTTTTTTCAGGTTTCGCGCTACAAAAATAAATAAAACTTTCAATAAAAGTTACATCTTTAATTCCATACTAACTTTTGTTCCCAATAATCCAATGAATATAAGTCACGTAAAATAACTAAAAAATATTAAAAATTAAAAACTAAAATTTAAAATTAAACTTTCTTAAAACTTCAAATTTTTCAAAAGTTTTTAAATTAAAAAAAAAAAAACGGTGATTGTTAAAATGATGTTTTTTAACCATTTGGAAAAATGGTTATTGTCCTCATCAGGATAGGAAATCAAAAGCATATCTGAAGCTTTTTATTGGTTTAATCCGCATTTTATTCGTTTTCTGATTGGCCTATACAGTACTTTCCCTTTACTTTCAACAGAGATGGATACTTCTGTTGACACTATGACAAAAAAGTTATAAAAACTACAAAAGAAAATTAATAACTCAGAAACAAATTAAGATACAGCTTTCAAATAAATTGAATTTAAAAGTACATTTTTTTCTCTATACGACAGTGTAAAAAGTAATATTGTGGGATGTTTAGAAGTTTAAGAATGAAATTTCATTTAAAAAGGGTCGTCAGATTTCTTGGAAATCTGACGACGGAAAAGCCTTTTCCCGAACAGCCAATGAAATGCTTGAATAAAACGTAAGTTTCAGGTGGATAATACGTAAGTGTTCAGGAAATCTGACGAGTCGCAGGCGATTTTTGTCGCTTCCAATTTTTACGTGTAATAACACTATTAATGTTTAATTCATGGCGTACGTAATGTATGACCAACTCAGTGCGATTTTTTATGTCTTAAATTTTAGTCTTTGAAAAAATCATTTTCCAAATAGTGGTTGTAATTTGTTAAATTGCTTTTTTTTTTTTTTTTACCAGAAATAGTTTAATTTTATAATCTCAAACAAAGGCATTAATTATTATTATTTTTAATATAACTGTCTTGATTTTTTTTTTTTTTTTTTTTTTGAAAAAGGGTACTGTGTAGCCTTAAAATATTTTGTGTTTACAGAATTACTGGAAAACAGAATTCATGTCTTTCTAATATAAGTTGTACAAAAAAAAAGTTGTCTAAAAAAATGGTAATCAGCAGAACAATTTTAACAATAAACATTGAACAAATAGTAGTGAATAAAAAAATAATTATCCTGCTAAAACTGTGACGCATATGGAGTCAAATTCTTGCGTATTAATATAAGAGAGGAAGCATTTTAAATAAAATTCCAACGAAAAATAATAATTGATCTATTTTGATGAATTCGTTGTAAAACCTTCAAAACCAGTATCGGATTTAAATTCCGACAATTTCAAGAGTTTATATATATATATATGTATTTTTTTTTTCAATTTCTCTGTTACGCATAAACTGCGTATAGTAAAATGTTTTCGTAGAAGTAGTTGTAGATAGAAGTTAAGTTATTATAAGTTCTTGTTTGGCAAATGTAAAATGAAAACTAAATGAAAAATACTAAATCGAAAATAAAAAGCCAAGAATATTTTATGACTGTACGAATGATTGTCGTTGAGAAATTAATTAATAACCTAATTAAAATATCACATATTTAGTAAAATAGTTGAAGTACGCAATATCATATAAAATGTAAAGACAACAAATGGCATGACTTGCAATGACAACAAATAGTTTCTTTTTACTCTATTATTGGATTATATAAAGAATAGATTATTTATTTATTATTATTCATTTTTAATAGTGTCAGTCGACAATTTTTTCTTTTATTGTAGATTGTACTTTAAATTTCGTACCAGTAAAACACTTCTTTCACTTCAATTTTTTCAAGTCTAACCTTTTGATATCATATAAAAATTTGTGATATATTAGACCAAGCGTAAAAAATAGGCCACAGATATTACATACTTCGTATCGAGACAGTTGAATACAATCAGTTTTACTATTGTTTTATTGGCATAGCTGTCGATAATAATATGAATTGGATGATCTAACAATTTTTGTATGAAAATGCTTAAAAGAAATTTTTATAGTGGACCTGATTCAAATTGATACCATCTCAAAAAAGGTTGTGTAAGTTTTTGTACATGAATTAACTCCTACAATAATAATGTATTTTATTATCTTTATAATAATTCTGTAATGTGTTGAAAAGATCAAACAACTAAGAAATGTTATTAAAGAATAATAAAATTATTTAGAAGATTTCCATCAAATATGTAAATAATATTTAAAATAATTCATAAACATTACGCACAATATTTTAAATTATTTTAATTCTTTAATATGCATTTATATGATAAAATTCCTAAACAATCTAATCTGTTGCATTTAATAGGTTGCACTGCATGCTCTTGTTTAATTTAAAAAGTATTATTTTTTAATTATAATGCTTAATAATAATAATAATAATAATAATAATAATAATAATAATAATAATAATAATAATAATAATATACGCAGATAAATCAATGTTTTCAGCAGGAGAAAACTAATTGCAGATTAGTTAGTCATCACCGCAAAGAATGATTGAATTTTGTTTATATATATATATATGGTGAATAAGCAGATTCGAGGCAAATGTTTATAAATATTCTAGCCATTCAATACAATATACTCGGCGATTTATCCTAAGATAAAACAGCTAGAAAATATTTTTCACTAAATAAGAAAATTATTAAAGGCATTCTATCAATGTGAAAAGAAATGGAAAGAAAAAAGTCATACATTATACATACTTATTTATTTTTTTTTTTAATTCGGTGTACATTTAATCTGCTCATATTGCACGATTTTGTTTTTGAGAAGTATCATATTTTATATTTATATTTAGGGTTAGATACCACAAATTTCAAATAGTAATTTTATTTAAGCGTAGAATTGAATGATTACATAAGGCGAAACTGCCATGATTCGGTTCCTGTTAGTGTTTCCAGAGTATTAGTGTCGGGGATGTGGGGCATTGGCTCAGGCTCCTCGAAAAACTGTCAGAAGTTAGTACATAAGGCGAAAATGTCTATCCAAATAAAGTGGTGGAAGGTTTCTTATAACATTTATTAAAGATTAAATTTTAATCGATTCATATATGCATTACTGCGCGGTATAGGGTAATCAACTCTGTGTAATATATGGCATTAAAAGAAATTCATTACATGTTTATTATTAATTTATTTTAATAATTTTCTTCCTTTCAATAACGCGAATAAAATCCTTTTTCTGGAACAAAATCGAATTCACTGTCCTGTGTAAAACACATTTATTTTAACATAATTAAAGATTTATGCGACAAAATATCATTGTATGTACAGTCGTGGGGAAAAAAAAAGTAAACACCTTCTTCTAACTCTGCAACTAATTATAATAGAAAAAATTTGCTGACACCAAACGATTGGAAATAATGTCTATTGTTAAATGATGTACATATAGTTTTCTGAGGGAGTCATCTACAAATCAAAACCAGACCAAACTTCGGTTTTTTTTTTTTTTTTTTTTTTTTTTTTTTTTTTTTTTCGTTAGCATCACCCGATTTCGACAATAGATTTTAAATATGCGGTTCAAACTATGTCTAAAAACGAAATTCCAAGTCTTTTGGATGATAAGTTTTTGAATTATAAACATTCAGCTTCTAATGTTAAATTACATTTTCTTATTTTTAATAATATCTCCTGAATTTATAATCCTAATGTGATAATTTTTCTGTGGTTATAATACTAAAAAACACAAACTTAAATGCATGGAATTCGTAATTTTACCATTTTTATAATACGGATTATAAAATTGATATTCGGAAAAATATGAATTGCACCCTACAATGTGTTTAATTGATTTATGTTCATTACGTTCCGTATTATGCAAATTCTCAATTTCAAATTTTTCTGTCAATTAGTTTTCAAATTATTATTAAAAAACGTCAAAATGATGGCTTAAGGAGCCGTCTATGTGCAGAAAAGCATAATTTCAAAAACATATATTTTACTTATTTTATTGAAACCTTTCTGCTGGTAATAGTCTAAACATATTAAGTGAGAAAAGTGGTCATATTGACAAAAAATAATACATTAATAGAAGTGGCATAGTCATTCTGTAGCATTTCAACAATCGAGAACCGAACTTCAATTTGGATACAGCCCCTAAAATAGGCTCATTTTAAAATAATTAATTTCTCTGAAACTAATCGTACAAATGTCATGAAAATTTGTTTCTAGGCTATTTGAAGGGTGTAGAATTTATTTATGGTGTCAAACTTGGGTACTGCTGTTGAAAAAAAGTCTGATTTTGTTTTGATATGTAGATGGCCCCCTAAGCAAATTTTACATACATCATTTAAAAGTAGACGTTATTTCCAATCGTTTGGTACCAGTAACTTTCTTCTGCAATAATTTGTTTCAGAGTTAGTAAGGGTGTTTACTTTTTTTTCCACGACTGTACAATAAGATCTCGTTAAACAGTCACTCGAATATAATGCCAGTTCATTAAAATCCCAGTCAAAGGGATGAGGAAATAATGCTAAAAATTCTAATAAACCGACTCTTGAAAAACATGGTGTCCTGTCAAACTGTCACTTTCGATTTATGATTTCCCCCCTTTTTTCCTCCCACAAATAACTGCTGCAAACTTATACAAGAAAGAAAAATGTTTGTTATGGAGTTAAGTGAGACCGACAATGAACATTGAGAGAAACAAATAACACTCAAACTCCAAAACGGTAAAGATATATTGTGTACTTTTAGCAAATATTTAATTTTTTTCTGAATAAACTCGAAAAGGATTCACTGCAAATTGAAATGTCTGAAATTCAGACACTTAAGTGTCTGAAACGGAGTGTTCAATTTTCAGACATTTTAAAATGTCTGAATTTTTTCAGACACTTCAAACGTCTGAGTTTCAGACACTTCAAACGTCTTAATTGCAACCATTTTTTTAAGCATTATACGCAGCCATGTTTGACCACGTTGAATCCTAGAAACATTTTTTGCCATGGTCCTGCCCCCTCCAACCCCATACACTGCGATTTTAGGGGCTCTGAAAGTTGGTACGCAATTTTCTTAAAGCTGATAATTTAAATATTTTTCAACAATGTACATTATAATCAGTATTTTGAACTTCTAGAGTAGAATACGATTAAAAACTACAAAAAAAAAAATATATATATATATAAATGCAATAAAACCTCTCAATAGGGGTTTCAAGGGAATTTATTTATCCACCATTCGTTGCCGAGGTGCATGTGATTGAGAGGTTTTACTGTATTTAGATTTTTTTTTTTTTTTTAGTTTTTAATCTTAGTCGGCCTTAAATGTTCAAGATTTTTATTATAATCGGCCCACTATCGAAAAAATTTAAAATATAAACTTTACAATAATTGCATATCTAATTCGGGGCCCCTAAAATTGTAGGGAGGGCGTAGGGGACACTGCCCAGTTCGCCCATGCTTCGATCAAATCCTTCTTCTGCAAAAAATCCAACCCTGCATTATGTTCGCTAAATAGAGATGTCCGGTATTCGGAAGTGTTCGTTATGGAGACTAATGGACATTCCCTAATACCGGACAGCTCTATTTAACAAAAACTTTTTAAAAGCAAAACGCATGCACATTTGTTTATTTTTACCTAAAAAAAAAAAATCAGACATGTCTGATTCATTGGTCGGCACCAAAATCCTCTCTGTAAAAAATAATAGTTGATTCTTATAGATTTTAATCTTCTAAATAAAAATATGGTAACGAAATTACTGTATCACGTACCATTTTTTTGGTAGGAGAGTTTTGCTTTTAAATTTAAAATTAAGATATTTTATATCTTGCTAAAACATGAGTGAAAAATTTTTAAACCATAAAATATAGATAATAATAGGTAAATTACCTGCAAATAAATACGATTACCAGATTTACAGTGGCATAAGGAATGAAAATATAATAGTGGATAGCAAATAGTAAATTCGGACACGAAAAAGGGAGGGGGGATAAAAAATGCTTTACACAAGTATCAACAAATAAAATTTCCATGCTATATTTTGTCACTTTGATATCTAAGACAGTCAAAATATTTCTTTCATGATTTCAATTTTATCTAGCATTGCAAATTAATATAATAATCATTCCATGTTTGTTATTATTATAAAACTGTTTCTCGGAAAAATGGTACGTGCTGGAGCATTTTCAATAACATATTTAGACACTTTACATATTTAGTTTGCAGGGAGAAAAATTTTAATTTTTTTACCGACCAGTGATTATCGAACAAATTCCACAGTCCTATAGTGTCCACTATTGAAGGCAGGTCCTTTACGGTATTCGGATAAATATATATTTTTTGTTTCTAATCTTATCCTGTTCTAAAAGTTCGAAATACTCATTATAAACAGAGCAATGTCGAAAAAGATTTAAAATATCAGCGTTACAAAATTGCACAAAAATTCCCCCCGCCCCTTCAGAAAAAAAGAAAATTAATATCATTTAAAAATTAAATTCTTCTTTTAAACTTATATTGCTACATAGACAAGTTTTTTATACATCAGATGAGAATCTCAAAAGCTATTTATTTAATAATAAATAAAAAATAAATAAATATTCTATTTTAAATAACATGCAGAAAAAATTACTTCAAATTTTTAAACTTCTTTCGTCTTAAACATACATTTTAATATCTAATTGTCATTTTTTTTTAATATTTCATGTAAGTGATGATAAATAAAATGATAAAAACCGCAATTTTAATCAAAACTAGTTATGAAAGTAAATGTATATAACTCTAGCTTTTTAAATTTCAAATTTATTTTTTGCTAAAAATAATTAAGAATCAATATTAAAATTGATTTCAAATGAAATATATATGTATATCTTTAAGGATTTTTAAGTTACAGTAACATGCATAATTACATGAATGTAAGAATATATATTTCTAGAATTAGCTGTTTTTTCGCAAACAGATTCAAACCTTACTTATATTTCATGCAATATTTTATGTGGTACTATAAACAAAATATCAAAACCACTTACTGTTATCGATATCCTTGCCTTGATTTAAAATAACTGTCATAGTGAATGAGTAACAAAATACTTGCAGCTTTTTAAAAGAAACCCCTTCATATATCCTACTAGTCGTGTTAAAATAATGAAAATTTTCCATTCTTAAAACACAACCCGTGGGACTAGTTTGTAAGTCTGGGGCTAGTTCTTATTCACAAAGTTCTGACGAGATGAATAACCTTATATTATCGATGAAAAGCAATAAAAAGTAATACTATCTCTGTTGCGCGTTCTTTGTAGAATTCTTGGATGTAATTTTCAAGTGTTTCTTTTCCGTTGTTGTATAAAAATCTGAAACACATATGATTCACGCAGAAATCCAAAATGCAAGAAACTTCTAAATATAACACTTCTAGAAATGACGCAGCCACAGTAGAATTATAATGACAAAACTTTTCACAGTAAAAAATAGGATCGGTTAAAGATGTGAACTGTTGGAAAACGTTTACATTTGAAAGCGACATTGGACTCTTGAACTCGAATTCGGCTGACAAAGGGAAACTAGTATGTTGTGGCCATCACAAAACTTTCTTCTATATAAATCACGTCAATTAAATTATTTAAATAGCATAAGAAATTACATCAATTTAGACCCAATTCGTATCCCTGAATTCGAAGTTTGATGAAAATTCGTGCATTAGTTATTGAGATAGAGCTGTAGGGGAAATTCTGAAAAATTCAGCATAGCAGCGCCACCTGTTGAGCGATTTGCACCAAAACACAAACAGCACTAATTCATATTAAGGTATACCGGAATCTGAAGTTTTATGAAAATCGGTGCATTAGTTCTGGAGCTAGAGCTATTGTGGAAATCACAAAAAATGCAGCACAGCAGCGCCACCTGTTGAGCGATTTACACGAAAAGGTACAAAACATCATTTCATGTCAAGAACTATCAGAATCTGAAGTTTGATGAAAATTGGTGCATTATTTGTGGAGCTAGAGCTATTGTGGAAATCACAAAAAATGCAGCACAGCAGCGCCACCTGTTGAGCGATTTACACGAAAAGGTACAAAACATCATTTCATGTCAAGAACTATCAGAATCTGAAGTTTGATGAAAATCGGTGCATTATTTGTGGAGCTAGAGCTATTGTGGAAATCACAAAAAATGCAGCACAGCAGCGCCACCTGTTGAGCGATTTACACGAAAAGGTACAAAACATCATTTCATGTCAAGGACTAACTGAATCTGAACTTTGATGAAAATCCGTGCATTAGTTCTGGACATTGAGCTATTGTGGAAATCGTGAAAAATGCTGCATAGCAGCGCCACCTGTTGAGCGATTTACACCAAAACATAAACAGCACTAATTCATATCCAGGTATACCTGAGTCTGAAGTTTGTTGAAAACCCAAGTATTAGTTCTTGAGATAGAGCTATTGCGGAAATCTCAAAAAATGCAGCATAGCAGCGCCACCTGTTGAGCGATTTACACCACAAGGAGCAAAACGTCAATTCATGTCAAGCACTATCTGAATCTGAAGTTTGATGAAAATCCGTGCATTATTTCTTGAGATTGAGCTATTACGAAAATCGTGTAAATGCTTCAAAATGCAGCATAGCAGCGCCATCTGTTGGACGATTTGCACCAAAACGTTACCAGCACCAATTAATATCAAGGATTAACGGAATCTGAAGTTTTATAAAAATCCGTGCATTAGTTATTGAGATAGAGCTTTTGCGGTAATCCTGAAAAATGCTACACAGCAGCGCCACCTGCAAGGCGATTTACACCAAAAACTAATCAGCACCAATCTATATCAGGGACTACCTGAATATAATTTTTTATTAAATTCCGTGCATTAGTTCTTGAGATAGAGCGCGCCACAAAATCACATACAGACAGACAGACGGACGGAGAGACAGACAGACTCACAGACAGACATTTTGTAAAAACATGTTTTTTGGAATCTCTGACCCATAAAACGTATAAATCCGTCGAAAACTGGAATTCGAAAATTTTCATGAAACCAATACTTTCTTCTTGTCAAGATAGAAGAAAGTAAAAAGAGTCAGCATTACGTCAGTCATTACGTCAGCATACGGTTTACAGTATGATAAGCTCACTAAAACTTTTTTATTAGCGGGAAATGGAACGTTGTATAAGAAGAAATCAGAAGCATTTTACTTTCTTTATTTGGCATTTTTCGTAATGCTAAGACTTATAAATTATCTGAATATAATTATTACAGTTTTTATACTTTCAGGCAGAGGGTGAAAAACATATGATAAATTTAAAAAATCGTCCTAACGCTTCTAAATAATACATTTATTATGCATAATCACAGACAGGAGGGCGGTTTCAGGCCATTTCCCTTCCCTGCATTTTGAAATTTACTGAATTAAATTGTCTTTATATTTAAAAATAATAATAAAATTTATTCTTCCAAATTATTACATAATTAAAGACTAAGACAAAAAGGAACTAATAAATTTTTGTAAGAGAAACACCTCCCCCCTCCCTTCCTAAACCACTAATAGAAATATTTTTTTAATTATTTCCTTTTGACGTTCATATATTTTAATTTATCTTAAATTGGAAGATAAGGGGTGTTCATAAGGGCAATACTCCCCACCAGAAGGAAAGACATGTTCTGCATTTTGAAAAATGTTGTTAGAAATTTATTTTTGAATATTTAATACTTCTTACTTCTTAATTTTTTTTATATTTATTTTATATAAAAATTCTTGTACGAGGTGTTCTGACAAAAGATTCTTAGTTTAACTTATTTCATGTTTATATTTTGCATTTTAGTTAGGCGAACTAGGCAGGGGACTCCAGGCACATCTGTTCAACCTTATTCAAATTATATTGCTTTTCAATTAGTTGACCTGCAATTTTGTTCTAAGTGAAAAAAAAATGTAAAAAGAAATGCATTTTTAGAATATTGTTTGATTAAGTTTGAAGTTAAAAGCAATACTTTTTAGTTTTTAATTTATATTATGCTTGAAAATATTTATTATTAGCAGTGAGTTGATTATTTTGAAAATATCGGATATATATCGGAAATATCCTATATATATCAAAATATCGGATATTTTTGATATTTTCGAAAATATCATGATATTTATGAACCCTGTTTTCAGGTAATGCTTGATTGCTAATTCTTATACATTGTAATATGTTTTAAAAATCGTATAATTTTTTATTCAATAACTGTTGTAAAAATAAATATTTTGTGGCGGTGATTTCTTGCATTTTCCTCCGTTTAATATTTATTTTTTGATTAAGTGTTTCATAAAAAAAAATCACCTCTGTTCTAAAATAAACTACTATTAAACCTTATAAATGTAATTCAGTATCATACTTAAAATAAGTTGACACAACCAAATTAACTACAATAAATAAATAAATTTACTTGTAATGTCAGCCCCACGTAAAGTGCCAAAATCATCTTGTCCCAGTGATCGACGGTTTAGCAAGTTTTCACTGTATCTTTCAAAAATTGCGTTTCTTTATCTGTCAAATTATCATCATGTTCAAGGCGTAAATATGCCAGCTTATTTTTTGTTTCAGTCGATAAAGTCGGGGGAAAGTTATGCAAACATATAAGTTTAAAGAAATTATTTCTTCTAGGGAATACAAAACAAGAGAGGGTAATTTTCTGCTACGTCCCAAATAATAATATTTCGAAACACTATTTTCAATTTAAATGTACTTTTACACGTGAATATGAAAAAGGAAAAAAAACTTTAAAACAATTAAATTATTACGTGCGAAAAGCATTTAATAATGAAAATTACGTCATATTTAAAATGTTTTTGTGTCGCAAATAACTTTTAACTATCAATAGCATGTTTATAGAGAGTTGTTTAGGAAATATTAAATCGAAAATATCTAAGTGAGTGAGAGGGGAAGCTGATAACGTATGGATTATAAATAGATGCAGCTCTGATGAGGTAAAATAAATGAGTAATAATTTTCAACACTTCCAATCTTCCTGTTTTTAAAGCACACGATTTCCAAATAAATGCTCGTTTTATGACAGAAAATCTAGCATTAAATAAAAAGAAGATTACTATTCGAAAATAGCTATATTAAAAAAAAAAAAAAAAAAAAAAAACAAGAGATTTCGAAGTTAATCATTATTAGTATTATTTTGTAACTTAATACTCAATCTTACAATCCTTAATTCAGATATTGTAACGTCTAAAATAAAAAAGAAGACCGAAACCTGAATTTTCTGAGGTATACAAAAGAGGAGGCTTAATTTTCTTGCTTCTTAAGGACAAATAACTTTTAATTAAATGTTTATAGAAAGTTTATAGTTAGATGTTTATTGAAAGTTAGATGAAAGAATATTGATATCGAAATTGTCTAGGCAAGTGAGAGATGAAACTGACTTCAGATTAAGTAAAGATACCAACTTAATGAATAAGGATTATAAATGATTTTATATATGTTTATTTATAAATTAAGCTGTCATCATGTTGAAAGCATATAAGTGTTGGAGATCATTTTTGGGGAGAGTGGCTTAAGTCAGGAATCAGGGGAAATTTATGCAAACATATAAGCTAATGGCAATTGTTACTATTATTAGAACTTACTTTGGATAATAGAAATCTTACCATTAAAGATTCAGAAAAAACTTCAATTCACTAGAGAATACAAAACAAGGTGCTAAATTTTCTGCTTTGTACGCACAAATAACTTTTAAGTAACCATCTAATGTTTATAGAAAGTTATTTGAAAGAATATTAATAGTGAGGGATTAAACTGACTCTAGAGTAAGTAAGGATGATAAATTAATGAATAAGACTAATAAATGAGTTTATATATGTTTATTTATAAATTAAACTGTCATCATGTTCAAGGCATAAGTGTTTCAGATCATTTTTGCGAGAGTCGCTTTAAGTCAGGGGAAATTTATGCAAGCATATACGCTAAAAGGAATTATTACTATCACTAAAATTTACTTCAGATAATAGAAAGTTTACAATTATAAGCGAAGAACAAAACTTGGATTCACTAGAGTATAAAAAACAAGGGGCTTAATTTTCTGGTTCGTAAGCACAAATAAATGTTAATTAACCATTTGATGTTTATAGAAAGTTATTTCAAAGAATATTAATATCGAAAATATCTAGATAAGTGAGAGATGGAACTGGCACAAGAGTAAGTAAGGATTCCAACTTAATGAATAAGGGTTATAAATGATTTTATATATGTTTATTTACCAATTAACACGTTCACGCCGGCGCGGTGGGTCACATTCGACTGTGTCAGAGTTTTCAAGTCTCCGGCCTTTTGCACACCACAATTATTTTAGAGAAAATGTTGTTCTTTTAAATCGCTCAATTGTTCTAACTAAATAAAACAATATTTTCTGTATTAAAATACTTGTATCCAAAAAGCCGGAGACTTGGCAGCTCGGAGACAGTCGAGTGTAACCCACCGCGTCGGCGTGAACGTGTTAAACTGCCATCATGTTCAAGGCATGCGTGTTTCAGATCATTTTTGAGAGAGTCGCTTAAGTCAGGAGTCAGGAGAAATTTATGCAAGTATATAAGCTAAAGAAAATTATTACTATCATTAGAACTTACTTCGGATAATAGAAAGTTTACCACTAAAGATGAAGATCAAAACTTGAATTCACTAGAGTATATAAAACAAGGTGCTCAATTTTCTACTTCGTAAGCACAAATAACTTTTAAGTAAGCATCTAATGTTTATAGAAAGTTATTTGAAAGAATATTTATAGTGAGCGATGAAACTGGCTTTAGAGTAAGTAAGGATGATAAATTAATGAATAAGAATAATAAATTATTTTATATATGTTTATTTATCAATTAAACTGCCATCGTGTTCAAAGTATAAGTGGTCCAGATCGTTTTTGTGAGATTTGCTTAAGTCAAGGGAAGTTTATGCAAACATATAATCTAAAAAAATTATTACTATCACTAGAATTTACTTCAGATAATAGAAAGTTTACCATTAAAGGAGAAGACCAAAACTTGAATTCACAAGAGTATACAAAACATGGGATTTAATTTTCTGCTTCGTAAGCACAAATAACTTTTAAGTAAACATATGTTGTTTATAGAAAATTACTTGATTAGAAGATTACTAAAATCGAAAATTCTAGCTGTGTGAGAGATGAAGTTGATCAAAGAGTAAATGGGGATTATAAATGAATGTAACTCCAATGAGATAATTTGAGCGCATATTAAACTTTATATGATCTTATGAAAAAGCAAAGATTTCTATGCATGTAACCTTAAGGAAATTATTACTATCGACAGAAATTACTTCAAATAATATAATGTTTACCATTAAAAGAGAAGACTAAAACTTGAATTCTCTAGACTATACAAAACAAGAGGCTTAATTTTCTGTTTCGCAAGCACAAATAACTTTTAAGTAACCATCTGTTGTTTATAGAAAGTTATTTAGAAGAATACTGATATTGAAAATGTCTTGAGAGATAAAGTTGATGAAAGAGTAAGTAAGGATTATAAATGAATGCAATTTCAATGAGATAGTTTGAGCTCACATTAAATTTTATATGCTCTTGTAAAAAAGCAAAGATGTCTATGCATATAAGCTTAAAAAAATTCTTACTACCAACAAAACTTTTACAGATAATGCAACGCCTGCCATTAAAGAATAAAATAAAAACCTTAATTTCTTGGAACAAAAGGAGTAGGTGGATTAATTTTCAGTTTTAAGCACAAATAACTTTTAAGTATGCATCTGACGCTTGTAGAAAGATTTTTAGGGTTGGGTTGATTTTTGACGGCCGATTATCAACTCGAGGGATTATAGGCCCTAGGGGTAGTGCCCTCCGTGGGGGTCTTTCTAAGGGAACCTAACCCGTATTTGCGCATGGAAATCCAAGGTTTCGAAGAAAACCACGAAAACTCCGAAACGGTTAGGACGACGGGCGCGATTGGGTTCGAACCTTCACCTCCCGTCTACCAGCTTCGAGAGCAGAACCTGCCAGCCGCTGGTGGGGCAGAAAGATTTTTAGAATATATTAGTGTCTAAAATGTACAGCGTGTCCCAAAAACACTGTCCTCTACTTTTATTACTTAACCCCTTCGCGACGAGAGCACTTTGCTTAATTTTTAATATTTTACCACCGGTTTTTTAAAACAGAAAATTTTCTGTAGTTGAATAGCGAAAATGCACTGATTAAATAAGGTAAACTTTACAATAAAAAATAATTGGTGAAGGATCCTGAGCACCTTAAGTGGCACGTATACCGGTCGCTTGTCCCAAGGGGTTAAATATTTATCATAGACATATATTATAAGTTGCAAAGTTACATAAAAAAGGTACAGAATTTTATGAAACTATTAAAATTTTCAGGGCTAATGATTTGAAGAAATATGAAATTTTAATTTTTATACTGCTCCCTTACACAAAATTTTCTCAATGTTTAAAATATGCCCCACACACTAATAAAGTCATACAGAATATACAGAATTTCAGCATTGTATCATATGTCAAGGCATGTCGTAACACTTCAGACATTCTACATCTCTTACACGGCTTAGAATTTACTGCAAATATTTTCTTTTTAATAACCAGAATGTATAGAAGTCTAAAGTTAAAAAAATCCAAAACTCCGAAATATAGCGAATTTTAATCTTATTTTTCATCCCAAAGTCTTATTCAAAATTATAATTATTCAGACAGGTAGGAAAACTTGGTAGATAAACTTATTCTAATATCAATCAAATACGCCTTGTTAAATTTTATGTTCCAATATTTGAATAAAGTTTTTTCTTCCTTTTTTATCGTCTTCTTCTCTTATCGCGAAAACAAATTTTCGTTAAACAAAGTTGATCCAAATTACTGGCAAACGGGAGTTCAAATTACAGCCAAATACAATATTTCTCATGTATCAAATGACTCAAGTAACTTGAAATATACGTGCTTAAAGTTGTGAACAGTTCATTAAAATTCTGTTCTTGATGCGCATGGTAATTTGAAAATTTTAACTTCAATAGTTGTGTTAAACTTCGACAAACATGAATAAATTTGTGTTCATAAAGTTTGTTTATTATTTTTTAATGCTGTTACTCAACATTAAAGAAAGCTGATGCTCCACACATTTTATATTACTAAATTTTCTGGCACAATGCACATCATAATGGCTATGGTCGGAGTACAGGTGTAAGAAATAAGAAAAAAGAAAGAAAAAGCTGGCTTTATAACGAAAAGAATTAATTTGTTTGCAACAATTTGCACTCGAAAGTTAAGGAGCAACTTATACTCGAGTATATACGGTAATGCGTTCGCAACATTACAATATATTAAATTTTCTTATGACAAAGTAATTTTTAAATAATGCCCAGTAAAAAAATATTCAATACTGTCAATACATCAAAAAAGATTTCTTTGTTTTAGCATTATAAATATTATTGTCTTACATTAATTTCATTTAAAGAAATTAATTAAAAAAATTAAATTTAGGAATATGTTTTACTTTGGTTGTATCAGTTGAGATTTGTAATGACATGTCGACAAGTAAAAAAAAAAGTTAAATGCTGAAGAAACACACACTTAAATAATCAGTGAAGTTTTTTACTTAAAAATAAATTTAACTTAAAAATTAGAAAAATATATTATGACATATTATCTATATAGTTTTTATTTGCACCGAATACATCATATTTGGAATCTAGTTCGACGTGGATATTATTTGTACTTTTGAGATAAAATAAATAATAAAAGCACTTTCATACAATCAAAGTTTTTTTTTTATTTTTTTTTTTTTTTAAGTACAGAATCATTCTATTCCAAAACTGTTTCAAGTTTTGATTCAAACTGTCATCTTGAAATTTTTGAAGCTTCAAAGGCTCGTTTCAAATATATGTTTCGTTTATCTTCAGTATTACGTCAGTATAAAAGATAAATGTCTTGCAACTGCTAGATTTACTAGGGGAGGAGAAACTCCATTCATACTCATGTGTAGTAACAAATATTTCAGTTTTCTCTTTGAAATGTTGGAAAATGCAGAGAATCTTTGTTGGACTGCTACATATTGACTTTTATCTCCAACTTCACGTAGAAATTTTTTAGATAAATAGAAATTTTGTAACAGCTGAAAAATTTGAAAATATTTATTTACAGACGGCAGCTTCCAAAAGAATATTTTTATATAGCTTCTTTAAGATTTCTAGCACACTTTCAGTTCTGATAATATGTTTCAAGAGTTCATTCACATCTTCCACGGATTTTTTCAAAATGTCTTAGAAAGGTTTTTAGCAGATATCAGAAAAGACTCTTATTACCAATAATGCACTAAGATTTGAGTTCTTCTGATATTTAGTCTTCTTAACCCTTTCCAACGTAGTTGAAAAGGGTTTATGAATTCGGTTTGTCTGTCCGTCTGTCTGACCGTGCTCTGGCCTCGCGTAAATATAGTCCGATAGCCATGAGATGGATATATGTTATTGGGGTTTACTATGGCATGTTCGGTATTGAAAATGAAATGTTTAGCATTTTAGCTTCGTTAACAGGGCCATTCAAAAGTATTCCGTTACATTACGGCCTATGGGGAAAAATCGTTTCCTGTGTATTTTAATGATATTACAGTATTTTAAGCATATTTAAATTGATATACATCCTTGAATTATAGTAAAAGGTTCTTAGTATAGAATATGATGTGTATAGAACTTATTGTTTATTTGCAGGGACACGCAAAAGAATGTGGCTATTAAAAATAATGGGGAATAATTGGACTATTGAAGCCTACGAACAATAATTGCGGGAAGTGCGTTTTCAGCGTTGGTTTGCGTTTTTAAATTTAACTAGTTTTTTAAATATTACTTGTTGTGTATAAAGTCTATGGACCATATACTGGGTCACCAAAAGTTCTCAACAACATCCGTTTATTGGCGAAAATTGGTGAGTGGAAATTTTCAACAATGCTATGCATATAACTGACCTAACTTTTATCATATTATGTAGTATGCATACATATCCGTAGATCATATACAGGGCTGAAAAAAAACGTATATTTTGAAGACTATTCATGGTAATAACAGAAATCGAATTTTCAAATACGTTATGCGTTTACCAAATTGTTCATTTAGACGTCATCTTTCACCTTATTAAACTGTGAAATTTTGCTATAGTATTCTGAATGTGTTGGAAAGCGTTTCATAATTTATGCTGTACGCATGATTTTTAATCTTTTTTTTTATTTTTTAAATACATTTATGTAGAGAAGAAAAAAATGATGAAAGTGGGAAAGTGAAGAAATCAGAATTTAGAAGCTTACGTTTAATATTACTTAAGGGGACAAGTTTACCTTTTCGACAATTTTGTTTATTTAAAAAATATATATATTCTTTAAATAGCGAACTCACTGCATTTCAATATTCAGCTAAAAGTACATTTTGATAAAAAAAAAATTAACTGCATATTTAATTACAATTTTTAAAAAGTTTTAAAAAATTTGAATTTTTAAAAATCCCTACTACACTTTTAATTATTGATATTTTTGTCCATTTTTTTTAGGATTTTCAAATGTGTTTTACACAAGACTACGCATGGATTTTTAGATACATCTAATGTTACATTAATATAATTTTTCGTACTACTTGATTATCCCGTCGGCCAATTTCGCCAAATTATACAAATCTCCAAACTATTCGCCAAATTATACAAACTGACATAATTGTTGTTTTAAATAATGAGGTAACAAAAATTTTAGTAAAACAACAATAAAAATACAAATAAAACGTTGAATTAAAAATCACTTGATGACGTAACAGACACTTGTAACGTTTTAAAGTCAAGTAAATGTGACATTTACGATCATCCACATTGGTCGACGGGAAAATCAAGTAGTACCTAATTTTCTTACTGATATATATATATATATATATATATATATATATATAGTGTAAAACTATGAAATCTAACGTATCTTTATATATTTTAGTTTAAAAAAAACAACAAAATACCTGTTGGCCGATTTCACAAGCATATTTATCACATATATAATAAAGAACATGTACAAAAAATGTTAAGTTTCTGTCTCAAATACAAGAAAAGGCCTTAGCATTTTTAAAACATGACAGTGAATAAAATATGAACGCGGAGAAAAAGCCATTTAAAGTTTTAATTAGCCTGGCTAATTGCGCTGGGTGTATTAACAAAATTTACAATATCTCGCAATATAAACGTTGTATAGGTAAAAATGAGATGTCAAAATAATCACAATCAAACAGGCTTTCATTTAATATTTTAAAAAATACATTTTTTGGTCAATTTTGAGGTAAACTGTTGTCTTAAGAAATTTTAATTTTGACTAAGTTGATCAAGTATTATAAATCAGAGGTCGCGAACTTACGGTCCGTGGATCACAAGTTGTCCGCGAGAAAATTATGGTGGCCTACAGTAAAATATGGACGTTATTGGCATTTTTTCTGTTTTATTAATAATAAAGTAAAAGTAATAATTAAGAAATTTTTATATTTTTGGATACTTATCGTTGACTGAAAAAATTGAGTTTCTCGAGAATATATGTAGTTTTCATCAACATATTTGTGCGAAAGACATTTTTATCTGTCCCATAAAACCAAGTACTATCATGCGCTTGAAATAAAAATGACTAGTCTTGATATAACACCATAAGAACCAAAAATCACTGAACTTATTTCAATCATGCCTCAATAAATATCACAATAAAGAAGTGTGTTACAAAATTAAGCTTCGATAATTTCGTACTAATTAAACCAACTTTACAACATTTTTTGTACATTTCAACAATCTTTAAACATTTTTGTTATGATTAAATATGTATTTATGATTTTTCTTATTGTTAAATAAGCCTTTAGAATTTTGTTGCACTAAATAAGTGAATTTCATATTAATAAAATGGAGCTTCTTTGATTAATAAATTGGAGCTTCTTTCATAATTATTGTCAAAAGCTATATGGGATGGGCAAAATTCTAGAAATACCTTCCAAAATCAAGACTTTACAGGGTGGTTCCATATTTTTATTCAACTCCTGTATTTATGTTTTTAAAAAAATCATATTAGGGCTCCTCGGGATTTCAAATTATGAATTTAGTGGTCTGTGAGATCCAACTACTATTTTAAACTGAATACGTTGGCAGATAATTGTATTTAAAGAAGATTTTTTTAATGGATTATTGGCATAGTTTATTTGCACGCCGCGTAAGATTAATGTTAATGTATCTGTTTCGGCGTAAATACCCTTGAAGAAGAAATCAAATTTATTGTTTATAATTTAACTCTGTTTATCTTTTATATTATGAAACATAGTTATAAAAAAGATTGACTCGGCTACCTTACTTCGTTCAACTTCACCCTAAAATTGAACAAGTTTTGGATTTCAGTTTTACGCATGCGCAGATCTGCCAATTTTGGTCTTAAAATTTAGCTTTGTGTTTTAATATATTCTAGACGGTACCCGTCAAAACTTGGCGATAAAGAGCTTAAAACTTAATAGACCGGGAGGCTGCTGTACAGACCCTTACCTCATCGAGTTGACGGCTGGAATTCTAGGATTAGACAGAACTCGATTGGCATATTAAAATGCAACTTGTCTGCCAAGTCATATCTTTATGGAAACCATCTGCAGACCTGATTTTAGTGGTTGATCAGCAGGTTTATCATTGTGTTTTCCTGCACCTAAAGGTATGAAAACATGCAGGACTTGGAGTAGGAAAATACAATGGTAAACCTACCAGTCAACCACTAAAACCGGGTTTCCAGTTGTTTTCCACCAAGATTTGACTTGACAGACGAGTTGTATTTTAATATGCGAATCGAGTTTTAAACTAATCCTTGATTTTCAGCAGTCAACTTGATGAGGTGATGGTCTGTGCAGTCACCTCCCAATCTATAAGGATTCCTCAGAAAACGGTTAATAATATCATTAAAGTGTCAGAATTTTTTCCAGTGTATTTATTAAAAAAAATTAAAAAACCTTCTCATTTAATAAACGGGGTGGCGCCCGACTGCATATTAACTCTCATAACACGAATGCAGGCAACAGTATACTTCCCAGATAATTCAATTTTCAGATTCAAATCCAAGTTTAATAGTTTTCTAGCATAGAAACATTTTACTTCATTACAATAGCACTATGATACAAATTATCATATTATTTCATTTCCATCCCCTTCATTTTAATTCTCAAAATTTGACCTCAAAATGATCCCCTTTAAATTAATCTTGTTTTTATCAAAGTATCCCATGTTATTCATTTAACTAAAATTATTTTTAAAGCTTCAGCTGTTTAAAATGCTTAATCTTTTGAAATAAAACATAATTATTATTTATATTTTTCAGAGTTCGTTAAAGACATTGCTGTCTATCACTCGGTATATTAAGTTTGATTTTATTTTCGAAGCTATAAACCACACTTTCTGTTGAAAGATATGAGAATTAAATTATATTTCGACGGACATTAAAGCAGTTACCCTTTATAATCATAACTTCCTTTTTGGCAGTTACCCAGCTTATTTTCCAAACTATACACATATTTTTAAAACTTAAAGAATTCGCGACGATCAAAATTTGTCTATTAGTACGTTTTAAGCATAACTTATTGATATCGAACATCTGCTCCTTTGTAGTAATTAATTTCAAGTCTATAAACATCGAACGTACTTGTTTGATCTCCCAAAGGCCATTATTATCTTATTCAATGATGACAGGATTCATCTTCCAAACGCTACAAAATTTTACATTTGTTACGGTTAAGAGTTATTAGAACCGGGCCATATTTAACTATCCCAAAAAACATGTTATTGCAATAACTGTGCCAAAAAAATTATTAAAAAGGCAAATTCCTTTCTTGCACTTGCTCAAAGGAATAATAGCTTGGCGATCAACACAATTGACTTTGTGTAGCACTTCTATGTTGAAGTTGGAGCGAGTCAGAGCTCACACTCCGCGTGCTGTTTTTGTTCATGTAACGTGCTTCTTTTCGCTAAAGCCGACCTCGTCATATGCATACAGTAGTACCCCGACTTACGTCACCCCGCATTTAGGTTGTCTGGCCTGGAAAAAAAAAATTCCTTAATTAAGATGCACTTTGAACTTTTTTGAAGACTTTTAGTTTTATGAAAGAAAAATTTCCCGCGACAGTCAAGTGATAGTGACAAACAACTAAAAAAAGCCACTAGAAAAAAACTTATAAAATTCACTCTGCTGTTACAAAAAACTTTTAAAAGTAAAAAAGAAAAATTTTTTGGCTCAAACTTCATTGTAGTTTTTTTTTTTTTTTTTTTTTGCATCCCCAAAGGCTGGAATGGGACAGCTAGAAGAACAATAAATTCTAAGTTAACAACTTATTGATTTATTCCACATTCTTGTATTGCCGACGCATTTATTTTATTTTATTTTGCTAATGTTAAATTATGTAACATAATCCCTAAACACAGTAGAATATTTTCACTGGATTTTGCAGAATTTATATGACTTATCATTTTGTTTATATAAATGTACATCGACATACGTCGTTTTCGACTTACGTCGGTAATCTTGGAACGAATTGCTGACGCAAATCGAGGTATTACGATATATGTATTGCACAATCCAATTGATATGCCGCAAAAATTATAAACGGATTTTCCATCGCATGCTCGGGTTAAATCTTTAGTGATTCCCTACATTTGTACCGTAACCCTCGGGAACTCAAGGCCGTGACACTCCTAAAAAGACAGAGGGGGGGAGACAATATTTCCGTCCAGTGTCCAGTAGGAAGATAACGTTTTTAAAATTATAAATTCATTTTCAAATACCTGTTTAAAGAATTATACAAAAATGTTAGGTGATAAAAAAAAAAAAAAATGATATTAATGAACGCAAAATTAAAAAGTTCAAAAAGTAAATTATTAAAATGTATTTTTAGAAAATATTTATAAACATATTAATCAGGATATTTAGAAAGGGTAAGTGAAGTTTTTGCTAGATTTTCCGAATATTTTTATTGTGTTTTATTTTGACAAGTGTATAAACATGAATGATTAATATACATATAATGATTATATTAATATATATATATAACTATCTGCATAATTTTATTGCAAATATTGGAAATAAACATGTGAATCTCGAAAAATGTATTCTCAAATATCATCATCATTATTTTATATAAGTCCATTTTATTAATATTTATAATTATACTTTATTTATAATAAAATAAAATTTAAAAATCTTTATACCTAACAAAACACTAAAAAATGTTTAAAAAATCTGTAACTAAAAATCAACATTATAGAAGTAATCACTCAAATTTATTTCATTGAAATTTTTGAAATATATATCAACGTATAAGGTATAAATGGAATTATTATCAATTTACTTGATTCATTGCTATCTACAAAAATTCTTCAAATTCTACTTTGCTTGTTTAAGACTCAAAGGAATGATATAAAACATTAAAATAATGACTAAAATAATCTGTTATATAGTTACATTTATACAAAAAATATCATTATAAAAATAATCACTAGAATTTATTTCTTTGAAATTTTGAGAAAAAAAAATATTGATGTATCAATGCAAAGAGCATGCATGGAATTATTTATTATTATGTTATAATTTTACTTACTTTATTAATGTTAATGTTTTCAAAAAGAAATCTTTAATTTTTACTTTGTTTGCATAAGATCCAATACAATGATATAAAACACAAAAAATGATTGCTTTAAAAAACTGTAATATTATTATGTTATTATTTTATTTTTAAATGTCGAGAAAGTCTCTGAATGAAAGTAAAAAGCACACAGATAATTATTATTTTATTATTATCATTCATTTTCCTTCATTAATACACTGAAAAATAATCAATTTCTACCAATTTCTTATCAAATTTTCTGATGGAAATTAATGTAAAAAGCATGTATGGGAATACTTTTTTTTTATCATTTTGTATATAAAAATCTATTATTTGTATATAAAAACATCATTATAGGAATAAATACTAGAATTTATTTCTTTAAAATTTTGAAGAAAAAAAAATGTATATAAACGGATGTCAAAAACATACATGAAATTATTTAATTCTTATAATTTCACTAGCTTTATTACTACCCGAAAAAAATTATCAATTTATATTTTGCTTGCTTATGGATAGCAATGGCATAAAATATTTTAAAATTGCTTAAAAACCTGTAGTATCTGTATTTAAAAATCATCATTATCACAATAATCACAAGAAATTGTTTCTTTAAAATTTGGAGAAAGTATTTATAAATGAATTTTAAAAACATACATGAAATTATTTAATTATTACAATTTTACTTGCACAACTAATATTTGGAAAATAAATCGTTTTATTTATTTATTTATTTTACAAAATTTAAACTATCGATATGAAAATGTTCGGGAAAAATGAAAATAAATAAATGTTAAAAGCATACATGTAAATATGAATATACTACTATTGTTTTATGGACTGTACTAATAGCCTGATAAATATCCTAAAATTTTTCTCAGTTTTTTTCTTGAAACTAAAATATATACACATATATATATATTCAAACATAAATGCAAAAATTTTTATTAACGTAAGGAATTACAACCGTGTGTAAAAAGTATCAATAATAAACCATTTTTAAAACTAAATAATTTAATATATGTTAACTAAAGTATTCATAAATGAATATACAGGAATGTATTTAAAGTTCTATATTTATTATTATATGGCGTTTATAAGCTATTTAGTATAAATGTACTTTTTGTTTTGTTTCGGAGAGAAGTATTCATGCCTTTTTGTGGTGCATTCATAGGACGGGAACGTCCGCCATGTTTATTTACTGTCTTGGCCTTGAGTTTCCGAGGGTTACGATTTGTACGTAAGTGCGGCTGAACTAGTAAATAGTCACTTTTTTATTTTATCCAGGGACTTTTTCTGAAGTTATTGCAAAAAACTAATTATAGGATCCTAACACTCTGTTATAGGCACCATAGTATATGTACCACATATATATTTATATATACTAAGGGGCTCTGCCCCCTGCGAGCTACGCCCGCCAAGCATCGTTCAGGCTTCACAATCTCTAAAAACATTGTAATGTGCATTGTTTAAAAAATATTACCAGCATACGGAACAATGATATTATCACTATAACGGCGGCTATCTTCTGTAATCGGATTGTCATGATTTTCCGTTTGAATGTGGTATTTTTCGGTTACCATGGCCACATCCATCGCTGTGGTAACAACTGATGACTGTTTCTGGGATTGATAACTAACGTCAATTACACATTTGAAAATCAGCTTGTTTAAAATGGTTGTCTTTCTGGCTTTTATAACGACGCTATGGACAATATCCTTCCTTTAATTTCGAGGTGAAAAAACTCCGTCTGCTTCAGAATAGGTTTCCGAAACACGGTATTAAAAAGCATTGTGTTTTGAAATTTTTAAACTTATATTTTATGTTTTGATCGAGTTTTAGATATTTTCAGGAACAGGTATAACTTATTCGTGAATTCTTTTCTTTATTTCAATACACCATCATGCATATTTCACAATGTATATTATTTATATTAATTAATAAGAATATCAGAATTTTCTGAAATGTATTAATATAATAATAATTAGTACAAAAGAAAAGGAAAGTATTTTGTGTATACATTTACATGCATTTACACATCAATTGATGTAATGTAGAAACAAATTTGCTAGTCGCACGCTTTAACACCATGTGACGTCACATTAAATTTCTCCAAAATGAAAATCGTTTTAAATCTATATCTTTAAATATATGATGTAGTTTTCACTATTAAATGCATTTTTCATGTAATAACTTATTTATGTTAAACTTTTTTTAAAAAGATTGACTCGTACATATATTATTTAACTTTAAAGTGTTTGGAAATATTATTATTTGATCTCTTTAAATGTGACAAGTTTTTTCACGAATAATAATTTAATTATTTTAGGCACTTTAAATATGACTATATTTAATATTTGGAAATTTTACATATGACGTATATTGAAATAAAAGATAATTTCAATTTCAATTTGAAAATGATGAAAAAGAAGAAGAAATTTTATAATCCCTATAGTTTTTCCCTGTTCTTCCCTTTTTTCGACAAAAATGGAGTAATTTGGTTGCCATCATTACAAAAATGTCATTAAAATTAGAAAAAAAATAATATCTCGAAACTAATTCAAATTTTAAAATTCTAATACCAGTTTTGGCACCTGTGGATCAATACGGTTTTAGTTTCACAGCCAAACCTTACATATTTTAGGAGAAATAGCCGTGAAACATAATCAGTCATTTCATAAAATCGTTTCATAATTTCCTTTCATTGGGATTTTATACATATATACAGTACAAATATTTTCTCTTCATGTATGTTTGCTTCTCTCTTGTTTTTCTTAGAATATACATGGCTTATCGACCAATTGAAATTAAAAATATAAAAAATTATAGATTTATAGCTGCCTTACTTTCCATAAATAAGCGCTACAATATTTAATAAGGAATTGATCACTTCAAAAGGACACGCAATTCTATGCTTTAGTAGAAAAAATGTTTAATGAAATGATGATAAACATACAAGGTCTTCTCATGGATCACATCTATATACAATTATAACACATATGTACAAATTTAAGAATTGACAGAAGAAATCCTCTCGGGGAGAGGGGAAAGCAACACACGTACATTCTTCATCACCCCACCTTCACTTCTGCGTCTCATACACAACTCCGCGAGGAATTAAGAAAAACGCAATACGCGTATCACAACCTATTCGAATGAGGTTGTGAGTCAGCACGTAATTTCATGACAGACTCCCAGGGAAAACCTTCCGCAAGGAAATTAGGGGAGAAATCTATTTGATAACTGCTAAAATTGGGACTGTCGCCTAGTACTGCCATCTAGCAGAATAATCTGTAAATATTTGTTACATCCTCCCCCTCTGGTTCCTTAGACGTCTCGGCAAGGGACCAGGAACATTTTTATTTGGCCTACCACGTTTTCTGAGTGGAGTAACTGGTTGCTCAGTAACATTGTTACAAAATTTTAGGACAGATGTATGGTAAGTTCCTAAGGGAACTTCAGGAGCTTGTAAACTGGCAACGTCATAGGAAGTAGACGAGCGCTGTGTGAGCATTACATAGGGTCCGTTGTATCGATGACTGAATTTGGCGGTTCTTTTCTAACTTACCTTCCTAACGGGATGGAGTTCTGCCCATACATGGTCACCAGGAGAATATTAAGGTCCTTCTCTCGGGTTTCTGTCTCCGGCATACTGTTTTCTATTGTCTTGGCGTTGTTTGGCCAAGTCTTTCCCTTGCTTAGTGAAGTTAGCAAATTTTTCACATAAGAATTTATCTCAATGGAGACAGCACCAATTTCACTGGAGGATGGGGCGGCTTCTCCCCCTGGCTCAAAGATAGATATAGAAAGGAAGATTTTGCCTTTTCAGCACGTAATTTAATTGTGACTTCGCTGCAGAACATTCAAGAGGCTTTGGAACAAGATCTACATAACCATATTTTACATGAGGCATATCGCCGAAATACCAACATTTGTTCTTAACATCTGGTACAAACCTTGACTTATCAAGAAAGTCTTTTCCTAAAAGGGTTCTGTTTCTTTTAGCTTTAGGTAACACAATAAAATTTGTATGAAATTTTCTTCCTTCAATTTCTACAGTAACTGTCGTGTTCAAACTGTCTTCTTTTGACCGCTGGCCATTTGCTAAGGAAATTTTCAGAGAGGTCTTTTGAAACCTTGCACCTTTTTCTTTTAACACAAAATACAATGATTCACTAGCCAGGGTGTGACTGGATCCGGTATCTACGCAGGCTTTGCCATAGACTCCATTAATGTTCAGGTTTACTGTACTTAAAGGTGTGGTTGTGATTGAGCATGTGTATATTTCGATTTTTTCGAAATGAGAAGATTCAGTTTTTATCACAGGCTTGCAAGTAGGGTACTTAGCACGAATAAATCCGGGAGCACCACAACCATAACATTTTAAGGTTGGGCGATTTTCAATTTGTGGTTTGTCTGACTGGGTTGTCTTCTTTCAGTAGAAAGATTTATTCGGAACCGTTTTATTAGAAGAGCTCGGTGGTACAGTCTCTTTCGGTTTTGACCAGTTTTTATTTTCCCGGTAGGCTTCCACTACTTTGGATTTTACGGTATTTACTCTTAGAACATCGTAATCATCTAACTTTTCTACTAACGCATTTGGATAATTTAAATCAGTACAAACGTCTAAGAAATGTTCTCTATGCTGTGGGGAGCACCTTTTCTTTAATTTGTCAGATAAAATAAGACTTTTCAAATCTTCGAACGAAGTTATGTTGAGCTCAGAAAGCCAATCCTTCAAAAAATGTTCTAAGTTCGAAAACATAATCTTTTCAGGTACTTTCTGGAATTTTCTTGTGCTGAACGAACAGAATTCTGAATTTTTCAGCGGTCAGTTTGAATCGTTTCAACACCATCGTCTTGATGTGTTGGCAGTCCTGGGCCATTTCTTCCGGTTCCCTGGCAATGAGTCTTGCAATATCACTAAGTAAAGCACTTATGAGGTACGTAACTCAATTTTCTTCCGGAACCCCTAGCACCTTTAACTTTCGCTCACACAGCACTAAGATGTTCATATCATCTTCGTTCGAGCGAAAACGGGGAGTAGATCGATTCGCAGCTTTTCGTAAGTGCATCTATTATTTTCTACCTCTGAGGTTGATGCCAAAGTCGAATGTGTAAGACGTAATTTTTCGAGTTCAAAAGTCCGTTCGCGCTCTAAATTTTCTAACGCTGATTAACTAAATAAACGCTGATTTTCTAAATCTAAGCGTTCTTGTTCAGTTTTTCTATTCTCGACTATGGTTATATGTAAGTTTTTAGTATAGCTCTCCTCGTAATCAGCGTGAGTTGTAATTAAATTACGTAAATCGACCATTTTCATTTCATCTGTGGCAGTTAAGCCTAACTCATAGCAAAGGACACGTAGATCCTCTTTCTTGTACTTTCCGGAAAACGCCATTTTGTTTAAATTTAACAAAACTAACAACCAAAATAAAATTTTGATTAAAAAAACTCCACTTCAAGAACAAGAATTTCAATTTAACAATTTCGATTAAAAATTTTCAATTTCAAAAACAAGAATTTCAATTTCAAGAACAAGAATTTAGATTTTTTTACGTAAACCTATCCTTACACCCAGGGATTTCTTCTTTACAGAAATCATAACACACAAAATATAAATATAAATGCAAATTACTGTAACAGCATTAAAATATAATTTTTTTATTTCTTTCACATATAATTCCAATATAACTCTTTCCTTAGGTAGGTAAACCAAAATTGAACTAGTTTGGATTTACCGTTACGTTATGCGATAGCACTATATAATAAAACACAAAAAAAACTATAACTTCAATATTAACTCTCAAAATAAAACAAAACTAAATTATAACTATTTCTTAACTTTCAATTTCTTTCTAAGGGGAAAAAAATAATAATACGTTAAGCAAGAATATTTAAAAATTTGTTCTCAAAAGAAGACTTTCAACTAATTCAAAATTAATTAAAATTACTTTACTAGCAAAAATAATTCAAAACCGTTCTCAAAAGAACACAATTGACTTTTGTTCCGGGAAACAAAATCCTTTTTTTTTTTTCTTAACCTTTTAAAACAAATTCAATATAAATGTTTAACATATAAGAAAACTTATTCTTATAAAAGTTCTGTTCAGAACTTAATTTCGTCATTTCCTAAATCAACGTTATTCAAAACGAAACTCAACTTACTTACAAAAAATTATATATATATTCTAAGATAAATATCTGTCAAAAGATACCATTTTAATAAAATACAGTTTATTAAATTCAAAAGGAAAAGTTTCCTCTAATTAGAACACAAAATTTATTTTCAAATCAGTAAGTAAAATATATGGTTTAATAGAACAACTTTGTTGTTAAATTACTCTTTTGATTAAATCTGAATTAATCAAAGAATCTACTTCCAAAAATTAAATTCTTAAAGATAACCTTTAATGACAAAACAGACGCAAATTATTTTCTTTAAGAGAAAATTATATACTTTCAAATTTATCTTAAACAATTTTAACATCAAAAGTAAAATAAAACAAAATAATCATTACGAAAATTAAATAAACAACAGCTCAGGGAAATCATACACATACTTATCTCCAGACAGCTGCTACAAGCATCCATATTTTTATAAACTTTCAAGAAGCAAAATTTATTTAAGAATATAATGCACTCTCTGTTCCGAGGTCGTCGTTCGGTTTACAGGAATTACTTTGCTTAACTACTTGACTCATATATATGAAGCATATGTAGAACAAACATCTTTCGTGGAATATATCTCCCTTCAAAATTTTGGAGAACGAACAGCATTTGTAAATTGCCTTAGCTGAAATCAGAAGCGACGTCTGAACAGCAGATGCTAAACACTTTTTAAAACCCTACTTTTCCTTCCTCAAAGCACCAACACGTAGAGCAAGACAAGACACTGTGGATAAAACACCAGCATTTAAAAAATATATATATACCACCTTTCTTCGCTGAAGCATCAGCACCTCTTTAATTTGTAGAGCACCAACATTTTTCTCTGAAACTAGTTGGACGTGGATTCAGGGCCGAAGTTGGGAAGCCATTTTATATAGCTGCCTTACTTTCCATAAATAGGCGCCACAATATTTAATAAGGTATTCATCATTTCAAAAGGACACGCCACTCTATGCTTTAATAGAAAAAATGTTTAATGAAATGATGATAAACATACAAGGGTTTCTCATGGATCACATCTATATACAATTATAATACATATGTACAAATTTAAGAACTGATAGAAGAAATCCTCTCGGGGATAGGGGAAAGCAACACACGCACATTCTTCATCACCCACCTTCACTTCTGCGTCTCATACACAACTCCGCGAGGAATTAAGAAAAACGCAATACGCATATTACAATGTATTCGAATCGTGTCTCATGACAGACTTTCGGGGAAAACCATCCTCAAGGAATTACGGGAGAAATCTATTTGATAGCCGCTAAAATTGGGACTGTCGTCTAGTACTGCCATCTAGCGGAATAATCTGTAAATATTTGTTACAGATTACTTTAATTTATTTAGTTGATAATTGCATTCCAAAGATTTTAATTTAAAAATTTAAATACAAAATCATAACTTAAAAAACATATTGGCGATGGTAGATTTTACTGAATAATAATGAAGAAAAACAAACAAATTCTATAACTTATCTTTCCGTTAATAAAATGTAATTTATGTTATTGAAATGTGTTATCAGAACACTAACAATATCTGAGAAGCTTCTTATGCCAGGAGCGGGGTTCGATCCCGTGCTCCCTTAAAGAGCCAGTTTGCCACGTTCTAGCGCTTCAGTTCCCTCGGCCATCTTGTCTCTGGATCAACTTTTGACTAAAAAGAAAACAGACCAAAATTGGCTCAAAGCGTCCTAAAATGATAATTGCGCATGCTTAAAACAGTCAAAATTGCTTTTATCCGATCGGCTTTGTGTTTTAAATACATCGCGGATTATTTGTATTACATTATTTTAAACTATCCCTAAAGAAAATAAATATTCGAAAATTAAGATGTTTCCTTTTAAATGTTAATGCAACATATTTAATTTAATTCGTACATTCATTTAACAATACACATTAAAAAAAAATGAAGTTATCCAAAAATATTCCTCGCTTCACTTATTTGTTGCATTAAGAAAATTGAAAACAAATATCAAGTTACTTCTTCTATATTGGATTAAACGATTTTTCTCACTTTCTGTCCGATGCAAACACAGGAATTTGCAACTGATTTTTTTTTTTCACTTTTACCTCTTAAAGAATATTTTCTGTTTATATTTTTGTTGTGTTCTCATGGAGTGGTTTATATTTTGTTTACCTATTTGAGCTCAGTGATATGGATTTTTATGCAATTTCTTATGTGATCTACATTATTTACGAAGAAAGATTTCCGAGTATATTATTTCAAATTTTAAAATTCCACGATTGTGTTGATTGAGAATGATTTCGCATATTTTTTGCGATTTATTTTACATTTCACAAAATTTCGAAATCCTTACGACATTTTATCCAGAAGAAAACTGAGACATGAAAATACCGAAAAAATAACAAAACATGAATCAGCTCATTTTATATACAGTAAACTTCCAATTATCCACCACTCTTTCAACCGCCACCCTCGGTTAACCGACTCCCCTCTTCCCTTCTCAAAAAAAAAAAAAACAGAAACAAATTTTGAAAATTCAAATGCGCATAAACCCGAGTGAGACGGTGCTATCGTGAGTAAAATGCTTGTCTAACATTAGCAACATCACTTAGAAAATATTTTTGCGGATGAAAACGTAGACTGGCTTAATTGTGACATGAATGAAATTGGTTATGAAGAACTAACAGATGACAAAATTATTCAAAATTTTTGAATCCAAAGAAACCTGAAGCGCATGAATATGATGAATCTTGGAATTATCAACCAAGAGTCAGCCATGCAGACTATGCATCTAATACTATATTATATATATATTATATATATTATAATAAATAATATATACAGTGAAATGCGTTTAACACGAAAACGCTTAACATGAAAAATCGGTTAACCCCTTCAAGGGTGGTGGTTCATTTTTGGACCACCTAATTAAAATTCCGAAATGCCACATTGACACCAGATTTATGGAATCAAATTTTCCTTTTATTAAATACACGAATAAAAGCTTTTACTTATTTCCATATAAATTTGGATGTGAATTCTGATGTCAGTCAATCATTTCAGCATTTTACGAGTAGAAGTGCTTTGCCCCTGAAAGGGTTAACACGAAACGATATAGCAGTCCGGACAATATACTATGCAATTTAATACATTTTTTTCCATTTTAACACGAAACAAAAATTGTTTAACATGCAAAAAATTCGCTTTCGAGCTAGTTACTTTGAGTTGAAATTGGTGAATTTTGTGCTAAAACCACTGAATTTTTGGGTGAAAATCATTGAATTTCGTATTTTTTGCAAATTGGCTTATGTTTTATTACACAATGGCTGAGAAATCTGTGCGAAAACAAACTGTCATTTCGCTTCAAATGAAGATGAAGCTGTTTAATGCAGTTGATGAAAAAGAAGGACAGAAAAAGAAATCTGCAAAGAGTTTGGCATTGCCAATTCTACTTTATCAACAATAATAAAAAACAGGGATCCCATTGCGTTAAATATGAGCGCAGAATGTTTAAGCTAGAGAGAAAACGTATGAGAACTGTTAAGCACGAAGACTTAGAGACAGATTTGCTTATCTAGTTCAAACAAGCTAAATCTCAGAATGCTGGAAAAGACACTTAAAAAAAAAAAAAAAAAAAAAAAAAAGATATCTGATTTTTTTCCCCAAAAAACAATATTTTTTTATTTCCTTTTTTATCGTAATGGATGAAACTTAGTAGTAGTTTAACAGGAAATCGAAGTAAAATTTAACGACGTCGAAAATATTGGTGAGTTTTGTTCTTTTTTTACAAATCTTTTAACACGAAAAATTTTTTCGAACCCCTCAGTTTCGTGTTAAACGTATTTCACTGTATATCTAAATGCATTAATTGGTTTTATATGCAAGAGGAAGCACATGCAACCCAAGTACTTCTACATATTTATTCGGTAAAATTCTAAATTTGTCTGATTAATAGGTTTCTTATTATCAGTTATTCTTTTTACAAACGAAAGTACCCAACAGATATTAAAAAAAATCTTTTAATTATTCTTATTTATAAATTAATAGATAAAAATGTAATTTTAGTAAAGGACTTCTACTGACTTTCGATTATCCGTCTATTTCAATTATCCGCCACACCGTCGGTCCCGTGAGTGACGGATAATCGGAAGTTTATTGTATTTCGAATACTGTAGAACGCCGATTATCCGAACAAGTCGGGACCGACCCTAGTTCGGATAAATGGACAGACAATTTAACAGATGTTACTGAATATACTAAAACCTTCACACTTTATCCACACTTCGGACTGACAGCACTAGTTATTGCTAGCATATTTAAAAATTGATTTTTGTCTTTTTAATTTTTTTTTTGTTTACTTTTTATATCACTTTCTGAACTCCAGACATTATAATTTAAGTAAAAAAGTTTTCGATTATTGCTTGCTTCAAAGGAGACATTCTTTTAAATGCTGCCATATCTTGAACCCTTCTTAAATACGTTAGTTGAATAGGATCAGCATTCTTCTGCCGTTCGAGCCATTTCATAGCTGTTTCCAAACATTCAAAGGCTTCGTTATGTGATGGACCTAGGTCACTTTTAGAGCATTCATTTTCATTTTCTTCAATTTCTGTTTCGTCTCGAATCTCATCATCATTTAAAATCTGATATACAGGTCTACAGGTGTTTGGATAATTAGAAGTTCGTTAAAAAAAAAAAAAAAAAAAAAAAAAAAAAAAAAAAAAAAGCTGTTCGGATAATTGGAAGTTCGTTTTAAAAACAAAATTGAGAGAAATTGGCTGTTCGGATAATTGGAAGTTCGGTTAATTGGAGTTCCGATAATCGGCGCTCTACTGTATTTATTATTACTAAGAGTATAACTTCATTTTATACCATACAACAAGTAATAGAAATATCAGAAATTCAAGGTATGTTCTAGATCAGTCAATTTAAATAACGATGCCCTTTAAAATGTAACGAATTATGTCAGGAGATTAAGGTTCGCCTAGTCTTATTTCTTGCATCATGGCGACTGAAAACAAATATCAAGTTGGTTGTTATGTATCGAAAGTATTGGATTTAACGATTTAGTTCTCTGTGTCAAATGCAAATGTAGAAGTTTAAAACGGATTTTATAACTTTTCTGAACATTTTTCCCTTCAAGTCAATGTGCATTTTATTTTCGTGTGCGTTTACATGGAGCATTTTAAAATTTATTTACCCTTCTGAACTCAGTATTATGGATTTCTTAAAAGGTTGTCTTTTGTTTGTTTAAGTTTGTATATTTCACGGAAGAAAATTTTAAAGACATACCTATTACTTTTGCATTTTTAGATTACTTGATTTTAGCTTTTGTTTACTCCGCAGCAAAAAAGTTTTTATTTCAAGGCATTTAAACGCTAAATAGGTGTATAAAACTATAAACAAATTAACAAACTCATACGAACGAATTCTTAAATACAAATAATTCTAGCTATTAAAACTAATAATTAAAATTAAGCTAAAAGGAATTAATTTTAAATGATTTTTCATCTTACAAAATTCCATCATATAACATATATCAATTGCATGAAAATTCGAGTATATTTACGCAAGTGAGAGCCAGATAGACAATCCGAACTTATACACTGTAAAAAAAAAAAAATAAAATAAAAAAAAAAAAAAATCAGTTAAGTTACTAAAGTTTTTCCAGGAAACTGGGATTCCTAGAACTTTTTATGCAACGGCAACAACAAAAATTCATGTAACAGACACACTTTTGCACTGAAAATCAAAAAAATCTGTAAGGTTACTAAGAATGTTTTAGGAAACTAGGATGCCTAGAACTTTTCCTGTAACTGCAACCAGTGTTACAGATAAAATTTTAGTAAGATTACTGTAATTTTAGCAGATTCATTTGTAAAGTTACAGATTTCTGTAACTTTACAAAAACTAGTTTTGTAGATTTGCAGCTTTTTTTGTACAGTTACGGATGAAAGTTTAGTAAGCATGTATCTTTACATCTGTAGAACTATAGATTGTTTTTTTACTGTGTAAACACTTTTCAACTTTGTTGGGAAGTTTTAAAAAACATTACGCTGCATTACAACAATTGGATTCAATTTATAGAAAGACTAAGTTAATCCCACTCTTTTGTGTAAAATATATAGGAAGCACTTATTTAAGGAACAAATTAAAAAAAAAAAAAAAAAAAAAAAAAAAAAAAAAAAAAACATAGATATTTCATAATAATTACTATAGCTTTGTCACAAAAAATGCAAATGTTGCTTTCTCCTTCTTTACCGGTGTATCATTTTTCCTTCCAAGCAAACTTATTCATAATATTTATTATATATAGTGTAGGTCACATACTTGAAAAGTAATTTTTCATATATGATTTATTTTCTGGTCGTCGAAACATTAATTTTGTTCAGCGGATATTATTGAGTTAATAGTTTACGTTCGTGTATCGTGTGTTTCAACGTCTGGAGTCTTATTTTGGTTATTACTTTTTCTAATTAATAATCTTCGTGGTAGATTTATTTTGAAATGTTATAGAAACTTACTACGAAAATAATTTTTCGGAAATAGTGGTAGTTATAAAAATTATCATACCGACCCTTGAATTGTTCGCTGTATAAAGATTTTGGATGAAGCATTATTGATTCATCATTTTTCTATAATATTACAAACCAAATCTTTTGGTCTTTTGCCAAGCATAGGGCCATTGCTCTAAACTGCAACAAATGTTTCATTTTTTTTTTCTGTAGGTAGCCTGAAATAATTCAATTCTTTCTGTAAAATGTATCCAGATAATACAATTTAGCCAGACAATAAATGAAGGAAGGAACAAGCATGCCTGTTGAATTATTAAATAGGAAGAAAATTGAAAATAAATAAAAGAAAAAAAATGGATGCTTCACAACAAGTATTTTATGTAGTTTTGCACCAAAATTGCTAATATTGAAAGCATCCTGAAGCACCTATATCCGAGTTGAGGAAGATGATAACTACTACTCGTAAACCTTTCTGAAAATGGCTACCTAATACTTTTTTTTTTATAAATAATTCTTTTAATCTCGAAAATATATTGATTTCCGAGGTTTCTAGCGATAAAGAGAGCTTTTCGAAATGGCGGACAAATCGTATGTGGTTATTCTATATATCGGAATTGTATCTTGGTTAACCCATTTGTGCCTGAATTTTTGTTATCTCAAATTTGTTGGTAAAATCTCTTTAAAATGTTACAAAATGAACTGGAAAAATACTAAAAAAAATATGCTAAAAAACATTTGTATATATTTGATAAAATGTAAACGTACTAAATATGGAAATATGCACAATATTTGTAATAATATAGTATGCATAATTATATGCTTTGTCTAAATTTATATAAAATAAGCTTTTAAATTGTATATATTATATACCATAATTACTATTTTCATGAACTATTAAAAAAATATTTTTTTTTTCTTTGCTGAAACTAACAACATTATAAGTATTAGTAATAATAAACGGAGTATAATCGTATTTGAAGCTTGAAAATAATTTGTTTCATAATCATCTTGAAAAAGACTTTATATAAATAACTGTCCCCTAAATGGCTAATAAAAATATGTACTCATTCGTTCCTAGCGTCCTATATTTTGTACGCTACAAAGATGCATAAAAAATAGGTTTGAACATATAATTTCACAATTTAAAAAAATATGTATTTCAAAGAAGTCTAAAAACTAAAATTATGACTTATTTATTTAGATCCTTTATACAAAAATACAAATAAATTTACTTTACATTTCGCCATCTTAAAAAATGAAAAATAGATAAACTCCGAAAAACCCTTAATTTTAGCAAATAAATATCCATCTTATGCTGTCATCTTTCGGTAACAAATAGAAACATTTATAGATAATTCTTTCATACAATTTTCATGTTATAAAAAAGAAGAAAATTACAAAAATCTATTAAAATTTGAAGCGTCCCGAAAAATGACGCTAGGCATAAATGGGTTAATACTATATTTTAGGAAATTAAGAGGAATTTGTCTTTTTTTGCATCGCAGGTCTTACATTTGCAAAAAGAATTTTTCATATTTGATATAATTCCTCGTCGCCGAAACATTAATTTTGTTTTATTCAGCGGATATCCTGCATTAAACAAGCCGTTTTGATAAATATTTTCATTTTTTTTTTCTTTGTTGTCTTTTGCGATTCCAAATCTGTTTCATTTTTTTCATTCGATTAATAGAAAAGGAGTTATGGGTAATTCAATAAACACAGAGTTATGAGTCAAATACTGAAAGTGGGCATAGGAGGGCCAGGAGAAATGTAAACAACATTTGTATGCATGATTTTCTTATTTTCTTTTACATAAAAAAAAACGAATAAACCTTTATTGACACTTCTAGATTAATTTTAACGATAAGAAACAATATAGATAAGAAATTTTTAAATGCGATTTCTGGAAAATCGATTTTTCCGTTATTTCCACGTTCGATAAACTCCGTTACATAAAATGTTTTAAACACATTTCAGGGAAATTTTTTCTGAATGCTTTACATTTTACGCACTATGTTTCGAACTAGAATCTAAGCTCTATGTCACGATATAATTATTTGATAAGTATTCAAATATTTTTTTTTTTTTAAATGGCATTTTTTATGAAAAAAATGCATTTTTTGACATATTTTGAAATATTTCAATCAATTTTGAAGATATTGCAAAACTCGTACACTGTAAAAAAGAATTCTGTTAAAATACGGAAATTGTACTTGCAATCGAGACGCCAGTACTATTTTCGTATTTTATTGGAAAATTTTCCAGAAAATTCCAGAAAAACGGAAAATTTTTTGGAATTTACGGGGAAAACGCTACTTTCATTAAAATACGGAAATAGTACTGGTGTCTCGATTGCCAGCATAATTTCCGTATTTTAGCGGAATTTTTTTACATTGTAGTCCTGTGCACAGGTAAGTATAATAGTAGTATGTTGTACAAAGGAAATTTAATATAAGGTGTCCTGGGGTAATAACGCCAAGGGCTAATATTACGCGTACTTATGAAAGAACTCGGGAGATGGCACCTACGGGTTCTGCGCAGAAGGGCTCTAAGTCATTTGAATCACAAACAACAGCTAAAAGTTAATTTGTTCCATTTGTAGACCTTATCGCTGGAAGAAGCAAGTAAGAATCAACACCCGACCTAAAATTTGCGAGGTAAGTTCTGTGATCTGAAGAGTATATATTTATTAGGAAATATTTTGTTTATTACATAAATTTGTTGTATATTTCACGTACTTTCAAAATGTTCTAGGAGATTTTGGATGTGTT
Source organism: Maratus speciosus (assembly GCA_963932465.1). NCBI lineage: Eukaryota > Metazoa > Arthropoda > Arachnida > Araneae > Salticidae > Maratus > Maratus speciosus. The sequence continues at coordinate 236,904,970 of OZ010789.1, forward strand.
TGCGAAGTTGTTTGTAGATTAAAATATACTGCGCAATAAGTATACCGGGGTGATAACGCCATCCACTGGCGTTATTACTCCGGTTGATTCTTTTCAGTGCAGGAACTACATCCGAAGAGGGTTTATTTTTTTATTTTAGCACAAGAGAAAATTATTGTCATTATTGAAAACCAAAACGTTTAAAAAAAGAAATTTGTATGTCCTAAGTGCTGCTAATTTTTTCATGTCAGAAGAATAAAATATCAAATTATTCTTGCTGCATCGTGGTATCGCAATTAATGGTAAATAAGAGAAATTTGTCAATTTCTTGAGCTGTAGAGTTTGTATCTTTAGAAATGGACAATTTACATGCCATTATTCCATCCTGTTTTGAAATTTTGTTAGCATGACGTTATTACCCATATAGGAGGGTAATAACGCCAAATAGCATTGGTCAAGAAATCTCACTATTACATTTTATGAATACATATCTTCTAAAATATTCTTTCTTCTATATATAGTCGATAAGTTGCTGCATCAAATCCTATTTTTGTTTGAAAAAAAAATCTAAAACTAAGCCGTGAATGTGGCAAAACCTTAACGTGACGTTATTACCCTAGGACACCTTATATTTACTTGAATTAAGTCTACACTGCCTGGCTTAAACATGAAATTTTGCTTTAAAAATGCACCCCCCCCCCCCCCACCACCACCACCAATTTTTTAAAAGGTTATGAAGATATTATTATGATTTTACGTTTTTTTCATTATTCAGTATAGTAATTGAACTAAAAATATGCGTGCTTATTATTATTATATATTATTATTTATTATTGTATTTTTTTAAGAGCTCCGAAGGTAGACAGACACCATTAGTTGGTATGCTTATTGATTTTATCAATTTCACATTTTAGGGGCTATGCAGACATAACGTTAAAATTTTAGGAGGGAGGGGGTCCCTAGCACATAATATCGTAATATATCTCTAGAGAGAAGGGGATATATCTTTTGATATCGTTACCTTTTTTTACCCCAGCAAAATTTTCTCTTTCTCTTTTTATTTGTAATTTTTTTTTTACATCAAAAGAGTGTGTTATCTTTTTTTACTCTGTCATCTATTTTTATGAAAATACAAAGTTATTATTAAAATCATAAAATGATTATAAAATTGTTTAATTGCAAAATAGGGAATCTTCCAACTTTTGACTTTCCAATTCTTCTGTCATACGTGTATGTATATGTAATTCGCTGTTCGACAAACTTTATGCGAAGTATGTTTGAAATGATACTTATGTTTACTATAAATAAAAGAGAAAGAATGCTGCCTACCTTTTCTTTTTTTTCTTTCTTTCTTTCTTTTTTTTTTTTTTTTTTTAATAAAAGTTCTTTCTGCCACGCCCCGTGCGAGGGCAAGTGGAAGGAGACATAATTACTGTTGAATGCATTATGTAACATAAAGTTATTACTAAATACTTTAAGCAGTAATTATTTCTTTTAAAGGTTATATTATTTTAATTTATTTCATATAGAAAAGATAGTTTATTGACTTTTTTTCATTTAAATTAATAAACTATGCGGAAAAAATTGTAACCGTATATGTATATCACTCCAAACAAAAGAAAAAAAAATTAAAAAATTAAAAAAAAAAAGAAAAGAAAAAAAAATGTAGACATTGATAACGATATCATTACAGGGTGTAGGGGATTTGACGGATGATAACGTATGATATCATAAGGGGCGGAGGGGGTCCAAAACTATCAAAATATTGATAACATTATTTATGTACAGCCCCTTACTCTTTCTCGTAGCATCTTACTCGAGAAGGAAATATTATACATTCATGATTTTTCTTTATTCGCATACAACAGTGTTTTTGGTAAAATGCCAATATTAGGTACATTTCTCTAAATTAAAACAATTGGTCTTGCTTTACGGAGAGAATAAGGGTAATCCTTTTCCTTTCCATAAAACACATCCGTAAGGAATTATTTTAAGAAGAATATCTAAAATACACGAATGAAAGAAAAGTGGATACCTTGCGATCATTCTTTTTAATTTTATCACGTAAATGCAAATATGTCTTTCTAGTTCTTTATCAGTGTTTTCTTTTCATTACATCGTATATATTCATAACATTCGTTAGATCTAAATTGGGTTATCATACTTAATAAAGGCATTTTTTTTATTTGAGGATCATGGAAACTTTTATTTTGTGAACGGATATCCTTAAGTTAATGAACGGATTGCTTTCACCAATTTCTTTCCTCCGTGTTTGGCCAAGAATGCTTTTGAACGGAACAGTCTTGATTCATGACTTTTCTCTAATATTATAAAGCAAATCGTTTGTTCTTTTGCCAAAAATTTGGATTTTTCTTCGAACTTCTACTACTCTTATTCTTATTTATGTTATTTTATTGTTGTTAGGTAGACAAAAATCATTATTTTTATTCAGAAAAAATGTATCTTAGAAGATAAATAAATCAAAGAAAAATGAACCCCATGCAATAATTATTATTTTGAATAATTTTGGCATATATATGCAGACGCTGTTATAGCCTCTTCGTTCCCGAAGCTAAAATAATACTACAAATACTCATTAATTGGCTTTAAACAAACAAAATGGCAATACAGATGACAGAAAAAAGAACTTTTGGAAAATTGATACTTTAGGCGATTGCTAATTTAGGTTCAAAAATAGGGATCTAAAATTACAAATTCCCTTAAAACGTCAATTTAATTATCAGTAACCTAAATTCCCACAATCACAAATTTAAGGTCTTTAGAGAAGTGAATGATATCTATATCTTCAAAACATTTTATTGTAAAGGATTTAAGTTTAATAAGAATGAAAAATTCTCAATTTTTTGGCCACACTGTCTTGAAGGCATTTTGAAAACTCGGATGAAAATACCATTTATTTTATGAGAAAATCAGCATAGATGTTGCCATTTATTGGCTTGATTTTAAAGCAAAAAACATTCAGCTATTAAAAAATGTAATCAAAATGTACAAAAATCAAACAGTTTAGTCTTTATGAGAAAAAGAATAGAGGTCCACATATGTGGATCCAGACAGCAAAGAGGTTTTCGTTATTTCCCAACGTTTTTTTTTTTTTTTTTTTTTTTCTAATCCTATCACAAACATCCTAAATATTCATCAGGACTAGTATGGAGGTCTGCATGGGGCGAAATTTTCAGACCCGGGCCCCCTTGCCACGAACAAGGCCAAGAAATCATCAATGAAATAAGACCCGACTCATCCCGCCCTGAGTTTCTAAAAATTCAGTCATATTTCTTAACAACAAAATTCTAAAATTAAAAATCTTTTAAAATAATATTTCATACACATTTATGAAAAATGTACAATATTTTTAGCTTATATGACCCCATGTGGTATAAAAACATGCTTAGACAAATACATGCAAATGAAGACTCACTAGAAAAAAATAGTTAAATAAATGTTAAATTTGTAGTCTAAAATAAATAAATAAATAAATTAATTAATTAATTAATTAATTAATTAAATTAAATTAAAAAAAAATCTATAATTCATTAAGTCAAATTAAATTTCTAAAGATTCCATAAAACACTTGCACAATATCACTATTAATTTCGAAAAATTTGCCGACCCGACGTGGCCCAGAAAGAATGAGTGCAAGAATGTAATGAAAGAAAATCGGCCAGAGCCTGGATCGTGCAGATCTATAGTCTAATGTAGATTCTCATATTTTAAAAGGCTTTTTCATATTTTACTTTGCGACAACCCCTTCGGGACTTTTTATTGAAAGGGACCATACGCAGATTTAACCAAATATAACAATTTGTCTATAACAGATAAGAAGGGAATTAGCAGTAGAGTGGGTTGATGTGTTACTGTAAAAGACCAAAGCCTGGTAAATCCCAGGTGTTACCGGTAAATTCTAGCCTGTACCAAAGGGAGTTGGTAAACAACCGAAGTATACTTCTAAATTCTTCAATTTCGACACTATTTGGTAAAATTCCGACGTGAAAGATGAGCACGCACACAGATTTCGAAAATGCGCGGTTAACATACTGCACTTCTTTACGTTGATATATGGTATATTCAACCAAAAATTGATTTTTTATGTATTCAACTCTCCGTTACCATTCAAAATGTCAAAGAACTTTTCCCTCATTATATAACATATTTTGTTAACAAAATAAAGAAAACGTAGAATAAATTATCACACAAAATAAATTATCACACAATCAAACTTATTCTAGATTGTATTCGCTCATACATGTCTAAACTTCCCTGTAGTTAGGTTTCAAATGACAGGAACATATAAGAGTCTAGAAAGATATTCAAGCGCTGAAAAATAGACAGGTTTGTCCCTCATTTCGGGTTTTTACCAGAAAGAATAGTAAAATGCTATCATTTACCAAAATAGTTTCCTAAAAACCCGAAATGGAAACATTTAAAAGTTTAGTTCGGGCTTTTACAAATCACCTTGTCAAATGCTAGGATTTACCGTTAAAAATTGGGATTTATCAGACTCCGGGCTTTTGCTGTAACAGATATAATGCAAATGATCAAAGATAAGCTCACTTTAAGAAACACTGGGAAAAGAGAAAAAATCATTTCCACAAATCTATTAAATTTAACTCTTATAACTCGGCTCCAAATGACCGCACCGCTCATTCTACAAGTACTCATGAAATTCTTTTTAGCGGGTAATATTACTATAAAATGGAATCCCATTGATTCGTATGATTCCGTATATGTATTCGTAGCAGAAAGCTCGACTTCTTACGAAATGGTTGGAAACTCAGAGACGAAGGTTCTATGCAAACTGCTAATCCAAAACCCCACTTGAAGTCAGCACATGACTAGAATTTCACTAAAGAATTCACTGACCCTGCGGTGAGATGCAACAACCGATTTCACGTCCAACCACACTACACAGCCACAGTTACTTTATTAACATATCATTGCAAAAAAAAAAAAAAAAAAAAAAAACATGTGACAGCGAAATTCCCCGGAGATATATACGTACTTTGCCAAATTTAAGAAATGGCGGAATAGATCACATTCACGCACAAATGTTAGAATTCAGGACACCACGATCGCACGCTTAAGGCGGTTCTCAACTTCCCTGCTCAAAAACGTGAAAATGTCTGACACATTTTCTGATTCATTTTTAAACGTAAAGGCATAAAATTTGCAGGTCGGACAATTGAAGCGATTTCGAATCGAGCCTACTTCAGTTTTTTGATAAACAAATTACTTCTCCCGTTATAAGCAACAAGCAGGGATGACCGAGCTAAACTCGGTCAAAATTAGCTCTGTGTTCGACATTTTATTCTCACTTTACCATTCTTGCTGTTTAGATACAATTGGCATGATCCTGAGACGTGGTGATCTAAAAGGACCCACTAACCGAATTTTTTCGAACATGGGACCTAACCAATGCTCTTCTCGAACCCGAAAACGATAGAATACAAAATTTAGTCAAAATCGTTAAAGTCGTTTTATAGATACACTTAGCTTGACCAACGGTAACCCAAAAGGGACCCACTAATCTAAATTTTTCGAACATGTTACCTATCCCAATGGTCTTCTCGTGCTAGGAAACGATGTAATAAAAAATTTTGTCAAAATCGTTGACCCTTTTTTTAGATACAATTAGCTTGACCCACAGTGACCCAAAAATGACCCACTAATCGAATTTTTTCGAACATGTGACTTAGCCCAATGCTCTTCTCATGCTCACAAACGATATAATACAAAATTTTGTCAAAATGTTTTGAGCCATTTTTTAGATACAATTAGCTAGACTCAATGTGAGCCAAAAAGGACACACTAATCGAATTTTCTCGAACATGGGAGTTAGTTCAATGGTCCTCTCATGACCAGAAGCGGTATAATACAAAATTTGTCAAAATTGTTTGAGTCGTTTTTTATGTACATCTTATGTGTATCTTGACCCACAGTGACCCAAAAATGACCCACCTTCTCATGAAATGGTTGGAAACTCAGAGCCGAAGGTTCTATGCAAACTGCTAATCGTAAACCCCACTTGAAGTCAGCACATGTCTCGGATTTCACTAAAGAATTCACTGACCTTGCGCTGAGATGCATTCTGAAACCACCGATTGCACGTTCAACCACACTATATTTCTTACAACACAGTCACAGTTACTTTATTAACATATCATTGCAAAAATAACCGTGACACCGAAATACCCGGAAATACATACGCACTTTGCCAAATTTAAGAAATGGCAGAATGGATCATATTCAGGCACAAATGTTAGAATTCAGGACACCACGATCGCACGCTAAAGGCGGTTCTCAACATGCTCTTGACATGCATTCTCAACGCTCTTGAACATGCGACCTAGTCCAATGGTATTCTCGTGCCCGAAAACGATAGAAAGCAATTTCGTCAAAATTGTTAGAGCCGTTTTCTAGATTAACTTAGCTTGACTCAGATTCACCCAAAAATGACCCACTAATCGAATTTTCTCTAACATGTGACTTGGCCCATTGGTCTTCTCGTAATCTAAAACAGTAGATTACAAAATTTAGTTAAAATCGTTAGAGCCGTTTTATAAATAAAATTAGCTTTGCCCGAAGTGACCCAAAAATGATCCACTAATCGAAATTTCTAGAACACGTGACCTAGCCCATAGTTTTTTCGTGCCTAAAAACGGTTGGATAAAAAATTTAGTCAAAATCGATTGAGCCGTTTTTTCAGATATAATTAGCTTGACACTGAAATATTACGACTCAAAATGGCCCATTAATCGAATTTTCTCGAACACATGGCCTATCCCAATGGTCTTCTCGTGCCCTAAAATGGTATAATACAAATTTTAGTCAAAATCGTTAGAGCCGTTTTTAAGATAAAATTTACATACACGCACACATATTATGATATAAGATTCTGGTCATGTGCCGACATTTTTTTTTTTTTTTTCTGGAGTAGCCGCGTCGGGAATTCCGTTCAAAACGCCAAATGTGACAGTACTTTCTGAAATATCTTTTGCATTTACCAGAAAGGAATAACGTATTTTGATAACATAGTTTTTGAGTAAGACCGCCTGCCAATTTCTTGCATTTCCCATTAAAAATGAATTAAAAAATGTGTCAGAAAATAGCCCTTTTGGATTTGAGAACAGCCTTAATCTCAAAACTGACTCCTCCACTATAAAAGAGTAGCTAGGCATTCTTCCACAGCATATTTTCTTAGCGTAGGAAAATTAATCTTGTTTTACGGATATCCTTAAGTTAATGATCAAAATGTTTTCATCAATTTCATTCCTCAATGTTTGCTCGAGTGATAGCCGGAATGAAACATTATTAATTCATGACTTTTCACTAATATTATAAAACAAATCTTTTGGTCGTTTGCCAAAATGAGGGACATTACTCTGGATTGCAACAAATGTTTTTCCTTCTTTCTTTGTTTGCTTAGATAGACTGAAATCATTCACTTCATTTCTATAAAATGTACTCTTCAGACAATACAATTTACAAAAGAAATAAAAATATGAAGGAACTATTGTGCTTGCTTGATTGTAGAAAAAGGAAGAAAAACCTAAAAAAGAGACCTGCAAATAACGCCTTTGCTTAATACAAAATTCTTAAATGTTGCACCGTGCGGAATTTAGGAGTTACAGTAGATTTTCTCTTTTATTTCCTTTTGCTTTTCATTCAAAATTATCAAAATTACATATTTTTGTAATCGCTTCTTTAACAATCATTTTTGCTTGATAGACCTATCCGTAATATCTATATTATAAAAACAAAAATCATAACCGTGAGTAACGCTGATATCAAGTTGAGAGTGGCAACATCCTAACCAATAAATTTATCTTTTAATGCAATTTTTTAAAACTTCTAAACATCAAACAATTTCAACTTTTACAGCGTTCAATTAAAAAATCTTTCTTACTGATTTTTTATGTTTTATAAAATAATTGCTTTCAAATTATCTCCTCAATCAGTCAGAAGTATATGACACTTATTTACAGTTTCAAAATTAGCAATTATTTACCAGAACTCTCAAAACATTTTTGTATGTATATTACAATATATGGATAGTTATTACTTAAAGAAATTATCATGAAATTAGAATTATAGAGAATATACTTTTATTTTTTATTATACTTTTATTTATATAAGTATACTTATACTTTTTTTATTATATTACTTTTATTTTTTTACAATATTGCACTTTAACTTTGCGAAAACTGTGTTAATGCGTTTAAATGAAGTATCAAAGATTTGTTTTTAACTCTGGCTTGACAAATTTAGATGATGTGGTATTTAAATAAATAATCTTACATATGATCATTCATATAAACATGCCTTTTCGTAAGTATTAGGGGATATTATATGTTATATTTTCTACACAGTAATAAATTTCATGTAAAAAAATGGTTATTTTGACTGTAATTTCTACATCTAACTGTCCAATCATTCAACCATATTTTTAGATAACGGTTACTTAACCATATTTTGAAGGGTTCTCATTGACTAGGAAAAAGATGAAATTACGGTTGCCTTACAAGATTCATTAAAACTTCTGAACGATAATTTTTTATCGCTCGTGTAATGAATTTTTTGTAAATTAATAGCCATTCATCTTGAACAGGGTTTTCCAAAGTATAGCAAGCTTTCTAGTTGTCGAGCGCGAACCTTCCGATAATAGTACACTAGTGTAATACAGCAAACGTTAGTGAAATCAAAAATGGCACAATTTTGAGAGTTGCAAGCCAAATCGTGTCTTTTTGAGCCAAATACTTGAAAGTATTTTATATTTTTACAATTTTTCTACTGGATTTCTGCAGCTAAATTTGACTAATCCTTTGTAAAGTACATGACTATTTTGATTAGATTTTTTTCCTTCAAAATATTCAGAGCATTCGCTTTAAGGAAACCTTTCTTGTCAAATCCTATTAAATCATTGTTGATGTTCTCCCCCCCCCCCCACCCACCCACCCACACTCCTCCTGACAACCAGAAAAGAAAAAAGAAAGGAAAGGAAAGTGTATTATAAAATTGTCATTTGTTCTTAATACATAATTATGAATTTATTCATCTTTGAAATGTCAATAAAATATTATCATCTAAGTATAATGCTAATAATATAGTCAGAGAATTTTAAATATTAGCACTACATTTGTTACCTGATTATAAGATGAAAATATGAATTTCGACAAAGTTGTAAGCCAATCTTACAGTTTGGAAAACCCTGATCTAGAAGATGGTAGAAGCAACATAACATTACAAAGGTTTCGAGGTTCGTCCGATTCGAGATTGTTGTTTTGGACATTTCATAATGCAAGATTTTGCCGTGCGTGTGCCTGCTATGCCGAGTCGTAGGCAGCGGGAACCAGGTTCGAGGTATGTTCTGTTCCAGATTGTTTTTTGGTTTTTTTTACAAGATTTTGTAATGGGTGCACAGCACGCCTGCTATACGGTGCCGTAGGCAGAGGGGGAACGGTTCAAGGTTTGTTAGGCTCGAGATTGGGTTTTTATTATAAGATTTTGGGAGAAATTTTTCATTTTACAAGATTTTGCCGTTCGTGCACAGCACGTCTGCTATACGTTGCCGTAGGCAGCGGGGATCCGGTTCGAGATTTTATATTAAAAGACTACGTATAAATTAGAGATTCGTTTGAAAGGAAGGTCCCGCTAGCGGTCGAAGGTAGCTAATATACATATTAAATGTGAAAAAAATCTAGTAGAGTTTTCATTTTTCTTTTAAGTGACTTTCAGCTATGTTATGTACATAGAGTAGTATGTATACGGGAACCCCGGGTTGGATCTTCTGGTTTTAATTACTGAATAAGTTTCTGTATTTTATAAGCTGTTAATAAGATTTAAATACTATAACAAATACATATGTACTTACCGATATTGCATAAGTTTTGTTACATTATCCTTTATTACACTCTTTTATTTAACTCAGCCTGGTTTTTGTATCTAAAGATGGAATTTTGCAATGTATTTTTAACTCACTTTTTGATAGGCTAGAATTACAAAAGTTGCGTAAAAAAGGTGTGTTTTCGGAGACAATACAAAATGTTACTATTTTTATGACTCAATTATAAATTAATACATCAATTTTATGGTATTTTTCAATTAGCCCGCCACAGATGATAAATTGCCAAATATTCTCTGTAACTGGTACAATTGTGTGGGAGTTGAAAAGATAATATATATAATTATGCTCCAATAAACGCTTTCCCAAAATATGCCAAATGGCTGTGAAAATGCAACAATAAAACATTTTAAAGACCAAAAACTAAAAAAAAAATTATAAATAAAATATAAAAAGTGTAATATATTTTTTAAAGTTACGCATTTTTCAGTCAATAGTTTAATATTAATTAAATTACGAATATATGCTGAGAAATCAGTATAGAAATCCTAAAAATAATGTTTCATTTTTCTTTTCCTGTTGTTCTATCTTAAAAAATAAATAGAGCAAAAATTATATATTTTTTAATGTATTCACTTGCTACCGCTTTCTGCCAAGTGTAAAAAATATAGTAAATTTTTCATAGATGAATTTGATTCTTACGCCAAATGAATCTATTCTAACGGAAATTTTTGGGAAAAAACATTAAATGCAGCCGCAAAAAATTAGGTGTGATTTTCAAGATAAATATTGAATACTTATAAAAAAGGAGTTTTTTTTAATAACTATTTTTACTTATTATTACTTTTCTTATTTTTAAGAACAAAAAGAAAAAAAAATGAAATCGTGATGAAATATATAAGATTTATTTTGATGTACTTCTTTTCTAGAAAAGCGTTAACATTGGAAGACACGCATTTGTCATTTGAACAGACGCATGAAACAGTATTTTAACGCAAAATCTTTTCTGATGTTTCATAAATATTTACTGGTGTAACTTGCTCAGCTCGCTCAGAATTGGCAATGCACATGCACATATATTAAAGAATTGTATTGGAGTAAGATCAAATTTAAATAACTTAAATATACTGTGTACGGTTTTTTTTTCTGGATATTTTGAGTTGATGTAATTTTATAATGTTTAAAAACGTAACAGTTTCATTTTTTTACTCTTTTATTTAACTTAACTTGGTTTTGTTGGCACAGATGGAATTTTGGAATCGATTTTTCCCTCACTTCTTCATGTGTTAAAATTATAAAAATTATCTACACAGGTCTGCTTCTAATGACAATACAACATTTTAATATTTTTAGAATTTAATTATAAATTAATAAATTAATTTAAAGGCATTTTCAGTTAGCTGGCCGTAGGTAATAAATCGCCAAGTAATTTTATATTCTGTCTGTGATTTCTTTTTCTGCATAGTTTCAGTTGATGTAATTTTATAATGCTTAACAACATAATAGTTTCATTTAACATAACTTGGTTTTTATCCAAACTGAGCTACTAATTGCTAATAGTGATTAAAAAAACACTTAAAAGTCATATAAATACCTTTATTGAGATCGACATATATTTCATCGCTCAGAAGCGGCATTCTCAAGATCTTTGTTGATGCAAATATTTTCGCAAAAATTTAAAAAAAGCAAGAAATTTGTAAATACAATCACGAGACCACTTGTACAATGAAAAGCTAGTGCAAACATGAAATAAAATAATATAAAAATGGATATTTGTGAACGTGAATTAATTTCTTCCACTGTTTCTTATTCTGCAGAGCATCTCTTTCCAAATTTTAGGTAACTCAATGGATGCTGAATCATTGCAAATATTCTCATTACTTAAAAAGATCTCCAAAGATCTATTGATTCCCAGATAATGGATGGTAAATAATATCTTGGTGGATAAATTATTCTACTATTTTTAAAATCAATCTGTAAAGGTTCTTTGCTATACATAATATGGCCAAAGCTATAAGAAGGTGGTTCAATAATTATTGTCCCCAGTGTGTATAAAATATTTGTACTGCGATGATTGATTTGGAATATTGATGCGTAATGTCTTAGATGCCTATACACTAAATTTCAGAGCTAGCTGCTATATTAGCATTTTTTTTTTTTTTTCGTTTTTGGTGTGACAGGCCAAAACGAAAAGGGGAAAGAAGGGGTAGAGAGGGGGTTGGGGTGACAGTTAATGAGACGGGGCTCCTGTCGTTTGGACTCTGGGTTTACAGTGATGTAGCCACGTCTCATCCAATGTCACAAATCTATCACAGAACTGCTTCAGGTCTGACCCCATAAGTTCCAGACCAGCCTTTCTTCCCAACCACACCTTTCAAGCTAGGTGCCACATCTCACACCTAAAATGAAAAAAAAAAAAAAAAAAGAAGAAAAAGAAAAAGAAAGAAAGAAAGAAAAGTTTATATAGCAGCTACGGTTCTGAAATTGAGCATATAGGCATCTAAGACATTAGGCTTCAATATTCTATATCAATCATCGCAGTACAAATATTTTATACCCACTCGGGACAATAATTATTGAACCACCTCGTACTTCTCTTGTTGCATTTATTGTCTGCTATATGCCCTTTGATTTTAGTTGTAAGTTTTCTGTTTGTCATACCTGTATAAAATTACACTGTTCCATCCATATAGGTTTCACTTTTATACACTTTAGTTAACTTAATTTGGTTTTGTATGTAAAGATGGAAAAATAAAATCGATTTTTCATTCACTACTTCAGATGCTAAAATTATAAAAATCATGTACACAGATGTGTTTCCAATTATAACACTTTAATATTTTTATAACTTAATTATTATAAATTAATAAATTATTTTAAAGACATTTTTCAGTTAGCTGCCCGAAGGTGATCGCCAAATAACACAAGCCTGTGATGGTTGTGTTTTTTAACTTTTAGAAATTGGTTTTTATGAATTTTTTAGCGCTGAATTCGAAAATGATTTTCATTTTTAACCATCAAGTCAGAAATTTTCACAAATCGTAAATTTCAAAATTAAGAAGTAAAAAAAAAAAAAAAAAAAAAAAAAAAATAGCGAAAATCTGATATTATAAAGTACATGCAAAACTTTTTTTATTCAATTAATTTTATTTAATTCAATAACTTATTAATTTTTTTTTGCTTATATTGGGAATTCTTACATTTAAAAAGTTTTTATCAGGTTTCCGATGAGGAGTTGGGAGGGGCTTCACTTTTAATTTTTAACTTTTTAACTTTGAAATTTACGATTTGCGAAAAATTCTGACGTGGTGGTTAAAAATGAAGTAATTTTCGTATTCAGCGCTACAAAATACATAAAAATCAATTATCAAAAGCTAAAAAACATGACACAACCCAAATTTTTCAGGTTAGTGTAATCTTTATGGTCACAAGAGGGTTGTCAGTTTGACCTCGTTTTTTATTCTGAAATTTCAAATTCATACTGGAAATTCTGAAAGTACTAATTTTTCTTTATGTATCCACAAAATGTCTGTCAATAAATAAAACAAAAATTACTATTTGGAGTTTCTGTATTAAGAAGGAAGCCAAACTGGCAACCCTGGGTACAACTGTTTACGAGTTAGAAAACAATGGAATTAAATACGCGCTAAACCACGCTCGCCAAAATAAACCAGCTGGCTACACAACTGCAACAACGAAATATTTTAACACTGAAAAGTAGAAAATATAAATACAAAAATAAAGAGTTTAATAATTTAAAATAATTACTCGACTGAAAAGAAGGGTTGTGTTTCACGCGTATCTGTGTATGTGATTTGTTTATAACCTCGAAACATCCCAACGGCTCGATGGATTTTAATGAATGAGGTCTCTATCAATCCGTCTTAACGGCCCGATGGTTATAGGCTAGGTTTTGTTTTTATAAATTCAAAATGGCGGCCGTAAAATACAAAATGGGGGTAGAGACGAAAAAACGATACGCACCCTATTGAGTGGCATATCATTGGATAGGTCTTTCAAAATGAAGACGATGTTTCATTGACTATTTTACAGTCAGAAGCTCCGTTAAAATATTATACAACCTGGAAGTTGTGTAGGTAGAATCTCTAGCTTTACTACAACTCTAACCATCATAGACATCTATAGACCTCATCAAAACAGTGTTTATAGATAGGAACTAACAATTAAACATAACTTAAAAGTCATCAATACAAGTAAATAAAAAAAATAGGTAAGTAATATAAACAAGTAATATAAAAAAAATACATATTTTAAGTCAATTCCTACTTAGGTCAATAAGAGATTTTTTTTTTCTTCTTCCATTCTTCTTTTCTCTTGAGTGACGCTTAAACTGCCTTGATCAAGAAGAGGGCTCTCTCGATTATTGAAAATTAATTAATTTAATTTAATTAATGAATTAATATTTGAAAAAAAATTGGATTAACATCAAGTGTCATCCACTACAATTTTTAAAAAAATTATTTCAGCTTGATTGGATGAATAATAAGTATTTTATTAACGATTGAAAATTTCAACTAGATATATATAGCGAGAGTGTGAGATAAAAGTAGGAATTGAAAAAAAAATAGGTTCACATTGATGGAAAATAATTAATTAGTTCGCTTTTTACGCAGTCGGGTTTTTTGATTTTTTAAATTTAATTGTTTATTACTCTTTGTTGTTGATATACAGGCTAGTTTATTTTGCTAGGAAAGCCTTTAACTGGTTAATTTTATGAAAATGTCTGATCATAGAAGTGTATTTTGTGTAATTTACAAGACATGATAGTTTTGCTAAAGATTTGAGCATTCGTGTGAAAAGCCACCGGTGAAATTGATTTTGCAAAATATAAATAAATAAATATTTGATTACACGCCTGATGACGCAGACTGGCAAATGATTAAAGAAAAAACTACAGTTGTAATAAAAAGAAAATAAATGAGATAAATTTAACTGCAGGTTTAGCGAAATGAAAGACAACGTTGCACAAGTTCTACCTATACAGGGCCAGCCGGATTATCAGAATCCGGGTTATCAGATATTTTCCTTTTAACTTTATAGTTAAAAACTAGTTATTTAGAAACATCTGCATCTAGAAAACTAATAATTTCAATGAGCTATAAAATCACATAGTAATGTTATCAACAATGCGGTGTATTTTTGTGTAAAAATTAATGAAAGTTATAATTCATAATTTTTTATATAAATGTTTTAATAACTTTCATAGTTAAAAGCGCCTGGATGATTTTAAAGTTCAATATATGCATATATTTTTTTAAAGAAACATTTCAATCGGATGACATCCTCAGGAAGATATAAACTAAATTTTGTCACGTGGATTTAATATTAGTAAAGTTCCATTCTTAAAGTAAAAAAATAAATTATTATTATTAAATTATAAGAAATTATAAGAGTGAATTGTCTTGCAGAAGCGTATAAAAAGTTTCGGTGACTATACAATAATAGCATAGTCTATGTGACGTCACTATGGTCACGAAAGAAATGGTTACATGTCATTGTCACAACGGTGACCAAAATATGACTTCTTTGTCACGCAATAACTCTCACGTGTACGACTTTTTTTTGTTAATATAAACAGTTGCGCCAACTTATATGGTCTGGTGGGGCCCAAGCCCACCCAATAACTTGCTCTTAGCCTACCCGATTTCCCTTATTTTATTTTGTTACCTGTTTATTTTCCAATCGCTAAAAAAATAATGCTTTCATTGAAAATAATTTTGTTTGAAAACACAGTAACGATAGTAGCAACAAGCACACGCATACAGGACCCTAACCCAAACAATTTAACCTAACCCAAACAAACCAGTTAAATTATTACTGTCTCTATACGTAGAAATGGCAGTGAATGGTTACAGTGTATAAATGTACTTTTCAAAGAAATTCCCTGTGAAAACCTTCAGACTCATCTTTTTTTATGCATTACAGTTTAAATTAGCAAATAAATGCATACAAAAGAAGTAATGCTATAGGCTGTTTTCAAATAGAGACTGGCTATTTTCTGACACATTTGCAAATTCATTTTTCATCTTAAATGCACGAAAATCGCAAGTGTTAAGAAACCAAGAAATCAAATAGAGTTTTACATTTTGTTTTATAAGATTAAACGATTTTCCAGAACATGCATCAAAGACTTTTAATCTGATTTTTGACATGCGTCATTTTTTAGTTCTTTGAGTTTTAGTAAAGCCATATTCAGTATAATAGTAAATATTAGAGTCCTTAAAATAATGAACTCATATGAGAATATAATTTAATAAAATCACAACTTTATATTCTACTTTTTTTTTAAATCTAACTTCATATCGTAACTTTCCTATCCATCTTCTTATCTTCAAATAAAACAAAATACTCATGTCATTTTACTTTAAAATGATTGAGCCCACCCAATAATTTTCAAAAGTTGGGGCCACTGAATATAAAGACCGCGTGACCGATTTTTTTAGCCATTTTCAACGCGTGTGAAAAAGTCTTATAATGTGGCCATAGTGCGTGATTTTTCTTTCTCGTTGTTGCTTACATTACTAAAAAATAAATATTAATTATTTCATGCTGCTATTTTTCAATTATGATAATAGTTATTATAGATATTTTATTGTATTCATTAACAGATTACATAACAGCTGAAAGAAAGGTAAATTGTTGCACAGATTGGTGATGTTGCCTAATAATAGCGTTGAAATTATTTCGAAAGAACTAGTTTTTCGCCCATACAAAGGTAATAAAATTCTCCAACATCCTATAAAAGTCTCATAAAATGCTGATCTCGAAGATCAAGTATTTCGTTTTTCCGTTCGTTATCCAGGAAAACATGTTTAATTTTTCTTTTCTTTTTGTCCTATCTTAAAAAAGAAATAGAGCAAAAAAGTTATATTTTTTTATCAATTCACTTGCTAGCACCTTCTGCCATGTGTAAAAAAAAAATGGTAAATTTATCATACTTGAATTCGATGCGTACGCCAGATTAATCTATTTTAACGAAAATCTTTTGGAAAAAACATGAAATGCAGTCAAAAAATTGGGTGTGATATTCAAGATGAACATTGAATGCATGTAAAAAAGATTTGTTTTAAACAAGTTTTAGTTTATACTTAATTTAAAATTTTTATTCGTGAAGAGATATATAGGATTTATTTTCATGCACTTCTTTTCTAGGAAAATGGAAAACATTTGTCATTTGAACAGAAATATGAAACAGTATTTCACTGCAAAATCTTTACTGATGTTCCATAAATATTTATTGGTGAGACTTGCGCTCAGCTCAGAATTTGCATTTCATATATATTAAAGATTTGTGTACAAGATCAAATTTAAATAACTTAAATATTCTAACGATGATTTTTTTTTCTTTTGTCTTGTTTGCATTGATGCAATTTTATAATTTTTACTACTTGACAGTAATATTTTTACCCTATTTTATTTAACTTAACTTCATTTTTGTACGTAAAGATGGAAGGAACTTTGTAACCCCCCCCCCCCCCCTATTCCTGATATGTTAAAATTAGAAAAAAATATGGTAACAACTTATTTTTTCGGTGACAGTGCAACATTTTAATATATGTACACTTAATTATAAACAAATTAATTAATTTTAATGCATTTTACAGTTAATTTTAGGTGATAAATCGCCAAATAACCTTTTTGATTACAACAGAGTTGCCAGTTTGGCCTTCTTTCTCATTCAGATATTCCGAATTCATACTGGAAATTCTAAAAGAACAAATTTTGCTTTGTCATCAAATAAAACGAAAATTACTATTCGGAGTTTCTGAATAAAAAGCAAGTCAAACTAGCAACCCTGAGGTACCACGTTTACGAGTTACAAAAACAACGAATTTAAATATTCTGGAAACCACGCGTAAAATTACGAATTTACGTTTAGAAATTCTAAAAAGATAGTTTAAATAATATTTCATTTTTCTTTTACTTTTGTCCTATTTTAAAAAAGAAATAGTGCAAAAAGGATGTATTTTTTAATAAATTCACTTGCTAGTGGCATCTTCCAAGTGTAAAAAAATAGTAAATTTTAAATAATTGAATTTGATTCCCACACCAAATTAATCTACTGTAGCGGAAATCTTTGGGAAAAAACATGAAACGCATTCAAAAAATTAGGTATGATTTTCAAGATGCGCATTCAATGCTTATAAAAAAGTGTTTTCTTTTTTTAAAAACTATTTTTACTTTTATACTTAATTTTAAATTTTTATTCGTAAAGAAATATATAAGATTTATTTTGATGTACTTCTTTTCTAGAAAAGTGTTAACTTTGGGAGACACGCATTTGTCATTTGAACAGAGGCATGAAACAGTATTTTAATGCAAAATCTTTTCTGATGTTCCATAAATATTTATTGGTGAGACTTGCTCAGCTCAGAATTTGCAATGCACATATATTAAAGAACTGTATGCGAGTAAGATCAAGTTTAAATAATTTAAATATTCTGTCTATAATTTTTTTTCTGTGTATTTTGAGTTGGTGTAATTTTATAATATTTAAAAACGTAACAGTTTCATTTTTTTACTCTTTTTATTTAACCTAACTTGGTTTTGTATGTAAAGGTGGAATTTCGGAATTGATTTTTCGCTCACTTTTTCAAATGTTAAAATTATAAAAATTATGTACACAGGTCTGCTTCTAATGACAATACAACATTTTAATATTCTTAGAAATTAATAATTTAATTTAAAGGCATTTTAAGTTAGCTGTCCACAAAGGATAAATCGCCAAATAATCTTTATAGCTACAACAGGGTAGCTAGTTTGGGCTCCTATTTTATTCAAAAATTCCAAATTCATACTAGAAATTCTAAAAGAACAAATTTTACTTCATGTAATCATAAAATGTCTATCATTAAATAAAACGAAAATTGCTATTCGGTATTTCTACATAAAAGGAAGCCAAACTGGCAACCCTGGGTACAACTTTACGAGTTACAAAAACAATGGAATTCGATATGCGCTAAACCAAGATCGCCAAAATTAGCTAACTGGCTATAATACTACAACAACGAAATACTGAAATATTTTAAACGCTGAAAAGAAGAAAATATAAATAAAAAAATAAAGAGTTTAATAATAAAAAAAAAATTCTTTTATTATTAATACATAGGCTAGTTTAGTTTGCTAGAGAAGTCTTTAACTGCTTAATTTTATGAATATTTCTGATCATAGAAGTGTATTTTGTATAATTTACAAGATATGATAGATTTGCTAAAAACTTGCGCTTGCGTGAGAAAAGCCACCGGTGAAATCGATTTTGCAAAATATAAATAAATAAATATTTGATTACACGCCTGACGACGCACACTGGTAAATGGTAAAAAGAAAACTACAAAGCTGAGAAATGCTATAAAAGTTATATAATGCCTTGTCTGTCGATCGAATAACAATTCGATAATTCTCAAATGTAAATAAAGTAAGTATTATATCACTTTCATAGCATTTTTTAGCTTTGTTTCATTATAAGAGAAAACTACAGTTATAATAAAAAGAAAATAAATGAGATAAATTTATCTCTGGTTTGGCGAAATGAAAGACAACGTTGCACAAGTTATATTTTTACTCGGACAGCCCTATTAAGAGAATCCGGGTTATCAGATATTTTCCTTTCAACTTTATAGTTAAAAAATAGTTATTTAGAATTCCTAAATATAGCGTGATAAAATGGCATATACTTTCTTGAAATACGAGTACTATCATAACTCGTTTTTTATTTATTATTATTATTTTTTTGTTGTTAATTGAAACGTTTGATCCATCATAAGTAGGGATTACAATTCCGGGATCCCGCATCATTTTTAATACCGAAAATCCCGGGATCTTGTCTGCCAAAACCCGGGATTTTCGGAATTGTCCTTTTTTTTAAATGGAACAATATTCAGCTGAAAAAAAAAAATACATTTATAGACTTTCTCTTTTGGAAAGAAAAAGAATTAATTTTTATGAAATTTTTATATCCTTGAAAAAATATACATATGTCAACTATTTTATACATATTTCAAAGCGATTAAATCGTTTAACATGAAAACCTTTTGACTTGCAAACAGATGTAACCCGCTCGGCTATTATTCGGGAACAATGAAATCATTTGTTTATTTCGATTTCGCCGCGTTTAGAAACAGCAACTGGGAATCAGAAAATTTCGAATTAGAGTTTACTGATAAGCGTCGCATTTGAGTTTTATAGTCATTATTATGTGCTAACTTCTTTGCTTTTCGGGCGTTTATACTTATTTTGCTTTAAAGATGTCATTTGAAAAGGATTTTGTAGCTCATAGGAAAGATAATGATACATCTTCAGTATGGCACTGCTATTTAAGGTCAAAAGATGAAAAAATCGCTAAACGTAAAAGATGTAGCCAAGTGTTTAAAACGTTAGGTGCATCGACTAACGGTTGAATGCACATTTAACGACGAAACATGGTACTAAAATTTAGAAAGAATTTAATACATCATCTCTTCCTTCCACACGTCAAGATTGCATAGAACATGCATTGCTTTCTAAAAAGCGGAAAATAGAAGATTATTTTAGAAGTGATAAGGAATCACTGGATTTAATTTTATTGCGAATGTCAGCTAAAGACTGTTTTTCATTTAACTTCAACTGATTTAAGAAACTTACTGATAGCTAAAGGCTATAATGATTTGCCAAAATCTGCAGTATCAATTCGAAATCGTGTAGGGAACTATAATAAAAGAGTTAATTACAAGTGAAATACAAACTTTTAAAAATTCAGGGAAAAAATTTAGTTTGACTTTTGACGAATGGACATTTACTGCAAGCAAGCGATTTATGAATATTAATGCCCATTCAAGAAATTTAAATTTGAGCTAATTCAGGAATTTAGGCCTTATGCGCATATATGGATCTTTTACAGCAAAAAAGTGCATTGAAATGCTAACAGAGTGCTTAAACGAATATGACATTTCAATAAAAACAGACAATGTTACAACTGGGATTTGGAGATGAAACTTTATGTTCTAAGAAATATGACGGCATCTATTTTCAAAGGAATACCGATTAGTTAGGAAACAGTGAACTATTCAAAATAATCTTTTTTTTCACGAGGTACGTAATAATTTTTTATATTATGCAACGTTTTCGAATTTTAACAGCTATTGCTATTTAGAAATTTAGACTATACATCTATGTGTTATTTTATTCTATGTGTGTGTGTGCTTTTATTTCAAGAAAAAAATCGTCATGTTAGGGAAAACCTTGCATTTGCAATATCCTAGAATTATAAACTTTAATTACGTGGGTATGAGAATAATTCATAATTTAATTCGTAATATTAATTAGTTTTTAATATTGTAAATATTAAACTATTCAAAAACTTGTTTAACAGGAAATAAAATAAATTATCTAGAAGATGAAGCATAGACATTTCATGTTTTTTGTTGCATTTTCAAACATCAACAGCGTATTTCTTTTAATTTTTAATTGTTCTAATTTATCCTATAAGTTTTGATAATTAATTGAAGTTAATTTTTTTAATTTGGTATATTTTCATATGTAAATTAGGCTGTAATTTTGCTTTGTCTTTTCTATAGTATTATGATATTTAGCTATTGTAAAAATTGATGATATTACAGAAATCCTAATTTTCCTAATCCCGGGATTGAATCTAAGCAATCCCGAAATCCCGGGATTGCAAATTAGTCTCGGGATTGTAATCCCTAATCATAAGCTATTGTCAACAGAAGTTATACAGGGCTAGTAAGATTTATATTAAGGTTGTCTTTTGTAAATCCATCACGAAAGTCTTCACCTCAGACGATTCTCCTTTCATCAGTTTGGTCGCGAGAATTCATATATGTCAAAGACAAATGGGAAAACGTTTTCTTTTAGAGTTGTTTTTCCCATAAAATCATATGACAAACGTGATTTTTTATTCTGTTTTGTTTCCTTCTTTTTTCCCTAAGAATTATTATTTAAGTTTCAGAACATCTTCAGTCTGTAGTTCTCTCACTGTACATGATGAATTGAACTTTTTAACCATGCCATAGTATTTTTTCTTTTAGATGTGTACATCGTCATATTATCCTACACTTTTTGATTCAAATCATGCGTCTATATTCCTTCCTTTATATTTCGTAAATATAAAGGATACTAGCAACCTTCGCCCGCTACGCTGGTCGGTTTTTCTATACAAACCGTGAATCAAACATATCTGTGAATTTTATCATGCGTTTGAAAGCAATATGGACATTAATCTGGAATTCCCATCCGAATTGCTACAAACGATATGGACGTCAATATACTATTATATATTCTATTGAAACAGACAAAATTTGAGCTGTTAAGGACCAACTCCTTTCGTTGATCTTTTACTGTAGAATTTGGTAAAGTACAATAGAACAATATGTAATATACTTATAGCCTTCCTCAGAAAATCTATCAATGCAATTCTCATCAGATTCCCTTCAATAGAACCTATTAAAAAGGCCTATTAATTAATCTTTCATAATTGGGCACATCTGACTCTAGAACTTTCAGCAAAAATCCTATAACCAAGCAACCTAGAACAATATGTGTTTTATACTAAAATATTCCCTGAAAAAGTAACTAACTGAGCAAGTTCCACCAAAATCCACTTAGAAGAATTTTTTGAACTGGCAAACGTACCCAAAAAATTATCTAATTAACAGTTTAAGTCCCATCAAAATCCACCCAGCAGAACCTTTAAAAAAGCTAATCTTTCAAAACGTGTTCATCTGATTTTGAATTTTCCCCCATAATTATTTAACGAAGCAACGTAGAACGATATAATATACTAAATTTTTTTCTGAAAAATTATCTAACGATGTCATCAAAATCTATTCAGCAGAACTCAAGTTCTAAGCGGCCCAAACGAAATTTTCCTTTGCATTTCATATTAGATAGTTTAATTTAAATATGTCTTTCATAATCGCGTTAACCAGATTATAGAACTCTCAGGGATGTACGGGTACGCTACTTTTAGGTCTATAATATATATCCTCTGGATTTTTTAAAGAAACTCTGCACACCTTTATAGAATATATATTATCTAATACATACTTTCTGCATATAGCATACATCATCTAGTAATTTACAACACCATAGAAACCTTTCCCGCATACCATCAAAATCCATTCAGTACAACTTAATAATAATAGGAAATAAACAAAAGGTAATCTTTCATAATCGGGTTCACCTAATTTTAAAACTACCGTAGCTATCTCTAATGCAAAGTAGAATTATTTTTTTACATTAAAACCTTTCTAAAACAAATTACCTAACTAACAGTGTAGGTTCTACAAAATTATGTTCAGTAGAACCTGACTTATAATCAATCGGAATGAAATAAGAATTTGCGTTTTGTATATATAGTGGATGATGATGAGTAAAAATGTAAGTGCTGGTATTTGCGATTTATAAAATGCTATTGACGAGATTTGCGCACGTATAACATAAAAGTACCCATTTTTTCTTTTTATCCATGAGCAAATGACAAATTGCAAAATATTTTTTCAACTTAAACCTTTGAAAATTAAAACTTTATTTTAAGCAGTACAAACATTGCTTTCATATTTAAATTAAATATTTCCGTTTTATAATATTTATTTCTAATTAAACCCTTTTTTTTATTTTACTTAAAGTTAGTAACCGTTTTTGTATTTTTCCGTTATACCAACATCGTTGGCGACAAACATAATAATTAGCGCAGAATGAAATGAAGCATTTGAAAAAAAAATAATTTTGTTGATACAAAAATGAGCATTTAAAATATATAACATTTGAAAATTACAGAATTTCACCAACTATATTTTTAAATCAATACAAATTAATACTTAAAATAAAAGAAAAAATAAATATTTTACAATAAAATAATAAAATAAAATCAATTTAATCTGTAGGTCTGAAATTGTAAATGTCTTTCAGGTTACCATTGCGACGTGGCGTACGAAATAAACATGTCTGTCATTCCAGAAAACATTTCATTTTTTGAATGAAGACGTTCAACGTTTTTTAACAAAATATTTTTATTGTATAATTTCTAAGTTCTGAAATAATTTTATTACAGCTTCCTCGTCATCAAGTAACTACCAAATGGTAAAATGCATGTCAATGTCAAAAATAAATGTAAGTTATAATTTAATAATAAAAAATTTCTTTTAGAAAAATATCAAATTAAGATGTTTTGCGATGCTACGTTTAAATAATAGTAATAAAAAAATATTCACGTTCAATAAATGACAAATCTTAATGTTTGGCACAGTCGGTTTGCAATAAAAATCCTTTGCGTTAGGGTTGAAATAAATGGCGCAATAGCATGCATTTTGGCATGGTGTTGGTACAGCAAAAACCAATTAAACAATTAACAATTATTAACAATTTTTTTAAAATTTTAGTTTTCGAGGCGTTTGTAATTTTTTTCTAACTCATATAGCTGTTTTAATTATTTAACCAAAAGAACTGATTAACAAAATTACTCAATTTAAATTTTTCCAATGCTATAGTATCGGATATATTTTTAGAAATTATCATTCGAAAATTTGAGGTTTTGGCGCCAAAGACATAGCCAAATTAGAAATATATGAAATATCTCACGAACTATTGGACTTAGTTAGTACCATTCGATTCAGCATACAAAAATACACTAAAATATGCTATCAGTTGAAAAATAACTATAAAATCTGATTTTTAAGGATTTTTTTAAAAGTTCGTTCTCTTTTTAACCCCCCTTAGAGGTGGAATTTTAGGAAATCCTTTCTTAGCGGCTTTCTATGTCATAAAAAGTATTTTTACCCCAAGTTTCAAGATTTTGGGTTCAGTAGTTTGGGCTGCGCGTTGATTAATACAAAATCCAGACTTTCTTTATATATATATAGATAGTACAGGAATGTTGCAGGGGAGACTGGGCAGGGTTGACTATATGGGAGACTTAACCCACCCATCAGTTTTCATATTTAAAAGAATTTCAGAGTTTTATCAATAGGTGTCAACCAAAACTACCGGAATGCTCAAACAACCGTCACTGTTTCATACAGATAATGGAAATAGGTGCGGTTAATCAATTGTGAGGCGTTTTCACCCTAAAAGTTGTGTTTTTTAGAAATATTTTGTAAGCTTTTTTCAGATAAAATATATCACAGAAATTTAAGTAAGTAGTTTGTAAGTAATGCAGAAATATCGAGCTTTAATTCCAGGCATGAAGTCTATACAGTATGTTAGGCTTAACATAACAATGTGCTATTCTTTAGAAAACGGCTATGTGGGAAGGCTTGACCCAGTCAATGTGAGGGAGGTTTGACCAGATGTTCAAGGCTCCATTGCTACATTCACGACGGGAATTCTCGTTTTCATTCAAAATACATCATTGACTAAGGTCGTGGCTTCTACCTTACAGAAAATGCATTTATATCATGTTGTTAATATTTTTTTAGATTGTAAGATATTTTATATTAAATTCATTCATTGAAAGATATTTACCGATGCATAAACTTGGGAAACCTATCTAGAACACCAATTTACAAAAGACTGTCAGAACAAAGAGGAGCTTCTACTGTTTTAAAATTCAGATTTGATAAAAATTGCCTGTCGGCAATGTGTTAATTCAGGGGTTTTGGAAATCTTTTTATTATACACTGTGCATAATGAAAGGTTACTGGTGATATATAAAAATGAATGCAAATTTATTCTGTAAAGGTACAGTAAAATGGGGTGATGGAAAAGAAAACGTAAACTGATTAAAGAAAGATTTAAAAAATTGCTATTTGCACTGCACGAAAAGAATTAATGAAATATAAATTTAAAATTTGGAAAGTTGATAGAAACTTTTTTTCCATTTAAATATTACTTACAGTAGGTAAATAGAAACAGTGGAAAAGACTAAAAAGTACGAAAGCAGCAGTCTTAATCGTTTCAGGGGCAGTGGTATGTTTATGAAACCACTTTATTTTGATTCCCAAACTCCACGATGACACCAGAATTTTGCTAAAATCTTTTCAATTGAATATGTATGTGAAATATAGTCTTTTCGTATTTCCAAATAAATTTGTTCGTATATTCCGGTTCCAGTCATTTATTTCAACAATTCAGTACTGAAAGTACTTTGTTTCTGAAAGGGTTAAAATATGTTAATGATAAGTTAAGAACTCATGCGGCTGCAAAAGAACAAAGCATGGATCGAAAAACTTTAGGAAGGTATTTAGAAAAATTTAAATATAATGAATAGAGTGAGATGAAGCCAAACTACATGACAACTAGAGTTGTCAGGTCAAATGTCACAAAAAGTAGGACAAGGAGACAAAAAAAAAAAAAAAAAAAAAAAAAAAAAAAAAAAAAAGGTGGAACAGTGGCTACTAAATCCAGACATTATAATGCATGAAACCCAATGGAAAAGGAACCTATATCTAGCGGAATACTGTCTTAGATGTTAAAATTTCATTTTCCTTGTTGTACAATTATACATCAGACAAACAGTCTGAAGTCTCCACAGTATATATATTTTTTTAACAGTTGAATAAAATTTTAGTATACTTACTTTGTGGTACATCATATACAGAGATGAATAAAGTGGATTTGGAATTGTATTATGTGTTTTCAAACTTATTTCGATATCTCCTTTCATTGTACAGGCAAGGAAGATTCGTAACAATATTCTGGTTATGTTGGAAAGTATTTCATAATTTATGCGTGACGTATGATTTTTCTTTCTTGCTTTATCCCAGTATGAAAAATGACATAAGGCTTTAGAAGGCCTATTCTTTGCACTAGTCTACTTGAGATTATTATTCTTTAATGCTGCATGATTGTTGCTTTGTAACTTCTTTATAAATCTTAACAATGTATCGAATTAGATTATTATAACAATCAGAACTGAATAGCCTTTTATGTTTGATACATTTCGAAGCTCCAATAATGAATGAAAGCATATAAAAAGCTACATTTAAATACTTTCTTTATACCATTTTTTAATATATTATATAAGCAATATATATTATACTAGTAATAATCCCGTTCTTTGCACGGAGAGAATGAAAAAATAAATACATATTAATTCTAAACATAGAAATACGCAACGCTTCCATCGATAAATATTACATGTGTAAAAGTACATTGGAAATTTCATTCATGAAATTGAAACACATTACATTGATATAAACAAAAGGACTACGTCTGAATTCATTCATATTTATAAAAACTTTTCAAAATAACAGACATTACATTACATTACAAGATAAAAACACTAAAAACAATATAAAAGGACGTTTCGGATTCATTCTGAATCCCTCATCAGCTAATTCCTAACGTAAAAGTCATACTAGATTTTAAAGTTCAACAAGTAGAAAAACATTACATCAAGTTGCCAAAAAATTATAGTTAAAACAAAACTGAATATTCTGTTGGTAGAGATGCAGCCTCGTTAATTGCTAAATCAGCAGTTCTCGTGTACCAAGCTTCCAAAAACATACGACTTGCATAAATGCTGCAGCCTGATCTAATTATATAAGCATTTTCAAAACTCGGAAAATGATCAGTTTTCATGGCATGGTCAACAATTTTAGAATTTAAATTTTTATTTCTAAAAGCATGTTTATGCTCCTTAAGTCTTGTTTCAAGTGTACGGCTGGTTTCACCTATGTAGACTGTATTACACTGTTTCCACGGAATTCCATAAATAACATCTTTAAACTGTGAGATTGGATATCGATGCTTAAAATTGCTTAAAAGATGCTTAAGTGGTTTCTGTAGGATGAAGGACGTGTGAATGTCAAGTGGCATTCACTTGGCATTCACACGTTTGATTACATTGATTTTTAACGATATACTTTGCATTTTTATTTTCATTATAGACTAAAATTAAAATCCCACATCAAAAAAGTATTTTTTTTTTCTTTGACGAAGAAACCAAGCAGTGAAACGATTAAAGGTGGTAATTGACGGAAATTCATTATTGAAACTGATTCACTTTCGAAAGAAAACGTAACGGCCTTTTCATACATGAGTTTCACTTACGGTTTATTTTCCCGCAATGCTGTTCTCAAGTTCACTGCTCAACAAGTGCCAAACTTTCTGACACAATGACGCATACATTTTTAAACGTAAAGGTATAAAATTGGCAGATCTGACTATGGAAGTGATTTGAAATCGAAATGATTTTTCCATAATTTGATAAAAAAATTACCTATTGAGTTATAAGCGTTTTTTATCACGTTACAAGGCGTTTTTCTATCTTCGTTGGAAATTAGGTTCAAAACGCCAACTTTGACAATATTTTCTGAAAGATCTGTTATGTTGGAAAAAAAAAAAAAAAAAACACGGAAAACATTTTTCGATTACATAGTTTTTGAATAACTACGTTTAAATATGTATACGCCATTGTGTCAGAAAGTTTCGCGCTTGTTGAGCAGTGAACAACAGCTTTAAGTCTCAGAATGTTTTACTATAAAAGCCAATATATATGGCGCATATATGGTTTGCAATTTTTTCTTTGCCTAAAGAGAAAATAATTCATTATTATTAGTGTTTTAGCGTTTTGAAATTAAACGGAATAATCGTATGCTTTTTGAAATTTGGAAATCGAATTTTTTTTTTAAATATCTTTGAGGTGTGCTCGAGTAGACCTTGGAATACATCCTTATCCACTGCCATAACTCTGGCCTTATTAATGACAACGTGAGAGCGTACACAGACAGACAGAAAAACTCTTTGTTTTATTGATGTAAATATATAAAATAAATTACATATAGTTATGTAACATTTTGAATAAATTTATGTTTATTTTAATATATATTTTAAAAATATTTTTAATATATAATTAAGTTGAATTGTGTACATCATAAAATACATAATAAATCGCTTCAAGTTTTAATTTTGAAAAATGTGAAACACGTATTTTATGCTTTTTTTTTTTATCTTTCAAGGTTTATATGTATTTGTCAATTTTACTATAGATATAAAACAGTAGTATTTGATTATTTATTATTATTTTGTAAATAATAAGGTTCATATATAAATTGTATCTGTATAATTTGTAAAAAACCATCTGTTGCTACCTCAAATACGTTACCTCATTTTAATCAAATTACTTTCTAGTGTAGCTCGTTAAACGATTTTGATGACATGCATCTAAAAATTCACTGAACATTTAGATACTCAGTCATTTAAAAGAAATATTATAACTATAAAATACCATCTATTAATTCAAATGTAAATGGCAAAATGTTTCAACTTTATAAAAACTGTAATAAAAAGACAATACAGCAAACAAAATAAATAACCACCATCTACATCTTCTTTTTCGACTTGAAATAATCATTCTTCCATTAAACCACTCTTATACAGTCCCAAATGCAAAAAGCATATCCATTCATTTATTACACCATGGAATATTTATGTAAAATCTTTCATCATGTCTGCTGATAATTTACGAAGTGCTTAATGCCATCAAAGATATCGCTTCTTCGAAACCATCATTTGAAATGAGCTGTCCTCAGAGTTTAAGATTTCGTTATACATCGGTGATTTTCTTGAAAGACTTTATGGCAGAAATGCATTTATCGTGGTCGAAAATATATGTAAATGATAAAATGAACTTTTATTTCGGATATCAATATTTATGAACCATTTTCTTCATAGCGTTATTGCCTGTATGTTTATGCGCCCGATTATTTTGAAAAGTTCTGTATTTTGAAAAGTTCTGTATTTTGAAAATTTGACTCAACATCTAAATCATTTTTTCATTTCGTTAATTACGTTTTATTGGAATTTTGCACAGTGTAAAAGAAAAAAAAATGGTTTTATTTATTATATTCTTTTCTTAATTTAACGTGTTTTCTTTATTTAGTTTTAGATAATTGAGATGAAAAACGGCTAGAAATCAGTAGTTCTTAAACTGTGATTTGCAATGTATCTGTGAAGATCTTCCGTTCAAAGCAAAACTTTTCACATGATTTGAAACTGAAAAAAAAATTTCCGAGTAAAAGAAAATGAATAACAAAAAATATTGTTGAAGAATGCAATACTGTTACAAAATATTAGAGTTTTAATGTAGTGAGATTTGTAACAAAAAGTAAGTTTTCAGTGGATGGATGATATTTACTTATGGAAAATTCAAGAAGCAAAATGTTTAGATTTGAAGTCGTGTTACAAAAATAATAAAAAGCAGCTTGATAAAATCAGCTTGAGATAAAGGTAACTTTTAATGATTATGTCATGTTTGACTGTGTGGAAAATCTGATGGAAAATGACATTATGTCTCGCTATTCTATACAAGAAGAAAAATTTATCGTATGAAGAATGTATGCAGTCAAAGCCGATGTCTAATGTAAAAAGTATTTTAAATGCTATTTACACAGTAAAACTTTTTTTGAAAGACAAGAAAACACAGAAAATTAATTATCACCTGTAACTGAGATGGAAAATTTTCTTTTAAGAAAATATTAAATGCACAAAACACAAACAAAAATTTCGAATTATTTTTGTAGAAAATAAATATTAATACGTAAGTAACTTGTTATTTTAGAAGCACCTAATAATTTTCTTAAGTTGATTTTTAATAATTTTTAATTGTCAATGTTTATTTGATACGAAAGTAAACAAAAATTTGTAATAATATTGTATGATGGAATTTCCTCTGAAACCTTAATTTTTATGCGCCTGATTAGAGTTTTTTCCATTCACTTTTGTTATAGGTAACTTCCATTATAATGATTCTTTAACACGCGTGAAGTCTTTATAACAAGCGTCGAATGTCATTTTTTTATTGCGTCAAACGTATTCTGTTAAATACATTATAATTTTTTTAAGAAATATTGTCTAGAAATGAAAAGAAGTGTACGGAGCTATGAAAAGAAGTGTCGGGAGTTATTCTTTTTGCTTATATTATACTGCAGACTATACATAATGAATAGAAGGCTACATTACACTTTTAAATTTTTTAATGTTAATTTTAACCAGCCTATGGGTGAAAGGGGCCGTAATCATGATTTTGTAATTTGATGAGCAATAGAATGTTATCTTCTTTGTCAAACTATTAAATAAATCAAGATTTCAGCAACAGCCATCCATATTTTAGTTCAAAGTAACAGTAAAAGTTTTATCAGTGGAAAACCACGGATACAGAGGGGAGAAATTGACTGAATTACTCTGTGTTCTGCAGTTGAAAAGGGTCTCAGTTTAAAAGAAATAAATAGTAAGGTCTGTGAAAAAGCTCTGCCATACAAAAACTAGATTTTCTTCTGTGGAGTATGGAAATCATCCCGCAAAAGGCAGTACAGTTTCATTCCAAAACAACACATAACTATCGGATGTTACAGAAAGCGTTACGAAGCTATCAAAGAATCGATATTGATACAAGTTGAGATAGTCAAGCTTTGGACTCAGATGGAGTTTACAAGGATTAAGTGTTCATTTTCAATTCCGCGTATAGCAATTGGGAGAATTGAAAATACCTTCCCAAAAGAGTGTGGTCTTACCATAGAATAATTTTAAGACAGAAACCTATGGTTTAGAAGTTTTCATATAGATTCTAGAACATTCATTTGGAAAAATTGACCTAACAAAATAGTAATCTTTATTCAAGCACTTCGCATTTTATACGCGCCGGAAAAGATACTCTTAGTATGTCTTATCTGGAGTAATCCATTAAAACAAGCGCACAATTTGGATGACGCTTCAGCTTGCGTTTTTGTAGGAGATCCTTTGAAATAATTTAAAAGCGCATTCCTACATTTCTGCAGTACATTCTGTACATCACACTGTACACAGAATTTTACCAACACTATTGAAGTTCAAACTTTAAAGACTGCGAAAGTTGCTTATTTTATTCGTCTATCATTGCGATCTATTCACGTGTCCACATATTTGACCAAAAATCAAATGCATATTACTAAGTTTCTTGTAGTTCTCAGTACTCTACAAGAAATCAATTCAATTGTGCCGAGTATCGCACAACAATCTCATTGATACTATCTGAAATGATAAAGATTTGTATTTTTTAAGAAGCATCGTTCCTTAACTCTGGTTATTTTTTAAACCTTCATGCTTCTATCAGCTGTAAGTTTAGCATGAAAATTTTCAGAAATGAACGTTTTTTGGGCGTCATGTACCATTGTATGCGTTTATTCCCGCTGTTATGTATTTACTCTTTGCTATTAACGGCTTTGCTTATCTGCTCTAATTATACTAATAATATTGTGCTAATGGTTTTTAATATTTATCACGCTGAACAATTCCTTAAAGTTTATTCTTTGCATTATGAATGTAATGTAAGGTCCCGGGATAACAACTTTCTATTTTATTTTAATCATAATTTCCATATAGTAGCATTCTGGTAAATTTCTGTTTGCAGATGTTAAAGAGGTGTACCGCAACAATTATTGTTTGAAAACAATAGTCCAGAAAAAATAGAAAGCTGCGTCTCCTGGATGCTTCTGAAAGTCTCATTGAAAACTGTTCTTCTCGATATGAACAATATTTCTCTTTTTTTAATTAAAATATTTTTCAATCACTTTGCATATTCATGGGAATATTCTACTTTCATAATTAAAAAAGATCAAGAACAACTAAAATAATATTAATTTTTTTAAATTCTTAGTTTAAGTTTACACAGTGTAGAATGAAAAAAGCATGTTTATAAATAATTTATTATTATTACTATTATTATTATTATTATTATTATTTATGCCGCCATTTTTCTCTATATTCTTTGCATTTTTAAAACATTTTTAAAAGCCATTTTTTTCTTTTAAAATTATTGCATTTTTATATTTATAATTGTGTTTGCTAATGTAACATTGAAATGAAATGCAAGACAGATTTTTGCATGAAAATTATTATGCTTATTTTGAATGCGATTTATTTTTATTTACTTATTTATTTCACACTAAGCCTTGCTATGTTCACATCACAGATAAACTTGAAAGCTATCCAGAAAATTTTCTTTTCCTAAAGTCTACAGAATATAATAAAAGCTTGTCTTTTCTTTGACATCTATCATGCAACTTAAAAATCTGAGAACATCTGGATTCTCAACTGTTTTGTTGATAGTTTCGATAGTTTTTCAAATGGTTAAGGATTAAAAGAAATAACAGATAACTGTCGAATCATCAATGTTATGACAAAAAGATTTATGAACTTACTTAAGTAAGAATTTTTATAATAAGATTAAATAAGCTTTTTTAAAAATGAAAATGAAGCATAAAATTGAATATAATCGATTTAGGTATTAAACATTTTGAGATATCTGATTGAGATCTGAGCTGTGTAATGCGGCGTCCTTTTAATAGTTTCCAGGGGCCTTTCTGAAAGTTTTTTGTTACTAGATTTTTTCAAAAATAAAATTATATTTAAACGATGCTTTCTTTAAAATCCAAACCACACCAGAAATAATTTTAATAATTTTGATAATTTTTTTTTCATTCCGTTTATCAATAAAAACCATGAGAAATGTTTTGCGTCCATGAAAACACTTCCATGCTGTCTCGCTGGAACCACCATTTGTATTAGTCACCATCAAGCTTGTCTTTGCTTTTTGCACTTTTTGTAACGCTAAATTAACGCCTCCAAAATAAGTTAGGACGTATTTTTGGGTCACCTCCCCCCCCCCCCCCCCCATGCACACAAAACGACAACAAAAAGCATAGTACTAACTCGGATTCTCATGTCTTTTATTATAGGCGAGGTTAAAGTTTCTAACATTTTCCTATACAAAAATTATTGACATAGGCCTCTATCAGAATCTGTACTAATAAAAGTTTCGCTCTGTGTGTCTGTCTGTGTGCGTCTTTGTGTGTCTGTGTGTGCGATGGCTAAGAAACTACCGCGCAAACAAGGCTGAAAATTTAGGTGAGGGTAGTTCAAGGACTGACCTAATGCACCTGAGTTTCAGAACTTTAATTTTTTGATAATAAGCCGAATTATTAATTAAAAACGGCAACGAACTCTCCACAAAAGCTCATATCTTTCATTCCAAGCTGGCGAAAGCGCTCGCGTTTGCCCAGAACCGGATTTACACAGCGCAGCGGCACGGAAAGGAACCCAATGAGAAGAACCCAACAAAGGGATTTGGTGTTTACCATCACTTTTGTTAACTTAAATCGGCCAAACTATTTAGTATAGTTAAAAACGGTAGACCTATTTTGAAAGATTGTAGTTTTACGGCCTAAATGCCGCAATCAGTTTGAAAAAACAACTATGTAAATCCTTGGAAAAACAAATTTCAAAAAGGGTCCTTTTCAAAGTTCTCTTTTTCTCCCATACTGCATAGCTTCCCTAGGACGCAATTTAGAAGGTACTACTTAAAAAAAAATACGTATGTAAAGCTGAAACTTTTTTTCTCTTAGAAAGTGTAATTGACTTTTAAAAATACGAATTTTAACACTTCAAAAAAAAAAAAAAAAAAAAAAAATTCGCTCCCGCACATCACTTTGCGCCTTACGGAAACTATCTTTTTTCTATGGTAAAAGTAACTAAACTTCCATATTTAGGACCAATCATTTCAGAGAATCTCTGCAGACCAAATTTACATCACCTACAAAATTTTGAAACGTTCGGACGAGTAGAATAATTTTTTACAAAATAAAATGCGTGAAAGTTTCGACGAAAATACTAAAAACTGGGTATGTTTTGACGCGATTTCACTTGCTTTCGGTCAAGTTTTCGCTACTAAATATGCATATTTTTTCAAGAAATTATAAAGAATATACAGTTATATTATTATATTATACAGTTATTACCTGTTAAAATTTTAGACAAATCGCACGATAAGAATTATTTTTGCTGACGGAACCGAGTCGGAAAAAAAAAAAAAAAAAGTGAGAAGAAAACGTATTCTTTTTCAACTAGATATAGAAATTTTTTCACGATGTTTTCTCAAGAGATGCTAACCATCATATTTATAACTGCTGAAAATATCAAAGAGTTCGGAGACACACGACTGTTTTTTTTTTTTTTTTTTACTACTGAAATAGACCTAATGAAAAAAAATATAAAAAAAAACTCTTCTTACGAGACATTTTACCACTAAACATGATAATTTTTTTCTCGATTGTTTCACACAGGCAACGAAAACAAAATGTTTTAACTCCTAAAAATTTCAGAGTTTGGACGACAACGACTATTTTTTAAAACATTTAAAATGTCGGACGACCGACGCCCTTCACTCCATTTTTCCGGCATATATTAAAATTATGCATCGACTGCAAAAATCAAAATACGCAAAAAAGAAAATACCAAATAGCATATACTTTCAATTACCTTTGCAACAATGTAAACTATTTCAAAAAATACGAAAATTAACCCTTTGAAAAAAATTCATTCTTTGAAGTCACTTTTTTTTTCCGCGCATTTTGCCGTAGCATTAACATTACGCACATTTTCATTAAAAAAAAATACATTTAATTTTATACAATAACTCTGAAATTTTAATAAAATATACTAACCTTATAGTTAATGATCAAGTATGGATTTGATTCAGGTATAATCGAATTAAAGGGTTGAACAAATTAGTTTAAAAATCAAAAAAAAAAAAAAAAAAAAAATATATATATTCAGGATTTCGATGGGGAAAAAAATAGTTAGTCGTAAAACAGCGATTTTTTACAACTAAATATCAATATTTTAGCACAATTGGTGGAAAAATATTTATAACTCAGAAATTTCGTTTAGAAATTGTAACATATAGGAGGGAAATAATGAGTTCCAATTTAAAAAAAATTTGCCATATATTCCGTTCATCAGAAGGGGAAAAGAAAATAATGAAAAAGAAAAATAAGAGAAGAAAACATTGATTTTTACAACTCAATATCAATATCTTAGTATGAAAATTATACACAGGCTTTGGACGGCAAGAAAAGTATTTTTAAACGTTGAATCTCGCCCCCCCCCCCCCTCTTCCCAGTTTCCCCTCTTTAAAGTTATTTGGAGCTCTTTTACCGCTAAATATCAGTTTTTATTATTATTTTTTTTTTTTTACAGTCAACGGACTCTCATTTTATATAACATATCTAAATCTTTAAAGGTGTTCTCAAATCCAAAAGGGCAACTTTCTGACATAACCTTGTATTTCGTGACGTGGATAAACGTGGATTTCTTTATACTCTCGAAACATCCCAACGGCTGGATGGATTTTTATAAATGAGGTCTCTATCGATTCGTCTCAACCGTCTGATGGTTATAGGTTAGGTTTGTTTTCATAAATTCAAAATGGCGGTAGAGAGGAAACAAATTTTACGCACCCTATTGAGTGGTATATCATTGGATAGGTCTTTCAAATTAAAACGATGTTTCATTGACTATTTTACAGTCAGAAGCTCCGTTTAAATATTACACAACCTGGAAGTTGTGTAGGTAGGATCTCTAGCTTTACTGCAACTCTAACACTCATAGACATCTATAGGCCTCATCAAAACAGTGTTTATAGAGAGGAACTAACAATTAAACACAACTTACAAGTCATCTATACAAGTAAGTAAAAAATAGGTAAGTAATATAAAAAAAAAGTTTCACATTGATGAGAAATAATAAATTAGTTCGCTTTTTAAGCAGTCTGATTTTTTGATTTTTTAAATTTAATTTCTAAAATTTTTGACATTGAATTCCTGAACTATAAAAGGTTTTATTTACCACTGTCAGATGCATTTGCATCGTGTAAGACGTATGTATATCGCTTTTAATATCTACCCTATACATATAAAATCCTAATGAAACGAATTTATGAAACGGATATATCAAACGAATTTATGAGACGGATATATGAATCGACTGATTAAACAACTGATTATGTTTCAAGCGATTTCTCCTAAAATATGGAATACTTTGATATGAAATTAACACCAAAATCAGCATTGATCCGCAGATCTCAAAACTGGTATTAGAATTTTTTAATTCGAATTAGTTTTCAAAATATTAATTTTTTCTAATTTTATATACATTTTTCTAATGATGGCAACTCAAATTTTAACCAAACAGATATATATTTTTTTATATTTCAGAAAAGGTTGACATGGTAACTGGCTATTGTTGTTTATTTGATAATAAATGTTTATTTACTTTTATTTCTTTTTATAAATTATATAAATTATTTTGTTCTATAATTATTAATTATTTTTTCTATATTTCCTTTAGAAAATAACACTGGTCAACAGCCAAAAAATGGTCTAACTTTTTCCAGCTGATATATGTTCATTTTCATACCCTGAATCCAAAACCCAAAACGGTTTCGCTCTATCAGGTCAATTTTTTGTGCAAATGTCCATTTTAGGATAAGTGATTTCCGGCATAA
The DNA here is from genome assembly GCA_963932465.1 of Maratus speciosus. Lineage (NCBI taxonomy): Eukaryota > Metazoa > Arthropoda > Arachnida > Araneae > Salticidae > Maratus > Maratus speciosus. The sequence goes on from OZ010789.1 coordinate 236,942,079, forward strand.
ATGCCTATACTTCATTGCAGTACTTGTGTGTGTTGCATTCCGAGAAGTCGTATTTCGTTGCCCTGGATTACTAATGATAGATTTTCTTTCATTACAGGATCTATGTGAAGTAAATGGCGTCTTCAAAAAGATCATGTAGGAATAAGCCGGATGTATTTTGCTATATCTGTGGCGAATACACCCTTGTACCAAACAGGAAGCCAACCACCAGTTTTATAAAGCGCACCTACCTCGCTTACTTCCAAATGGCACTAGGTGACCAAGATAAAGGTTGGGCACCACATATAGTATGCAAGAAATGCACCGAATATCTTCGTGCGTGGACCAAAGGCCAGAAGACGGCTCTGAAATTTGGAATTCCTATGGTCTGGAGGGAGCCTACCAACCATGTCACAGATTGTTACTTCTGCGCTGTAGATCTGACTGGTATAAACAGAAACAACCGGGGTAGCCTGGTATATCCAGATATGCAGTCAGCACGTCGTCCTGTAGCCCTTTCCGAAGCCATTCCTGTTCCCGTGTTTAAAGAACTTCAGGACATTGACGAAGAATCATCCTCCCCCATCAGGGTTGCTGCTGATGACGACGACTATGTGGTTCCAGAATGTAGTACTCCAGTTCCGTTCACACAAATGGAGCTAAATGATCTCGTTCGCGATCTTAACCTCTCCAAGTCATCTGCCGAACTATTGGCATCCAGATTAAAGGAAAAAAACTGTCTCACTGAGAGTGTTCGCATCAGCTTCTACCGCAACAGACATCAAGACTGCCTACAATATTTCTGTGAAGAGCTTGACCTGGTGTACTGTAATGATATCGCACGGCTGCTGTACACGCTGAGAGTGGCAAAATACGACCCCGAACATTGGCGGCTGTTTATCGACAGCAGTAAGCGCTCATTAAAATGTGTTTTGCTACACAATGGCAACCAGTTTGCCTCTGTACCACTAGCTCACTCAACTACATTGAAGGAGAAGTATGAATCAGTGAAGTATGCTCTGGAGAAAATTCATTATGATGACCATCAGTGGTACATTTGTGTGGATTTGAAAATGGTGAACATCTTGTTAGGACAACAATCAGGGTTTACAAAGTACCCCTGTTTCATCTGCATGTAGGACAGTAAGGACAGGGCTCATCATTACACAATCAAGGACTGGCCTCTTAGGGAGGACCTGGTGCCCTGCAGAGCGAACATCATCAACACTCCTCTTGTGAACAGAGAGAAGATCATATTTCCTCCATTGCACATTAAGCTGGGGTTGATGAAGCAATTCATCAAAGCTCTCGACAAAAATGGTGACTGCTTCATGTACTTCTGCCAGGATTTTCCCAGATTGAGCATTGAGAAGCTGAAAGCTGGCATCTTTGATGGTCCACAGATGGTCCGTCAGCTAATGAGAGATACGCAATTCGAAACACATATGAGTGAAGTGGAACTGGAAGCATGGAAGGCTTTTGTTCTAGTTGTGAAAAATTTTTTCGGTAACACGAAGGCCACTAACTACGTTGAACAGGTGAACAATATGATAACAGCATTCAGAAACCTCGGATGTAACATGAGCATCAAAATGCATTACCTATTCTCGCATTTGGATCGCTTTCCTAACAACCTGGGCTCCATGAGTGATGAACAGGGAGAGCATTTTCATCAGGAGATCAAGGAGATGGAGAACAGATACCAAGGTCGCTGAAATGCAGTAATGATGGCGGATTACTGTTGGAATCTCCATAGAGACATTCCTGCTGCCGTCCATGCTCGGACCTCAACGAAGAGGAAATTCCTACCATAAGTGTTGCACAATGACGAAACAGTGAACTAACCGAATGTTTTCCTGTCTATTAGTTGTTAATTAACTATGTAATTAACTAAACGTGTTTTCTGTTAACATACGTACATTTTTTTCGGTTCAGTTAATTACACTTCTGTAGTGTATATTTGTTTTTTTCAATTCAACTTCACAGCAAAACCTTACCTGATGTACGGAAACGGATGCCATATTCGGGTTCCTGGAGGTTGAAATATCTTAAATTCATTAAAACATGTCAGACCTTTAAAAAAAACTTTTTTTTGTTGTCCTGTGAATTAAAAAATATGGTACTACTTAGTTATTCCGTCGACCAATTTCGCCAAATTATACAAATTGACATAATTTTTATTTTAAATAACGAAAGAACAAATAAATTAGTATAACATTAATAAATATATAAATAAAAAGTCGAAATAAAAATCACTTGATGACGTAAACACGTGTAACTTGCTTAAAGTCAAGTGAATGTGACATTTACCATCAACCATTATTGGCATTTAATCTTATAGTTTGGCGATACATTTTTGGTCGATGGGATAACTAACAAGGGAACCACTTTTGGTGTTGCTTGCACCTAGCATCGAGACCTAGTGCGTTTTGTAATCCTATACATAAAAGTTAGAGAACCGAAAAAATTTCTTTGTTAAAATAACATTTTATATATATACTTTTTTATACTTTTAATTTTTTATTATTACATATTTATTTGTTTATTTCACGCCAAAAGTGAGTTAAGTCGCCAAATATGGCGCTACAATTTTTCCGCCCGCTTTATCCAAAGAGAAAATGTACAGAACACATTACTAGAATTATATCAGATTGTGATTTTTTTTTATAATTGATAGCATAAAAAACAAATATTAGGTTTTTATTTTTTTTTCTATGCAGACGATAAATATATAAGTAATATAAAACTATAAAAGCTTCGAAGATCATTGAAAACTATTTTTTAATGAAATACAAAATAAGCAAACTATTTTCTTTTGAAATCGAATGAAATAAAGTTTCGAATGTTTAAAATAAAATGTTACTGTATTAAATGGTCCTTCGGTAAAAGTAATCATAAAGTAAATTAATGTTTTTACACAATTTAGAAAAATTACTGTGGCGAAATAGGTGGGACGTTGCAATTACTAGCTATTACAAATTCAGCTATGACATTTGGCTCGGGTTTCCGGAAAGCTCTACTTTTGAAAATAAACGCCAACTGTTTCCCCGCCAAAAATATGAATATAAAGTTACAATTTTTCAAAATCAAATTCGTGGGTTTTTGAAGGAATTTTCAAACTTTTTCAATATTTTATACTTTTTATTAACTAATTTTTATTTTTAAATGCTTTTCTTTAAAAAAAATTCAGTGTTAATAGATAAGTGGTCTAGAAAATTGCATTTTTAGAAAGTTATGCTGCTGTATAATCAAGAAATATTATTTTAACAGAAAAATTGTATCGATTCTCAAACTTCATAATATAGGGTTTTAAAATGCACCAGGTCTCAATGCTAGGTACGAGCAACACCAAAAATGGTTCCCTTGTAAGTAATACCCAAAATGCATATGTAACTGGTATTTGAAAATGAGGTTTTCACAAAACTTTCGTAAAAGAAAAAAAATCACGCCAAATATGACATCTGTGCCAAACTTTCATGTGAACTACGAAGGGATCAAACCGTATTTGTTTATGGCAGTTGATGACTTGAACTATTATTATATAGATGAAATGATGGCGATAGAATAATATTTGGCGACTTATCACCTGTGCCTGGCTAACATTAAAGTACCAAAATGGCACCTAGAGTATAAAAAGCGAAGTGGTCCGCCTAGAACTGTTGATGATAGTCACATGAATTAGGCTATTGTTATAGAGATTGTTTTAAAATACCGGGAGACAAAGACTCTGTATACTTAATTTATTTTATTTTAGCTTCTTTTCAAATGTTTAACTGATCCTCTTTAATCAAAAACGAAAACAACCATTGGATGTCTTAACAGCAACTGATTCGCCCTTAAATTTTTGCAATCAAAGGGAATTGAATGGAAACCCGTATACAGGAAGATCTGTACAGCTTTTTTCTGTATAATTCAATCTTCACTAATATTTTTAAAACCCATCAGATTAGCGTGTTTTTAGATTCTGTGGTGCCTGAACGGGGGTTGGCGAGCGTAGCTTGCAGGGGGCAGAGCCACCTAGTTATGAGATAATATCGTCATGTGTTTTAAATCATTTTAGTAAAGGTGCTCTTTATTGTTTGCCAAGGTCTGCAAGGTTGGACAGGACTGATCAAAATGATGATTTTTTTTAATGGCTTATTCCCAGCAAAGAGGAAATTGCTTGCCAGCAGCAAGATAGGTGCTGGCAATGATGGAGAAGTGCTGGCTGATGATCTACCACTGCAGGACCACTGCTGGACAGCTTCAGTCAACTTTACTGTTGGAAATCATCAGATAAAATTCTGAAGGACATCAATTTTATCTCATGCGCTGACCCGCCACTACATGAAAGTGCACGAACTTTTGCAGTATTATTGCTGGGAACCCTTACGCTAGGTGGTGCTGCGAATATCGAAGACACTGAGTATTTGAACACAAATCTGAAATGAATCTCTTAACACAATTTAATCTGTGAAGCTTTTTTTTTTTTTTTTTTTGAAACTGTAAAAAATATAGCGCCACTGCCACCAACAAAATAAATAAGTAAATGAATAAATAAATAAATTCTTTATTTCAACGCACTTTTTTAGGTAGCTTTCTTTACAAAAAAGCTACCTATTGCAGCCGTTCGGAGGAAAGCGATTTCAAAAAATTTTGGTATATTTTCATCGATCATGACCCCCAGACCCCGAAACCACCCTCCGTTCAAAATTGATATATATATATATATATATATATATATATATATATATATATATATATATATCTATATATATATATATATATATATATATCTGACCTATGTCACACTGTAACTCCCGTAATTATGAACCGATTTCGATGTAATTCGGTGTGTACATAGTACATACCAATGTCTCGACCGAGTTCGTTGGCCAGCTTCATCCGCCGTTTTGTTTCAAAATGGCGGCCATTTAAAATTTTTAAAAAATTTTAAAACTTGAAATGTGGTACCAAAAAATTAAAAATGGAAAAATATTTTTTTCTTATGTATTTGACCTTTATACAAAGATTCCGGAGCAGTTTTTGTTTCGTCTATATCTTAAAAAATGGCTGAGTTATAGCATTTTGAATTTCTAGCGTGGCTGACATTTTGAAACGTCCTGAATTTTGTCACGCGATAAAAGGCGTATTTATGAACCGATTTGGATGTAACTTCGTTTATACATAGTAAATACCAATGTTTCGACCGGGTTCATTGGCCAGCTTCATCCGCCATCTTGTTTAAAAATGGTGGACATTTAAATTTTTAAGAAAAATTTAAATTTGAAATGTGGTACCAAAAAATTAAAAATTGAAAAAATATTTTCTTCTCATGTGTTTGACCTTGATAAAAAGATTCGGGAGCAGTTTTTGTTTCGTCTATATCTTAAGAAATGGCTGAGTTATAGCATTTTGAATTTCTAGCGTGGCTGACATTTTGAAACGTCCTGATTTTTCTCACGTAATAACAGGCGTATTTATGAACCGACTTGGATGTACCTTGGTGTGTACATAGTACATACAAATATCTCGACCGAGTTCGTTGGCCGGCTTCATCCGCCATCTTGTTTCAAAATGGCGGCCATTTAAAAAAATTAAAAAATAAAAAAATTTAAATGAGATACCAAAAAATTGGAAAGTGGAAAAGATTTTTTTTGTATGTGTTTGACCTTAATACAAAGATTCCGGAACAGTTTTTCTTTCGTCTATATCTAAAAAAAATGGCTGAGTAATAGCATTTTGAATTTCTCTTGTGGCTGACATTTTAAAACGACCTGTTTTTTGTCACGCGATAACAGGCGTAATTATGAACCTATTTGGATGTAACTTGGTCTGTACATAGTACATACCAATGTCTCGACCGAGTTCGTTGGCCAGCTTCATTCGCCATCTTGTTTCAAAAGGGTTGCCATTAAAAGAAATTAAATTTAAAATTCAAAATGAGGTATTAAACAATTGGAAAATGAAAAAGATTTTTTTATGTGTTTGGCCTTGATACAAAGATTCCGGAGCAGTTTTTGTTTCTGAAAATTTGTTCTTTTGTTTATATCTTAAAAAATGGTTGATTTATAGCACTTTGAATTTCTAGCATGGCTAACATTTTGAAACGATCTTGTATTTGTCACGCGATAACACACGTATTCGCCTATTTCGATGTAAGAAGGCATGTGGATAGTATACATCAACACCTCGACCAAGTTCGCTGGCCAGATTCATCAGCCATCTTGTTTCAAAATGGCGACCATTAAATTAAAAAAATATATATATATCTAAAGTGAGGTGCAAAATAATTAGAAATTGAAAAAGGTTTCTTTCTTAAGTGTTTGACCTTGATATAAGGATTCAGGAGCATTTTTTGTTTGTCTTTACCTTAAAAAATGGCTCAGATATAGCAGTTTCAATTTCTATTGTGGGTGACATTTTGAAAAATCTGATTTTTTGCATGCGACAGCACTCCTATATATTAACCGATTCCGATGTGAGTGAGCATGTGCACAGCAATTACTAAGGTCTCGACCAAGTTCACTGCTTAGCCTCATCCACCATGTTGTCTTAAAATGACAGGCACTTTAAGAAATTGCCGAATTTGGCAGCCAAATATATGTTACTTTAAAGAAAAGCAGCTTGGATAAAGCTGACTAATTTCGCGAAATTCTCATTCATTATATTGATAAAAATTAGTATTGAATCTCCTATATTCGGTTTCCACTAAATTGAGCTTCGTGTGTTTGAATGATATAATTTGGCTTTTTTTAAATAAGGATTATGAAAGCTACCTCTTCCTCCCGGCACTGGCCGGAAGGACTTTTTTCTCCTTAAATCTGGTTTTACTAGGTTACAAAGGATTTCGGTTTTCATAATTTACGCCGTTCAGAATCAATAATAAAAAAAAGCGTATAAAATACATAGGATTTCTATACAATAGAATAATTTCTATACCAGTTTAATGATTGGGAATGTAAATCACAAAAGAAATAAACTTGAAATAGTGTAATGAGAGCCTGAAAACTACGAGCAGTCGTAGCGTACGCTGAAAGCACTTGTTCATGTCCGATCATGAAAACCAAACAGCATCGAGCGTGGTTAGTATTTGGCGGGGTGGGGGGGGGGGCACATAGAAACCGCTGAAAATTGAAATATTTCTATAGACATTTCTATTATAGACACTTCTACAGATATTTCTATAGCTCTTGGTGAAACTAGCTTATAGAAAAAAGAGCCATAATTATATAATGCTTTGTTTTTTTTATAGAATTTTATAAGAAATTTTTGTAAGGGAAAGTGCTGGGCCAGCAAAGGAATAGCAGTGGGGATAGGTGCTAGCACTGCAGGAAAAGTGCCGGATTGAAGTAATGTGATGGCATACTAATGCTGGCCTGCTGTTGGCCATCACTGATGGGCCAGCTGCATTCGGCTCGGACACTTTTCGACAGGTTTAAGTAATGGCACCCTTGCACTTTACCGCTGATGGCACTGCTGGCTGCCATCTTTTTTCCAGCTGATGGTCAACTGTTTCTTTCTTTGCTGGGTTCGTTTGGCTTATTTGCTTATTCATTTATTTGCTTAAATGGCTTATTTGCTTATTCGTTTAAAATCGCAAAAAAAATTCTTGCATCAATCATAAAAAATAAACCAAATCATGAGTAATTTCTGTAGTTATAGCTATTTTATTTAAAAAAAAAAAATAAAATGTCAGCTGATTTCGAAACACCCTTCAGTTGTTAAAATAATACTTTTTCACAGGCGAATGCTTCTGTGAAATTATCGCCAAATTTTTTTAATGAGGCTTTTTATTGGACGCAAATTTCGAATATAAGCTTATTCATCATGATACCCTCTTATAAAATCCTACTGTTATAAACAGGCTTGAAATGGAAGACCAGGACCAGATTTGTGTAAATTATTATTCATGTGTATTACCATATAAATTAATATTTATAGTCATAAAAAGTTTATTTTACAAATGAGGACAAATATTGAAAAGAAATAAGTCTTAACTTGGTTCTCAAATTTCCTACTCAACAACGCAGAATTTTCTGAGACATTTTCTGATTCATTTTTATCGTAAAGACATAAAATTATCAGCTCTGACTAATGAAGCGATTTGGAACGGTGTTTTAAATATTTTGATAAATAAATTACTTAGCGAGTTACAGGCGAATGTTCTTATGTGATGATAGATTTTCCAGTTTTCCAGCGCCGTCGCGTCCGGAAATCCGGTTCAAAATACCCACTTTGGTAGTATTTTCTGTAGGATCTTCCACCTTTACCAAAAATGGAAAACTGTATTCGATTAGTACATAGTACATAGTACATAATTGCACAATAAGAACACATGCCAATTTCATGCGTAACCGAACAAAAATGAATGTCAAAAATGTGTGAGAACGTACAGTGGCGGTCAAAAGTTTCCGGCCAGCATAAACTTTTTGGTTAATTTGTAAGTATATATCCATATGAAGAGGAATCTCAAAGTGATACTTATACACTTTATTGACATAACAGTTAAGAACTTATTTATGGAATAAAAATTAAATATTAATAAATTTATTTGACAAAATTAATTGCTAAAGAAAACGCATGTTCTCAAAAGTTTCCGGCCACCTTTGCAAGCTTGGAAAAAATGGTGTTATAACAGAAAATAACAGTGGTCAACAACATTTACAATTAGTATTTTGTATTCATACATTTAACAATAAGTACTGCAGCGCAGCAACGTGGCATCGATTCAATGAACGGTTGTAGATCATCAATGTTACGTTTTGTTCACAGTTCTTACAATTTTTGTGAAAATGCTGCTGAATTTGAATATTTATAATTCCACACGCGTTTTCAAGTTAGTTTCAAAAATTTTCTATTGTATTCAAATCGGATGATTGGGCTGTCCATTTCAAAAGCGGAATTTTTTGTGCGAAAGCCACTGCTTGACGAGCTTGCATGTATGCTTTTGGTCGTTATCATGATGAAACAAATAGTTGCGACCACAGTCCCCCCCCCCCCAATAAGGCAACAAATGATCTTGCAAGATATCCTTATGCATTTTACTATTCATCTTGCCGCAGATATCAAATAACGGACAGCCGCATTTTCCAGAAAAAGCTCCCTACAGCATAACGTGTCCTCCGCCGTGCTTCATTGTAGGAATAATATATCTCGAATCTTATATTTGGTTTTTAGGTCGTCGGTTATAATGATTTTTATCACTACCAAAAAGATTGAACGTCGATTCATCGAAAAATAGTACTTTTTTCCAGTTTTCACTTGACCAGTCTTTGTATTCCTTGGCAAACGCCAGTCGGGCCCTCTGAATTTTTCTTATTTATGAAAGGTTTTTTAATACCGACTGTTCCATAAAGTTCTACGTCACATAAGCGTCTTGATACTGTAGACAGACTTATTTCAGCAATATTTTAACACAATGAATCGCGTGGAATTGCAGCGGCATTTTTACGCGGGTCATCAACCGCTTTTCTTCTGATAATTCTGTCTACAAGAATAGTCGTTTTCCGGAGTCCCCCGGATCGTGGCAAATTCCGAAGACCATGACCATCTTTATATTTTTTTTAAATATCGTTTACAGCAAATTTTCCGATCGACAACTTTGCCGCAATCTCACGAGAGGATTGTCCCGTTAGTGACAAACAAATCACTCGTTTAGGAGCAATAAATTCTTAAAATTTTCATTTTTGAATTTCAAATGCATTATTCACGTTGATTAATTAACAAACATGGCCAAAAAAACACTTTACCGATAGCAAAAACTAATGGATGACGAATGGCCGGAAACTTTTGCACGCGCGAATTTCGAATTCCTCCCCTTTGCATCAAGTATCTTAAGCATCCATTCAAAATGATCACGTGGTCAGAGGTACTTTACTTATTCCTAACTTTTGGAGCAATTGTACTTCTTCTTCACTAAAACGTTCTATCAAACAAATCAAAGAAACTAACTGGCCGGAAACTTTTGACCGCCACTGTAGTTCCTTTGGACTTGAGAGCGACCTTAAAGTACAGGGTTATTGCAAATGAATCATCGGGTTTTGATACGTTACTACATGCGAACTAGGAAACGTATATGTTTCCATGACAACTCAAACGAGAAAGCGTTAACTATAGTTTCGCGCTGCGTATGTGTTATGCGCGTGTGGTTGCCATGGTTGCTGCGCGAAAGCCATATTCAAAATGGCGACTGGACAGCAGAAATTTTCCACACAATTGGCTGTTGAATGAAAAGTTCGCGGCTGGCGCGATTTGTTGATTTCTTGGGACTACGGATGAAATTCTCTAACTCGGTTCACTGTTTCTTCAGTAACGCTTGGTCGGTCGGAACTTTTGCCTTTACACGAACAACCGGTTTCTTTAAACTGTCGATACCAGCACAGAATGCTTTGTTGTGTTGGTGGTTGGCATTTGTATGCCTTCCGGAATGCTCTCTGAACGATTATAAGCCATTCACACTTTGAAAATTCTAGTACACAAAACGCTTTCTGTTGTCCAGACGCCATTTTGAATATGACGTTCGCGTAGCAACCATGGCAGCCACACGCGCATGACATATACACAGCGCGAAACTGTAGTTAACGCCTTCTCGTTTGAGTAATCATGGAACCATACATGTTTCCTAGTTCGCAAGTAGTAACGTATCAAAACCCGATGATTCATTTGTAATAATCCTGTATTTAAATAGCATTATCATAAACCTGGTGCTGTTTTTCAACAGACTTTCAGCAAATGAAGTCATGTAATTGTTTGTTATTTTTATTTGTTCTAATGTATGTACAAGCATAACTTTTGAACGGACGCTTTGATTTTAAAAATTTATTTTTTGCTGGAAAGTTTTGACGGTGGTTCTGTATAGATTTCATCATATATATTAAATCTCTAAGAAAAAAATTCTGTTCAGTGCAAAATTGACACATTTGCGCATGCGTGAAATTAAACCTAGAGCCTATTCAATTTTAGAGAATGTAGGACGAGATCCGATTAGACCAGTGGTTCAAGGCGTCAGTTTAAAGCTGTGAATATTCGTAGAGAACGCGGGTTCGACCCCAATTCCCGGCAAAATGATTTCTGTAATGTTTTTGGCGATAATTCCTTTCAATAATTACATATTTTATTAAAAGGAGAGGTTATATGATTTGTATTCTTTATTATTATTATGAGACTGATAAAAATAAAATTCATGATAGCTTTTAATGGTCGTGTAGTTAAAAGAAAACCCCACTAAATATTGTACTTTTTTTCTTGGCTATAAATTATAAACTTAAAATTCTTTCACTTCATTGAATAGGTTAGACTGGCAGCGCCATCTATCACCTTAAATCAATAGGAATCACTTATTCAATACAGTAATTTGACACGATTTGAATACTTAATTACTTTAAAAGAAGCTAATTAAAAATTTATGCTTTTTTCTAATGAAACATCCAAGTTATTTACCGTCAAATCTTGACGGGCACTATCTAGTTAGGATTCAAAATTTGTACAGGATGGTCATAATCAAAGTGAAAGTGTTTGAAGGGCTCTAACAAGTTAAACTATTTGGAATATTTTTAAAAGACTTTGTATTTATACTTTTTGGAGTATGCGGAACGAATTATGCAATAAAAAGGATTAGTTTTAAATTTTACCGATACGTGGGGCCTTGATGTTATAGATGTTTAATTAGCAAATATTAACAAAAACAACTCATTTTAAATCAATATCTTTTGAGGCACCGATATTCTGTCATAGAAGTGTTGAGTTACTATCACTTTGGTAACAACGCTTTATTATGCGAAATTTTCCATAAAAAAGTTTCAAAATTTAGCTGGTAGGAAACTCTTCATTTTTCTATTATATATAGCGCCACCTGTCTTAAAAATTTTTAATTATTATTAGTATTTTTAATTCAGAACTTATTTCCGCATGCTCTAAACTGAATAAATACCAAATTTTTTTAAATATTTCAAATAGTTAATTTGAGAACAAAAACCATGTTCAAACACGTGCACTTTAATTGTGGTCACCTGGTATGTTTGTTAATTTTTTTTTTTTATTTTAAATTTTTTTCCTCTGATTTTCGTAAAAATTGGTCAGTTTTCACCCAGTCTGAAACCGTTGTTAAAGTACGCAGTACTGCTTTGTCTTTTTAAAGAAATAGTTGTATTCTGAATCGTTTTCTTACATAAGCACGTCGAAAGTTTCAGTACATATTCTATTGCAGTCAAAAGGAGGTATTGGCAACAGCGAGATTTAAAGTGAATGGGAATAACGATAGAAAGTACAAAAAAAAAAAAAAAAAAAAAAAAAAACTTGGTTGCGTCAATCTGCTGTTACTATAATGCGCCATGTGCAATCAAAGATAACTAAAGATCAGTAAAATACGTTAATAATTAATATCTTAATGTCGGTTTTATTTTTTAATCACTTGTTATTGAGAAAAACAAAGACAAAATGAATATGAAATAAACATTGTTTAGAATTTTTCTGCTATACTTGAAAATAATTTACAACATTAATATATATATATATGTATATATATATATATAAAATAATATTAAAATAAAAATTAACTTAAGTTAAAATTAATGCACTAGTTTTACATTTTGTTACAATTGCTGTCCTTTTTTTTTAAAAAAAAAATTGTGGTTGCTTATTATCATTCACGTTGATAACAGTCTAGAATAAAAGTAATAAAACCAAAAACTATGACAAGACATATATGCACAGATAACAAAGATAATACACGTGGAGTTTTAAATTAACCATCGAATTCAATCCATTAAACAATTTGAATAAGTTTAAAGACTAGTTGACTTTAATTTATTGTAAAGGGAATGAATTCTTTTAATTTAATTTTCTCGTTACTAGTAAAAGAAATTACGTAAGAATTTAATTTTCTTAACTGATGTACTTTATCTGCTATAATAGCTTTTAGAAAATAGAAAGAGCTATAAATTAAATTTAAGGATGGGTATGAACAATGAGCTAACGTTATAAAAATTATCCTTAAATATTTAATTAGTACGATAAAATTTTGAATTATAGTAATTGTTATAAAATAATGATGAACTGATGTTATCCTTATTTCTCTATCTTGTGTCTTAAAAATAAACCTCCATCTGGTAGTAACACTAATTAGAAGTTCTAAGATATTTTGCGAGTAGAAATCTTTGTACAAATAAATTGTTTTCCGTAGTACCATTTGTTTTACTTTATCATTATTCTGAACTATACTTCCACGAGATGAAATAAAGGCAGGAGTAAAATAGAAATGATTGAAATATTAAACGGAAATACAGTGCAATTTCTAAATACTGGACATCTTGAGATCACAAAATTTGTAGGACTATTTGTAGATAACCGCTATGCAGAGATAAAAATATACAAATAAATATAGGGATGTCAAATAAGTTCTTTCGATTTTTAAGGTTCGTGAAACCGAATCATTTCTACACACATCGTATATTTTAATCAATTATATATTGACCATTGTTATCCATGACATTTTGCCCTCTTTTCACCGGCAATATAATGTCGCGTTCACTGAACGTCTGAGCCGTATAGGCAAAAACTTCTCCAGGTGCGTTTTTACAGCCCTCACATCAACAAAGATTTTCCTGTTCAAAAACTTTGCTGCGATCGGAACAAGTAGTAATTGGATGGCACCAAGTTCGGTAAATTTGGAGGATGAGGCAAAACATCTCATCCAAGACTCAATAAATTCTGTGGAGTATTTTAATGACGTGGTGGCAAACAACACATTTAACAACTGATCGATTGTGACAATTTTTGGCGTAAAGTACTGCTCAGTTCACTTAACTTCGAGCGGTATATAGTTGAATCAATAGTTCTGCATCCTGGTAACAACTCATAGTAAAGCATACTCTCGAAATCCCACCAGACGGAGAGCATAATCTTCGTGAAAATGCAGTCCCACATTTGAAGTTGGATGAGGAGGCTTGTTGTTTTGTCTCTTTTTCGCTCTACATTATCCTATATAATCCAATTTTCATCGCACGTGACATTTCGCTTAATAAAAGGCTCGATTTTTTCATGTTTCAGTAGTAAATCATAAATGGAAATAATCGTAATCGTAAATGCGACAGATCAAATTCGCCTCGGCCTGTTTATGCGGCACACAAACTCTGGTAGGAGAAACATATTCTAGTTGGTACAAATTGTTTTCCACGCTTGTATTGGAAATATTTAAAACAGTAGCAATTTACCGCACAGTTTGAAATGGATTTTCAGGAACAACTGCCTTGAGATCGCTTGAATCAATCTCGGTCGGGCGACCAGAGCGTGGCGCGTCGTTGATGCTAAAATCTCCAGAACGGAATTCTGTAAACCACTTTTGGCACACGCGTTCTGTTACGACATCATCCAGATATACACTTCCTATCTTTTTTTGCGCCGCCCTCGTTTACTTTTTTTTGAAATAGTACAACAAAATATGACAATATTGCACATTTTTCGCGTTTATTTTCATAGCTACGTATAATAATACAATTGTTTACGAAACAAAACATATATAATGACAGATTCCGTAAAAGATAACCTTTCAATCACTGATTCCATATACGGGGGTGGCTCCAAGAAAGGGATGGTGGAAACGAAATGAACTATTACTCGACGAAAAATCGAACTGAGTTGTTTGCCAACCGAATAGATATTACGACTTGCAAAAATATTTTCTAAATAAAAGTGTCCGCCATTAGAGAGAATGTCCCTTATGGAGGTTTCACTGTACTACATTCTATGTTAAAAGAAAAGTGTGCATTAAAAAATTGTCACGCATTTACTTTCTTTGTGCTCATAGGAAGAAAGTTTTGGACCTATGACAATTCTGGCTTCCTATTTTTGATTGATTTGAGTGTTTGATTTGTGACGTTTCATATGAGCTCATTCAAAAAACCAGATGACCACTAAACGTAATAAACACGTTTAATTGGGCCCTCCAGATGCCTAAACAATAAATTCGCATGTCAATGCTTTCACGAAATCCAGATGTAAAGTTGTAAACTGATTTTAATGATGTAAATAAATTCTCGGTGAGAAGTGCTGACTGGCACTTGGAGAACTAAACTTTTTAATAAGATGAATTAGACTACCACGTGGTCGCCAATTTAGATGGACTGAAAAAAACTCGAAAAGGGGAACGTGGAGAGAGATGTGTTCCTGCAGCGACCGAGAGCGGTCGTTTTCGATTGGACCAGCGAGGAGCGAGCAAGCTCCGACTGAATTTAAAGTTTAAGTTTTTATATGTCCTGTGATTTGTATGTGTGCTGTGTTGTATTCTCTTGACGTGAATAAAAAAAGTTTAAAAATGAACGCCAGTTCTTATGAGTTCGATGTCTAAGTCTAGTCCTCGATAGTTTGATTTTTTTCCCGTTACAGGATGTCCTGAATAGGATTTGACACTTTTAGTTGCGTTCGTAATTATATAAATACGTAGCAGCTATAGTCGTCGTCTGGTCCGCTTATCTTTCCTTCTGTCCGTCTGACGGCATATAATAGCGCAATATCCAACCGAATGGTTTTAAATTTAATATGCATAATATTGTCGAGCCATTTCAAATTTATGAAAATAGAATCAAAACTTTAAAAAATATTAATAAAAGCTTTCCTTATTCTATTAAAATCTATCATACGAAATTAATTCAACGGTATCCCATGATAGGTAATGATTCTAGTTTGGCATAATGATTACTCCACATTTAAGGTGAAGTCATATTATTTCCGTATTACTTAATTTATCGTAATGAATTTTGAATTTACGCATTTTTTCATAAGAGTGCAACAGCTATTGTACCAAGATCTGAATATATATAGAACTAGTTATAGTACGAACGCACCTCATTTGCCACGTTTGACATACAATTTCGTACTTCTTATTCAGCAGGTGGTGCTTTTTCGCTTTTTTTCACGATTCGTGACAGCTGTATATTAGAACTTATGGGATGGATTTTCATCTAAATTAATATGTCCTGTTATGAAAAACTATGAATTATGTGAATTGCGCGGCAGCGCAATACTTATTTATTTCCAGTGTCACTTCTCAATGTTAATTTAACATGGAACAGCCTATGGAGATCATAACTTTTTCATTTTTTCTTCCCACCTTTTTGTCCCTGATGCCACTCATTTTTTATTCTTTACTAATTTTAATGATATTATAAATTTAAAGTGTAAAAACGATTGCCTGAGGTCAGGTGTCAAAACGAATAGTAAAATGCCTTTGCATATGGGTGAATTAAAATCCAGAGAGAAACATGGGCCATTTTTTTTTTTTTTTTTTACATTATTCAAATATTTTTCATAATAATTCCAATTTTCGCTTTTTTCATTGAAAATCAACGGACATTTTTCATAGAAAATGTAACATTTTTACTTCATTGTTGCAAAAATTTCAAAAGCCGTAATATTAATTTATTTCTTTTTAGTTGAAAAATTTTCAAAACACAAAACTTAAAAAAAAGTCTAAGATTTATTTCGATTTCATTTGTACGGAATCTATTTTTTAGGGTGTTTTAAGTATCATATTGTATGAATTTTATTTTTATTTTTTAATCTTCAATTGGCTTAACTAATTTGTTACAAAAATTTAACATTAAATGTAAATCTAATTGAATGAAATATCTTAATATCTGTCCCATCTCGGGCTTAAACAATGTAGGAAATAAATTTTGTTTCTTTAATTTGTTCTTCAAATTATGTTTTTGTTTAATCAGATATTGCCAATGCCAGAAAATTAATTATGCAACAAAGATTCAAAACATCGTAGATTTTCAATACGATGAATGTAAGAATATAATAGCCGTGTTTTTACTATGAATATTATAGCTGTGTCTCAATTGCTACTGGGTAGAAAATCATCAAATTTTATTAATATAAATATCGTTGATACAATTCTGATTTTGAATATTCAGCAGAGAGAGTTTTTGAACTATTTTCCCGGTTTCGTAATGGGTTTTAAATAATTATAAATGATAATGTGATAGGCGGATGCACTCATTTTTTTGTTAATTTTGATAGCTTTTAAAGAAAGCATTGCTTTTAGAGCTTATAATAAATAATAAAAAAAAAAAAACATTTCCTTTAAGTTAAAAAAACGCCTTTGAAATAAGTGCCATATCACACGCAATCACACTAATAAATTCTCAACTAATAAAACTTCTTGTTCTGACAGATGTTATAAGAAAAGGGAAGTAATCCAAATATAAAACGCGAACACACAATTCAGTCTATATAGGAAAATATCAATTGAAAAATTATCTGACATGCTTAGATAAATTACTTATTAGAAGTGTTTGTGGAGTTTTTTGCAATTGAACTGATGAACCAATGCAGTGTTTTAGAAGTGCCTGGGAATTAGTTTTCCATACTCACAAATGATAGTAGGTGACAGTTAAAGGCAATTATCTTTTATTGATTTAGTTAATTCACTGGGTAAGTTTTCCATTTTGACCTAACTATAAACTAAATAAAAATAAAATTTTCCGTTATCTGTTCAAAGTAAAAATATAATACTATTGAAGTAAGTACTATAATACACGCATTCGTGCCAAAAAAAAAAAAAAAAAAAAAAAAAATGGAAATAAAAATTTTCAGTGATGACAGATGTTATGAGAAAAGAAAATGAGCCAAACATGAAACTGAAACACACTAATCTGTTTTTATACGAAAGTATGCGTTGAAAAAGTGTCATGTTATTAATTTGTTAGAAATTACATACTAAAAGCGTTTTTTGTATTTTTTAAAACGCGAACACACAATTCTGTCTATATAGGAAAATATCAATTGAAAAATTATCTGACTGAGTTTAGAGAAATTACTTATTAGAAGTGTTTGTGGAGTTTTTTGCAATTGAACTGATGAACTAATGCAGTGTTTTTGAAGTGGCTGGTAATTAGTTTTCCATACTCACAAATGATAGCAGGTGACAGTTAAAGGCAATTATCTTTTATTGATTTAGTTAATTCACTGGGAAAGTTTTCATTTTGACCTAACTATAAATTAAATAAGCTTTTTTTCAGTTATCTGTTCAAAGTAAAAATATAATACTATTAAAGTAAGTACTATAACACACGCAATCGTGCCAAAAAAAAAAAAAAAAAAAAAAAAAAAATGGAAATAAAAATTTTCAGTCATGACAGATGTTATGAGAAAAGAAAATGAGCCAAATATGAAACTGAAACACACTAATCTGTTTTTATACGGAAGTATGCGTTGAAAAATTGTCATGTTATTAATTTGTTAGAAATTACACACTAAAAGCGTTTTTCGTATTTTTTGCTTTAGGTTTTCTATAGCCATATTTTCGATTATCTTTTATTGATTCAGTTAAATTTACTGAGGAAAATAATTTTCAAGATTTAATGCGGAAGATTCGCTTTGCATTTTGAGTATTATTATGAATTAAACACGTATCTTTAAATAAATATAAAAAATATAAAATAATAATAATACCAATGAAATTGTGCAATATCACATGCAATTGCTCTGATAAATTTGTAAGTAATAAAATCTTCTGGTGACAAAAAAATTTACAAGAAAAGAAAATGAGTCAAAAATGGAAAAGAAATGTATACAGGGTGTTTCAGCACAGCGGTTTAAAAGTTTCAGGAGAGATAGAGTATACCTAGGTGATGGGAAATCACATAGCAATGCATGGTCGGAGTTTTCCTGGTGCTGTAGTGCCGACACAAAGCACAAGAAAGGAAAGACGCGGATAGGGTGAGAAAACATGTTTATTATTCTTAGTACATGCAAAAAAAAAAAAAACCGAAGAAATAAGAACAATACAGCAATCTGTTGTGCCGATTTTCTGCTCTTCAAATGTCTGACAGTTTGGAGCCCACTGTAAATGCTAATTCTGCATCTTGCAATTTTTTGAATATTTGAAATGAAAGAACATACTTATATCTTTCATTTCTAATTAAAATTGTGTCTTAAAATCAAAGACATTTTAAGATATTAAATGTTGAAAATGGTCTGGTTTTTTTCTCTTTTTTCATTTTTTTCAATTTTAAGAGTCTTGAGACCCCTTAATTAAATTCTCTGGTACAAAACATGCTTATTGCATCAAATTCAACAGTTTTACTCGAGATTGGAAGATATGCTATTAAGGAAATCCGTAATTTTCAATTTCGAAACCCTTTTTACTCTATTAATTAGCACAATAGAGGAATCGCTCCCAGCCCTGGAATGCATTGTAAATTTTCTTATGGCTTCACGTGCATTTCCAGGGAATTCATGACTTCTCTCGCAAATAAATAAACACTGAATGAAATTTAACATTACAAAATAAAAAAAAAGGAAAAATAAAAATAGAAAATACATTCTGAACCATTAAATTATAATTTAAATTGTTAAATCAGCAATTAACATTTATATTCTGAACGATTAATATTAAACGAGGTGGAACCCGTCGAATTTCGACGAAAAAAAATGTTTAAAGAATAACAGTTACATTGATTAATAATGAAACTACAAAATTAATTGCAATAAGAAATTCACCGAACATTGGTTAGTCTGGCTTTTAAAAGAAATGTAATTTAATCTAAAGTTATCAAACAAGTTATTGGAAAATTAAACTTTATTCGTATATGCAATTAGTAAAATATAATCAAGATAAGTAAATATAATGAAATTATCAATTGAGGCTATGATTTTAAAGGAATTTCACAAAAAAAACTTTAAAATTAAAAATAAAATATAAAAATGGAAATAATTTAAATGTAGCTAGTACGAGCACACTTAGAAATGAACAGCTTTCATTAAAAGAAATAATTATCATAATTGCTTCGGTAGAAAGCGCGCGGTTGATGAGTAAAAAAACAGCCTTGTCTTTTAAATATATAGATTGTTATATATTATTTTATAGAACTTATTAAGTTTTGACATCATACGTATTGAAGATAAGCAAGATTAAATTGAGTATTACGTTAAATTACAAAGTTTTTAAAATATATTCTAATTGTGTGGAAGTTGATTCTAAAAAGTTCTAAAGATTGCCTAATGGGTGAGGAACCATTGCAATAAATCATGGAACGGAAATCTTTTGCATTATTTACTATAATTATTGTTATTGTTGTAATCAATCAAAAATTAAAATAGGAAATCAAAAGAAGAATCAAAATCAAAATAGATAATATATTCTGAACCACTTATTATTTACACTGTTAAATCAACAATTAACATGTATATCCTGAACGATTAATATTAAATTGTTATATGTTATTTTATAGAACTTGTTAATTTTTGACAACATCATACATATTGAGGGTAATCAAGATTAAATTGAATATTACGTTAAATTACAAAGTTCTTTAAATATATTTTAATTACGGGCATGTTGATTTTAAAGAGATCTAAAGATTGCCTAAAAGGCGGGGAACCACAGCAATAGATCGTCGAACGGAAATCTTCTGCGTTATTTAATATTATTATTGTTGTATTTGTTGTTGTGGTTGTAATCAATCAGAAATCAAAATAGAAAATCAAAATAAGAATCAAAATAGAAAATATATTGTGAACCATTAAATTATTATTTAACTTGTTTAATTAACAATTAATAATAATATCCTGAACGATTAATATTAAATTGTTACATGTTATTTTATAGAATTTATTAAATTTTGACAACATGATGTGCATTGATGGTAATCAAGATTACGTTAAATTACATAATTCTTAAAATATATTCCAATTGCGCGAATGTTGATTCTAAAAATATCTAAAGATTGACTAAAAGGAGGGAACCACTGCAGTAGACCATCAAACGGAAATCTTCTGCATAATTTAATAAAATTACTTTTGTTGTTGTCGCTTTTTTTTTTTTTTTTTTTTTTTTTGTAATCTTTAGTACACTGGCATGACACCAAATATCGCATTTAAAAAAAAAATACGAGCATTCTTTTTAAAATGATCACAACAATAGTCTAAACAGTTTAATTTACCCAAAATAGCACACTGCGCAATTTTCGTTTTTATTCCAAATGGAAGTAAAATTCTATTTTAACTTTTGAGAACATTAATTTTGATATTTTTTAACTGAAAGTTCTAACGTTTGTGATTTTTTTTTCTTATTTTAGATTTGAAATAATCCACGCATTCTATACGAAATCGAAGCATTCTTAAATAAACTATTTCTAAAGAGGAAAAAAAGCAATTACAGACTTATTGGTATCTGAGAAAACATCAGCCATTTTTGAAATTTTCTCTCGTAGAAAAAAATCCCTCTTAAAAGTTTTTAAGAGTACTTTATATTTTGTTATGCAACATTAAATTTCTCAGTCTTTATAGCTTCTTTTGTTAAGTGAATAGTAAAAGTAATTAAGTTTTTCTTTTCTTTTTCATTAATTTTTATAAGACTCGGTTTTACTTACACACACATATAAAAAAATGTGAAATGTGAAATGGTTAGAAGAAAATAAAAATGTTTTGGAAAGAAGAAAATATTTATAGTTGGTTTCATCAGTGATTTTTTACAGATTGCCCGAATACATTTTTTGTAGTTTAGTATTTAACCCAGTAATTCAGAAGAATTTCTATTCATGTTCTAAAGCGTGCCTTTTACTTTAATAAAATTTTTATTTAATATGAGAATAATTTGCATAAATACATATTTTTTTCAGCCAAAGTATAACATCTCTGCCAGAAATTACACTTTAAAACGTATCATTGTTTATCATCATTTAGTGCTTTAATTATTTATCGTTATGTTATCAAAGAAAGCATGAATACAATTACATTGAGTTTTTAGATGTTGAACAATAGTTAAGTTTGATGGACGTGGATCTAGAATCAAGGGAGAAAATGTGTATAATTTCTGTTGATATTACCTTTGTATGTTTGCCTCAAATACTAACAAATCCGTTTAACTACATTCAAATTACTAGCCATTTTAATTTCATAGCCATTAGGGTAAGGGGATTGCTGAGCATGCACTTTGCATATATAAAATATAGAAGAGGCACCTCGTTGGAACAAATTTTAAGGCAATCTATACATATTCACGTTTCCTTTAAAAAAAAATTCCTCAAAAATAAGAAGAAACTCATTTTAATTATAATTTAATAGTATTGTACATTAAAAAATATTTTTCGATAAAATAATTAAATAACATGCATGGAAATATGAGAAAGATGATTACTTACTATTATAACTTGGATAAATATAAGAATTATTAAACAGACTCATGCAAATTGCAAATAAACAGTTTCTGTTGATATTCAAGATTATATACCTGAAAAAGAAGTAAAAATTAAAATAAAATCATTTTACTCCAATTACTATATAATCAATTGCAAGATAGATATTGAAATAAATTTTGCAAAGTATTGATTAAACTGTAGTGTAAAAGGATATACAGTGGATTCTCTCTATCTGAACACTCTCTAATGTGAACACCCCGGTATTATGAACACATTCTGACGATCCCGGCGAAACTCCATAGACTTAACAAAAGATGAACTCTCTGTATTCTGAACACCCCGCTATTATGAACGCTACATTTGGTTCTCATACTACCCCACCTCTATAAACTGAACGTGTGTTTGCAGTCGGAATCCGGGGTATTCCCCTATCATGGAAATTCCGAAAAAATAGTTGCAGAAGAATAAAAAAGCTCAACGAACTCGTCGAAAGAAAGACTTCTGTGCACGTTTTACGGGTGCGAAGCTCAAACCACTTGTGATCGGAAAAAGTGAAAACCACGATGCTTCAAAAATGTGAAGATCACATCATTGCCTGTGCACTATAAATCGAATTGAAAAGCCTGGATGACAGTCACGATTTTCTCTCAATGATTGGAGGGCATTAACGAGATGATGAATAGAGAAGGAAGAAAAATTCTTCTTTTTGTGGCTAATGCCAGATCGCATACAAACATGTAGCTGAGCAACGTGAGCCCGAAGTTCGTGCTACCGAACTGTACTTCTATAATCCAACTACTTGATCAAGGAGTAATCAAGACGTTTATAGCTCATTACTGAATCCATTTACTGAAGAAAATGTCCCTGGGGATGGAGGAGGCAAATTTCGGTAACCGAACTAGCGAAGAAGATCAACGTCATGGATGATGTCCATTGGATATTAACGGCTTGGAATGAAGTAACCCTTTACACCATCCACAGATGCTTCTGCGAAGCTGGATTCCTGTGTGAGAATCAGCAATCAACAATAGAGGACCATAAAGCAACAGCTGTGAGTGATTTTTGGACAATTCTCCAGGAGCTTCATACTGAAATTGAACGTGCAGCTTATCTCGAAGCTGACGGAAGCTTTCCGGTTTGCGACGACAACATCTTTGAAGAGGAAGAGGATAGTGAAGAAGACACAGAACCATAATTCACCAATAAAACAAGAAGTGCGATTACCTTCAAACAATATGGCCAAGGAGTTCAAACCCTGTTAAAATATGCGGCTGAACATCACCCGGAGGCCTTTCAACTTCTTAAACATCATCTGCACTGCACAAGCATATACATTGCTAAAACAGACTAAATTACTCACTTTTTTAAGGAATGTACCGATTATGTTTTCAAGTAATTATTTCAAGTATTGTATATATGCAGTTGTATATTTTGTAAGCCTTTTTTAATAAAATAAACAAATGAGATGGTAGGGTACACGTCCAATTGAACTTAGTTTGACACTGCACTAGCCACCGAATCTACAACCATGTTCAAAATTTTTAAAAATTCCATTTTTTTCGAATCTCATGAAAAATGCTCTCAAGAAAGGTGAAACTATTGCTTTGAAACAGCGATGTAACTCTTTTGAGTGATCTTTTGAGCAATGTGGTATTAGGACATTAACTGTAACCGAAATTAACCTAGAACAAGAGCTGATATTGAAACTTATGTTTATGTGATGTTGTGTCGTACTTGTATCTGTAACCTAAATAGAATAATTTATGTGTGAATAAATCTATGCAAGTAATTCCGCTGTATACATCCATTGGAGCCTTCGACGGTTCGCTACATTATTAACATATCTTCATAACAACGCATGGTGGCAGTCGGTTAAAACGATGTTTACTACAGTTGAATACTGAAAACGGATTCATATCTTAAAGTAAGAAGTTTCCTTTTCTTGCATAATTATACGACACATATGTATTCATTTATTAAGAATTAAAATGTCTAAAGATATAGAGTATAGAAATTCATATCAGGTTACACCGCCAGAATCATTTACTTTTTCATCACTGGCACTTTGGTTAAAATGGAAGCAACGTTTCGAAAGGTATCGATTCGCTTCGGGTTTAAAAAATCAAACAGAGGTAGAACAGGTAAATTCTCTTATTTATCTCATGGGAGATAAAGCAGAAGATATTTTTGCGTCTTTTAACTTGTCGGAAGATGACCAGCAGAAATATAACATTGTTCTGAAACATTTTGATGATCATTTTATAGTAAAGAAAAACACAATTTTCGAGCGGGCGCAGTTTAATCAACGCATTCAAAACGAAGGGGAATCTGTTAATGATTTTATAACTTCACTTTATTCACTAGCTGAGCATTGTGATTACGGAGTTCTTCATGATGAACTGATACGCGATAGAATAGTTGTCGGTATTAGAGATAAATCATTAAGTGAGAAATTACAATTGGATCCAGACCTTTCTTTGAGCAAAGCTATAGAAAAAGTTCGGTTATCGGAATCAATTAAAAAGCAACAAGAGATTCTTACTTCTAGTAATGCTTCTGTCCATAGAGTTTCTAGTGTAAACAAAACAAAGGTGAATTTTAAGAGAGGGGTATCCAGTCAAAATCCACGGTTTAAAGAAACTGATAAAAGGAATAATGGGAAAAAAGAGTATCCAAAACCCTTTGATCTTTGCAAATGGTGCGGTAAATCTACACATAACAGAAGAGTATGCCCAGCAAAAGATGCTAAATGTCTGAAATGCTCCAAATTAGGGCACTATGCACGAGTTTGTAGGAAAAATGAAAGTAAATCTGAAATTTCATTCTTAGGAACAATTAGGGAAACACGCTCTAATAATAGTAATGATTTATTATGGTCAGTACCTATTCAAATAAGAGGTAAAACCATTCGCTTCAAATAGATAGCGGAGCAGATCACACTGTTATTCCTGCTACTTCATCGATTTTAAAGGATTCGAAAATCTTAAAACCAGACAAAAAGCTTTGCGGCCCGGATGGAAAAATACTAAAACACACAGGAAAACTTATTGAGGAGATCCAA
The DNA here is from genome assembly GCA_963932465.1 of Maratus speciosus. Lineage (NCBI taxonomy): Eukaryota > Metazoa > Arthropoda > Arachnida > Araneae > Salticidae > Maratus > Maratus speciosus. The sequence continues at coordinate 236,967,243 of OZ010789.1, forward strand.
TACAAGGAAAAGAAAATAACCGAAGAAATCCATGTAATTGAAGGACTGCAGAGCTACTTATTGGGAAAACCTGCGATACTAGCTTTTGGATTGGGACCGAATATTTCAGAAATCACAATAAGTCCTAAGCAAAATTTTCCTCAACTGTTCACAGGCCTGGGGTTACTGAAAGGTTGTTATACGATTAAGCTTAAGCCGAACTCTGTCCCGTTTGCTATTTCAGCTCCAAGAAGGATACCAATTCCACTGCTGAAGAAAACTGAAATGGAAATCAAGAAGATGATTGCACAAAAAGTTATTGTTCCTGTAACCAAACCGACAGAATGGTGTTCACCGGTCGTTATCGTTCCTAAAAGTGATGGTACTGTTCGCTTATGTGTCGACTTAGTCCAGTTAAACAAGTCTGTGGAAAGAGAATTTCATCCATTGCCTTCAGTGGAATATTCATTGAATTTACTGACAGGTGCTAAACTTTTTTCAAAGTTGGATACTAATTCAGGTTTTTGGCAAATTCCACTTGATGAATCTTCGTCATATCTCACGACTTTCATCACTCCTTTTGGAAGATACAGATTTTTAAGATTACCTTTTGGAATCTCATCTGCACCAGAACATTTCCAACGTAGAATGTCACAGCTGCTAGAAAATGTCCCAGGTGCTATTTGTCACATGGACGACATCTTAGTGTGGGGAAGAAATCAGACTGAGCATGACCAAAGACTGAAGATTATACTGAATAAACTTAAAGAAGCTGGTATTACTCTAAATGACAAGAAATGTAAGTTTTCAGTCAAGAGAATCAAATTCTTGGGACATATTATTGATGACAAAGGCATCCATCCTGATGAAGATAAAATTAGAGCAGTGAAAGAATATCCACCACCAAAGAACAAAAAGGAATTAAAGCAAAAGCTAGGCATGGCAAATTTCCTCGCTAGATTTGTTCCAAATTTTGCAGAAATGTTTTCACCGTTAGCATCTTTGTTAAGTCAAAAGAATGAGTTTGTCTGGGACGAACCTCAAAAACAAGCATTTCAAAATTGGAAGAATGTCCTGACATCTCAACCTGTTTTAAAGGTTTATAATACACAGAAAACTTCAATTGTCACAACAGACGCTTCTTCTTATGGAATAGGAGCCACCTTGAGGCAAGAACAAGAAAATGGAGAAATATCTGTCGTGGCATATGCATGCAGAACACTCACACCTACTGAAAAGAGATATGCTCAAATAGAAAAAGAGGCACTTGCTCTAGCTTGGAGTTGTGAGAAATTTCGAGATTACCTAACTGGAACTCACTTTAGGTTAGAAACCGATCATAAACCTCTAATTCCAATCTTCTCAAAGAAAAACCTTGAAGATTTATCTCCACGGTTGCAAAGGTTGAAGATGAGGAGGATGCTATATTCTTATTCTATATTCCACATACCAGGGAAGAAACTTTATGCAGCTGACGCCTTGTCAAGACAACCTCAAGAAACTAGAGAAAATGTTGAAGAATTGGAGGAATAAATTGATGCTTATATTCGTATGGTAATTTCCTCATTACCCGCTTCATGCAACAGATTAGAAGAATTACGACAACCTCAAAAGTCTGATGCAACATGCAAAGAACTAGAAAATTTAATCCTGAATGGTTGGCCATCAAGGAAAAATATAGAACCAAGTTGTCTACCTTACTGGAATCATCGATATGAAATATCGATCCAAGATGGACTCATAATGAAGGGCTGTCGAATCATCATTCCTGCCTGTCAGCGAAAAAAGGTTCTGCAACAAATTCATGAAGGACATTTGGGAATTACGAAATGTCGTGCAAGAGCAAGATCATCTGTCTATTGGCCTGGAATAAATAGAGAAATTGAAGAAATGATAAAGAATTGCACATCATGTATCAAGGAGACCACTTATCGCCGTCAACCACTTATCCCTACCGAATTTCCTGAACGACCATGGGAAATTGTGGGCATGGATCTTTTTAAGCTTTATGGATTTTGGTACTTAATCGTGACCGATTACTTCTCAAGATATCCAGAAATCGCCAAACTGGAAAGATTAACTTCGGAGGAAGTAATTCTCCACTGCAAATCAATTTTTGCCAGACATGGGATCCCTAATGTGGTTAGATCTGACAATGGTCCACAATTTGAGCCAATTAACTCATCTGAATTTTCAAAATTCTCAAAGCTTTATGGATTTCGTCATATCACATCAAGTCCTAGGTATCCTCAAAGTAATGGTTTCATTGAATCTGCAGTAAAAACCATCAAGATGCGACTCAAAAAAGCTGAAGACCCTTACGTTTCTTTAATGGCATATAGAGCATCACCATTAGAGAATGGCCTCAGTCCGGCGGAGCTTCTCATGAATCGTCGTATTAAGACAACACTGCCAATTGCAAGATCTCAATTAGAGCCAAAAATTGAAAACAGGGCTGAACTTCAAAGGAAGGAAGAGAAGAGAATAGAACGGCAAAGAGAAAACTATAACAAAAGTCACGGAGTACGAGACCTTAGTAATCTTGATGTTGGAGATGGAGTGTGGATCACAGACAAGCAAGCTACTGGTACGGTTCAGCAGAGATTAGATTATCCACGTTCGTACATAGTCAAATCTGGAAAAAGGGTATATCGTCGAAACAGAATGCATCTTGTTCCATCAACTAATTTCCAGCCGGAAACTGATGATGTGGATGATCTTCAACCAGACGTTTCCAGTAATGTGTTTCGAATACCACAGAAAGTTTCTAGTCCAACGAAACAAAGCTCTCAGAATCTTCATCCATCCTGTAACAATGATAAACGTAACTCTATGTCTCCACGAAAGCATCAAGATCAGTATATCACCAGAAGTGGAAGAGCTGTTCGCCCTCCGCAGAAATTGAATCTTTGAAGAAAGGGAGATGTGGTATTAGGACATTAACTGTAACCTAAATTAACCTAGAACAAGAGCTGATATTGAAACTTATGTTTATGTGATGTTGTGTCATACTTGTATCTGTAACCTAAATAGAATAAGTTATGTGTGAATAAATCTATGCAAGTAATTCCGCTGTATACATCCATTGGAGCCTTCGACGGTTCGCTACATTATTAACATATCTTCATAACAACGCAGAATGCGTGGAGCAACTAAAGAGACGGACTTTAAAAGTGAGCATGGCAATTTTCGCGTTTTGTTCGCTCCCATACCTCACCGAATATCGTGGTCTTTTTTGCATAATTCCACCTAATTCAAAAGCAACCAGAAAGAATGAGTAACCACCAACGTTTGGATGGTGGATTGAGGAGGTGAATCGCAGAGAGAATAGAAACAGAGCAGTCTTAAGTTCAAATTCCTAGTAACTTCAATGTAATACTTACTGAAGGAGTGTAAAAATCTAGGTGCCGGCGGGAAGTCACTCACCACTAAATTTTATTAGTTTTCTTCGCTTAAATTTTATTACCATTCTTACACAAAATTTAGACGAAATACTAGACGAAAAATAACGAATAAAATTTAGTGGTTAGAGACTGCCCGCTGGTGCATAGATATTTACACACTTGACCTAGTGCCGTGTCGACCTTTTGGAAACAGTTTAAGGATACCGGGTCCTTAGAAGGAAAGCTTGGGCAAGGTCGTCCAAGAGCCACGTCGTCTAATGACGATCACTATTTGTCCATTACAGGAGTGCAGCAGCTTCTCAGCTCTCTCATGACCTTTATGCGGTCACATGAAGCCGGGTTTCAAGGGTTACTGTTTGCAGATAGCCACATGACAGAGGGCTATTTACAATAAGACCTGCTGTTTAAGTCCTGCTCACTTTTGCACACAGGATAACCCGTTTAGCTTGGTGTAGAGATCTTCGACTTTGGACCAGGTATCAATGGGGAACATTTCATTCACTGATGAATCTCGGTTAAGCCTAAACACTAATTCTCGACGTATTTTCATCTGGATAAAACCAGAGATCCTTTCAAAGTACGAGAAAAAGACTACTATGGCAGGGTAGTTTTGATGGTCTGGCCAGGCTTCATGTCTGACGGGCACACTTCCCTACCTTTGCTTGGCAAAGGCTCTGTAACTGGTGTGAGATTTAGAGATTGTATATCTTGGACCTCTATGTTTTCCCTTGACTTTTAAGAAATGCAGTTGGCTCTGATTTCATTTTAATGAACTACAACACGCGCTCAGATAGAGCTCATCTAGTCGACGAATTTCTGGAAACTGAGGATATTCGTTTGATGGATAGCCCCGTCAGATCTCCGATCCTAACCCTATAGAGTATGTCTAGAACGCTCTGGGGAGGGTAACTGGAACTCACTTTCCACCTCCCAAAACTTCCAAGACCCTGAAAACAGCGTTGCTGCAGGAGCAAGACTAACTGCCACAGATTCTCATAAACTGCCTGATTTCCAGTATGAATTCATTATGAGAGTTGTATAACTGTAAGAGAGGACCATACTCCCTATTAACCCATTTTTTAGGTCAATATTGTAAGCTCTGTTTTATATCTTCTGATGCTGATGAGTCTTACGCACAATCATGCGTGTGTATTATAACTATTGAATGGTTTTTTTTATTATTATATTAACCTATGTACATACCTAATTTAATTAAAATCTGTCCCGTTGTTCTCAAGATAATCAACCAAATCTGAAAATTCTCTTAATTTTGAACGAGTTTAAATTCAGTACCTCCATCTCAGTAACTGGCATGGCTAACCAGGATAAATATTCTATACAGTCAATAAACTCAATACATAGTATTCGTTTTCAAACTCCCTCTATACTGAACACCCCCATAATCTGAACATTTTTGGTCGGTCCGATGAGTGTTCAGAATAGAGAGAGTCCACTGTATTTACAACAAGGTATTGTAGCTTATTTTTTTACAATGCTTCATTATATACATATTCACTATATAATTTATTCATTTTCAGTAATATTTTTAATGCAATCACAAAACAAATAAATAAATAATTGAAAGAAGTAACATAGCACAAAAGCTTTTCTACCTTTTAAAAGGTCTTTGCAGAAAATAATTCTAAGAAAATTCGTTGTTATAAATTTAGTTTTTTTCTTATTAATTTTCAAAAATCTGATTGAACGGTTACTAAGCATCAGATATGTAATACTGATATGAGACATTTAAGGCGAATGTTTATTTCTAATTTACAAGTTTAAGCTTCAAATATTTTAATATGATTCAAAAAATAAAACTAAATTAAAAAATATACATATTATACCATTATGTGTATGAAAAGAGACGATACATTTGAAAATAATCCAACCACAATTAAAGATTGTTCTCCTATTTCAGTAAATGTGCGTACAATGTGAGTGCAGCTTTTTTTAACAGAGTTTGGATTTGGGACTTATTTGACTTTGGAGTGGCATCATGTATCCAAAATTGTAAAATTGTGCTTCATCACATATATATAGCTGCCAACATTTGCGCTTTTTCCTTATCCCTAAAATTTAAATTTAAATTTTTGCTTATTGAATTGATGAAATCTGTGTTTAAATAAGTCAAAAATTCCTTTATGTTTTAATGGTAAGAAAAGCGAAAAAGTTGACAGCTACGCTGTTATGGTAGTTGTTGGACAATATCAGACTTTAAAAGGAAGAAAAACATGATTGCATGCATAATTTTAGCAGTACATTGTTAAAACTTTTTGTGCTAGTTTGAACCAAATTTTGGTGCTGCAGTAGCTTCAGCCATAAGATGGTGAAATCTTGTTCCAGCATTTGGAGCTACGGTTCAATAGGAGTTACAAATGTTGGAAAGAGGTTTCACCATCTTACAGTTCCAGCTACTGAAACACTAAAAGTTGATTCAAACCAGTGTATTTGTTTTTCAGTTATTTCTAAACACAGAGCAATAAAATTCATAAAGTATCTTTTAGTTTTGTTCGACTGTATTATCTATATATGGGCCTGATTTTTTACTTGATGCATGTTATATTATTAAACAATATATATATGAAATACTATTCCAAGTATGTGTAAACTATGTCGAAAAAACCAGCGAAATAAAATCACACATCACCAACCCGATGAATCACAAACTTGCAATCGTAATTTGCAGTCACAGTGGGAGACCATATCATGATGCATTGGGAATTTTCCCATAAATATAAAAAGAGCTGTATTTTTCATCAAATAATTTATTAGACTTCACATATCGGTGGACAATTCCACCGGTTGACCAGTTTTACTCATATTTGGGCCGTATTACGTCTTAAGAATAGAATTAGTATGTTAGGTTATTAGAGACACATACCGAATTGAAGAAAAACTCTCCCGGTAACATGGATTTTTTAAGCACGACGAAAAACGTACAAATTCTGCTCTCCAGGTCTCCGTAGCCTCTTTTAATACCAGCAAATTGCCCCAGGATATGCTGACGCTGCTTTTTGAAACTCCAACGAAATTCAAGTTAGGAAGAGGTCAGGGAGATGGGGCGCCTAGTGACTGGTTGAAAACGATGAGCAAAGCAGGCAATTCATGACGTAATGTCGGTACTCTTTATCAGCAGCGAAGCAAGAGAAATGTGAATAGTTTAGATGGGAGAATTACTTGCAAGGAATGCTGGGATATCGAATAATAATTTTAATAAAAATTTAAATGATATTAAGAAACATTCTAAAGAAATAAAAATTTAATGTCTCAAAAATGAAGGAATAAAGTAGATTGGGTTTAAAAAAAACAAACAAAGAAATCGCTTTTAACAGATTAAGGTTTTTAGAATAAGAAATAAAATAATGCTCTAATTTAAAGGCATGGGATTAAAAAGTAATTGATATTTAAGATTCATTAAAGGACAGGGGGAAAAGGTAGTAATTGTAAGAATTTGGAATAATTTAATTAAGGTAAAAATGGGGAAAAAAATTTATTATTACATATATATATATATACGTATATGATGACGTGAGTTTCAAAACTCGTCTTATCCAGAAAATCAACTTTTGGAAATCGCGAAAAACCTCTGACTGTGGCCATTGTTTTCATTGTAAACCAAGATTTTATGGTGTTAGAAATACACGATAAAACTAGTTTTTTTTTTCAGATAGTAATGTTTTTTTATGTAGGTTCACCAATAGAATAGATTGACACAGAAATCTTTATTTTCTAAATTTTGAATAAGGTGAGTTTTGAAACTCACGTTCTCATACATATTTATATGTGTACCTTTGAAAAAAAAAAAAACAGACTTTTACTCTTTGTATAATTACTACGTTGTGCAGGAAAAATAATTTATATGAGTCCGTATCGTTATTGAATATTTTTATCCATAAAATACATATAGGGATTAAATTTTGTACATTCATTTCAATGGTAACAATGATAAATGGTGTATAGTGTTAAATAGTGGAAGACATGTGATGGTTTAGCATATTAAAAAATGTATTTTTGGACTTTTGCGATGGTCAAGAAAAGTTACGTAAAGCAGATTTTAATGCATGTATGACATACATTAAAAACATAAATAAATAAAGATTACCGTACTGCACTGATAGTTGTTTATGGCACACCAGATAGCATATTTTAGTGAGAGTGATTTAGAACAACAGATTATTTTTTTATGACAAACCTTTATTCTTATGCGCATTAACTTTAAATCCCAGTGTTGCCAATATCGTTCATTTTGACGCGCAGTAGACGATCACTGATTATATATTTTTTCGTATCCTATAAAGAAACTAATTCAATATGACGACTATCTTGAGGACAAAGTGCTATTGTGCACTTAACAACATATTTAAAGTTCGTTTTGAATGACCAATTTTTACCACAATTATAGCCTAGCAAAAAAAAAAAAAAAAAAAAAAAAAAAAAAAATCAGAAAAAGGTAAACAGAAAAACATGCTAATTTTGGTTGAAATGTACTATGGTGTTAAGCAAAACCAGTCCTTTCCTACAAATATATATATATATTCAAATCTAAGCATCTAGTATATAAATAAGTAGACATATACGCATAAAATATATGTACAAATAATATTTTGTTAGAAGTTGGTTAAGAGAAAAAACCATTACTAAAATTATGTCACAAAATTGGCTCTTTGTTACGAAACGGTAATATATTTTGTATGTGTGCTTAATACACGCTCAGAGATTAAAAATATTTAAAAAATATATAACCAATTTGTTGACGAATAGTATTAGTGAGAAATCTAAAATGGAGAATAATAACAAGTTTAAATTAATTCATTAACTACATGATTACAAAATGTATATTAAAGTGTTTTTTGTTCTTAAATTTTCATTTATATAATATTAAAAAAATTAATGCTAATTTGATATATCTTGCACGCATAAAGCCGCATTTCTCAAGTTAGAGTAAAATTTTAATCTTTTTATACATCTGACATTTTGCATATTAATAACGATGGAAACATAATCAAAATATTAGTACTTAAGTTTTAATAAATTACTGAATCTTTTTAATTATTAATAATGTCACTTTAAATTCGAGATAAGCTATTCATGAGATGATCATATAATACCTTATATTTAATCACATACTTGAGAATATTGAATTCTTTACGTATTTATATTTATGTATCTTTGATTATACAATATGTCAACCATCTAATTAATTTTAGATAATCCTGTTGGTGAAATCTTTTTGCAATCCACACAAAAGAATTCGTTGCATTCATATTATCTCGTCACAGAATTTATTAATCTTAAATGAAGCATAATCGCCTTTCAATAATAAATTAGAAATCGTCTTTATGTGCTCATTTTCATGTTATCATTTATATTATTTTCATAATTTTGCGTCTTTCACTGACTTTGAACTGACTGCCGCAATCCACATTAAAAAGATTAAATTACTTATAATAATCGGTCACTATCCCAGAAAATATCCCATAAAAATGTTATTTTATTTGATATGCTGCCACCACAGATATAAATACGTGATAAGAAGATGATGTAAGAAGGATTATCAAAAATGCTAAACTTATTCAATTAATATTAAAGAACAATTTATTTACAAATTATTTACATAGAAACAAAACACTGTTTACATTTAAGAATTCGGACATAGACGATCCGGCCGGTACTAAGTTATATATATATAGCAAGTACTTTCTACGTACTGGGTCAACTTATTAAAATACACTATTTCCTTCTCACCCTAAGGTATCTCATTAGGTTTATCCGAAGACCACACAGGACCCCTCCGCTCAGCACTTAAACGCCTTTCTGCAACTCACTAGGTTCCTCTCAAGAAAACTGCACCAAAAAACATTTACAATCTCACCTTCATGAAGTCTACGCCAGAACTGCTCTCTCTCTTTCTCAACCATCCCTTCGAAAACCCAGCATACGGGGATTTCCTCCTTGCCCACAGGGACCCTTCTCTTATCTAAAAGTTTTCCCTTCCCGTGACGTCACCTATCTCGCTAGATAGTCCATGGACTTCATTGTTTGCCTTATCTGAGGTATGCCTTCTTCAATAGAAATTGAATAGTTGCACTTTCCTTACCTGTTGTGGGCGCTAAGGTGGTCTTTTCAACACAAGAGTTTCTTTTTTAGTTCAAATCAAATAAATGTATTTTGAACGCTAAATTTTATTTTGAAATGAAATCAAATAACTATCACATAGAAATGAAAAACGTTTTATTAAATGAATCCTCTAGGTTTATTTCAGTTGTTAAAAATTTTAGCACCTAATAAATATATTCTTCATTGAAATTTGCTATATTTCAATCTCTTTCTTTTTCTGCCCAAACCAAGAAAAATATATATATTTAATGGGTAGTTGCTTCTTTCCTTCTCTGTAGGCGCTAAGGTGGTCTTTTCAACGCAAGAGCTTCTCTTTTAGTTCAAGTCAAACAAATGTATGTTGAACGCGAAATTTTATTTTAAAATGGAATCAAATAAATATCACATAGAAATTAAAAACATTTTATTAAATAAATCTTCTAGGTTTATTTCAGTTGCTAAAAAGTTTAGCACACATTAAATGTGTTTTCATTGAAATTTGCTACATTTCAAAACCTTTCTTTTATTGTACAAACCAAGAAAAAATGTATATGTTACCGGCCAAACCCGATTTTAGGCCAAACTAGATTGGCCTAGGCCAAACTAGTTTATCCTAACGCCCATAGGATAAACTAGTTTTTCCTAGGCCAAACTAGTTTATCCTGACGCACGTAGGACAAACTAGTTTTTCCTAGGCCAAACTAGTTTGGCCTAATGCTCATAGGATAAACTAGTTTACCCTGCTATTCATTGGTCTGAACTAGTTTATCCTAGGCCGATCTAGTTTGTCCTAGGCCAATTCAATTTGGCGGGCTTTTATTGATCCCAAAGACTTCCTTGGCGCCAACCTTCTAGTTTGTCCTAGGCCATTCTAGTTTATTTTAAGCCAATGCAATTTGACGTCTTTTTATTGATCCCAACTACCGCTCCGGCATCATCCTTGTGCAAAGTAGTATTGCTGTCATCGCTGTATAATATATTTTATTCGATGAAGAGTGGAATACAGTTCCTCTACCTTTCCCATTTCACTGCCATCGCTAGTTACAAAATATGTTCCATATGACAAATTATGTGCTGGAGGACCAAGAATGGGGTGCGATGCTATCATAAAATTTAGGAGAGGAATAATTTGGAGAATTGATTAATTATGTGCAGTTATACCTCCAAAATCCGGCATCGTCAGGACCAGGACTTCGTCGGATTTTTGAAAATTCCAGATTTCTGAAAGAATATCAAATGTACTTCTGATATCTTAATGGTGCATTTATTCATAATTAATTCAAAACCAAGTGACATTTATGTGGGAAAAATAAATATAAAGAAAAAACATTGATTTTTTCTATGGTACATAAATTCTAATAAACAGCGAAATCAATTCTTGTGTCGATCGATAAAATTTTATTTGCTATAGTTTCTGCCGTTCTTTAACAAGTTTTTCTTGGATTTTATAAGTGAACAATATCGATTTCGGAAATGTAGTATTGTTCCTCTAAACCATTTAGTGATTTTCCAGTGAAACATATACATTTTTCAAGTGACATCTTTTCTTCTGCAAGTTTTTCGTTCTCCTTCCTATGAGCTGCTAATATAGCGTTATCGGCGGCTCTATTTAGCACAGCTTGAGCGATCCCAGTGTCCGCTAATCCATCTCTTTCGATCTCGAAAGTTTTAATTCGTAAACAATTGCTATTTTTCTTTGTCCCATAAGTTGGAAGAAAAAAAATTGGGAGAGCTGGCCTTCGTTCCCAGATTTTTGAAGTTGCCTTATTTCTGAATGCAAGATTTTCGAGGTCACAATGTATTAGTATTTAAAAGTGAAAAAAGGATAAAATAAAATCGGCAGAATGAAAAAAAATGAAACTACAAAATTTTAAAGATTTTTAATTTTGTGTGCTGTGAGAGGGCGGGGAGCAGATTTTTATTTAATAAAAATTTTAATGCGCGGTTCAAATCACACTTAATTTAATTGAAAGTATTTTAACTGTGATTCATTTAATTGTAGTATACAACTAAAATACATTATTTGCAATTGAGCCTAATTGCAACTGAATTCAATTGAATTTTAATTAGTTGCAGCTTGCTTTTAATCTTTAATCGCTATTAAATCAAATCTATTTATATAAAATCCAAGTCTCTGTGTGTCCCTCACTATTCCGGTAGGACCGCCTCATTGAAATGAGCAATTGTTGAAAAATATTAATGCAGGGTTACCACAGTAGCGCCAAATGTTAGCCAACCTGGCGATAGCTGGCTAATTTGGCGAAATTCCCATTTAAAACCATTAATCTTTCATGATGAAGGTCACCGAAATTTAATTTAAACTCCACTCTTTTAAGATACTTTTTCGAAATCTATGGGTGAGAATTTAAAGTATATCTTTACATCTTCCTCCCGATGCTACCAATAAAATAACCGCCAATAGACAACGGTTTACTGTGTGAGCTCCTAACTGCGCGATTTTAATGTGCTTTAGGTACTTTTCCAGTATAGGTGCCTTGGGGGAAAAGGAAATTTGGTAACATATTTTCCGGGAACTTATTCACTGTTTCATTTTATATACACACGCATTTTTTTCGATATTTATACGATTTATTTAACATAAAAGAGCCGTTTCTCTAATTTTATACAGAAACAGATGTAATTTGTACATAAAAACATGAATAATATACATATAAAACAAACAAAAACGCTCATCAAATTTGTTTTCATAGTTGTTTATATGATTTGACAACAAATCTCGATATTTTTACGTTATACGAACACCATGCCAAAATGTATGCTAATGCGCCAATTATTTCAAAATGCTAAAAGATATTTGTAATTTTATGCCAGCAGTTTAATATGAGTTTTATTTTATTGCTTTATTTTATAGCAGTTATTTGTTCACTTATTTTAAGTATATATTTGTGATTTGATGAAATAGTTCGTAAAAGTCTGGAATTTTCAAATGTTATATTTTTTAAATGCTCACTTTAGTATCGACAATGGTTTTTCTTTTATTTTTCAAATGCTTCAATTCACGATTTTGCGCCAACTATTACGCTTGGCGACAATGGTGTCCGCATAACGGAACAGTACCCAAATCTCACTTTCTTATGCCAAAATTACACCAAGCTTTTTTTTTAAAAAAATGCCAAAGCCCCTACACTGGAAAAGTACCAAACTGTCTATTATTTTGCGCTATCCGTGTTATAGTTTGTACTATATGCAAGGGGAGTGGAGCGAAGAGTTTAAACATTAAATATTACCGTTTCGGCACAGATGTCATATACGCCCCATATTGGCGCGATTTTTTTTCTGACGCCAATGTCATATATACAACGGGTTACGGGTACTTAACTGGCGCCAAAGTGTCGTAATTTTGCTTGATATGGTAATCCGGATGTTGTTGTTTATGCTGTTGATGTTTTCGCCAAATTGGCGCCCGAAAAATATCGCGCCAATATATGATAACGTATATGACAACTGTGCCAAAGTTTCTATAAAGCAGTATAAGACTAAAAAATTAAGAATAAAATAAATGCAAAATAAGATTAAAGAAGAAAGAAAAATCATGCGTTAAGCATAGAATATGAAACACTTTCCAACACATCCTGAATGCTTTAACAAAACTTCGTTATTTAGGGAAATAAGATAAGATAACGTTACTTCTTAGATATCCCGTCGACCAATTTCGCCAAATTATATAAATCGCCAAATCAATAGTAAAACATTAATAAAAATACAAATAAAACGTCGAATTAATGGTTTTATACTTTTATTGGCCTTTATTGGCATTTAATTAATTAATTAATGGCAACCATTATTGGCAATTAATCTTTCAATTTGGCGACAGTAATTTGGTCGACGGGATAACTAAGAAGTACCAAGATAACTAAGTAAACATTTTAGAAAACGCATAAAAATTTTTTTAAATTGATTTCAGCAAGTTACCGTCCATAGCCAATAGTACCGTTATTACATGCCACTATTTAGCTAAAATTTAATTTAAACTACTCTTAAAACTACTGAAATCACATTTCCAGATATTATCATCCATAGACAGTTATGTATCCAATTCTTTGCGTGACCATGTATATCATTTAACTATATTCCACAAACATTTCTTAGGAAACTAAATGCAGTTCAGCGTAAAAATGCATAACTCCTTTAAAAACCACCTTTAAGGAATTCACTCTCATACTCAGTAACCCTTACATATTATTTTGTGTAGCCCTGCATATGAACTGTAGCATTTATACACACAGTATAGTATGCATAAATGTAGTGAAACATAAAAGCGCATATCATAATTAAAAATGCATTTCTAGCAATCATTGCTTATGTACAATACTTCGGAGAAAAGTTTCTTGGCGAGAAAGAAGTTTGCCAACGTATTTTCTGGCAACCTATTTACTGCTTCATACTCACAAGCAATTTTTTCCATATGTATACAATTTGGCACAGATGTCATATACGCCGCATATTGACGCGATTTTTTCCGACGCCAATTTGGCGAAAACATCAACAGCATAAACAACATTCGGGTTACCATTACAAGCAAAATAATGACACTTTGGCGCCAGTTAAGTACCCGGTGCGTATATGACATCGGCGTCAAAAAAAAAAAAATCGCGCCAATATGGGCGTAAATGACATCGGTGCCGACAATTTATTATAAAAAAAGCTATTTACCCATTTTTATAAAGAAACAGAAGTAATTTTTGCACAGATGTCATATACGCATGGGGGTTGGCGTGATTTTTCTATGACGCCAATTTGGCAGAAATCTCGCTTTCGAATACCAGTTACTTATATATTTTTCAATTATTTGCTATCATTTTGAAAAGGAAATAACTATAAATAAATAAAAGTTTGAATAATAACTATAGAACAAAGCAGTTTATATAATTAAAAAACAGAAAATAAAAGTAAATAAACAATTTATTAATAAATAAAAAACAATAGCCGGGTTACCATAGCTGGCAAAATAACACCATTTTGGCGCCAGTTAGGTATCCCGGTTCATATCTGAAATCTGTGTCGTAATTTGTATATAAAAAAAATTATATATATTTAGAAACGATTTTTTATGCATATAAGTGCATATATAAACAAAGATAAAAGTTCATTAGATTTGTTTTCATAGCTGTTTATATATTTTCGCAACATATTTCACTTTCTGATGCCCGAATCGCGCCAAGCTTTTTTTAAAAATGCGCTATAATGGAAAAGTACTTAAATAAATAATTAACAGAAATAACAAATTATACAAACAAACTTTTTATTTCTAGATCAAAGCATTGTTTTTAATTTCGATTAAAAATTCATATATCCTTGGATAACTTCAATTGAAATTAGTTTCACAGCTTAATATCTCATTCCATAAACCTAAACGGTACAGATGTCATATTCGCCCCATATTGGCGCGATTTTTTTCGGTTGCCAATTTAGCGAAAACATCAACAGCATAAACAACATAATCCGGGTTGCGAGATTACAATCCAACAAAACTTGAGGGCTTTGGCGAGATAAAACGCTATGAGCCAAGAGCGCTAAAATCTTCACTTTCTACCCTTTCTCCAGTAACCCATTTGTTTACACCGGGGAAGATCAGTTTCAATCCATCTTATTGTTCGTGGAAGAGGGTGATGTGAAGAAAGAAACGCGGTTAACTTTCGGATTAAAAAAAAAAAAAAAAAAAAAAAAAAAAAAAAAAAAATGCTAAAACAATTAAGTTCCACGAGTAACATATGATCGCTAATGTCTTAATTAAATATTAAAACACTTGTGAAATAGGTTATTTTAATGTATAAAAGTTATTTTCAAAGTTTATGAAAATCGTCTACACTATCTAAGAGCTAGAAGCCTGTTAGCCTAGAAGGCTGTTATATGCCCTATATTATAGCTATATATTTCACGTTAAAAAAAAAAAAAAAAGACAAGATAAAGATAATTACCCAGTAAAATTTCATGCTGTGCTGCCATTTGTCTTTATGTTCATTAATGATTTGTTAAAAAATTACGAGAAAATGTTTTGCTAATTTAGTTTAAATAGAAAACACATTTGTTCTTTTATTAAGGGTGTATTCCGATCCAAACTGCTTATTTTCTGATTCATTTTAAAATTCATTTTTGCTCTCAAACGCATCAAACTTGGAAATTCTCTTATTTAGAAACTATATAATGTGCGGTGCTTCTTAATTTTTTGATAAATGCAGAAAATATTGTAAAAAACGCTGTCAAAGTTGGCGTTTTGAACCGAATTTTGCGAAGCGGGCGATCTGGGAATGAAAAAAATGGTCATACTGAGAAAATAATTGTTTAAAAATCAAATTCTGATTAATTGAGCTGAAAATGAAATCACACGGCATGTTAAACATGTCTTCAGAAATCACCCCAGCAAGTTTCATGTTTTTACTTTTAAAAATGAGTCTGAAAATGTCTCAGAAAATTTCGAGCTGTTGAGGGTGGAAAAATATTTTTTCGAATACACCCTTAAGTAAAGTGGAAATAAAGAAAAACAGCCACAATATGTATGTTAACACTGGTGAATTTTCAAAGTTGTTTTTAAAAAGAAATAATAACATTTAGAGGGCATCTAAAAGTAATACTAAACATTTTTTATAAATGTTGTTATTATTATTCTTAACTCCATTTATCAGCTAAACTCTATGATACATGAGACAATATTTAAATTATTGCTAAATGCTCAATTGCTGAATATTCAAAGCTTATTTTTTTAATTCTTAAGTAATTAAAAGATATTTTTAAAAAATTCCTTTTATTTATAGATCCATACGTGAAGCGAGTTTAAAAAGAGTAAGGTAAGCTGGGGTAACTGGACCCACGAGGTAACTGGGCCATAGACTTTTTTTTTTTAAACTGTTGGTGTTTTATAAGTTTTGGCTTTTGTCAACATTGCACCACCATCTCTACTTTCTTAAAACAACGTGTGTTAACTCAGTTATAACTCTGCCTTTGTTGTGATAGGTTGCCGAAAATTTAGGTTTCTTTTTTTAAAAACAACGTCCATTTGGTTGAACTTCCTCGGCTTTTTATTAAAATACGGTAAGTACTTTTATTAAACAATATTTTTATTTAAAGATTAGACACATAAATACATTAATATTATTAGGAATCTATACATATTTACTTCATGTTTCAAGTGTAAGGCCGGAATTTCAGTTACCCCATACATTTTTCAAAAGTGGGGTAACTGGGACATGTCACATGTATCAGGGGTAACTGGACCATATGGGATCCAGTTTCCCCGACAGTTATAAATATCTTTTTGAGTTTCTCTTTCTATGGGAAATTAATTTCTCCATTGTATTTTTGCTTGCAATAAAGAAAATTACATAATACCTTATTAAAATTACATAATAAAAATTTTAAAAAAGCATGTTGGGGGTATCAAACCAAATTTCTTAAGTGTGATAGCTATAGCTCGAAATTTTACATACAGATGAAGAGGCATATACATAAGGCAAAGTGAGATTATTTAGAAAATTATCGAAACGAATAAAAAAATAGTTCTATTCGATATAAAAAATATGGTTACATTCTCCACAGGTTTATTGGACATATCGAACTTCCATTGTGGTAAATAAAAAAGAGAATGAGATACTTAAGTACTTATGTAGCCGTTTGTTCATAGATTTATCTTGTTATTTTTTCCCTTAAAGTACCCATGCTTCTTTTATGCTTATTACCTATACTAAAGTACATAACTACTTACTTAATATTTATGTTTTTTGTATAAATAAATCTAATATTTTCAATTTTAGTGCTTTTTTTCGACACATTGACAGTAAAGGTTTGTACATGATCTGCCTGGTTTAAATTTTTAGTTATTTACACTTTTTCAAACAAGACCTGATACCCAATATAAAAAATACAAGCGCGTCTGGAACATAGACCCTCCTGGTGCACTTGCCCCATTTTTATGGGGCAACTGGACCCATGAGGGAAGAAATATGAAATATGTATTTTATTTTTAGATATTAAAATGTAATTTTGAACATTTCTGCCTGATAGAGGGAACCTAACTGAACACATTTACAAAAGTTCAGACTTTAATTCAAATGAATATTAGCCTTTTGAATCTGAATTGCCAGAATCTCCAGAGTCACATTGTAAAATCATGGCCCAGTTGCCTCACGTAATCTTATATGATGAATCATTAGAGCTATTTCATTTTAAGGCTGTTCTTAAATCCAAAAGGCCAACTTTCTGACATAAGTTTTAATTTATTTTTGTTTGGAAATGCATGAAACTAGCAAATGTTGTTGTTCAGAAACTATGTAATCACGCTGTTTTTTTCGTTTTTTTGGAAACGCAATAGATCTTTCAGAAAATAGTGTCAAATTGGGCGTTTTGAATCGAATTTCTGCGCGAAAGAAGAAACCACTCAAAAAAGCGTGGAAAACGTGTTTATCATGTGATCGAAATCGCTTATAACTCAATAGGTAATTTATTGATCAAAAAATGGAAAACACAGTTCAATTCCAAATCGATTCCATGGTCAGGCTTTCCAATTTTATATCTTTCCGTTAAAAAATGAATTTGTAAATGTGTCAAAACGTTTTGCTCTTGTTGAGCAGAGCAGTTAAGGGTGTATTCCGATCCAAACTGCTTATTTTCTGATTCATTTTAAAATTCATTTTTGCTCTCAAACGCACCAAACTTGGAAATTCTCTTATTTAGAAACTATATAATGTGCGGTGATTCTTAATTTTTTGATAAATGTAGAAAATACTGTAAAAAACGCTGTCAAAGTTGGCGTTTTGAACCGAATTTTCCGAAGCGGGCGATCTGGGAATGAAAAAAAATGGTCATACTGAGAAAATAATTGTTTAAAAATCAAATTCTAATTAATTGAGCTGAAAATGAAATCACACGGCATGTTAAACATGTCTTCAGAAATCACCCCAGCAAGTTTCATGTTTTTACTTTTAAAAATGAGTCTTAAAATGTCTCAGAAAATTTCGAGCTGTTGAGGGTGGAAAAATATTTTTTCGAATACACCCTTAAGAACAGCCTTAAGAAATCATAATATTTTGAATAAAATGAATTCTGTTATTATAAAAAGTAAATAAAAAAAAACACAAATATTTCAGAAAACGTAATGACGGCAGTGCTGAAAAACATTTTCTTTAAATGTTAAAAGTTCTAATGTCATGAAAGAATAAACTCTAAATACAGTGATATTAAATATATTCATCATAGAATTAAAATGTTTTATTTTTCTGTCTCTTAAGTTGTCGATTTTACAAATCTCATTTATAAAGCAAAAAAAAAAAAAAAAAAAAAAAAAAAAAGGCTATCCTTTTCTTTTGTGAATGCAAGAATTATGTTTTCTAGTTACAAAAAGTTATATTGCCCCTACTCTATCAGATTATCTCAAATGTTGATTTTAATTTTGTAGTGATATTTCAATATTAACTTATAATATATTAATCATTACTGTTTAAATTATTTCACTATAAAATTTATTTTCTCCAAGAAAACCGTCATTCATGGGTCCGAATATAATTTAAAAATTATTAATCTACAATAATCAGAAATTTAATAATGACACAAAATACGGAATTTAGTTATGCATTTTAATTTAGAATAAACCTTAAACAAAAATTTATTATACATACATAATTATTTATGTGTTGTTATTGAAATTCAAAAGCAACTTTTTTTTTTTTTGGATTTTCCAATACCTCTGACAGTACATTTTTTTTTTTCAGCAATTCTTACAACACAATTAATAAATTTCATTTTTTTTTATATAAGTACTAAATTTATGAGGTCACAATATCTTTCCTGAGAAATTTGACTTTTAACAACAGTTCTAAATAATCAACATTTTTACTGAATAGGCATTGTATTTATTCATTTTTTATTTATTTATTGTATATGTTTTATCACCCAAACCCATTTTAGAACTTCTTTATAAAATTCGGACTTTAAATTTCGGTTTGAAGATTTTTATTATTTTAGAAAATCAAAGAAATGGTGTAAACAAAACAAAATATTAAAACATTTTAGGAAATTTTTAGCAAAATGTGCTACAGGCGTAGTAAAAAATAATAACAATGCGAATAAAAACAATAAAATATGAAAATATTTAAAAAATCTTTATAAATGAAGTAATTTATTTGCATTAAAAAATCAGAATTATAAATTATCTTAAAAATGGTAAAGTTTATCATTTGTTTTAGGAATAGAACAGTAATTTTCTATTTCCAAAGCATTTCACTATACATTTACACAGTATCCTATCATACGATACAAAGAGCTGCAATGCCTTTCCCCTCCCTAAGAACTGGTTTTTCTCCACCAGCGAAAATGCCAAAAGCTGCCAACTCCAAGCCGCCAAACACTTCCAAGTTTTGTTGGATTGTAATGTAGCATCCGTGTTACCACATCAAGCAAAATAACGACACTTTGGCGCAAGTTAAGTACCCTTTGCCTATATGATTTGGCGTCAGAAAAAAATCGCGCCAATATGGGGCGAATATGACATCTGTTCCACCTAAACAAACACAAGTGATTCATTCATCGTGAAACGTCAAAAATATTAAATCATTGAGGTAATCATTCACAAAGTAAGTTCTCCAACAATCAATGGGCAATATTCTAATGACGTCATAGTGGGTAAAATGGTGGCGGTATCGTTTGTTTATGGTTTGTAATCACAAAGATTTAATTTTGCAACGTCTCTTAGTTACATTATTTTATTGTCATATTTATGAGCTCAGAACAAAAGCCTATTTTTTCATTATTTAGTTATTAAAGACGGAAAAAATCATAAATGCATGATTTGAAAATTTTAAATAATTTTCTTTCTTAATACTAAAAAATACCATCGGGAAGTAACTGCGGGTTTAAGTTAAATAAGTTTAACTGTTTAATTCTGTTGTAATATTCAAAATAACTGTATTTATTAGATTTCAGTACTCAACATCAGGGTCCGATTAAACTTTGAAGTTAGAGGAATTACAATGTCATTTCAGGACCTTTCTTTTGGAGAAGCTTTTCTAAATTCCATATATACATGGAAAATCTTCAGTGTTAGAAATATTATTCTTAGGACTGACATAACACGAGAACGGCCTGCAATTTTACACAAGTTTTTGAAAGCTACTTTATATCAGAAATTTTACTAAAAACTGGTTACTTTTTTTTTGTTATAGCGGCCCACACTATTAGGATTATGACAAGTTGCAGCCAATTTCGCCAACGTCGTAACCAAGATCGTGAAGCACACACATATAATACCATATAATACCATTTCATGAAATCGTATACGATAATTTAATAGTTTTTAACCTTACTTCAAGTGTGTTATTTATTTATTTTTAAGGCTCAACAATCTAAATTGTCCAATATATGAATTAAAAAAAATGTAAACAAAGATTGAATAGACATGACCACAAAAAGCCTCAAATCTGCATAACACTTGAAACCAAACTGTGCAGATTAGTAATCTTCTACTGTACACAGTTTTTCATAAATGTGTTTCGTTCTTAAAATGTGTTATTTTCATCTATCACTGCGGAACATGCGAGAAAACTCATATTCTTGCACATGAGTTGTATATATCTTTATATCTAAATTTCCGTCATTTTTGACGGGCTACCTTTCTAGTACACATATATTTTTTTAAAAACAAATTTAATATTTGAATAAAAATATAATTGACTGATGTTCATAACTGCACAATTATGCTGCCTATAAAAAAATCTTAAATCATTAGTAGTAATAATAATATTTGTCAAAGCTCATTTGTGTTGTAAATAAAATCACTCAATTAATAGAATAATATTTATTATAAGAAAATTTTTACTTCTTTCTTTTTTCTTTTTCTTTTTTTTGTGAGTGTGACAGAGTGTGTGTGTGTGTGTGTTAGAAATAAGTTATCAAATTTCTTCAAACTTTAACAATTAGTAAAATTAAGGATTATTACCAAACTGGAAAAAATTATTCAGCAAATAAAATTCTCTTTACAGAATATTACATATACATTTGTACGGATGGGGATACAGTACTCTAAAACCTGTTAGTAGAAACTGCGTATGACGAAATCCTGTTTTAAACGGATTTTTTTTTTTTTTTTTTTTTTTTTTTTTTTTTTACTAGTGCAAATTAGATATAATAATCCGTTTGAAAAAAACATAATACATTTGCTAAAGACGACGGGCCTGCTAAAAAAGGAACTTAACAAAATCGAAGTTTTTTCCTCTCCTTTGTGATTCCGGCTCAGATGGTTTTTCTATATAAAATTTTTCAGATTTTCAAGTCTCCGTATAAAAGCAGTAATGGTATTACTAGTAATTCGGATGTTTACATACAAATAGAGATTCATTAAAAAATGAATATAGTTTACAAAAGAATCATTAATATCGTCAATCTACATTCTATTGCTTGGTATTCTATCTATTTAAAAATTGTTAAAATTCTATACAATAAAATCTTCTAAGACGGAATTGCATAGGAAAGAAGAAAAATCCGTTATAGGCAGATTCCCTTAGTAGCAGGTTCATTGTCTGTTGTAAATGCATTATATTCTTTTCACAAGTACTAGTATCTTCATTTTACATAGATCAACATTTTTTTTTTTTTTTTAAACACGGGATTCCGTCATAGGCAGGTTATTTTTCTCAGGTTTTAACGTACTTTATTTTATTACCGACAGAAAATCCCTGCTTGATCAACTCCCGACAGAAGCCAGAAAAAAAAAATGAGTCACGGTCCATCTCGGTCCGAACCTCTCGAAAAAAGTAATTCTCATAACAAGACCGGACCGAGTGTCAGGAAGGGAAATTGGGTGGGCCCGTACAGACCCGTACATCGAATAACCAAAAGACTAGTTCACAAAATTTTGTAAATTAGGACGCTAAAGTTCTCATATTAAAAAAAAAAAAAAGAAAACGAGTATGAAGTGAACTTTGTTCACTTCCATACATGAGTTTGAGTTGAGCGGACTCGTGCGACAAATTTTGAATTTGAGCCTGAACTCGACTCATTTTTGAAAAATTTAACTTGAGTTTGCATTAGTTCATTTTTTTGTGTGTCCAACACTGGTTGGCATCAATAAAAACACGTCAAATTGAATTGGCCTAGGATAAACTAGATTGGCCTAGGACAAACTAAAAGGTTGGCGCCGAGGAGGTCTTTGGGATCAATAAAAGCTCGCCAAATTGAATTGGCCTAGGACAAACTAGATCGACCTAGGATAAACTAGTTCTGACCAATGAATAGCAGGCTAAACTAGTTTATCCTATGAGCATTAGGTCAAACTAGTTTGGCCTAGGAAAAACTAGTTTGTCCTACGTGCGTCAGGATAAACTAGTTTGGCCTAGGAAAAACTAGTTTATCCCATGGGCGTTAGAATAAACTAGTTTGGCCTAGGCCAATCTAGTTTGGCCTAAAATCGGGTTTGGCCGGTAACATATATATTTAATGGGTAGTGGCTCCTTTCCTTCTCTGTAGGCGCTAAGGTGGTCTTTTCAACGCAAGAGCTTCTCTTTTAGTTCAAATCAAACAAATGTATTTTGAACGCGAAATTTTATTTTAAAATCGAATCAAATAAGTATCACATCGAAATTAAAAACATTTTATTAAATAAATCTTCTAGGTTTATTTCAGTTGCTAAAAAGTTTAGCACATAATAAATATATTTTTCATTGAAATTTGCTATATTTCAAAACTTTTCTTTTTTTGTACAAACCAAGAAAAAATATATTTAATGGGCAGTTGCTTCTTTCCTTCTCTGTAGGCGCTAAGGTGGTCTTTTCAACGCAAGAGCTTCTCTTTTAGTTCAAATCAAACAAATGTATTTTGAACGCGAAATTTTATTTTAAAATGGAATCAAATAAGTATCACATTGAAATTAAAAACATTTTATTAAATAAATCTTCTAGGTTTATTTCAGTTGCTAAAAAGTTTAGCACATAATAAATATATTTTTCATTGAAATTTGCTATATTTCAAAACTTTTCTTTTTTTGTACAAACCAAGAAAAAAATATATATTTAATGGGCAGTTGCTTCTTTCCTTCTCTGTAGGCGCTAAGGTGGTCTTTTCAACGCAAGAGCTTCTCTTTTAGTTCACGTCAAACAAATGTATTTTGAACGCGAAATTTTATTTTAAAATGAAATCAAATGTGTATCACATAAAATTAAAAACATTTTACTAAATAAATCTTCTAGCTTTATTTCAGTTGTTAAAAAGTTTAGCACCTATTAAATATGTTTTTCATTGAAACTTGCTATATTTCAAACTTCTTCTTTTTTTTGTCCAGAACAACAAAAAAATATATATTTAATGGGTAGTTGCTTCTTTCCTTCTCTGTGGGCTCTAAGGTGGTCTTTTCAATAAAAGGACTTAGTTCAAGTCAAACAAATGTATTTTGAACGCGAAATTTTATTTTAGAATGAAATCAAATAACTATCACATAGAAATTAAAAACATTTTATTAAATAAATCTCTATGTTTATTTCAGTTGTAAAAAGTTTAGCACCTATTTAATATGTTTTTCATTGAAATTTGCTATATTTTAATAAAAGTTTAGCACCTATTAAATATGTTTTTAATTGAAATTTGCTATATTTCAAAATCTTCTTTTTTTCTCCAAACCAAGAACAAAAAATATATTTAACGTGTAGTTGCTTCTTTCCTTATCTGTTGTGGGCGCTAAGGTGGTCTTTTCAACACAAGAGCATCTTCCCTTTTAGTTCAAGTCAAATAAATGTATTTTGAAAGCGAAATTTTATTTTAAACTTAAATAAGTATCCCATAGAAATTAAAAACATTGTATTATATAAATCTTTTAGGTTTATTTCAGTTGTTAAAAAGTTTAGCCCCTATTAAATATGTTTTTCATTGAAATTCACAATATTTCAAAACCTTTATTTTTTTGTCCAGACCAAGAAAATAAATATATATTTAATGGGTAGTTGCTTCTTTCCTTTTGTGTGGGCTCTAAGGTGGTCTTTTAAACACAAAAGCTTCCCTTTTAGTTCAAGCCAAACAAATTTATTTTGAACGCGAAATTTTATTTTAAAATGAAATCAAATAAGTATCACATAGAAATTGAAGACATTTTATTAAATAAATCCTCTAGGTTTATTTCAGTTGTTAAAAAGTTTAGCACGCATTAAATATCTTTTTCATTGAAATTTACTATATTTCAACCCTTTCTTTTTTTGTCCAAACCAAGAAAAAAAATATATTTAATGGGTAGTTGCTTCTTTCCTTCTCTGTGTGTGCCAAGTTGATCTTTTCAAAACAAAGTCTAAACAAACTAGAGGTCTGCACAGGCCCGGTCCAATCTGGTGTAAAAATTAAAAGTTCGGCCCGAGCTTGGCCCGTCCCGACTCAATTTCTACAAAAAAATCCGTTTTCTCCTCGACATACAAATAAGATTCCTTAAATGAATACTATATACATATTTACGGGAACATTTTACAGTATATTTTAGATTACTATGTGTTCGCAAAAAAGAAAACACAAAATAGTAACATTAACGATTATTTACAGTCTTTTAGTCATCGTCTCTACAGACGTTTCAAAATTCAAATAAGGATTCATTAAAAAATTGATGTAGTTTATAATAACGGGTTAAAAACATGATAACTTTTGAAGCTGTATAATAAAAAGTAGATTTGTGAAAATATTTCTATCATTTTTAAAGCTTTTCTCAAATCCAAAGGATCTACATTCTGACGCATTTATGAATTCATTTCTTTTCGGAAACGCGTAAGATTGGCAGGTATTCTGATTCAGAAACTATGTAAATGCCATTTTTCTTTCTTAGATAAAAGCAATATATCTTTCAGAGATTACTGCCAAAGTTAGCGTTTTGAATCGAATTTCCGGAAGCGATAGCACGGGAAAGGATAAAAAACTACAGTCACGTGACAAGAATCTGTGTTAACTCTGTAAGTAATTTATCAAAAATGGAAAAAGCTAAAATATAAAATAAAAAAATGCGTTTCGCCTTATGATATTATTTGGAAAAAGCTATTCGATTCCAAATGCTTTCAATAGTCAGGCCTGTCAATTTTATGCCTTTACAGTTAAAAATGTGTCAGAAAATGTGTCTGAAAGGTTTCGCATTGTTAAGCAGTGAATATGACAACCACCTTAAGGTATATTTCCAAAGATACTTTTAACAGAAGTTCATTATGGCTATTAATAAATTTACAAAACATAATGCCTGCACTACATATCCTGTGAGAACGATTAAGACCAGTTCCGTCCCGGCACGACTATGTAGAAAAAAAAATGCAAGCCTGATCTCGGCTCGGCACGAGTCTTCTAAAAAAAATAAACCTGGGATTAGACATCATGTAACTGTACGATACCGATCTCTACGATGGACATTTATGTATTGATGTTGTTAAACTCGCATCGGCTCGTACCGCACTTTTATACTTCTCGAGAAAGTCATATTCGTTGAAAATGTCTCATATTTCTTCTGCTTCGTTTAAATGTTTATATCGAGCCAATAGGCACGATTTTTTTTTTTTTTTTCTTATCGGCTCTGCCCGGCAGGCCCGTTAAATGTTTTTGCCGGCCCAGCCCGTTTGAAAGTTCACCTTCATTTCGCCGGGTACGGGCTTAGGGCCAAGCCCGGGCCCGTGTAGTCCTCTAAAACAAACCGGAACCTCCACGAGGTGTGTATTAAGGGGTCTTAGGACTCTTAACCTTTCAGTGCGCAGCTTTGCATATATGCAAAGAACGCTGTTTTCAATTTAATAGATTTTTTATTATTCGCACATACCTAATTCACACCAGAAAATTAAAATAGCAATATTGGCTTTCATTAAAAAACAGGCCTTTCGTATTTAAATAAAGCGAAATTAACCATTTAAATTTTCTGGTGTAAAGTGAGATTCTCTGAACTACGTAATTTCTAGAACGTATTCTATTATGGGAATTAAAGGGTTAAAGGTTAAGTTTTATAAAATAAATAATTATATAAAATAAGGTATTTGGATACATACTTATTAATGTATTTACTAATTTGCATTATTTTAGCGTAAAACAGACACACGACAGCAGTTTTTACTTGTATTTCAGATGTGCAACAGAATAAAAGATTGACGTATTATGTGAAAAATGTATCTCTGATTTTTTTCATTATTTTTCCTTTGTAATAAACCTTTCAGATAATCATATATAATTTTTTCGAAACAAAATAAAAAATCGCGCATTTAAAGGTTAAAGTTTCAAAATTTTCGAAATTTTAATTTTTTTAGATTCCCATCTTTTCTGAACACTTTGATATAATTGTTTCCTTGAAATACCCATTAGAATAGAAGTTACGGCTTTTAGAATTATACCCGCTCAATAGCTGAAGCGGCGTTTCCGAAACTTTCAATTTCGAAGTCATTTTTCTTGAAATGACGTTTTTGGGTATATAACGCGCAGGATATCTCCAAAACTTAGGAATATTTTTTCATGAAATTTTCAAAACGTATTCTTCATGTTAGTCTTGTGCTTTAAATTTCCTTTTTATTGTTCAAAAAAATATTTTTTTAGTTGATTATAATGATGAAATTTTCAAAATTTTGTATTAGCTAAATACAACTTTGTATTAAAAATATAAAAATTCTTTAAATACAAATTTATTTAGCTTCAGGGTAATTATTATAATCTGGAGTATAAGTAAGCACCAAAATTTTCATTCTAGTTGCAATAGTTATTTTGTAATTCTGCGCGTAATCTGTTATACCAATTTGCTGCTCGTCAAATGTCTGACAGTTTGGAGCCCCTTATAAATGCTAATTCTGCATCTTGCAATTTTTTGAATACATGAAATAAAGAACATACTTATATCTTTCATCCCAATAAAGATTGTGTTTTAAAGATATATGCATTTTAATACATTAAATGTTGAAAATAGTCCTTTTTTTTATTTTTTTTTTACCATTTTAAGAGTCAACTTTGAGACCCTTTGAGCATATGGAAAAATTAACTCGTCGTAATTTTTTTCTCAGAGCAAATAATACCAAATTGGTCGTACTATATGCAAATGTGCTTTACGATTATTCATGCAGCATTTCAGTTTAAAATCAGATCCGTGAAATGAACAGTCAAACAACTTTCTCTATTTTAGGATCGATTTTATCAATACTCCTGTTGAATGCTTTTATGTTTACACCAATCTCGTTCTAAAGCGATATAATTGCTATCTTGCGTGAGATAATGCAGTTAAACAGATGCAAAAAAGAAAAAAAATCAACAACACCGATTATGCATTTTTACACTAGCACGAGGTCTGAATTTTATTTAAAAGAAAAAACGGTACCCGGAAACACCTTGCTGTACAAGATAATTGTAGCAGGATCGATTTTTTTCACAGTTTATCGCTTTATTTAATTTAAATAGATACATAAACAACCACGCATTGTTAAAGCACTTTTAACCATTAAATTCTGCGTGTTGCCTTGCGGCAACATACCCAATTTAGTCTTCTAATTTATATTAGAATAATATTGAAGTTTGAATGCCTAATGTTGCCAATAAAATACATACTGAAAATATTATTAAATCAATTTTCAAAATGTAGATGGCAGCAATAGTGCTGTTTAAGAATAAAGATAGTTTTTTTTTTTTTCAATTGTTGCTACATATGCTTTTTGTTTTGTTTGAAAGCTTGCGAAATAACCTATTTTATTCTGCAGTGAGCAAGTAAAATTTATTCCTTATCATTGTTCTTAAAATTCATGTTTGTTTAATATTATATATTTTTATCATAGGAAAATTATTTTTTTAATTAAAGCCTAGTGTTGCCGATGGACAACAACCTGTTTTTTAGCCGTAAACCATACTTAAAACAAAATATGACTTTTTAAAGTATTTTTCCGGTGATTTATTTAAGAAATGAAAGGCGAAAAACATTTTTAAATTGATTTTTAAAAAGTCAGGCATTTAAGGGTTAAAATACAGAATGTTCGTAAATTGTTTGGCAGTCAATATCGTTCTTCGATATGGAAATGTAACGATTGTGTTCAGCGTCAACTTCAGATTTCTACAAGTATCTCGCATCATCCCTGTTGTTGAGAAAATGATACAAAACTTCCCGAATGACATTGTCCTCCATGAAAGCAATTCTAAAGGATATGAGCTGGTACGCACACTTTAAAATCCTCTCTCCCAAAACATTTTACAATAGTTTAACTTTAGCAGAACTGACATTTAATTATAAGACTATTTAAATTTTAGTTTTAAAGCACAGATTATCCCTGTATTCGATAACCTAGGTAAGCCTAAAAAAATAATTCAAGTAAAACTTGTTCTGCCAAGTTTTTGATCATGCTTCGAATAAGGCAGAGTAATATTACAGTACTCGAAGTAGGCAACAATTTCCATTTTTTTTAAAGTTCTTATATGAGATAACTCAAGATAAACGAGAAAAAGTACATACATTAAAAATGAACTATTATTTTAACACAATCCATCTGATTGGTAAAGTTATCATCTATATATATATTACGCTAACGTACGTGGCACAGAAATCGCGATTATTTGTTATTGTTGAATGGCAACGCCCGAGAAACGCATCTGATTGGTTATTGTGTAAGAGTCCTTGGCAGGATTTAGGGCGATCGGGTTTGTTGTTGTTTACGTTTCGCGTTTTCGGTACAATATCTTTCGCAGCAATTATGTAGCTTCAAAATATCATTTGAAATGCCCTTAAAAAAATCTCGGTGAATGCTTGAAAGTGAAGAATAAGCCAAATCGAAATAGATTCGAAATCCAAATAGAATTGTCGAGAACGCCGTTAAGCGATCGGCAAAATAGGCTTAATAACTGTAACATGCACGAGTTGCTACTGAAATCCAAATTACTGATTTAAACTTTCCGGGGCATGTATAACTATGAGTGAAACGTGCAATTTATGCAAAGCACTGTATTGAAAATGCGAATTAAACAGCAGCAAGAAGTTTGCAAAATGTTGTCATGACGTAAAAAGTAATTTTGTACGGACCTGCGATACGAATTTCAGGTTCGCCCCCTCCCCCCTCCCAAAAGTAAGATACAATAAAACCTGCTTAGACGGAAACGAAAACGGGGGAGAGCTGGAACTTTTTTTTTCGTTTATTGCAGGATTCCGTTATAAACAGGCTTTACTCTATTATACAGGTTTTACTCTATTTGCTTACAATTTTATTACTTCTTTTTCAGCATTACACTTTATGTTGCATTTGTAATCTCTTTTTCATATAAAGATTTTAAATAAAAAATTAAATTTTTGAAAATATAATTACATTTTAATTAAATTCATCAGTTAATTTAGAATAAAAAAGTTTAGAGACATATAAAAATTAAAAATCTTAACCTTTGACTTTACACAACTTTGGAACTGAACAAGAGTCGGGCCCTGGTAATTTGCACCGTCTCCACCCGCCCCCCTCTGTACGGATCTGCGATAAAAATTTCAGATTAATTTAAGAATATTATTACGGGCCCGGGCAACCCCGGGCGGGTCAGCTAGTATGAATTGAATATTTTCCAACTGAGCGAAAAAATGCCCAGGCTGGGAATCGAACCCAGATCCTTGGCTTACAAGGCCAATGCTTTACCGTTTAAGCTAACTGGGCCGACAACCAGCCAACCTTATTGAACCTTGAACTAATATTTTAACACAATCAATCCGATAGGTAAAGTTATCATACGAATTGAATATTTTCCAACTGAACGAAAAAATGCCCATGCTGGGAATCGAACCCAGATCCTTGGCTTACAAGGCCAACGCTTAACCGTTTAAGCTGTCTGCATGACAGATCAGATGCTAGTACCAATAAGGTTATCTGATCGAAATATGCTGGCTGGTTGTCGGGCCAGTTAGCTTAAATGATAAAGCATTGTCCTTGTAAGCCAATGATCTGTGTTCGATTCCCAGCGTGGCCCTTTTTTCGCTCAGATGGAAAATATTCAATTCGTATGATAACTTTACCAATCAGATTGATTGTGTTAAAATAATAGTTCAACTTAAAATAATAGTATCCGTCGTTTATATGGAGTTCCTTTACCTGCGGTTTATTCTGTTGAGCTGTCTGCATGACAGACCAGATGTTAGTACCACTAATGTTTTCTGAGCGAAATATGCTGGATGGTTGTCGGCCCAGTTAGCTTAAACGGTAAAGCATTGGCCTTGTAAGCCAAGGATGTGGGTTCGATTCCTAACCTGGGCATTTTTTCGCTCAGTTGGAAAATATTCAATTCGTATGATAACATTAGAAGTGGTATTATTTTTTGTTATAGGCCACACTTATTCTTGGGCAGGCCTGAACTACTAGGTTCGAACAAGTAGATTTTTTTTTTTTTTGTAACTCGATAAATTTCACAAATAGCATCTATCAGCATCGTAACGTGATGAAATGAAAAATGTGATTATCCTGTATATTTTTAGAAGCCATTCATTTAAAGGAATTTTAATTAGGAAATGTAATTCATTTAAGTGGCACTTACTGTAATAAGGAAAGAAAAATAATACGAATTTTTATGTTAGTAATTTTTAACTTATCATTAATGCAATTCATAATAATCCAAGTTGCATAAAAAATGTATTCATAATTTATTAGTCTTTGCTTTTGTACTTTCGATGGAGAATGCTTTAGACATGGTTCATATTTTGTTCTTTTTAATAATATACTTAGTAAAATTGGGTTTTCCTCTTATTTTATTGCTATGATATTTTAAAAATTTATTTGAAGAAGAAATAAAGTTTTTAAAATTCATATAAAAAAGCAAAGTAGTTATATGTCAATGCACATGCATAGCATCTAATAATAACAAAAATCTAATGCGTTAATTCATGCAAAAATAATTATTTTATTTGAGCTAGTCTGAACATGTGGAACAAAATTTTACTTATTACTGGCACACTCACCTGGCCAGAATCCGACGAGAAAAATCAAGCCCGGGACCAGGCCCGGCCACAGTCTAATGACAAAAGATCGCCCGGAGACAGGCCCCTTACTAAGAGATCGTTAAAATAATATTAAAAATACCTTGGCAAAACGAGAAACCTGAAAATTTCGATCGTGTCCGATAAATCGTTAGAGCAACAATCGCAAAAATAAATTTTTCCGCTAAAAAGCGTATATTTTGTTAAAACACGCACGCAAAAGTTAAAATCATGAAATAAAATCTTTTCGAAAGTAAAAGTCGAGCCAATATAAAAACCGCTTTCGAAATACATTTGTTTAAATTTATGCAGCAAATATGATAAGCGGTTGATTTTGGTTTTATTTATTTATTTATTTATTTATTTTTTTGGAGCCCAATTGCATCCGAGCCTGACAAATTCGAAATCCGAGCGCGTTCGAAAAATTTTGTGTCATCAGAATCGGAGCCCTATATTTAAAGTAAGTAGTATGTATAGTAGAGACTTATTAATAACATTTTTAAAAAAGTTTCAAGATTAATTTTTTCACTTAAAAATCTCTTTTTGTGTAGAAATAATTATTAATCCTAAATACTCTCCCATGACGAAGTTTCATGTTTTCATTTCATTGAAAATCTATTTAAAGTAGAAAACTTATGAGGTCGTTAAGGATGAAATTTGTAGAAAAAAAGGCAAAGTTAGTTTATAATTTACAAATATAGGGAATTATTTTATTTAAACTTAAGGAATTATTTTATTCAAACTTAAGGAATTATTTTATTCAAACTTAAGGAATTATTTTATTCAAACTTCAACGATAATTCATAGGCACGCTGAGATGGGTCAGACTAAACCGTGATCTTAGTTCGTTGATTGACCTTTGATTGTTGACCTTTTATTCTGGTTGACCGCGTGCAGGACTGATAAAAAATTGGAATTTTTATCAAATTCATAATATATATTTTTTAAATTTTAATGAAAGTTTAGAACCTTTCTTTCTTATGATTTTCATTGTAGCTTAATTTCTTAAACGTATAAGTTTCAGCTCTTCACGATTTTACTATTTTTGTTTTGAACTCCAGATTTTAGATGTAAAAAAAAAAAAATTACTTTTGAAGTACACTAATAAAAGCATGTCTATTAAAAAAAATTATTTTTATTTTTACTTAATTGTTAACAATTTCATCCAAACGCAATATAATTGCCTATTCGCGTGACATATAGTCAGATAAATAATTCTATAAAAGAACGCTGCAAGTCTATTCATTGTGAAATGTATCGCTATCATTTAATATTTTTCTTAGTCGAAAAGAAAAAAAAATACTTTAACAGTCTCCGAACGTTTTTTCATATAAATGGTGTGGTATTTAAGGTAATTTGAATTATTGAGAAACTACATCAGGCGTATTTCCTAATCAATTTATCTTTTCGAATAATAAAATAGAAATAGTACAGTTAATTTTTCTAAAATGCCGTACTCTTAGATTTAAAAAATTCTTCTTTTTAAGTACACTAATAAAAGCGTTTTCAAAGAAATTATTTTTATTTTTACTTAATTCTTAAGGGGACGGTGGAGTTTAAAATCCTTAAAAATATTTTTTTTTTTATTTTTGTAAATTTCAACTTAAATATTATTCAAGGGTCCATTATATACATTATAACATGCATTTATCACAAAAAAAATGCAAAAAAAAAATTATTTTTGAGAAAAAAATGGAATTTTACGCGTCGTGTTAGAAATCTTCGAAATGCCCCATGCGTCTTCCATATCGATGAAAATCCCCAATATTTTTTATAAAAGTTTGGTTTATATATAGAAATAAAATAGAGCATCGAATTTTACACATTTGAATTTAAAGGTTAAAAAAAAAAGAAAAATTGAAAAAATTTGAAATTTTTTCGAAAAATTTTCAAAATTTCACATTTTTTCAATTTTTTTAAATTTTTTGTAAATTTCATCTTAAATATTATTCAAGGGTACATTATATGCATTATGGCATGCATTTATCACAAAACAAAATTAAATTTTTTTTTTTTTTTTTTAGAAAAAAATGGAATTTTACGCGTTGTTTTAGAAATCTTCGAAGTGCCCCCTGCGCGTTCCATATCAATGAAAATCCCCAATATTTTTTATAAAAGTTTGATTTATATATAGAAATAAAATAGAGCATCGAATTTTATATATTTCAATTTAAAGGTTAAAAAAAAATTTTTTTTGAAAAATTTTGAAATTTTTTCGAAAAAATTTTGAAATTTTGATTTTTTTTTTTTTACCTTTAAATTCAAATATGTAAAATTCGATGCTCTATTTTGTTTATATATATAAACCAAACTTTTATAAAAAATATTGGGGATTTTCATCGATATGGAAGACGCAGGGGGCATTTCGAAGATTTCTAAGACGACACGTAAAATTCCATTTTTTTCTCAAAAATAATTTTTTTTTTAATTTTTTGTGATAAATGCATGCCATAATGTATATAATGTACCCTTGAATAATATTTAAGTTGAAATTTGCAAAAATAAAAAAAATTATTTTTAAGGATTTTAAGCTCCACCGTCCCCTTAACAATTTTATTCAAACGCAGTATAACTGCCGGTTCGCGTGACATATATTCAGATAAATCGTTCTATAAAAGAATGCTACAAGTATATTGATTATGAAATTTATCGCTGTCATTTACTCTTTTTCTTAGTCGAAAAGAAAAAAAAAATACTGTACTTTAACAGTCTCCGAACGTTTTTTCATATAAATGGTGTAGTACAGGATCGGCGAACCTTTTTATGTGCACGTGCCAAAAAATCGCCAACAATATCTACCAACAGTGTAACGTGCCACACTTTGACATAAAATAATTTTGCAACGTACGATGTTTATACAAAACACTAGTTAAAAAATCAGTTGCTTTCAATTCTTATAATTAATAATTAAAAAAGTATTAAAAATCAAAATGCTGTTTCTCTGTATATTGGAATAAGCCACTAAATTAACGAAATTTTAATACCTAAATATAATTCATTTATGTAATCATTTTCACTGTAATAAGGAAAGGAAAAATACGAAATTTTTGACATTGTTATTAATGCAACATCCAGTTATAATTATCCAAGTTGCATTAAACACTGTATCAATAAATCATTGATGAGATTTTTGCTGTTGTATGTTCGATGGAGAATGATTTATACCTGATTCATATTTTGATAGTTTTATAAATATACAGTAAACTCTACGTAAGACGGAATCGATCGGGACCAAGAAAATTTCCGCATTAGACAATATTCCGCCTTAGACAAATTTTACTCAATGTCTATCAGGGTTGGAAAAAAGCCGGCTAAAATTAAAAAAAAGTCAGGCCGGTGGCTTTTATTGGTTTTAACCGGCTTTTTTTGGCCAAAATTGGCCTTTTTTGGCCATAATTGGCTTTTATACAATGAAGCATTGTAATTATAAACTACACATTTTAAAGTGTTTTTAATTAGTTTTAATGACATTTAATTGATTTAGAGTTTAATAAGTAACCCAATTTCTCAATAATGAGGACATTAATGCTGGAATAAAACTTAGATGGTTTTGCTAGTGATTTATAGTCAGAATTGCAAATATGTCAGCTAAATTTTAAAAGGGCCATACCAAATGCCATTTTTTTTTTCATTTTTACTGCTTTATAAAATTAAAGAGGACAATGGTTACTTAGTTACATGTTTTATTACTTAATTTAAAGAGCTCTTAATATACAAGTCTTATTTTATTTCTAGTAAACATTTAAAATTATACATAGTCATATTAATAAAAACACCATTTTCACTATAAAAAACATTGCGAACAGCATATGCATGAATATGCTTAACAAAAAGCTTTTCAAAATTCTATTTAGAGAATTTTTTCTTCTTGTTTAAATGCTCTATTTTTTATACACTTATGTATCACTCTCCTCAAATATTATATGCTTTCTAATTTCTCTTTTAACAGCCGCTAAAAAAGCTAAAAAAGCCGGCCGGCTTTTTTTGGCCTGGCTAAAAGCCTGCAACCATGATGTCTATGGATTCGCAGGCACTTGGAAATCTTTCCGAGTTAGACAGATTTCCGTCTTAGACAGAGTCCGCCTTACAGAGAGTTTACTGTACATATAAATTGGATCCATTTGTTATCTTAATGCAGTGAGTGCCTAAAAAAATTATTTGGAAAATTACAGCGTTGTAAAATCATATAAAAAGGCAAAAATACATGTCAAAAACGCTTCATAACATCACAAGAAAAGAAACTTCATTGATGTGTTAATTCATGCAAAAATAATTGCATTAATTGTGATAGTCTGTCCATATGAAACAAAATTTTATTGATTATAATAGAAACTAAATGTTATCTATATAAGAATTATAAAATTTATTTTTTCGTGTGCCTGAGAAATTGTCTTACGTGCCAACTCTGGCACGCGTGCCATAGGTTCGCCAACCCTGGTGTAGTATTTAGGTAATTTGAATTATTGAGAAACTACATCAGGCGTATTTCCTAATCAATTTATCTTCTCAAAAATAAAATAGAAATAGTACAGTTAATTTTTCTAAAATGTCATACTCTTTTCACAGTTTTTTGATGACGATTTTAATAGTCATATAAAATATTTTTTGTTGTTGTTGTTTCTCTGTGGAAAATCTTTAACGCGCTACTTAATGGTTCCAATTTTCCTTGTAAGTACTATAAGATAAAGTGGATTTCCACATTAGGAAGCGTCAAATTTCTGCCTACTAATTTCATAACCACATACAATAGAAACCCGCTAATGCGATCTAATTGGGACCGATGCCTGTTCGGTTTACAAAAAATTCGGATTACCGGAAATTCTAATAAAAATAGAAAAGAAACATATGCGTGCTATAAAAATGTAAGTACTCAGTATTATAGTAAACATTCTGTAATCCGACATCCTAAGATCCGGCATGCTGGATAATCCGGGAGGATTTTCGGAAAAAATAGTACACCTCTTTAATCACTCCCAACGTTTATAATAATCCAATGGAACTTCAGAATGAGGAATTACGCAATAACCCATTACAAACGGCTCAAAATCGCTAATCTATAAATAGTTCAATCACCACGTCGACGAGGGATGAAGAGAAAAATGTTTCTGTTGATAATTTGCGAAATTAAACTGTGTTCAAAGAAAAAATCAATTTTTATCATCTGAGCTAAATACGTTTTACATTTTAGGAATGAATTTTATAGTGACTGGCAAACAAACAGATATTCGAGATTTTTTTTAAGATGGCTTCTACAAGTAGGCCTACAGTGCACGTTTTCATTTTCTATTCGTGTACACATGTTCTACTTTTACATTATTGAATATTTTTTATTCTGTTTTTTTAACCTGTTCAAGTATAATTTTCGAAAACAAAATTGGTTCGGATTAACCGGAATTTTGGATCAACCGAGTTCGGATTAGCGAGGTTCAACTGTAAAAATAAATAAAATCCTAAAACGAAATGCAATATTCCACCTTCCAAATAAGGTGCGTTCGTATTATAACGAGTTTTATAAATGTTCAGATCTTGGTGCAATAGCTGTTGCACTCTTATGCAAAAATGCATTAATATAAAATTCTTTACGATTATATATATTAAATTCAGTAATACAGAAATAATAGGACTCCATCTTAAATAGGACGTAAATACCATTGCAACCAAGAATCATTACCTATCATGGAATATCATTGAATTAATTACGTATGATAGGATTTAATAGAATCTAGAAAACTTTTATTAGTATCGTTTTAAGTTTTGATTCGATTTTCATGATATTTGAAATGACTCGACAAAATTATGCAACGATTATATATATTAAATTTCAAACCATTCAGTTGTGTAGTTTTTGCGATGCTTACATGCAGGCAGACAGACGCACGGACCAGACGACGACTTAGTATAGTTACATATTTATATAATTACGGACGCACCTATAAATTGCGGTGATAGTTAATTTATTGGTGTTGCCTCCGAAAATATGACGCAAGCGTTACTTATGGACACGTTTTTGTTTTATAGTATAGATATGAGTCTCATTACTAAAAACTGCTAGATTTTTGCATTTAACTTACATGCGATTTTAAACGTTATATAAGGAAATTTTTTTGAGTTACAATTTTTCAGGTCAAAAAGAAAAACGTCATTGTTATAACTAATAAAACGTTACTGCTAACTTTCTTTAAATTTTATTAATAAAATTTCTTGCTTTTTAATTTAAGAAATAATAACGTCACTTATTAGATAAATATTTATGCCACACATAAAAGGAAAACTTCATTCCTGAAAGTTTTCTTAGGAACGTAAATATTTGAGTTATTGTGTAAGACATCCTTTGTGGAGAAATATTGTTAAACAAATTGACTTCTGTTTATTAAATTCCATTTATGTCTCGTTTGATCTTTAAGCTTCTTAAAATGATATTTTTCCTTTTAATCTTTTGTTTACAAGATCTTCCGTCGCTAAGTATTCCATTAAAAGGAAGGATTATTATTGAAAGGGATATTTGCATTCTGCCTTAATTTTCGAGCATCTTTACGTGGTCATTTTTCGACGATATTAATGATAGTTGAAGAGCTTTTAGTAAGCCATGAGATAAATGACATTTATGACGCGTGGTAGCTTTACAAAAGAGCTATGGAGTGAAATATTGCTCGGTTAAAAATTTCCGAGAATTTATTGGTAATACATTCAAAAGATGATTTATAGAATTTGAATAAATTGTAATTTATGAAAACTGCATGGAATAATAATTGAGAAATTTCTGAAGTATTTAAACTTGTTGAAACAATAGTTTGAAAGGTAAGATTACATTTTTGGAACTAAATTTAGCGTTGATGATTTTCGTATATATGATGGGTTAGATGGTAATTATGGAACTGCAAGTAAACTGGTGTAAATTCGTGCAGCCGACTGAAATGTGAAATTAATGGCAACCCGATTATTGATATTACCCCGACTAGGTTATCAGAACATCATAAAAAATCGGGTTGCCATTCAATCCAAATTGTACCGGAATATTTTTCCACCTATATTTTTGCATTAAACTTATATATGATTTTAAACATTATATAAGGAAATTTTTTTAAGTTATAATTTTTCGGGTCAAAAGAAAAAACGCCATTTTTAAAACTAATAAAACCTTACTACTAACTTTCTTTAAATTTTATTAATAAAATTTCTTCCTTTTAATTTAAGAAATAATAACGCCACTTATTAGATAAATATTTATGCCACACATAAAAGGAAAACTTTATTCCTGAAAGTTTTCTTAGAAATATAAATATTTGAGTTATTGTGCTAAGACATCCTTTGTGGAGAAATATTGTTAAATAAATTGACTTCTGTTTATTAAATTCCATTTATGTCTTGTTTGATCTTTAAGCTTCTTAAAATGATATTTTTCCTTTTAATCTTTTGTTTACAAGATCTTCCGTCGCTAAGCATTCCATTAAGGGTGTATTCGAAAAAATATTTTTCCACCCTCAACAGCTCGAAATTTTCTGAGACATTTTCAGACTCATTTTTAAAACTGAAAACATGAAACTTGCTGAGGTGATTTTTGAAGAGATGTATAAGAGGCCGTGTGATTTCATTTTTCGCTCAATTAATTAGAATTTGATTTTTAAACAATTATTTCTCAATATGACCGTTTTTTCACTCCCAGATCTCCTGCTTCGGAAAATTCTGTTTAAAACGCTAACTTTGAGAGCATTTTTTTTACAAATTTTTTGCTTTTATCAAAAAATCGAAAAGCACGGCACATTATGTAGTTTCTAAATAAGAGAATTTCCCAGTTTGATGCGTTTGAGAGCAAAAATGAATTTAAAAATGAATCGGAAAATAAGCAGTTTGGATCGGAATACACCCTTAAAAGCAAGGATTATTATTGAAAGAGATGTTTGCATTCTGCTTAATTTTCGAGCATCTTTTCGTGGTCACTTTCCGGTGATACTAATGATAGTTGAAGAGCTTTTAGTAAGTCACGAGATAAATGGCATTTATGACGCGTGGCAGCTTTACAAAAGCACTATGGAGTGAAATATTGCCCCTTTAAAAATTTCTGAGAATTTATTGGTAATACATTCAAAAGAAGATTTATAGAATTTGAATAAATTACAATTTATGAATACTACATGGAATAATAATTGAGAAATTTCTGAAGTATTTAAACGAGTTGAAACAATAGTTCGGAAAGTACGTTTACATTTTTGTACTCATTTTAGCGTTGACTATTTTCGTATATATGATAGATTAGATGGTCAGTTAACTGGCGCAAAATCGCGCAGCTTACTGCAATGTGAAATAAATAGCAACCCGATTACACAAGCTTGCAATGGTTGTGTTTTTTAACTTTTAATAATCGATTTTTATATATTTTTTAGCGCTGAATCCGAAAATAACCTTCATTTTCATCCGTCAGGTCAGAATTTTTCGAAAAAAGTAAATTTCAAAAAAGTAAAAAAATACAAAAATCAGAAGTAAAAATAAATAAATAAATAAATAAAAAGTAAAAAAAAAAGGTAAAAAATTCGAAAGTCTGATATTAATAGATGTGATTGTTTTGTTTTTTAAATTTTGATAATTTATTTTTATGTATTTTTTTAGCGCTGAATTCGGAAATGATCTTCGTTTTTTATCACCCTGTCCGGATTTTTCGCAAATCGTAAATTTCAAAGTTAAAAAGTCAAAAAATAGCGCAAATGTGATACTATAAAATAGATGTGATGGTTCTGTTTTTTTAGTTTATATAATTGATTTTTATATACTTTTTAGTACTGAATCTGAAAATGATCTTCATTTGTAGCCATAACAACAGAATTTTTCGCAAATTTTAAATTTTAGATTTAAAAAGTAAAAAAAAAAAAAAAAAAATGGCGGAAATCTGATGCTATAAAATACATGTAAAACTTTTTTTTTTCAAGTTAATTCTATTTAATTCAATAATTTATTCGATTTTTTTTAATTATACTGGGGATTCTTACAGCCAAACAGCTCAGGGGTTTGATGAGACATCAGAGGGAAGTTAGTTTGAAATTTGAACTTTTGAAATTTAAGATTTGCAAAAACTCCTGACGTGATGGTTAAAAGTGTAGATCATTTTCAGATTCAGTGTTAAAAAGTATATAAAAATTAATTATCAAATTTAAAAAAACAGAACCATCACATCTGTTTTAAAATATCAGATTTTCGTCATTTTTTGACTTTTTATCTTTGAAATTTAGGATTTTCAAAAAATCCTTACGTGATAAGAAAAAATGACGGTCATTTTCGGATTCAGAACTACAAAATACATAAGGATCAATTATAAATTATCAAAAACTAAAAAAACATGACACAACCCAAATGTTTGCGGGCTATTGTTACTGATATTACTCCGACTCGGTTATCGGGACATCATCAGTAATTGGATTGCCATTCAATTATTGATATTTTGACATTAGGGATATTTGATACTACTATCGCAACATCCCAGCTGCTTCGCCAGCTGACTGGCAGTTTCGTTGTTTGCATCATTTAATTTATCATACATACCAAAATTATCCACACTAAAATTGGTTCCAGAAATGTGACGCTGTTATCCGGACTATAACCTGTTGTAACTAAATTTATAAAAATAACCATCATTGGGCGATCTCTTTTTTTTTCTCCTATTTTTTAATGCGATATAATATTTTTATAATGTGAAGACTTTCATGAAGAAGTGATATGCTTTAACTGTTGTTTCTTCAAAAGCCCTTGGTGCGGTTTATTATAAAGGATAATCACGGTTCTCGGTGACTTTTTAATAACGTTAGCAAATTGGCTAATCAAAAATAAAAAACATTCACCAAATGGAAAAAATTTGGCAAAATAACTTCGTTGTGAAACATTGAAAATTCGATATTTAACTCCTTGATGCACCGACTCCATTTTTTTCAATGTGTTCTAAAATAACCTAAGTTTTTGTGACTGCTTATAGATTAGTTATTCTTCTAAATTTAATTATACGCTACAGAAAAAAAGAACTATATTTTAAATTCATTCTGTTCTAAATGCATTCTATTACTTTTCCAAACATATTCTGAATAAACTGTATTCTAAAATGTTTGCACGATCAGGAAAAAAATTCAGAACCCGATTTAACTCATTAAAATGTTATGAAATAAAACTTCCAACCCCTCTTAATTCAGATTTTAAGCTATTATATTCAATGAATTCTGAAAAATTCAAAATATAGACAACAAAGTATGTGTCAAAAACTAGAATTTTTTTGTCTTTTCATTGCAGCCTATGCTTTAAAGCCAGTTTCAAAATTGTACTATTACCTATTGGACCTGTTAACACATATTAAAATGACATGTTTGACATTTCTTATACACATCCGATTTCACATTTTAGTTTTTGTTGTGTTCATCAGACTGAAGCCTCTCTAATAGTTTACTGTATGTAGTAGCACAATTTTAGCAAATTGTAGCATGTTCTTTGAAAGTTTCTGAAAATCGTTTTTCCAAATGAAATCTGTGGTATCTCCTAGATTCGTGGCACTGCAGCAAGAATTCTAGAAACTTTTAAATAACTTCCATTCGAACAATACCTCAGATAAGGAAATGTCCAAATGTATAAAGACTAAAATCTGATTCTTTTTCATACCATAGTTTTGAAAATTGCTCTTATCTGTTATTAGCGGGTGATTTTGCGGACAAAACACACTAAAAATGCCTAGTTTGAATCAACAAAACGTTAATTTAAATTTATAGGGGATAATTTATGAACGTATCTGGGGCATTCTCACAATCTTTTGACTTTTGGGGAAAAAAATCTGGCGAAATGAAACTTGCTGAAATAACATTTTAATCTGATAGACGAATGCTTTAATGATTCAAAATAAAGAAAAAATGGTCAACAGCGAAAATTTTTTTATTTAACTGAGGTTTAAGTTAAACTTGAGAGTTTAATTTTCCTTACCGTTTTATCCCTATAACTTTCTATTTTCTTCTAAATTTTTACTTATAATGAATTTGCATAGCACCCACAGGACATTCAAATAAGAAATAATAACAATGTAGTTACTTTTAATACAAAATTTTTGCGTAACATTGTCTTAAAGGGGTGTTATAGAAGGGACGGTAAGGTAAACAAGTTGGAAATTGCTCGTCAAACGTGGCAAATGAGGTGCGTTCGTACTATAACTAGTTTTATAATTATTTTTTGCACCCCACATTGTACTGAATGTATTTTTTTGCGCTTCATAAGTGCATAGTCTGTAACATCATTAAAATGCACTTAAAATAATTTTTTCCCCATTCCCCGTAATGTAACGGAAAACTTTTCACTGTCCCTGTAATTAAACTATACATTCGATTTTCATAAAATTTGAAATGGCTCGACAAAATTTTGCAACAATTATATATTTAAAATTTCAGACCATTCGGAAGGCTGTAAAATCCTTAAAATGCATTTGCAATAATTTTTTCCCACTGGCCATAATGTAACGGAAAACTTTTGGGTGTCCCTGTAATTAAACTATACATCCGATTTTCATAAAATTGGAAATGGCTCAACAAAATTTTCCAGCAATTATATATTAAAAATTTCAGACCATTCGGAAGGCTGTAAAATCATTAAAATGCATTTGCTATAAATTTTTCCCATTGGCCGTAATGTAACGGAAAACTTTTGGGTGTCCCTGTAATTAAACTATACATCCTATTTTCATAAAATTGGAAATGGCTCGACAAAATTTTGCAGCAATTATATATTAAAAATTTCAGACCATTCGGAAGTCTGTAACATCATTAAAATTCACTTGCAATAATTTTTCCCTTTGGCCGTAATGTAAAGAAAAACTTTCGACTGTCCCTGTAATTAAACTATACATCCGATTTTCATAAAATTGGAAATGGCTCGACAAAATTTTGCAGCAATTATATATTAAAAATTTCATATCATTCGGTCGGGTAGTTTTTGCTCTGTTATATGCGGACGGACGGACGGACAGACAGACGGACTGAACGACGACTATAGGTGCTACGTATTTATACAATTACGAACGCACCTAAAAAGGGACGAAATGGTAAAAAAAGAGACGGATGGAACGGTAAAGAAAATTACCACCTATTTTTAGGAAAATCATGTTAAGACTAAGTTATAGCACAATGTTAATTGATTTTTAGAAACAGTTGTTAACATTGGATTAAATTATTATTATTTTTTTTTATTTACCTCGAAAAGTACAGGAATAAACCTTGGGGACGGTGAGACTACCAATAAAGCCACGATGCTTGAAATTGATATTTAAATGCTGATTTAAATTCTACAGTAAATTTCCTGCCAAAGAATTTTAGACATTATTTCTCTAGCATACTTCTGCATAAGAAAAAACCTGAAAAAAATTCTGTGGCTGCATCTGAAATGCTTTTCTGTATAATTTTAGAAGAGGGATGGTAAGGAATCTAAAACACAGGGACAGAGTTTAAAAAATAATAACATCCCTAAAAATGTGTGCAGGTTAATTTTTAGCTACATATTTATATAAAACAATAGTTCCAGTTTCAGAAAAAAATTGCATCGAATTATATTTATTGAAACAATTTGATACAGACAGCTCCAAACTTAGAAAATCAGCGTCAATGACACTTGATGGTAGATGAGTTTTCCTGGTATTTGGGCCCCCAACATCGTCCAAAACTTATTTATCTCGTTAATATTGTTATGCAATCATGCAATGGGATGTTCCCCAGTATATGAAATTAAAAAAAAAAAAAAAAACACAAAAAAAATAAATAAAAAATTATTATTCAGGGACATGAAAGTCAAAAGATTGTGAGAATGCCCCATCTCTTGAACTGACATACACAAAAAAAAGATGAGCAATAATTAAGCACTCGAAATTTGGAGAGTCAA
Organism: Maratus speciosus; assembly: GCA_963932465.1. Taxonomy (NCBI): domain Eukaryota; kingdom Metazoa; phylum Arthropoda; class Arachnida; order Araneae; family Salticidae; genus Maratus; species Maratus speciosus. The sequence goes on from OZ010789.1 coordinate 237,011,505, forward strand.
ATCTTCCGTTTACTCGCCAATTGAAACGTTTTGTCGCGATTTGGCGTAATGGCGAACGACAGCGTGAACCCTCGGGATAATTGAAGAGCTGAATGTATGAAAATGTTATGCCACATTTTCTAAAAAAAATTTTATCTTCTGGATGAAAGCGTTATGAGGTATCCTATCACATGGTGAAGCTAAAATACTAAGATTCCATTTAGTCATGAAGATTTAAGACATTATTCATTAATATTTAATATTTTAATATTTAATAACGTCAATAATATTAATAATTTTTAGTATTTGAAAATCAAATATGAATAAGTTTTTCTGAGAGAGTTTAGTATCATACCTGTTAATATTTTAAACACATAATATCAAATAGAAAATATATCATTAAAATTTACAGCAAAAACTTTCACTTCAAATTTCTCCAAATGTAATTTTTTACTACTTAACATGTTCTTCCACTTAGCTCTTCAATTTATTTTTACTTTTAATTGCTGAAACAAACATCGTTTCATTTCTAATAAACAGTACCTCGATTACAGAAAGAAGCATTCTCACAGGGATTGTTGTGTTATGGATACTGGAAGATAGGTTATGGAAGATTTCTCATTAATTACGATTACTTTCATTTGCTGATAAAATGTTTGTTACATACATTGTATCCATTTACTTTTGTGTACATGTGTCATGTATTATTTTATGCAAATCATATTTAAACACATGTTTAAAATTCGTAATTATTCATAAGAATATTTACTTGAGGAAACACCAAATACACTGAAAAAAAAAAGACATTTGTACAGTACAAAGTACTGTTCATCTCGCGCACAAACTCGATCACAGTCGAATGTGCTGTATCTTTCTTTGGTTTCTTAACTATATAAACATGAAAAATACAGTTCTGTTAATTTTACGCAACTACTATATTTTTCATGTTTATATAGTCAAGAAACCAAAGAAAGATACAGCACATTCGACTGTGATCCAGTTTGTGCTGGCAAATCTACAATGGGTTTTTTACAGTGTATGTTAATGCGTGGTAAGTAACACAAAACTCAAGCCGACATAATTTTTTAATAGATTTGTTTTTTCATTTCTTTTATGTAGTAATTACTTTACCGAGATCATAATTTCAGCAAATATTTAAAATTTGCAATAATTCGTTGCAGTATTTAGTTAAGCTTATTAGATGTTAATTAAAAAGTTCCACCAGATTCGTTCGGGATAGCTCAGATGGCAGAGCACTGGTGGCTTCAGCCAGGAGATCCCCGGTTCGAATCCTGGTCCGGACATTTTTCGCCCAGTTGGTAATTCACATCTACGTAATATGATTTATTTACCAATTAGAAAAATTGCGTTAAAATTAATCTAGTTAAGATTATATAGTGTACTCAGTAGGGAACGCAGATTTCTCTTAGTTATTTTTAGGTGCGTTCGTAATTAAATAAATAAGTAGCACTTGTAGTCGTCTTTTGGTCCTCCCATCTATTTGTCTGTCCGTATATAACAGCGCAAAAAATACCCAACCGAATGGTTTGGAATTTGATATATACAATCGTTGCAGAATTTTGTTGAGTCATTTCAAACTTTGTGAAATTAAAAAGATATTAATCAAAGTTTTCTTCATTCTATTAAATTCTATCATACATAATTAATTCAATGATATCTCATGATAGGTAATGATTACACCTCATTTGCCACGTTTGACATGCAATTTCCAACTTGTTTTTATTTTGGGCTATGTAATATTTTATGGAGATCACATTAAAGCACTTGCTTAAAATTCATAATAATTCATAATAATATTTATTTGAGATGATACTAAATACATTTATGCATGTTCAGTAATACAGATTTTAAACAGACATAATTTACGTATAGGGTTTTTTTTTTCGCTCGCATTATGTAATAGCTATTTTACGGAGATCGCATACTTTAGCAATTGATTAAAAATTTACGTACTATCTCCAGAAAGAGTCGGTGTAGATCAAAGTCTAAAGTATACGTGCAGTTGTTTTGTAACCATTGCCAGGTAAATGTCCATTTTCTTTAGGTGAGTCTAATTTCAAATGCTAAGCGTCATTTAACCCTTTGCACTCGTATGTCCAGTCTGACTGGAGATGGACTCTTTGCAAAATTTGTTTTTGGCATAAATGAAAACAAATTTTGCCTTATTTAATTATATACTTGAAGGAAACTTCTTTTAAAAAAGTGGTGTCAACTGAACAAAATTTGTGTAAGAGACGCCCGAGTCGAAAGCGAAAAAGGAGCACTGGATGAAAATGGCAAAGCAAATGTGGTGAGTAGGCAAAGTTTTTTTTTTTTCTCTTTTCCATAAGATTAAAGTTAAAAGAATTGTAATTCTTCAGATGTGTTCATAAATACTTATGGAGCAATGATACAAGCATTAAATAAAATATTATAAGGAGGTATACCACAATATTAGTAAGTTAGAAAATGCATTTCTACATTGCATGCATAAATACACTGATGCATGTTCATTGATGCATTGATGCAATCAGTGATACATTGATATATTCATGCAATACATTGATGCATGTTCAGTAACATATGTTTAAAACAGATTTAATTTACATATAGATTTTTTTCCCTCGCGTTATGTAATAGTTACGTAATAATTATTCTACGGATGTCATATTTTAGCAACTGATTAAAAATTCACATACCATCTCCGTAAAGAGTCGGTGTATCATGGTTGGATCAAAGCCAAAGTATACGTGCGGCTGTTTTGTAACCGTTGCCAGGTAAATGTCCATTTTCTTTAGGTAAGTCTAATTTCAAATACTAAGCGTCATTTATAAAAAAAAAAAAAAAAAAAAAAAAAAAAAAGCAAGCACTGAATGAAAACGGTATAAAAGCAAATGTGGTGAGTAAACAAAGTTTTTTTTCTCCTTTCCCGTAAGATTAAAGTTAAAAGAATTGTAATTCTTTAGATGTTTTTCGTAAATACTTATGAAAAAGGGATATAAACATTGAATAAAATATTGTATTGTAACTTTTAAAAAATTCTTTTAGTAACATTTTATACTCATCATGTTATAAGAGTGTAATTTTAATGTTATAAGATTAAAGTATGCTGCTTTAGTTTATAGGATATAAAACTGTTTTATTTTATTTGTAAGATATTTTTAATTGTTGTAATTATATAAATCTCCAATATACTGAGTAGTTATACATAAACTTGGTTTATCTCGAGCATACGGCAGCCAAAACTTTTAAGGGGACACCAAAACTCGCATACACCATTCAAAGTAAGCTATTCAAGAATCTAAAAAAAAAGTTCAAATTTTTTAGTAGGGGGCGCCTTTTAACGAAATACGAGAAAAACAGCCTATAAAATGGATAACAAGTCAGCAATTCTTAACATTTTTCTTAAAAATTATCATTTAACAATTGGTATTTATTGGTAACTCATTTATAAAAATTTTATAACGTTGTAAATAAATGTTTTAAGTGTTATTAGCTGTACATTTAGTAATTCCTGTCCATTTCTGTCACTGGATCTCAACCCATGTGACTTTTGGTTTTGTTGCCATTTAAAGAATTTAGTTTACATTTTAAAAATTTCTAGATTGGTAGATTTGAAAAACTGTAAGTGTGAAAGATCCCATAGGGTCAGTTGCGATTCGTCATCAAAGACACTGCTCATCAACTGCAAATTTTACAAAAGCACAATGACGAGCACTTTTGATAGTACTCAATACACAAAATTCATAGCAGCCTATCTGTAACTGTATACATGTACAATTTCATGTTGTTGTGTTTTCGTTTCATTTGATGCTTGTTTGCTTCTTTAACCTGATTATTTTTTAACTCTCATTCGCAATGTTACCAAGTTTTTTATAGATGTGATACTAATAAATGTTAAATGATTTGCTGCGTGTTCTTCATTGTACATTCTTTTTTTTTTTTTTTTTTTTTTTTTTTTTTTTTTTTTTTTTTTTTTTTTTTTAGCCATATTTGGTTAAAAAGCACCCCCTACTGGATTGTTTTTGAACTTTTTTCCGATATTCTTGGATGGCATGCCTCAAAGTCTGTAAAAGGGTTCTGGTGTCAATACGCTAACCACTTGCAGTACGCTCTAAATGCGCAAAGTTTAATTGCAGCAACCTTATGCACTATTCAATTTCTTTAATTATATTAAAATATTTTAATAAAAAAAATAATGGAGTAACATTAACGAGTTCGTATCGAAAAAAGAAATCAATAAAAATTTAAAAATTTTATTTAAATCATGTGAATATATACCGGGTGTCCTTAAAATGACTGATAGATTTTAAAATTCAATAATTTCCAAACGCTGACATTTATTTAAAAAATTCTTGCAGGAGGGTTATGTATGATGTCAGGAGATTTTGTACTGTGATTCTTGATTTTAGTTCGAATTTCAAACAAAAGATGGCGCTGATAGCAATAGGCGCTCAGTCCATACCCGATTTTTGGTACTTCGGGATCCATTCAATACATTTTCATCTCCTTTTTTTTGCATGGAAGAAGAGAGAGGCTGAAAATTCGAGCCTGGATTTAGCGGTCATTGCTTGCAGCGCCATCTGTCGATGCTATTTGTAACTAAAACTGAGAATCGCAGCATAAAAACTCCTGACATCTTACATAACACCCCTGCAAGAATTTTTTTAATATCTGTCATCGTTTGCAAGTTACGGAATTTTAAAATCTATCAGTCATTTTTGGGAAACCCGGTACATTGTTCTTTATACAATAGTATGTATTAAAGGTACACCAATAATTAATACCATTTTTACCATGAAATGCAAATTTAGTACACATTTTTTCATTATTTAATCCACTTAGATTTCAGGGATTTACTTCCTTTGATTATTACGCTTTCTATGTCAGCTTAAATCTCAACTGTTATCACTAGTACGTAAACACCACTACTTTTTAGATGTGTTCATAATTATATCAATATGTAGCACCTATACTCGTCATCTGTTCAGTCCGTCTATCTGTCTGTCCGCATATAACAGCGAAAAAAGAACTAGGCAAACGAATGCTTTAAAATTTAATCTATATAATATTTGCAGAAGTTTGTCGAGTCATTCCAAATTTTATGAAAATAGAATCAAAATTTAAAAAGATATTAGTAAAAGCTTTCTTCATTCTATTAAATCCTATCATATGCGTAATTAATTGAATGATATCCCATAATAGGTAATGATTCTAGGTTGCCATGGTGGTGACGTCCTATTTAAGATGGAGTTCTATTACTTCCATATTACTGAATTTAATATATGTAATCGTAATTAATTTTGTAGTCATGCATTTTTGCATAAGAGTGCAACAGTTATTGCACCTAGATCTGATTATTTATAAAACTAGTTATAATATGAACGCCACGTTTGACGTATAATTTTCGACTTATTTTCAATGTTCACAGTTCAACTTGTAATTTTCATTTTACTATTTTCAACGCAATCACACTGATTCTAAAGTTATCGTATGAACTGATTTTTTACCAAATGAGGGAAGCAGCTACAGTTGACACTTTTTACTTTCAGTTTAATTATAGATACTAGAAAATTTTAGTTTCATTTTGACCCCTTTTACTTTAGCTGTAGACGTGATGAATAGGTAAATATTACTTAAAAAAATACTGTCGTAGAAATGGTATACCATAAGTTAACGAAGCGCTTTATTCAATTTTCGATCAAACAGTCTCAGAGACCTCTGACAGTAGATATTCGACAATTTCGGCGACATTAGTTAAAAATTAAAAACCTGGCAGAGATACCAAAAATCGTTACAACCAAAACAAACTTTATTTATGGGTGCCGTTAATACAATGGCGATATATTAGTAGGAAGACGATAGTTGTGTCAGCGGAATTTATATATTATCAAGAAAAAAAAACGTGCAGTCTAAAAATTAAACAACACCAGAGGAAACAAGTAAGAAAAAATCATGCATCAAGCATAGTTATGGAACACTTTCCAATACATCTAGAATAATGCAACAAAACTTCACCGTTTAAGCGTTTAATAAGTTGAAATATGATTTCCAATTGAACCTAAAAGCATAACACATTTAAAAACACAATTTAAGCAATTCCCTTTCATAGTCGGAAAATTATCCTAACTCTTTGAGCAGTTCTCTGTGTGATATATACATTTGTATCTATAAACTACATGCATGCAAAAAATTAGTTCAGTTAGGAAACAGATACCGCAGTTGAAAATTCCACTTCAGCAATTTCTTCTAATACAGAGAATGTGAATTCATTTGTGCAACCCTGTATACGAGGTATAGAAATTATACACAACGAGTAACATGAAAAAATTAGTTTAATTTAAAAGCGCATACCGAAATTGAAAACGCAAGTTCAGCAATTATTGCTCAAAGGCAGTACTGTAACTCATTTCTTTTGTGTGTCCCTGTAAATGAACGATGCATGCTATGAATACCCTAATGTAATATATTAATACCTTATTAATACTATGAGTATTATAATATAACGGAATTCTTTTGAGTGCCCTGTAAATGATCTATTAATGCTACACACTTCATATTCAACACCGAATATGCCATGGTTAAACATCATTAACATTATAATAATTCCATGAAAACCAGAGTTTATTTACGCGAGTTAGAGCGTGGACAGACAAACCGAATTCATAAACACTTTTAAACTTTGTTGGAAAGTGTTAAAAATCGATATCTGTAATTTTGAAATTCAATGCACTGCAAATAGGGGCGTCTTAAATTCAGATACTTATGTGACTGAAAAAGTAATTCAGACACTTAAGTGTCTGAATATGAAATTTCAGACATCAAGGATGTCAGAATTTAAGACACTTAAGTGTCTTACAAGGATCATGATATAAATGAACTGAAAAAAATGTCTGAATAATGATGACACGTCTGAAATTAAGACATTTAGAAATTCAGTCACTTAAGTGTCTGAATGTAATGCGGTGGCTATATATACAATTTTATTGCAATATATACTATGCCAGCATAATCAGAAAAACTGTACTATTGGAGGAAATGTTTTAAACGTGAATATAAACATGAAATAAGCTAACTAAGATTTTTTTCAGAATCCTTGCACAAGACAATTTTTATTGTCTTGTTTGTTATTATATAAAAATTCCTAAAACAAATAGAAAAATTTCATACTTAAGAAATATTAAGTATTCAAAAATTAGTTTTTAACATTTCTCAAAATAAAGAGCTGAAACAAACATTTTTTTTTGTCCTGTACAATAAAAATTTCTAAAATCAATAGAAAAATTTTACAATTAGGAAATATTAAATATTCAAAATTAGTTTTTAATATTTGTCAAAATAAATAGGTGAAACATCTTTTTTTCTGTCTTGCACAATAAAAATTTCTAAAATCAATAGAAAAATTTTACAATTAAGAAATATTAAACATTCAAAAATCAGTTTTTAATATTTTTCAAAATAAATAACTGAAAAAAACTTTTTTTTTCCCCTCTGGTAGGCTGCTCTGCTCCCTGAGCCCTCCATTTAAGATAAATTAGAAAATAATTATAAAGAAACAGAATTTAAAATAGTTTTTTACGAGACGTTCAGGAAGGGAGGGGAGGGGAGTGATGAATATTTCCCCTTTTTCTGTTAGTATTTGATTATTCTATAGTCATTTGGAACTGAAATTACTTTTTTAAAATTCAGATATAATTAGAAATAATAGATTTTAAGTCATATAATCGTATCAATCTTAAAAGTTTTTAAATCAGATATAAAGAAAATTTACCCCCCACACACACACACACACCACCACCACACACAAATACGCACACGAAAAACATTGATATCAAAGTAGTATCAAAGTTCGATTAAATCAAGGTTTGTCAAAGTTTCAAAAGCAAAGCACCGCACGTTTTCTCCTACACCGGAAAGAAAAGTAATCATATAGTTGGGCGGGAATTTTAATTTCGGTTCGTCTTGTGCTTGTGTTGACTTTATTTGAAGAATACAACATGTCGGATAACAAATTAAAAGGTATTTATTTATACTTTTTTATTATTCTCGTAATAAAAATGTGTGTCCATAACATACAAAACTGATAATATTCTAACTTCATAACTGAAATCATGACAGTAGCCATTATGTTGTACCTACCGTTGAGAGGAACATTTTCCGTTTGTTTTTCTGCCAATGTATTGAAATACTATATCGGTTATATCTTAGTTTGCGACGTTTTTTAATGTGAAATATCAGTTATTTTGTGATTTTATGTGCTAAATATTTAAACTAGTTTTAATCAGTAATTTGTACTACATTTTAAACATTTTGAGGTTTTAAAAAAGAATATTTATTCAATTATGTATTTATGTGTTCATATATGTATTCTAGAGCATTGAATTCCTTTTGATAAAATAGGAAGAGGGGACTAAAATTATAACCTGTTCTGGGACTCTGCTTATATCTTAAGTAATGATTCTAAAGTTTATACATTATAAAATATTCATTGCAAGATATTTTAATATAATGAATATAATAAAGGATTAGTGTATATTTAAAAATAGTTATAGCAGTACTAATAAGTATAATAATTATAATTTAAATAATAATAAGAAAAAATATTAATGTATTTGAAAACTTTGATTTATCTTTAAAGATACATTTCATTAGATTTAGACTTAGTTAAAATTTCGTTACGTTCTTGTTAATTGAATTGTATTACATGTAAAATGATGTTAGCATAATATATTTAATTGTAGTGTTAGAAATTGTTTAGTGGATTAGGCCTGTCGATTTGATTAAAAAACGATGGGGAAACCACTATTTTTTTATTTAAAAAAAAAACGAGCTGCGTCGACTACCTCCTGGGTAGTTTGGAAAAGGCGACAGCATTTATTTAAAATTTGATTGAATAATTCATAATTATTATTAAAATTTATAGTTAACCACTTAAAATTATTTTGCATAAAAATATTGAAAGATTTCATTTCTGTAATATTTATGTTACTCATCATTATACAGTGTAGATTTTCTAATTGAGGTACATTAAATACAGGTATAAATGGTAAATTATTTAAGCATGTTTTATTACTATGAGTGAAATAGTTATTTTTTTGTAGTGCATTTAGAAAATGTGTGGTTTATTTATATTTTGAGGTTATGTTTGTGTCTTTTAGTATTATTTGCATGTATCACAACTTACAGTTAAAATGAGACTTTTTTTAAGATGTATAATTATAAGTTGTAAGTAATCTTAATATAGGATTTGTGTTTTTAAGTATTATTTACATTTATCACGCTTTTTAGTTAAAATGTTTTACAAAATTATAATTATTAGTGCTGTAATGAATAATGATTTTGTCGAACACTGTGTTTTTGATTAAAACTTGGATACTCAAACTTTGTATGAAATTTTCTTAAAATTGATTTTTTAAAATTTGTTTTGACCTTGTGCTGATTATCAATATTCTGCACTTGTATGGTATAATGAGGTTAAAGAAAAAGATATATCAATTGAAATATGTATTTATATCTACATATATATGTATTTTAGGACACTGAATGTTTCTTTATTTGTGATAGCATGTGATTGTCAATGTAGGGGAGTGGGGTGGTAAATTTATACGAGACTTTGGCCATGGGGTCCATTTTCTATACTGTTACCAAAAAATTAAACATTTTCGTTGTCTTAGAATGCATATATGAATTATAAATACATATTTAGATATTAATTTTTTGTTTTTAATCATTTCTTAATCTAAAAGTATAATATAGTGATTGTAATCCGTATAAGATGAAAACAAATTTAAAATATCAGCTTTATGAAAATTTAATGCTAAATTTGAGCGCCTGTAAAACAAAATCAAAAGCTTAAAAAAGGTCAAAGATGCCTGCCTACTACCCCGGTAAAAAAAAAAAAAATGACAGCAATTCAGACGTTTTAAGTGTTTGAAATTCAGTCGCAAAAAGTGTCTGAAAAAATTCAGACATTTTAAAATGTCTGAAATATTGAACACTCTGTTTCAGACACTTAAGTGACTGAATTTCAGACATTTTTATTTGCAGTGTGCCCAATTTTCTACACAGCAAAGAAAAAAAAAAGACAAAAATTATTTTAGTCTAAGAAAATATAATATACCCACAAACGAAAATGTACAATTATCTCTTCCAAGTTACCCACGCTTCTGAAAAGCGTTTTTTATCTTTAGAAACCTCAGAAACCAATATATTTTCGAGATTTAAAGACGTTATTATAAAAACAAACTTTTCTTTTGCTGCCACTTCTGAAACAGTTTCCGGGTGGTTTTTATTGTGTATTAATCAGTTTCTCAATCCGGAATATATATATATATATATATACAGTGACCTCTCACTTATACGACTTTCGAGGGACCGTGGAAAAAAGTCGTATAACTGAGAGAGTCGTATAAGTGAGAGACCGCCTTATTATACAAGTTTCAAACTTTATAGGCATTAATTATTTTACCTATACTAAAAACGATACGTTTTGAGTACTAAGAACATATTTTAACAAAATTTGTAAAATGTATTAAAAAATTAAACATAAAATATGTTTAAAAATTTCACAAAATTGTTCATTTACCACTATGTTTATTTTAAAAATTTACAGATCAGATTTTCTCAAAAAATAAAGTGATATTAGTTTGTTTCTGTCGTAGATGGAAATATAAAATGTCTTTATCTAAGTCTAATAAAGCTTTTAAGCTAGTTTGGGAATAATCATTTTGATGGACATAATTCTGTAATTTATTTAAAGCGGTACTTGCTTTTGAAAAATTTACAACAGCAGGAACATTGCTCTCATCTTGGTCATCCTCCTTGCTCACGTCTTCATTATTAATATCCTCAAAGATTTCTTCAGCAGTTCTCAGTTCTGACAGAAGACGTTTATCATCACATTCTACATAATCTTTGAAAATAATACCTTCGTCCATAAACATTTTATTCGAGTCTTCGTTATTAAAGGATTCCATTCGCTCTCAATATCAGGTTCATTCGTTCAACTAGCAGTTTGGTCTTGTGGGAAAACTGAATTTCCTAAAACAAATTTTAAAATTTAATTTGCTGCAGAAACGGCAGATCTTTTACATCGGGATGTGATGGACATTGATCCATTAGAAGTAAAACCTGTCTTTGTTGTTTTTGAAATTTATCATCCATCTCTTTTAAAAAATCATTGGGAATCTCTGATGTCACCCATGCTTTTTTTAAATTTCTGTAGCCACATGGTAATTATTTTTTATTCTTAAAGTATCGAGATTTTCTTGATTTTCCTATTACTAAAGGTTCTATTTTTTCTGAATCATCACTATTTGTGCAAAAAAGGATAGTTAATCTTTCTTTACTTTTTCTGCCCCTTGACATGGTTCTTCTTTGTATGATAATGTCTTATCTGTCATCAGCTTGAAAAACAGTCCGTTTCATCACAGTTAAAAATGTCTTTAGGTCCCTTAATCCTTAATTAACATAAGTAGATTTTGAAACCATTGTCTAACATCATTTCCATTAACACATGCGCTTTCTCCTGTGATGCGACGATGCAAAAGTCGATGTCTTTTTTTAGCTTCTCGAATCACCGCAAGACGCTGAAAAATTCTCGATTCCATACTTCTCAGTAAGAGTGCGAGCCTTTTCTTTTAAAATCTATCGGTAAATTTGAAGCTCGCATTTGGTTAAACCACGCGATTAATGCTGATGTCAATTTTTTAAATCTGCCACATTGTATCCTAGATCTCTTTGAATCGACCAGTGCCATACAGATGCATGATCTGCAGGTAGTCATTTGGCTTTTGTTAAATGGCAGACACAAGAGAATTCCATACAATCACCCTCCCGCCATAGATTTCATCGTTAATAACAAACGAAGGTAGATAAGAAATGTTATTCATTATTCATAAACACTTTAACAATAATGAAAGGATAAATGTAAGAAAACGTGAATGATTTGTACTTTAAAGATTATAAAAATTAATTCTAGAGGGAGAAATGTAAAATCGCCTGAACCGTTTAAAGCGTCGTATAAGTGAGAGAAGCAGTCGTATAACTGAGAGAAGTTTAGCATTATTTCCCATAAAGCGTGGACGGGACCGAGAGAATTCGGCGTATAACTGAGAGAGTCGTATAACTGAGAGTCGTATAAGTGAGAGGTCACTGTATATATATATACAGGGTGCAATATGTTATCTATCACCGACCTTTAATTTCATAACCGTTGGTCGTAGACATATAGTTCCAATTACAAAAACGTTTCAAATGAGGTAAATATTCATGTTGTCGCATTATTTAAAGTAAAAATGTAATTTTATAAAAATTACGAAAACTAACTTTTTATATGGTCCCCCAGTCTCTATAGTTATATTCAGTAAAAGTTTACACATATCATGACAGATACAACACAAAAAGTTTGACATCTGTACTACAAAAATTGACACAGTTATTAAATTTCAAAGTTTGAGATTTCTGCACATGATTTTGTCATTCATTGAGGGATCAGTTAAAAGATGAATTAAAGTAATTCGAGATCAAAATCAGGGTGCAACGTCCTTTTTACGACGAAATCACCTTTAGCCGGCATCACCAAATCCGGGTATCACCAATGAGGATCATTTCATCTAAAACTCTGAGCTGACTTTTAGGGATCGTACACTGTAAAAAAAAAAAAAAAAAAAAAAAAAAACACTGTAGATTTGCCAGCACAATGTGCTAGCAGTTCGGACGCCAGCAGTTTGTGCTGTTAATTTTACGCAACTACTGTTATTTTTCATGTTTATATAGTCAAGATATCAAAGAAAGCTACGACACATTCGACTGTAATCGAGTTTGAGAACGAGATGAATAGTACTTTGTGCTGTAAAAATGTCGTTTTTTTTTTTTATAGTGTATACAAAGCGAAGAATGAAATGTTGAAATTAAATAGAAAAATAAATATCAATTTATTATAATATCAGAAAAAGGTCTACTAGAAAAAATCAATACATCAAACGCCGGAATCTACTAGATATACTGCTCAAAGTGTACGTCATTGGTGGAAATGCACAACTGAATGCGTGAGAGTACTGATTCCTGGACACGTTAGAGCATAGCAAATGTGCAAACTGTGCGACAATCAATGCGCTGCGTTAGATAAACCAGAGAAGTGGTCTCAGTCACATAGACCCATGCCTTAATGTAACCCCAGAAGTAGAAGTCCATGAGAGTCAAGCCCGGTGAACGCGGTGGCCACTCTACCGGACCATCATATCCAAGGATCTGTTGACCGAATTCGATGGCCAGATACGCCGGGACGTTTGGTGTTTTATGCTGAGAAGGCCCCCATCATGTTGAAACCAAACCATGCATGTCGGGGAGGCAGCTCTCCATACCAGTCACGTACAGTGTTTTGTAGCAGATGCAGATAATGATCGCCCTTTAAAGTCCCATCGTAGAAGATGGGTCCAACAATCTGGGTTCGCCATATACCGCACCACACGTGTCGTACTGTGCGGACAATGTGGAGGTTTTCCATAAACCAGTAATGCACATTCGCATGTTCACAATGCCAACCAGTGTAAACATTGACTCATCTGTCCACGGAATGTCATAAAAGAACGACGGATTTTCCTATAAGGGGTTGAGCATGGAATTACAATAATCAAATCGTTGTGCGTGGTCACCCAGCATCAATGCTTGCACCAGTGTCGGGTGGTATGGATGCGCATCATGCGCATGTAATAAATGGAAGACATTTTGACCACATGCCTCGTTTATCACCGCCGTGCTCACTTATGGATTTAAAAGGGCGTATACCAGCACCTCCGCCGGTGTCCCTCGAACATTACACCTTGCTCGTCTACATTTTCTGGATTGTGGTGAAACAGAGCCGGTCTCTCTAAGTTGGTGCAATGCATCACTTATTCGTGCGTTGGATGTAGATCCTTAGGGAAACGTTCTGAATAAACACTAGCAGCCTTTCTGGCATTCCTTTGACATTCACCATAAAAAAGTATCATTTCGGCATATTGCATGCATGCGTAGCTTACCATCACTATCTCAGCGCTGACTAGCATGTCCACTAGGGTGGTCACAAGAAATCAATTTTCGAATTTTTTCCGGGGGAACCCCCAAAAAGTTGCCAATAGACTAGAAAATGAGATTGGCAAAGTTTTAGCTCACTTGGATAATATTAATCCGTGCCTCATTGAGGTTAAAGTTTAAAAAAAACGTGATTTTTCGCAAAAAAATGCTGTTTTTCCTTCATGAAATAAATACAATTGAACCTAGAAACATAATTCAGGTCTTATTTTATAAAAAAAAGCTTCGTTTTGAAGAACCATACACCATTTTTTCTAAAAATGTATAGATTTAAAAATATGCGCATTTTTCGGGACCAGACTTCACCCGAATCCTAAAAATTTACTTATTAGGAAAATGCAAAGAAAAATTGTAACATTCTACTTCATCTGCTTTCCACCTTTTGTTTTTCTTTTTTTTCATTTTGTACATAATAAAGGGTTTAATTTAAAAAAAAAAATCCAAAGAAAATGAAAAAAAATCGTATTTTAAACTGAAAGAATTTTAAAAAAGGGGGCAAAGAAAGTATAAAAATGAGATCAAATAATGCTCAAATGCATTTTATTATTAAAGTTGTGTTACAAGAAAGGAAGCATAATAAAGAAAATAAATTATTATCCCTTACAATTGTCACATTAACCCTTTCCAGTACAGAAAAATTATATTCGTAAAATAATGAAATGATTGACTACACCTAAATTTATACAAACAAGTAAGTTTGGAATTAAAATTAGGTAGTCTTGACATGGGACCACTGCACCAGAAAGGATTAAGGTGGTAAATGGCTTAGATAAGGTGGCTTTTGAAGAATCTTGAAAAGTTTTTCTGCATTCACATACAACTTTTAGCATACACTGTTTTTATTTTTCGTTTTTTGTTAAACAGGAATTGAAATCTCTGTTTAATTTTCTTCCCCTTTCAGCTGTGTTATTGACAGCTTTAAAACCATTCACTGTTTTCTTGCTTTCAAATAAGGTTTATTTTCACACCATACATTGGGATCAGTATTTAAAAAATGCTTATTAATATAAAATCTCTTAAAAAATTTTATAATTTGAGATGAAACAAAAACATTAACTTCTTTGTTCAATCAATAATCCACTTCGTTGAAAACTTTTGTTGCTTTTAAATTCTTATCATCATCATCGTCATTTCTTCTTCAAATGACATTAATTTTACAGCCATGCTTATGTTGACTTTTTTTTCCAAAGTATCATCTGAAAATGAAAATGCAACTTGATCCGAGTTAAGACACCAAAGATGGTTTATCATTTTAACGAGTGCTTTGTCTGCAACCTATTTATCAATTTTTCTGCAGTGAACAAGTGATTTTATTATTTGCAGGTCTTGGATTGGGGTCCAAAGTGGAAGTGGGAATATTGAAGCATGATTTTACATAAATATTGATTAGAAATAAGCAAATTTCTCTAATACCTTCTTTTTCTAAATTTGCTATTGAGAGATTATCTATGACAATATATTTTGAGAGAATAAATTGCCTGTGCTATCCAACTGACATGTTTAAAAGTACCAGGTGCTCTGAAAAAAGTCTTTTGTAGGAAGGAGTCCTATAAAAATTAAACAAAGTTGGATAAACTCTTTATAATCATCTCTGAGCTGTTAATTTTTAGAAGGTCCTGTAAGAAAACTTTAAATTTCTTCTGAATTAACTATTTATATCTAGTATTTCATCTTCAATAGCATTTTTATATTTACTCTGGTTTAATTTAGACCACCCAATCAGAATTGTTTTTTTAAATATCTGGCTGAGGGGCAGTGATTATTCCCACTTTACAATCAAAACCAGCTTTTAAGATAATTTCTAGATTATGGTGGCGACATGGTAAATACAGTAGACTTTTCCTTTAACAATTGCTATAGAAAAATGCAGGATCCTCTGAGGTGACCGTTGTTTACTGTAGTTGTATCAAAACATATTGCCTGGATTTTACCGACTTTCTCCACTCTTCAACTGCTGAAAATACAGCTTTCGCCTGAATTATTCCAATACTATTTTGAAGCTGTGGAACTCTTAGTAACTGTTCTTCATCCCCACAACTAATTAAAACTTCTATCCTCTCTACATTTTCTTAGTTTTATTTTGCGAATATTATAAAATAAAATACATAAAACTTGACGATTACTTGGTAGCTTACTGTCGATGATTTGATGAGACAAGTGGCCAATTTAAAAAATCTTACATTTCTGCAATACAAATCGAGAAGCTCTTTCTTACTAGACACAGAACTAGGTAACTAATAATCAATTATAATTCGTGAAATATCTTTAAAGTTGCAAAAATTGTTCATTTATTTTTGCCTATTAATGAAAATAATGCAAAAAAAATTATCAAAAGTAATAAAATTATTAATTTGTCATTTTTCACTTACGTTTCAAAAATGCAGAGTTTGAGGGTATGATTCAGGAGCTGACCTGAAAAATACTAATGTTCATAAAATATAAGTTTTGATGAGAGTAAAAGTTTAAGGCAACAACTGTTCCTATGAAATAAAACAAGAATACGGTTTCTAAGACAAATGGTTTTCACGTAAAGAAAGAAAAACGACAATTTTTTGCCAAAAATTGCAAATTTTCAAGACTTCAACCTCGATGAGGCACGGGTTAATGTTATTCATTTCAGTTGAAACTTTGCAAAACTCATTTTCTAACTAATTGGCAACTTTTAGGAGGGTCCCCCCGAAGAAAACGTAATTTTTTTCCCCCATGTTGCTTGTGACCACCCTAATGTCCACTGATAGATGGCTCGTGTTTTATCCCGAATGCGTGGCGCTGCAATACTATTGTAATTTATATAATCCCAATTTTCATGCTCGTTATAGCTCGGCTGGTCGTTTGCATTCCGCTGCCATTTATCTAGTCCTTGGTGAGTATGTTTTATTTTCCGATTGTCGATTCTACCAACTTTGACGTTTGAATGTTGTTCGACCCATGAAAGTTAGCTCAAATTTGTAGCGGAAATAACCCTCTTTGGTGATTCCCCGATTTGGCGATACCCGCAAAAGGTGATTTCGCCGTAAAAAGAACATTGTACCCTGATTTTGATCTCGAATTTCTTTAATTCATCTTTTAACTGATTTCTCAATGAAAGACAAAATCACACACAAGGTAAATCTTATTTAGTTTTAAATGTTTATTCGTATAGATATGGAATGTTAGGATTATGAGCTAAATAGTTGTATGTTGTATAAAAAAAAAGTTTGATCTCGGAGTGTTCAAAAGTGATTGTCTATTATATTTCTTCATGTAGCGGTTTGAAATATAATTGTTTTCACAATTGAATAACACACAATACTTAGCAAAAAAATAATCAAAACTTCATTAATTCGGGCAATGTGAATAAAAAAAATGAGTGTAAATATTTTATACATCCCATTTAGTAATCGAGATGCAAAATACTTTTGACAATGATCGAAAAAAAAAAGTTTTATCTCTTCCGTTTGAAAGGCTGACTGACTAAAAAGATATTTTGATTTTTTCAGTTCATAGCAGACACGATGCAAACATTAATTTGTCGTTATATAAGATTTTTTTTGTTGTTGTTGATTACTGATTTCTGATTATATACACTTAGAGTATTTATCATCATTATTATTGTTTCGGAGTTAAATATGATATTTGATGTTTATATTACGAAAAGGTTGGTATATTAATTTTTTAGGTAAATATAGGGACACTGAATCATGACGAATGAAGGGAATATGATTCAGTGTTCCTTGATTTACCTAAAACTTGGAAAGAGATGGTATGTAATTTTAGTAACAATAGTAAAAATTAATCCACTCTCGTAAATAGCCAAGTTAATTTTATTTTTATTTTATGTTTTGCAATGTTTTTCATTATGCACGATGGCTCTTGACATTGTTTACTATGTTATTGTTTTTAAATTATGTGAAAATATTTTCTATCAGGAATGATTTTGAAAATGTCGCAGTTTGTGCGATACAACGTTCGTCAATCTTAATGAAGATATTTTATCACTTTTTATAGCATTATTTAACTTAATCTGTTTATAAGTGATTATTATACATGTTGTTATTAGCATTATCCTTAAAATTAATATTATTTTGATCTTTTCGCATGCTTAAATTCAGTTAATCAGCTAAAAATGTGTATTTGAGAATTGACAGCATTCTAAAAACCTGCATGTCGGTTTAAGAAAACTGATTAATACACTGTAAATACTATTCAGAAGCATTTCCGAAAATCAGCGGCAGTAAAAGAAACTCTATTTTTATAAATGCTTCTGCAAATCTCGTAAATATTGATTTTTGAGATTTCTTAAGATAAGCAACACTTTTTGGAATCATGGGTAACTCGGAAGTGATTATTGTATATTTTCGTTCGTGGTTATTTATATTTTGGTAGAATAAGAAACATTTGTCTTTTTATAGTGTAGTGCAGACTGAAATTCGAAACACCCTCAGTAATAAAATGTAATAATTTCTTTCAAAATAGTTATGAAAGATCAAGAAGAAAAAAGGATGAAAGTACAATTTCGTGAAGTTTAACGTGACAGTGGCATATGCCAGCTTGAATGGTGTATTACTGTGTTTCGCAACCTTTAATAAAGGCAAATAATGAAAGTTAATCCTCGAAAAACTTATTTGAAAATAGATATAATGAGGAAGAACGATGAAAGTCCTTTGAAGAAGCACTGTTAGAGATACACATAAAGGGTGAAGAACGATGAGAACCGACGCTCTTAAAACAAAAAACGGTACTTTTAGATTAGCTAGATGCAAATCTGGCCAGTCAATGAAATATTTTTTTTTTCTCTCGCTAGTAGCAACTCCTATTTTTTGCAATGCTTTGATGTTGATAGTCAAATGAGTGAAAAGCATGTATTTTAAATGCATGTAACATATATATTTTTAAAATAGATATTTTAAAAGCAATGTATGTATTTTAAATGAACTGAGTGGAAACTTCATAATTTAAATGAAATTCGAGCCATAAGAATTATAGCGATGGGAACAATAATTGTCAATTTATCATATGTGCCTGGCTAACATAAAAGTACCGAAAACACTTATGAATAACTGTCAATTAACTTTTTGTGACTATGTACTTTTTATCCCTGACGTTTATTGTATTGTACGGCTACTAATATTCAAAATATTGGCATATATAAAAATAGCAACTAAATTGAAAGCTTCTTGAAAAACATTTTCACATCTAGATAGTTCTAAGCTTATCCATACAAGGCCGGTAGTTTTTGTTTATAATATCCTATGCAAAAGCAATGCCTCCTTTGTCCTAAAAAATGCATGCAGTTTTATTTTACAGGCCTTTTACTGGAAAACAATACTCACTTTTACATTAGAGATAAACATTATCCAATGTTATTTTGTTATTTAATGTTAAAAATTCATACTTTTGTTTGGTTCTCTGCCAGTATTCTACTGATGCCGGACACTTTACATAAAAAATAATGGCATCAATAAACTGCCAAGTCGTCTATGCACTTTTTACATTAAGTGCGTTTGAATTTCAATTTTATCAGCTTTATTTGAGATAGTGTTGTGTTTAATACTTGTTTTAAATTAGTTACTCGCATAACCTTCTAAGTTATGCATGCATGTATACATGCAAAAATAGTTATATGCAGGGTTCTCGCTGGCTTTTGCAAACATTAGCGATTTGGCGAATAGGGAGTAAAAAACAGTAGTCAAATGAAAATAAATGTTAGCAAAACAAATTCGTCGTGAAATACTGAAAAATCTATCTTTAACAACTTGTTATGTCCCTTTTTTTAATATGTTCTAAAATAATCTTATTTTTTCTAATTATTTACAAAACAGAAATCAGACTATCCGCCAGAGAAACTATTAAAAGTAAGTACGTTCTAAATGTCTTATAAATGTGTCAATCTTTTAGACATTCTTTTAGCACTCTAAATAAAAAAATTAAAACAGCTATCTTTGATTTACTGCTGTGAAAATATACAATAAAAATTGCTATGAGATTTCGACTCTAAAAGATAAAAAAAATTGGCCAGCCAATAATACTTTGAATACAATTAATAAATAGTATGGTAAATGGCTAATTTCAACACCAAATTCCAACAAAACTTTTCTTTATTTGGCATTTGATATGAGTAATTTCGTTTCTGTTTTTACCAGCACGATGTCGGCGCATAGATAGTGATTAACTGAGAAAGAAATACCTATCGCATAATTCTTTCTGTGTCTTTGGCTGTTGCTAAACTGAATTGATAATGAGTCAGTATCTTTATAAATAGAGCATGCAAATGGCACGGTGCTATTGAACATGTAAAGGGACATCAATAGTTCAGAACCTCTGATAAGAATCTCGACAGTGTTGGCACACACACACACATGCAAACAGAGCAGAAATTGAGCATTTGCAATTCGGCGAGTCTGATTGTCCGTTTACTCAACAAATAAAGCATTTTAGCGAAATGATGAGCGACAGCGAGAACCCTGGTTATATGGATGAATTATATGTATACAGCGTGTCTTCTTTTATCACTGCCCAGTAGCTAATCTGTAAACTGTTAGTTTCAGAGGTAAAGTTCCAATAGCAAAAACGTTTCAAATGTTTTTTATGCTATCAAAATAATGTATGTCAAAATCTTTTTTTTTTTTTTTTTAATTGCAGTAGAGTCCCGAATATCCTAATTAACATGGACCAAACTCGCCTCGAATAATTAAACAACTGGGATAAACCGGATTTATAGGAAGTTCGGGTATTATGGAACATCATTTCCATTTTTAATTGTAAGTCAACAGAAAAAATTGAGGTACATTAAAAGTTAATAAAGAACAAACTTTGACTATTTCTTAACACATTTTTAATGCGTAGGGGAAGAAAATAATACATAACAATATTTCACTTTAAAAAGAAATAATGGTGGGCAATGGCAACCGGTAGGATAATATGGAGTAGGGTTATAAGGAATATTAAGCTTGCAAGGAACACCATGCTTTAAAGCAAGAACCAAAATTATTTAACGGGTAAACCTTAGTACATCATCTATAAATTCTCAGATTTGTTGAAATATTGTTTTAATTTTTAGACTCGTCTTGAAACAGTTGTCTAGATGATATTCCATATTACCCAAAACACACCATCTTGAAAAACACAATCTCTTCACTGGTCAACAATTTAGCATAGAGGAAAACTCACCAACACAGCAATAAATATAACTGTTCAACTTTATACTGAACTTGCTAACATCACTGACAATGAGATTTTATAATTAATACGCATTTTATAAAATTTACATGCAAAAACTTGTTCATCTATAAGATTTGAAGAAAAAAGTTGAGATGAATCCAACTAGAACTCCGAAACTTTCAAAGGAGCTTAGACCGTCCAAAGACACTATATTCCTAAATTTACATCAGTTCCTCATGGACTGACTAGACAGCAAGAAAATCCCAGAGTGAAAATATGCAAATCTCTTCCAAAAAACCAACAGGATTTGCGGTTTTTCAAGTGCACAGTGATATGTGATGAGAAATGGATACACTGTAAAAAAAAAAACGGGCTAAAAAACGGAAAGTTTTTTAGTAAATTTTCTGATTAAAAACGGAAATTTTTCTGTAATTTATGGGTAAAAATTCCCGTAAAAAAACGGAAATAGTACCGTCGTCTAGATTGCCAGTAGTATTTCGGTTTTTTAGTCCGTTTTTTTTACAGTGTATAACTACGAAACCCAGATAATAGAAAACAATGTTTGATGTGGGTCAATCAGCTCAACCTGTTGCAAAATAAGGGCGGTTCGAAAAGAAATTGATGATCTGCGTCTGGTGATATTTTGAGCAAACCATTCATTTTGAAGCCATTCCACATGGTCGATCGATCAACTTTGAAATTTACTGTGAACAGTTGAACATGATGTAGGCTTCTTTGAAAAACAAATACCCTGTATTCGTCAACAGAGGAAGAGCTCTTCTCCAACAAGACAATGCTGGACTGCACACGTCTGGCATGACTCGCAGTAAAGTAAAGAAGCTTGAAAAACTTTTACCTCATCCCCCATATAGGCCGGGACTTGCTGCTTCGGATTATCACATGTTCTATTCTGTGGCGTCATTTTTCGGGTAAGTTGCTTCTCTAATATTGAAAATCTGGAACGGGCCTGTCTAGAATTTTTTGCTTTCAAATTCAAAGATTGCTACCAAAATGGAGTTGATCAACTTGCAAGAAGATGGAAACAAACCATAAAATTTCATGGTTAATACTTTGATTTATGAAATGTTCATTTTGTTTTGAAATATTGCAACAAACATTCGATTCTGAAAATGAAATTATTTTTGATACCTAATAGAAATTAAAAATATTTAAATAGTAGGGCTGATTCATAGATTGTGATTCGCAATGTGAAATATTTTCAGGTAAATAATATTTAACAAATTACAATAGCCCCACGTTATATTGCTTTTTTGGGCGGGAAAAAAACGGGAAGCATCCTAAAACATGATATAACCTAGGATATTAAAAAATTAAGATACATTATAATCTGAAAATACATGTTTTATGTTTCCCTTCAAACCATTAGTTTTAGGAGATTAAAAAATTAAGATACATTATAATCTGAAAATACATGTTTTATGTTTCCCTTCAAACCATTAGTTTGTACGCATGCTCAGTTTTCTCAAAAATCTAAACAACAGGCATAAACGTAACAATAAAAAAGTGGACATTACATTTATTTATTGCTATTTACAAACTCGTTTATATAAAAGTTCACTTAATGCTAAGATTTCTATTATTTTTTTCGTAAAAAGCTACGATATAACGAATAGTTCCTGTAATGCTTTGATTCCTCGTTTTCTTCACTGTTAAAAATATTTCCTTTGAAATTGTGTATTCACATCCGTCATGTATACATTAAATCAATATCTGAATAAATATATCCGTTTCCCATTTAGTTTCTTCTCCCACATCATTTTTTATTGATTTACTATTTATTATTTAATCATCTAACAGATGATGACTAAACGAAAAAGTAAAATAAGTTTTTTCATTGAAAAGATGCAAAATCAAAGAAATTAAAATAAATAGTCTACTGAGTAAAAACAAATGCAAGCATTTCATTTCTAATTCTTGCGCTTGAGTAAAATAATGAGTTCTAATTGATCTTTTCTGCTTGTGGAATAAAATGTCTCTGCTTAAATTAAGAATTTCGGATTGATAGAATGACGAGAGAAACGTTGAATGTTAAACCTTAAACAGTTTATGTTAGGAAAGAATTTGTGAAAAATTAAAGCAATGCATTGTAATAGCACAAGCCTGCGATGGTCGTGTTTTTAACTTTTAATAATTGATTTTTAAATATTTTTTAGCGCTGAATCCGAAAATGACCTTTACTTTTAACCATCACGTCAGGATTTTTCGCTAATTATAAATTTCAAAGGTAAAAAAAAAAAAAAAAAAAAAAAAAAAAAAAAAATGAAAATCTGAACCTAAAAATAAAAGAGACGGTTGTGCTTTTAAACTTTTCATAATGGACTTTTATGCACATTTTTACAGCTGAATCCGAAAAATATTTTTATTTTTAACCATCCAGGATTTTTTGAAAATCATAAGTTTCAAAGTTTAAAAATAGTAAACATAGTATACTATAAAATAGAGGAGATGGTTGTGTTTTTAACTTTTGATAACTGATTTTATGTATCTTTTAGCACTGGCTTTAAAAATTACCTTTATTTAAAACCATCGCGTCAGAATTTTTTGTAAAGTTTTCGTAAAAAGTTAAAAAATAACGAAAATCTATTACTATGAAATAGATGTAAAAAAATTTTATTTAATTTTATTTAATTCAATAATATATTAATTTTTTGTTGTTTACACTGGGGATTCCTACAGCTAAAAAATTGAGGGGTCCGATGAGGTGGGAGGAGGTTGTTCAATTTTAACTTTGAACATTTGAACTATGAAAGTTCCGATTTGTAAAAACTCCTGACGTGATGTTTAAAAATGAAGGTCATTTCCGGATTCAGTGATAAAAAATACATAAAAGTCAATTATCTAAAGTTAAAAAACACAACAATCACACCTATATTATAACATCAGATTTTTGCTATTTTTTTTACTTTTTAACTTTGAAATTTACGATTTCGAAATTTTTTTTTACGTGATTGTTAAAAATGAAGATCATTTTCGAATTCAGCGCTAGAAATACATAAGAATCTATTATGAAAAGCTAAAAAACATGACAACCCAAATTTTACTGGCCAGTGTAAGTAATTATATACGTAGGGTAAGAGGGAAAATTTGGGTTTATGATGTATCTGGGTGCTAGTGGGTTTTTTTTTTTTCGTTTTTTTTTATAGAAAAGAATAATTCACATGTAGAAGTAGATACACTTATTATCTATGTTCCTATTATTTTTTCATTTTTTTGTCTTAAAACTTTGAGTTGTAGGAAAAGAAAAATTTGCTTGCCGCTATCGTTTTTTGTTTTTTAAAGTTTTGTATTTTTATAGTCTTAAAAGTTGTTTTTAAGAGAAGTGACTTATATTAAATGTGTATATTTAAAATTTGAAATCTAAATTATGCACATTTTTTAATGACATAAAAGCATGTTTTTAAAATAATCTTACTTAGAAAAGATCATAGAAAGCATTTAAATTTATCTAGACAAGTTAATTAGCTTCAACAATACTTCTTCAGCGAAAATCGTCCTCATTTTTATAAATTTTTCAGAGCTTGTAACTTTTTCTGTACTACTAAAAAGAAAAAAAATCCTTCTTTAGTGTATCCATTTAACAACAGTGAAACCTCCCTGTGCGACCACCTCCCCGAACGATCATTTTTTCACAGAACGAAATTTATTCCCATATGCTCAATATTAAGGAAAAAAATCCTTCTTTAGTGTATCCATTTAACAACAGTGAAATCTCCGTGTACGACCACCTCCATTAAGCGACCACCTCCCTGAAGGATCATTTTTTCACGGAACGAAATTTATTCCCATAGGCTCAATATTAATTTTATATCCATTCAGAGACCATCCCAGTTGAAGAAAATGAAAGAAATTCCGTTTTTTCCTGGTCGCTTGAAGAAGGTTTTATTAGAAAAATAATTCCGGAGAACGCAATATTCACCAAACTTCGAAACTAAGTTTAGATTTTTTTTCCCGGTAACTTTTAAATGTTGTCAACTGTGATGACAAATTAAGAATGACGGTCAATAAGCTCCTCTGTCCTATAATGTCAGGAAACTCTCAAAGAAATAGATAAATTAATGAAATCGCCATTATTTGTTCCCGTTCAAAAAAAAATTCATTTATTTACTGAACTTCGAAAGGACTTGGAAATAAAAGTTATAAAAGATAAAACCATAAAATCGAAGCAAACGTCAATCAATGTATTCATTTTTTGAACTCTGAGTAATTAACTTTTATTTTGATACTTAAATTTTTATAATTTTTCCTAATGTGAAAAATAAATTTTAGTAGCATTAAATGTTACCTTTTTTCAACAATTAAAATCTAGATTTAAACATGACCTCCATTAAGAGACCACCTCTCGGAGCGACCAATTTTTATTGGATCGGAGCGTGGTCGTTTTAGAGAGGTTTTACTGTAATTGTAACAGGTGCTCTGTTAGGCTTTACAGGTACTCTGTAAAGCCTAAGTTAAGAGGTGTTTTTGTTCTTTAAAATTTTCCAAGAAGTCTAAAGTTTTTAGAAATAAAATTTTATTAAATATTAGAAATTTAGAAATAAAAATATCTTGTAATTCGTATTTAAAAAAATATGTCAATAAAACCGGCTTTAACACGTTTCGTATCATTTCTAACACTTATTTGCCATCAAAAATTACCATACACTCGCAGTGAGTTATAGGATTGCACTCAATTACCTCCAAGGAGGTAATTAGATTCTAAAACAAATTTTTAAAGCATCTTTTTTAATAAGGTCAAGCTTTTTACATTTTATGAAAAAGGTTGCAAATTACAGCAGCTAAAAATATTTTATAATTAAAAAGAAATTTACACAAGGTATTTTTTAAAAACAGGGATACCAATTTCCTTCGTTTATCTTATAATTATTATATAAATAAGATATAAAACTTAAAAAAAATATAAAGTAAAAATGAACTTAAAAAAAATATTTTTAAAGAATAGAAATAAGGAGGTAAATCTTCCTAGTTTCAAACTGTTTGAATGACAGGAGGAAAATTTAATAAGAGCAGTTAATGAAGAAATCAACATGGAGAAATGTACATAATTTATTTTGAGCACTGAAAGCTTAATTATTTCACGAATGAGGGATACATCTTTAAAGCGTGTTAATTAGAATATACTATCGCAAAACATTTTTTCATATAATGGAGGTAAAATTCTGAAAATTTTTAAGGACTATTTATAAAAGAATAATTTTTAAAGAAGTATGTAATATTTTAATTAAATTCTCATCAATAATTCTTCTATGGCCTTCATATAAAAGGATTTAAAATGTTCATTATGGCACACCATTTTTAAACAGGTATTTTCAACACTTTCCAACAAAGTTGAAAAGTTTTTATGAATTCGGTTTGTCTGTCCGTCCGTGCTCTAACTCACGTAAATATAGTCTGATTGCTATGAAATTCATAGATGTTGTTGAGTGTCGCTATGTCATGTTCTGTATTGAAAATGAAGTGTATAGCATTTAAGGTTCATTTACAGATGCATTCAAAATTCCGTTACATTACTACGGTCTATGGGATAAAATCGTTTACTGAGTATTTTAATGATATTACTGTTGACAGATATTGTGAAATATAATCTCCAAACAAGGACATTAAAACAATCAAGCTAAGTAAATTGTTTTTCATGTGTCAAATGTGATTTATAAAAGCAATCATCAAAAGTGATTATGATCTAAAGGAAGGAAGTGAAAGTGATTGCACAATCGTAAACAGACATTTTATTATAAACATTTCACGATACTCAAGAACTATGGACATTGATAAACTCTTATTTTAAATTGCTATTAATATAAATATTGATACAAATAATTTGTTATTAAGAATTACGCCACTAATTTCCTGTTCTTTATTGCTGATAATATTTATACATGTTTTCTCTATTTTCACTTGTAATCTTGACTCTCCAAAGGAGAGATGTAACTTCTAACGCTTTATTAAATATTAATTTTTCTTTCTATTTATAAGTTTCCGCACAAATTTAAGTTTTACAAGTCACACAAAAAACATGTGTCTTTTAAATGACCTGGATGATCACACGTTCATTAAATGTAGATTAAATCAGAGATATGAGAAGATGAAGACATAATTACCCTTCCGGACGCAGATTGCCAGATGATAAACGGATATACATAAATACAAGGTAAGCCCAATTTATCTTACCTATGTTTTGTTTTATATTGAGACATAAATAGTTTATTTTGGAGGATAAAACCGAACATCACGCAAGTACTGATAGCAAAGTTTAAATATTGGTATCAATTACTCTACTTTAAATACGCTGAAATTGATATCTATGACTGAAGTGTAATACACTTCGCCTGTTGTGGAATATGATGCGCACTGTATATTGTTTTTTTACAGGGCCACACGAAAAAATTTGGATACAGAACAAATTGAACTATTGAATCCTATAGAACAATAATTACTGGAAATGCGTTCCAGCTTTACGCGTTTTTAAATTGAACTATTTTTTAAAATATTACTTGGTGTGGATAATTTCTGTAGATAACATATACAGGACTGTACAAAAGTTCTGAAGTACATTTCCGTTTATTCAAGGAAATTGCTGAATGCAAATTTACAACTGTGCTGTTCGCTTAACTGAACTAACTCGTAGCATGCTATGTAGTATACGTACAAATCCATCTATCTAATACAGAGCTGCATAAAAAGTATATTTTTGGGATTATTGATTGTAATAACAGAAATTAGATTTTCAAATGCTTTATGATTTTTTCAAATTGTTTATTTACATTTAGACATGATATTTCACACTAAAAAACTGTGAAGTTTTATTACAGTATTCTAAATGTGTCGTAAAGTGTTACATAATCTATGCTGGACACATGATTTTTTTATCTTTGTACTTCATATATGACCAAATGTATATTCCTCCTGCTAAAAATATTCCTCATTTTACTCATATTAAAACAAGCTTTATTTGTAAGATACTTTTGTAACTGCCCATTCTCACTCTTTATGTAGGTATCATGTCAATATCTGAATAAATAACTCCTTTTCAAATTCACGTTTTTATCTCATCATTTTCATTTGTTTTATTTACCTTGTATGTGCCCAACCTACTTGAAGCGACAAAAAAAAAAAAAAAAAGGATTTTATTTAGATTTAAAATTCTTATAAAGATGTAAAATCAAAGAAATTAAAGCTTGTAATCTACTAAGTAAAGAAACATGAAAGTATTTATTTTCGTTTATAGTGAGCTCTTATCGATCTTTTCTATTTATGGAAAATAAGATGCCCCAGCTAAAATTAAAGAGTTTCAAATTGATAGAATATTAGGAGAAACGTTAAATGGGAGTAGTTTAAAGGCAGTAAAGGAATAAATAAATGGAAGAAAATTAAAATAATGCATCCTGAGAAGTCCATAATTATTCTATAAATGAGATATATCACTGAGATATAATATAAGATATAAACGTGTTTTTATTTCTTTGTGCCTTTCCGATTTTATTACCAGCCGATGTGTATTGTTCACACAATAGTATACAAACGAATAAAATTTAAATTTATCTATACATGTTTATTACATATGAATTAAAATGTTACACTCTTCTAAAATAATTTTATTTTCGAATTAATAAGGCCTTCTTAATCTCCCTTTATTTGACAAAATTATTTCGCTTATATTTATTATTTGAAGACGTGAGTTTCAAACTCACCTTATCCAAAATTTAAAAAAAATGTGTTTTCTCTATCAATCTATTGTACTGTTAAACCTGCAACAACAAAAACACACAACAATCTGCAGAAAGAAAAAAAAAGAAAAAAACTAGTTTTATTCTGTATTTGTAGCATTTTAGAATCTTGGTTTGCAATGAAAACCAATGGACATGTTTTGATGGACCTGGTCCCATTGATGTCCATGGTCACGTGATCAATGGACATGTGAACATGACAGTAAATTACAGTTTTGAAACAAACTTTATTTGAAAATACAATTTTTGTTCTGTTCCATGAAGTATAGTTAGCGGCTTTTTGCGATTTCCCAAAATTTGATTTTCTGGATAAGGCAAATTCTGAAACTCACATCCCCATTTATAGTGTCTCTTTCTGTAATACTTATTGCTTTACTCTCCCGTATTAACCGTATAATTTTTCAATGATGCTTATATAATTTTATATTAATATATCAAGTAGACAGTGGAGCATGCACTTCATAGATATAAAGTAATTTTTTTACCTATATTATAGAGTTCGTGTTTCAAAGGAGATAATACAGCCATGCTTATGATCATTTCGACTAATTCAAATATAAAGCCATAATGATATTATGACTATATATTTTATTACTATATGATTATCTAGAACCTTTTGAGCAATTTTGTTGTAAAGAATTTCAATAATAAAAACATTAAGAAGGAGCACTTGCCAAGCTCGAGCGATTAATCGTTAATTGTAGCAATACTGGTAGTTTTTCATAATTATTTTTAATATTGGAAATGTACTTTGCAATAGTGTAGCAAACAGATGTTTGTTGTTATATCACGTATGGTTAGATTAAGAAATTAGATGTTTGAAAAGACCTTTAAAATCATAAAAAAATCGGTGAATTAAATTACAGTTTTCAAACAAACTTTATTTGAAAATACAATTTTTTTCTGTTCCATGAAGTAAAGTTGGAAATTATGCAAGAAGCGAAAATAGCGATAGAAGCAAAAATAATTAAGTAATTAAGCTGAAAGCGATGACTCATATTGCGACATCTATCGTTGGTTTTAAGCTTAGCTGCAAACTTTCTGATTTTCTTTTTCAAGTCTTTACATTTTTTATTTATTTTTATTTATTTTTTTATTAATAAATAGAATCAAATAAATACTACATATAAACAAGAAACATTTTATTTTTATTTATTATTATTTATTATTATTATTTAAAACATTATGTCTTAAAATAAAGCATAAAGCTTAGAAGCTGTGTATTAAATGACGGACAAGTTAAAAGACCATTAAACATATAAATATTTCAAATTAAAGGCAATTAAACATAAATTCTAGAAACTATAAATATTTCAAAATGAAATTTTCCATGAAACAAACAATGTAATGTATTTATACCAATACCTTGTAGTTTAATTTCAATAAAGAAGCATATTTTTATTTATTTACTTATTTATTTTTCAAAATATATTCCTCAATTACGCCTGTATTTTCATTAAGATACACAATTCGTAAATTTTACGGATCTTCCCCACTGAATTAACTGCAGCATTTTCCCCAACTGAAATTAAAAATCCCCAATTCTCAAATACAGTTACCCACATAGAAGTAAAACTAATTAATTTTGCATTTTTAGAAATTTGTTGGCATTCATCGTTCTCTGCCATATTATTATCGATTGTTAACGTTTCAATGGATCAGTTGGTAAACAAAGTAGCTTAACAAAATACAAATTTCGAGTTATTCGATATTCCAATTTTCAAAAAAAAAAAAAAAAAAAAAAAAAAAAAAAAATCTACAACAAAAATTATTGAGATTTTTTCCTCTTAATAGATTTGTTAAGACTAAGCATTCAGTTCACATGCGTACAACATTTTTTTCTCTTATAGTTTTTACTTTATTGGATTCATTAAATTGTAATAACAAAAAAAATTTGCACTTATCTAAAATTTATTTTTAATTATAATGACATATATTGCGTAATAAATAATCTTTATACTTTAAAAAAGATGTCGGGATGTAGTTAAATAATTTTACTTGAAAATCAGAAAAGAATTTAAAAATCTCCGATACCATTTTTAACACCCGATTCCTTCATTTATTATCGACATAGATTATGCTTGACTTTCTCACCGCTTATAACTGAAATAATTAACTTATATAAATCGTTAACTTCATATTTTATGCGTGTTTAACCCATCTGGGCCTGAATTTTTGTTTATTCAAATTTGTTGGTAAAATCAATTTAAAATGTTACAAAATAAACTGGAAAAATACAAAAAAAAAAAAAAAAAAAAAAAATGCAATTTAACAAATTACAACGACCATTTGGAAATGATTTTTTTCAAAGACTAAAATTTAAGACATAAAAAATCGCACGGAGTTCATCATACATTACGTACGCCATGGATTAAACATTAATATTCCTGAACCCATTTTAAATGAAATTTCATTTTTAAACTTCTAAACATCCCAAAATATTACTTTTTACACCGTCGTATAGAGAAAAAGAAAAGTTGTTTGAAAGCTGAATCTCAATTTGTTTCTGAGTTTTTTTTTTTTTTTTTTTTTTTTTTTTTTTTTTTTTTTTTTGTAGTTTTTATTACTTTTTTGTCATAGTGGCAACAGAAGTATCCATCTCTGTTGAAAGTAAAGGGAAAATACAGATTACTGTATAGACAATCAGAAAACGAATAAAATGCGGGATTCAACTAATAAAACGCTTCAGATATTTTTTTGATTTACTATCATGACCGAGGACAATAACCATTTTTCCAAGTGGTTAAAAAAAAATTCCGCTAAAATTTTTCGCAATTATTTGATAAATTGTAAACGTTCTAAATATTGAAATATGCATAATATTTGTAATAATATAATATGCATAATTATATGTTTTGCCTATATTTATATAAAATAAGCTTTTAAATTGTACGTTATACATTATATATACATAAGTATTTTTATGAATTACTAAAAAAAAAAAAAAAAGAAAAAATATTTCTTTGCAGAGACTAATAACATTATAAGTATTATTATAATAAACTGAAAATAATCATATTTGAGGATTAAAAACTATTTATTTCATAATCATCTTGAAAAGGACTTTATATAAATAACTGTTTCCTCAATGGCCAATAAAAATATGTACCCGTTCTTGCCTAGCGTCCTATATTTTGTACGTTACAAAAATGCATAAAAAATAGGCTTGAACATATAATTTCACAATTAAAAAAAAATACGTATTTCAAAGAAGTCTACAAACTAAGATTATGACATATTTATTAAGATCCTTGGTCGAAAAAACACAAACTTACTTTTTACATTTCGCCACCTTGAAAAAAGAAAAATCTATAAACTCCGAAAAAAGCATTCATTTTAAACAAATAAATGTCCATCTTATGCTGTTATATTTCGGTAGACATTTATAGATAATTCTTTCATACAATTTTCATGTTATAAATAAGAAGAAAATTTTACAAATTTATTAAAATTTGAAGCGTCCCAAAAATAGAACGCCAGGCATAAATGGGTTAAGTAAATTAGAAAGTTTCAATGTTCGTGTAATGATTGCAAAGCAAATTATTTGGAATTGCTGTTACGATAAGTCAAAGCTGGCACAAAGAATTGATTACTTTTCACGACTACGAATCACAAAAACTGGTAAAATTTTATTAAAAAAATTATGTAATTCTTTTTAGACCTGATATTTTCAAAGTAAATAAATAAATATTAAAAGAGGGGAGGTAAGTTGAAGGAGCTAAAAAGAACAGATCACAAACAAAACACCTTCGTTCTTTATTGCATGCACGTCAAAATGGACGTATACGTACAATTTATTAAGATAGGGTTAAACGTCCTGTTATATTACCTATGTCATATAAATCATACGGTAAAAAAAAAAAAAAAAATCCGTGAATTAAAAGTTTATTTTTGTTGCTTAAAATATATATATATATATATATTAAATAAATTATGTCCTTCCAGATCTTATATTTCCAAAGTAAATAAATAAACAAATAATAAAAAGAGGGGGGGGGGGGAGTTGAAGGTGCTAAAAGGAACACATCACAAACAAAACACCTTCATCTTCATTTAATGCACGTCGAAAGGGACTTATATGTAGAATTATTAAGATAGGGTTAAACGTGCTATTATATTAGCTATGTCATATAAATTACACTCTAAAATAAATAAATAAATAAATAAATAAAAATTTTGTGAACTGAAAATTTATTTTCGTTACTTTTGTTTAAAAAAAAATAAATAAAACACACAAATCCGCTTTAGTTTGCTCACTCCCCCCAAGATACGAAAAATCACCAATCACATAAAAGATACTTCAAATTCTCCACTCTAAAGTTATTTTCATCAAACCACCGAGGGTTTCCGGCTACTCTGCTGCCCGCTATTTAGTATTAAAAACAAACCTTTTACGCATTCCCCCTCTCCCCCTCAAAACACGAAAAAGTCGCGAGCCGAATCTCAAAATTTCCTAAAATTCTCGATCAAAAGATATAATTTTTTTTTCATTAAATAACAGAAAAGAAACTTTTTCCAATTACAGGGTTTTTTTCCGAAACTTATTGGCTGTATACTTTTTACTTTTTGTTTTGACGAATTACATTTTGACAATGCATTAATTATCCATATCTAAATAATTAATATAGCTGATGAAAGTTTTTGATTAATTTTTCTTGTAATAAAATTTCTATACAAAAATATCTAGTACATAAAATAAAATCTCATTAAAAAAAATTTCAAGGCGTTGTAAATATTTTAAATTCCATTATAATATATTTCATAAAAGGAATATTATAATGAATTTATACGTATATCTTGTAATTAAATTTCAGTAAAGAAGCAGATTTTAATTATGACTTTCCAGAGATACACACCAAACATATGTCTGTTTAATTAAAATTTAAAACTCTTTAATTTTGTAGGAAATCCTAATGTAAATAACTGCAACATATTTCTCAACTTAAATATCCCCAATTCAATCACCCACTTTCTAATAAAACTAATTAATTCTATTTTTATAGAGTCTTCGGCATTTATTGTTCTTCACCATATTTTAATTATTGTTGATAATTAATATTTCTTATAGATGTTTGTTAATTGGCAAATCGCTCGTAATTGATAGTCATAATTGTTTAAATCTTCAGTTTCGAACTTCATGTGTGTTCTAGAAGAAGCACTCACGAAGTACCAGCCATTGACTGTAAAGATGTTTTGCAAGCAGATAAAGGGTACCAAAGTATACATCTTCATCAAAATTGATCGGCAACAGGTACTTTGGGGCAGAGATATTGTTCAAAAGGCTATGCAAGAGCCCAAGAGTACATTTGAAGTAAAAAATACCTTCATTGTTAAGATTCCTGTATGGGTAGCATACTTTATTTTGTAGTATGTTTATTATTTATTAGATCACTCTTATTTTAACGTATTGTGTATATTTTGATGTGTTTTACAATATATGTCAAGAAGAAAATTTTGCACGATTGCACTCATATAAATAATTGAGGTTTAAAATAGCAGAAATTGCGTATTTTTCATCAAAACTACGAATTATACGAACATTAAGCTTGTGTAAGTCATGTAAATTCGAATAAAATACAAAATCTATTGTTAAAATTGTAAATATATACCTTCTAATATTAAAAAGTGAAATAATTAAGCCAGTATAACATAATCGAATTTTAGTCTATTTCATGGGCAAAAAACGCGGCTTATGGACCCTGATCCTTTTAATGGTATCAACTGTAAGCGTTGCAGAGTGCTGGTTCATGGTCACAAATAAAGAGTAACTCAAACAGTTTTAGATAAGTGCGAGTACTGCTTTGTTATTGACTCGCTTGCAGTGCCACATACACAAAATGGCGACTGGGCGTAAAGCGTTATTGCTTGGCTAAAGATTTAAAAGCTGTTAGAACCATGCGATTTCTTTCCTTTGGGAATTTACAAAAGATGGTGTGTACGTTCCGCCGCTTCCTAATAATTTGCCACAGTTGAGTCACAGAATTGAAGAGAGTATTCCTTCCATTACACCGGACTTGTTAACCGAAGTGTAGAAACAATTGGACTTTAAGTTGGATACGTGCCATACAACTAAAGGTTCACATACTGAACATTTGTAAGAAAAACTAGGTTAGTTTTCCTTCAATTTGATGTATGATTTGTCACAAGTAGTCTAAATTAAACTGTTATAATATACCATTGAAACTGGAAAATCCTTTTATGGATACCCTGTACTATACACATTATACTATATATTTCATACTACAATATATATTATAATCATTATATGAGGCGTTGAGAAACAGGGTGAACCAAACTCGCCAGCTGTGATTTTGTCCAAAATGTATGCAAATTTACTCAAACTCTTTTAGGACAGGCCTGTGAGTGCTACAGGAAGACTAAGCTTCTTCAGCAAATATATAACAGGATGGGTGGATAATTCTGTTGAAGAAACGCTTAAGGCTATTTTCAACTGCTCTGTTCAACGAGCGCAAAACGTTTTCACACATTTACAAATTCATTTTTTAACGGAAAGATATAAAATTGGAAGGTCTGACTATGGAAGAGATTTGGAATCGAACGTTGTTTCCATTTTTTGATCAATAAATTACCTATTGAGTTAGAAGCGATTTTGATCACGTGACACGGCATTTTTCTCCCCTTACTGACTGGATTTTCTTCTTTCGTTCGGGAGTTCAGTTCAAAATGCCAACTTTGACAGTATTTTCTGAAAGATCTATTGCATTTACAAGAAAACGGAAAAAAACAGTTCGATGACATAATTTCTGAATAACAACACCTTCTATTTTCATGCGTTTCCGAACAAAAATGAATTAAAACTCATGTCAGAAAGTTGACCCTTTGGATTTGAGAACAGCCTTAATCGCGCTTACCGAATTATCGCCCTCAAATTAAATACAGAAGCAACTGAAGGTAGGAATTTTCGATACTGAATTAATGAACTTGGTATGGACGATATCTAACATATAAAAATGAAAATTTGTTTGTCTGTCTGTAATTCTATACAAACCCACAGTTTGGAAGCCAGGATTCCTTAAATGTGACATACATGTGTACTAAAACACTACCGAGGCAACTAAAGTAATCCGTAATTGAAATAATTTATAGTTAATATTTAATTAGTGAAATACCACCCATTTAACAGCAATTTCCCATCAAATTTGAACATTTTTCGTTACAGCAGTTGCGTTTAATTAAAAATATCCAATAAAATTCTTATCACAACAATTACTTTTCTATTTCAAGATTTCCACGTGATAACTAAAAATGAAATAAATACTTTGGCGAATCTTCAAAAAAAAAAAAAATTAATAATACGCCTATTTGAAATATAACAGACGTCAGCAGGTGAATATATACGTCATATGAGTTTGAAAAATGTACTGAAACATAATTAAAATACGATTATGGATGTTTTGTCATATTTATCATTTTGAGGTTCTCTGAATTTGTTTTCACCACGTGTGTGTATGCGTGTATATTAGAATTTCCATAAAGGTTTAGTTTCCCTTAGAGAGT
The DNA here is from genome assembly GCA_963932465.1 of Maratus speciosus. Taxonomy (NCBI): domain Eukaryota; kingdom Metazoa; phylum Arthropoda; class Arachnida; order Araneae; family Salticidae; genus Maratus; species Maratus speciosus. Next base: position 237,047,957 of record OZ010789.1, read on the forward strand.
GAAGAACTGCAAAATCCCTGCCGGCCCGGCCTACAGGCAGAGGTAGATTTCGAAGTTAAGTATACTAATTTCACCAACAAAAACTAAATCATTATTAGATATAAATCCTCTTTAAAAGTTTTATCTGTCTGCTTTTGACGAGTTTTTAATTCCTTTTTATAAAATAGCTGGTTTTATCAGAATCATGTTAAGGCGATATTAAAAAAAATATTTTTCCTTACTCAACAACTCGAAATTTTCTGGCACATTTTCAGATTAATTTTTAATAAAAAAAAAAAAAAAAAATGAAACATGCTGACGAGATTTTTGAAAAGATTTATAAGCGACCTGTGTTTTTATTTTTCTTTCAATTAATTAAAACTTGATTAATAAACAATTATTTTCTCAGTAGGGCAATATTTTTCGTTTCTAACACAATCGCTTCGGGAAATTCTGTTCAAAATGCCCACTTTGACATCATTTTTTGAAATATATTCTGCCTCTATCAAAAAATCGATCATTACTGTACATTATATAGTTTCTGAATAAGAGAATCTAGCAATTGGATGCGTTGGAGAGCAAAAATGAATTTAAAAATGAGTAAGAAAATAGACAGTTTGGATTTGAATGCACCCTTAATAAGATGATTTTTTTCTTCAACCGCTATGTACTTTTAATTTGTTTTTGCTTTAAGAATTGGCCCTATCAAAAAGTTGTCTATATAAATGTTGAAGACAATATTAAGAAGATATATGATAAATTCATGGAAATTTTATATCTTGGGAATTGACGGAGTTATAAAAATTTTTCTTCTTCAACCACCCCCCCCCCTTTTTTTTTATTTGGTACGAATTGGTCCTATCAAAAACTTGTGAATATAAAAGTTGTAGATAATATTAAGGAGATGTATAATAAAATTATTGGATTTGATATCTTGAGAATTGACGAAGTAAGAAATTTTTTTCTCCCGAAAACCCTATTTTTTGCGCCCCTTGAGCCTATTTTGAATTTTATCAAAAATCTGTGATGCATGAATTTTTGGCACTATTTTTAGAGGTAATAAAAACTTTTAACTGATTTGATATGTACAAAAATTAAGAAGTTATGGGGTTTTTTCGGTTTTCACAAAACCCCTCCCTATTTCCATCCCCTTTGTCCGCTTTTGCCCATTAACGAACTTGACCGAGATTTTATGTCCCTTGATTTTATGTATCAGTTTGGAAGAGATTTGTGCAGAATTGCGGAAGTTATCGTGTCCAGAAGAAAGTGATAACACAATTGCTTCGGAAAATTCCGTTCAAAATGCACACTTTGACATAATTTTTTTGAAATATATTCTGCTTCTATCAAAAAATCGATCATTGCGGTACATTATATAAATTCTGAATAAGCGAATCTACCAATTAAATGCGTTTGAGAGCAAAAATGAATTTAAAAATGAGTCAGAAAATAAGCAGTTTGGATTTGAGTGCATCCTTAATGCAATGATTTTTCCAACACAATCAGCTTCGGGAAATTCGGTTCAAAATGCCCACTTTAACAGCATTTTTAAAAATATATTCTGCCTCTATCAAAAAATCGACCGTTACGGTACATTATATAGTTTCTGAGTAAGAAAACATACCAATTGGAAGCCTTTGAAAGCAAAAATGAATTGTAAAGTGAGTCAGAAAGTACGCAGTTTGGATTTGAATACACCCTTACTTAGATGATTTTTTTCTTCAACCGCTATGTATTTTTAATTTGTTTTCGCTGTAAGAATTGGTCCTATCCAAAACTTGTCTATATAGATGTTGTAGACAATATTAAGAAGATATATGATAAGTTCATGGGGATTTTATATCTTTTGAATTGACGGAGTTAAGGATTTTTTACTTCTTCAAACCCCCTTTTTGTTTTCGTTTTTAATTTTTTTTTTTTTTTTTTGCGGTACAAATTGGTCCTATCAAAAACTTGTGAATATAAAAGTTGTAGATAATATTAAGGAGATTTATAATAAAATTAATTAGAATTGATATCTTGATAATTGCCGAAGTTATGAATTTTTATCTCCCAAAAACCCTATTTTTTGCGCCCCTTGAACCCATGTTTAACTTTATCAAAAATCTGTGATACATAAAATTTTGGCCCTATTTTTAGAAGTAATAAAAACTTTAAACTGATTTGATATGTACAAAAATTAAGAAGTTATGGGGGGTTTACCGTTTTCACAAAATCCCTCCCTATTTCCATCCCCTTGGTCCGATTTTGCCCATTATCGAACTTGACCGAGATTTTACGCCCTTTGATTTTATGTATCAGTTTAGAAGAGATTGGTGCAGAATTACGAAAGTTATCGTGTCCAGAAGAAAGTGATATATATAGATAGATAGATACATAGATAGATAGATAGATAGATAGATAGATAGATAAAGTTTTTTACTGAGGGTGGTTTTGGGTTCTATGAGTCATGATCGGTGTAGATCTGCAAAAATTTTTCAGAAATTCCAACATAGGAACGATCCCAATAGGTAGTATTTCATACGAAATCTACCTAATAAGGATGGCTTTACTGATATTTTTTATTGTTTATTTTATACTGTAGGTTTAATTTTGAAATGGATTTTTCAAAACAAACATTCTTAAAATTCCGGGCAACGCCGAGTACTTTAGCTAGTTGATGGATACGAGAAAACAAGTTTTGCAAGGAGATTTTTAATTCTGTGATCTAAAAGTGCGAAGAGGGTGCGAAGTGCGAAAGGAAGTGCGAAGAGACATTAAGCATTAAGAGTAATAAAGTTGTTGATGTAAAGAGGAGTAATGTTGAGAAATTGAACATGTAAGGAGGAAACATCGCCAACTCGCACATAAACAGGGAGGTGAATCGATGCTGAAAATTTTCTAAAATATTGTAAATTTCATTGATTCTCACATTCATTTCCCTGTTAAGAAGAAACATAACAATGTGCTCTATTTACCAAAAAAAATATTAATGAATTATGTGAGCATATTACATGTGCTCATAATTCATTAAAAACTTTTTGATAAATTTGATAAAATTTTAATATTAATCATTATTTGATTACTAGTACATAACCCTCGTCAAAAATGACAGAATGTTGATCTGCGTTTCGTTTTCATAAGACTTTATACAAACAAACAGAATGACGATACCCGGTGTCCTAAAAAGAACTGACGGATTTTAAAATTCAATAACTCGCAAACGGTGACAAATATTTGAAAAATTCTTGCAGTAGGGTTATGTGTAATGTCAGAAGTGTTTTTAACGTGAGTCTCGAATTTAGTTCTGATTCCAAACAACAGATGGCGCTGTAAGAAATAGGCTCTAAATTCAAGCTGAATTTTTTGGCCTTTCTCTTCTCTCATGCCAAAAAAGGAGATTACAATGTATTGAATGGTTCCGAAAGTACCAAAAATCGGGCCTAGATTTTGCACATATTGCTCACAGCGCCATCTATTATTTGTAATTCGAACTAAAATCAAGAATCACAGTAGAAAAACTCCTGACATCATACATAAACCTCCAGCAAGAATTTTTTAAATATCTGTCACCGTTTGTAAGTTATTGAATTTTAAAATCAGTCAGTCCTTTTTAGGACACCGGGTATTATTATTGAAGGGTTTGTATTGTAGAAAAGTGCATTTTAAAAATGAAAAATGATTTCTAAAAATACAAATGATGAGGACATTTTTTTACTCAATATTCAATTTATTGCAACAGTAATCATAATTAGAAAGTGAAACACAATTTCTACAGATTTCGCAAAACAATAAAATTAAATATTCAATAAATTAAAGTTTTTTTTTTTTTTTTTAATATATTATTTTTATAAAAATGAATGAATCCCAAAAATAAATGGCTGACAAAACCGTTTTCCATTAGGAGTGGAGCAGCGCTTTTACTCATCAATTAGTAGAGCATATGTTTCTTTTCTTAATATGGATTTCGCGCCATCGATAACGGCAATTAATATAAACGAAGAAACATTTTTTTTTTGTAATTTTTTTTCATGAAATATGCACTACTGATTGATTTAATACAAGATCAATTTTCAAAAGCTTCAGCTATATAACTTTAAAATTTTATTCGGTATAAATAAAATCAAAATTATGGCTATTATTTCTTTCGTAAAATTTTAATTAAATTTATCAATTCTTAAAAGATTATCTTACATCTACTTCAAACTTGCTTGTATTGTAAATACAATTTATGTTTCTTATCAAATGTAATTAAAATGTAAGGAATATGTAATATCATGTACTAAATATATTAGTTATATCAATACAGATAAAATTTCGATTTTTTACGTAGTAACATTTGAACATAACTTTGTAGTGAAAACTGTAATTTAATAAGAGAATGTTAAAAAAAATAATTTTCCGTCATACTAATGCAATTTTATATTTCAATTACATAGAAAAAAACTTTATTTATAATGCAAACAAAATTAAAAAAATTAATCGGGTAAATGTTAAGCTCTTAAAAAACAGTAAAACTAAATTTAAATTCTAATATTCGTTTTAACCCGGGGGGAAGTCGCACATACCCAGAGTGTGAATGTTTTTTACTTGGTCACCAATAAATACAAATAGCAATCGTAACCTTACAAAGTCTATAAATTATGAAATAAATGAAGTTGAAGAATACCTTTTGAAAAATAGTGGTGACAGTTGTAAAAAACCGCATACACCCGGGGTATGTCACACCCCATGCGACTGCTCCCGGGTTAATTATATTGAAAGAAATTTTAAAATTATATAACTGAAACTTTTAAAAACTGATATGGAATTACATCATTACTTCCTGCATTTTTCTTATAAAAAAATATAAGTTTCTACATTTATATTGATTGCCGTTGATGGCGCCAAAATCACGTTGGTTTGTTTATAGCTGGCCTGGTTATATCTTGTTTATAATAGCTGATTGTCAGCTATTTAGAGTTTAGAATTAAAAACATAATTGGATAGTTTTTGGAGAAAAAATAGGAGTATAGATGTGGAACAAAGCAAATTAATTCCATAAGTTGAACAGTCGGTATACTTACGGCATGTAAATACTTATGCCTAACATGGCCGCGATAACTTGCTTTTCTCGAAGATGATAAAGATCCGGACTCGTCACCTTAGTCTATTACATAAATAGATAATCGTTATCTGATTAATAAGTTTTGAGCTCTAACTTTATGCATTCTAACTTTGTTTGTGATATTTAGAATTTTTTAATTGTACTTCACGAATATGGATTAGTATTTTTCGTCATCTTCATCAAAAGTTATCGGGTAAAGAAACTCGATCAATAGTCTATGGATACCCAGTAGTTGTGTAATTCACTACTACAGATAGCAGGAGTGTTCAAAATGCAAATTAAAGAATATGTATTATTTACACCAAAATAGAGGTCTTATAGAAGTCAGTAATTGGCTGCAAATGCCGAAAGATTATGTATAAAAAATATGCCTAAAGTGGATGAGCATATCTTACTGCTAACTATGACGATTTGAAAAATAGGTAAGATTTTTCTTGTTTATGAGTATTTGTGTTTTTAAATACAAACAATTAGCACGATTTCGAAAAAAAAAACACCTTGTATTCTTTTTTTTATACTTATTGATGATACAAGAAATCTGGCATTTCGACTAAGTGCGCATTAAAGTATATATTATAACTCTTAATTACGTCCGTAATCTTAGTAATTAAATAAGAATAATCAAGCCCATTTTAATTCCAGTTTCGAAAAAATATACCATGAACATTCTGTTTTGTACTATTTTAGTTACGTTTATCTTTTTACTACAATTTTTATAAACTACTTTTTTTCCTTGGACGTGATAGTGTATTTTGCTTTATGTTAATAAATGAATAATATATGTTACAGTCAATTTGATTAATAGATAATTATTAATAATAACCGGTTATTATTAATAATTACCAAATATTATCCAAAATAAACCGGTTAATTTAATATATTTATGAGAATTTGTCTTAATAATAATTATCAATCAAGCTCAATCAATGTAATATATTTTACTTCGTATAAGTTTAATTTAAATGTCAAAATTTAAAACTTTATGCTACATTTTTCTTAATGTTTGATAAAAGTGTGTATTTTAAAACTGTATTATTTATTCTTTCATTATTTCAGTACTTATAAAATTTTCACTTAATTGATTCAGAAATTATGAAATAATTATCTTTAACCCTTTAAGCTTTCACGTCCTATTAATAGGACACGTCTTTTGATTGAGTATTATTGTCTCTTAATAATTATTTTTGTTATAAGCTTCATACAATAATGATAGTACATGTAGCACTGTAAAGGACATATTCGTCACTATGCTACTCATATTGACCGAATTTCATTGGTAATTATTAACAATAACCGGTAAATGTGATTAATATGTAATATTTATAAAATTTACCAAAACAAGTTAATTTTATTAATAATAACAGAATTTATCAAATTGACCGTAACATATATATATATATATATATATATATATATATATATTATTCATTTTCTTTAAATATCACACAGTTTTACTGTGCCGAAAACTTTTTACTAAATAAAAGATTTTGAAAAACACAGACTTAGAGCAAATATGGGTCTAGAAAGAAAATCCAACATTAAGTTTTATTTTGAGAACAAAATATTGAATTATGGTCGCATTTTTCTCTTGAGTATTATTTCCCTATCTTTATGTAGAAATAGTATCTTTTCTATATTTATTTTTCAAAACGGAAGCATCTTTCTGTGAAATATTGTATATGGTACTGATATCGTTTTTCTATCACATATTTCAAGAATTCTTTCCCTTTTTTTTTTTGTTTTAATACTTTTCAATATTATCGAAGAACCATACTTTGATTGAAAGATAAAACATGTAATTTGAAACCGATTTCATTTGATTGTTTCTGAACACATGACTTGCTTAGAATTGTACAGAAATGATATTAATCCAAATGAAGCTATAATATGTATTTTAACAATAAAACATCGAAAAAATATCGTAGTAACATCATTTCTATTGCAGTGTTTCCCATTCAGTGTATGTTTCGATTTGCACGGTAATATCGCGGGATTAATTAACCGCACTAATCGAGGGAAACCTGTATTTTTTTTCTAGTTCACACGATTCGTATGTTTATCATTTTAATTTTCTATAAAGGTAAAACACCTTCCAGAAATTACTGTCCAAGCCAGTGTTTTAAACTGATTTTCAAGCATGATAGTTAAGGAAATGTTGTTATTAGGTACCAATCACAGGTCGCGGAGAGCTATAATGATCTCGAAGTCACCGCGGTCGTCCGACGGACATATTAAACACCCACTCGGAGTTTGCTGGTGTATATAGTAAACTTATCGAATTTAGTTTTTTTAATTTTCCGGTGGCGATCTTCCGTGATCGGGTCTGCTACCATTCCAGTTGGTAACTGTTGGAAGGGACGACCACCATTTCTTAAGCGGGTTCTAGCGAGATGGGATGTTTAACGCGTCGGACGACCGCGGCGACTTGAAGGTCATTATAGCTAATACGAGGGTGGTTCAATAATTATTGTCCCTAGTGTATATAAAATATTTGTACTGCGATGGTTGTTGTGGAATATCAAAGCCTAATGTCTTAGAAGCCTATATTTTGGACTAGATTTATGGCAGTGGATGAGACGTAACTACTGTCATTTGGACTCGAGATCATAGCAGTGGCGTAGCCAAGGGGGGGGGGGGGGTCCAGGGGGTCCGGACCCCCCCCCCCCCCGAACCCAAACGAAGAACTAGTTTACTGAATCATGGATACAACAGTAAAAACGGCTAAGACGGAATCACAAAGAACCTATGAAAAATTCCGCTTTAAACAGGTGTTCGTCTTAGAAGGTACAATTTTCAAAGGTATGTCATCCGACGGGACTACGAACATTTCCGTTTTAGACAGGTTTCCGTTATAAACACTTTCCGTTTTCACTTTATCCATTAAAACTGCTAAAACGTACTCACTCTATAGTACACCTCTGAAGAGCGTAAATGCATTACAGTAAAATCTGTGAAGATGACCTATCTCAAAGGAAAACAATTCAAGATTCGACGAAAACAACACTGTATATTTATACTTGCTTACGTTTGAAACCCATATGAAATGAAACTTGTTCCAATTGTGATTCCTTCTTGGCAGATTTTCTATGAACACGGAATCCTCTCGTAAACGGGAACATTTTAATGTCCCGAGATGGAAGGACAACTATGCAAGTATACCTGCTATTCCGTTTACACAAATTTTGTGTAACTAGATTAAACGTAAAACTTCTTTATCTTGGACTTCGATGGGACCAACTGTTGCCGACACTTATGGGAAAGATGAGTTTACACGAACGCAATAATGGCACATTGGTTGAGTTTCGCGACCCTTATCTTTATTTACTTTATAACTGTCAATATTATCAATTATTTTAAATCTGCTGCAAGCAATTAATAAAAGTAATTTTATTTTTGGACTGGTTATTTGTTACCACTTTCAAAATACACTGTCAAGAAAAGTTATAGGAATAACCATAAAAAGGTGCTTTGTGTTAATTCTATTAAGGGAACTTCAATGAAAGGTGATTGATTGGTAACTCAATGTCAACGTTATCACGTAGTCCAATGGGATTAGCCTTGGTTACAGAAAAATATGTAAATTTTTCAGCCCGTTCCTTCGGTTCATGTGTGAAAAAGATTGCACGTAGGTGATTTGAAGTCTTAACTTCAAAGGTTGCATGTGGGTGATTTAAAGTCTAATTTCAAGGATTGTACGTGTAGTTGGGTAAAATTTTCGCTTGTAGTAGGTGGAATATGTTGTCCAGAAGACATCTGACCGATTGCGAGAAATGGCGTGTGATAGGTAGAATGGAAGCTGGAAATACTTAAAAATAGCTAAAAGCGTCATGTCAAGAATATGGAAACGGTTAACAGACACTGGTAATGTGCACAGACAACCAGGTCAAGGTAAAAAACGTGCCACAATAGATTCTCAGGACCGTTATGGGGCAACGATTGCTAAAAGAAACAGGCAACTGACGTCAGTTCAGATTGCAAGAGAGTTCGCTGCAGCAACAGGAACTCGACTATACAGATTTACTGAGAGTAACAGATTGTATAAAAAAGGGATGCATACAAGGAAACCCATTATTTGTATTCCGCTAACTCCGGCATCGAAATGCGCCCGGTAAAGTGGTACAGAGATCATCGTCATTGGAGTACCACGAGCTGGGTCGAGTTCTCTTTACCGATGAATCCTGATTTTGTTTGGAGAATTATTGCAGACGTGTTATCATATGGAAGGAAAAACACATGCAATAAAGCTGCAAACATCCGTGAAATGTATAGTTACAAAGGTCGTAGAATCATGGTATGGGTGAGCATCAGTTTGAATGGCCACACAGATACCTACACATTTTTACCAGTGCAACTGTGAATTCTGAAATACACTACTGGCCATTAAATTTGCAACATCAGGAAGGAATGATCTGACGAACGTCAAAATCTCATGAAAGGAAGAAGAGGCTGGAATATGTAAATGATTAGCATTTCAGCGCATTTAGACGAGGCAGGCGGGAGAAACGACATCTGAAGCACTGAATAAAAGAAAAGTTGCGTAGTGGATTTCTCATTCGGAACGAGCTTGGTAAGGTCGGTCTTTGCTCAGAATATCGTGTTATACCTCGAATAATAAGAAGAAATGCTTACCACCAAGTGTCGGTATTCGATAGAGGCAGTATTGTTGCCTATCGAGAGTGTGGATTGTCTTTCCGTGATATCGCCCGTTCCACTGGTCGAAATCCAACCACTGTCATGCAAATATGGAATCAATGGATTTCTGAGGGTCATACTGAACGTCATGCAGGATCTCGACGCCCTCCCATGACTAACACCGGAGAGGACAGACATATTGTGAGGTCGGCCCTGCAAAACCGTACAACCACACCACGAACCATTAGTCAGGAAATGGGCATGTTTGAAGTGCACCCATAGTATCCGCTCGTACGGTGTGACGACGTTTGCAACAGTGTGGACTGTCAGCACGGCGACCAGTACTGCGGCTTCCCTTGACAATGCAGCATAGAGAGAGTCGGCGACTCTGGTGCGCCGAACGTCAAAGCTGGATGCATGACTGGCACAATGTCGTATTTTCAGACGAGTCCCGGTTCTACGTGCAGTATTCTGATGGCCGTATGGAGGCTTGTCTGAAGGCTTCGAGGAAAACGCCTGTCGCCTGCTTGCATTCGATATTGGCAGAAGGGACCTGCACCTTTTGTGATGGTTTGGGCAGCCATTGGGTACACGACATGCACATGTCTAGTTCGGATCAACGGTAATTTGAACACAGATAGGTACATTTTTGACATCTTACGTCCAGTGGTAGTGCCTTGTCTTCGAGGCCTGCCAAACGCCATCTTCCAGCAAGATAACGCAATACCACATATTGCACGTCGTGTTCTGACCTTCGTCGATACACAGGATAATCGATTGCTGCCCTGGCCTGCAGGGTCTCCAGATCTGTCACCCATTGAAAACATCTGATTATGAATTGCTTAGAGACTAGCCCGCCACCCTATTCCAGCTAATACGTTTGATGAAGTGTGGCATAGACTTGAAGCAGCATGGAATGAGTATCCCGTTTCTGCCCTCCAAGCCCAGTTCGACCCCATGTTTAGCCGAGTAAGGACCGTTTTAGCTGCCAGGGGGAGCAGCTGTTTCTATCAATTTCGCATCCTTGTAAACCCCCAAACTGTTTACAAATTTAATCATTTTGTTTTCATGTCATACAGTTTACGTACAATAAATATCTTTTTTGTATTTTCAATCTTTCATGGTGTTGCAATTTTAACGGCCAGCAGTGCATATAGAGATAAGGTTTTTGATCCTCATGTCAAGTTGTTTAACCCCTCCGGGACCATATGGGTGCCTATATGCATCTTCAAAAGGTGTTTACAGAACTTGTTTTTAATACCACTAAAAATTAAAAGTAAAATTTTTCTTATTTTATTAAGACATTTTTTCGATTGATAAACTAAATTTAATTATTTGACAAAAAGTGGTGTCAAAGGAATAAAATTCATATAAAAGATGGTAGTCCCGAACGGGTGAAGGGTGCAAACGAAAGATTTGAGATTTTATGCTTATTAATGGTCTAGAAGTGCTGTCCCCTCCACGGAACTCCGAACTGTCCCTTCCAGAGCTTCAGAAATCCCACACAATAAATGTCTGGATTCAACACTTCCTTTGACCCCAGTCATGGTGACAATAACAATTTTGTATATGGAGAAGGTCTTAGGTGACACTTGGTCTTTAACAATAAGAAATCGAATTGAAGCTAATCCACGTATCAAAGTCCGGAGCTTACTGCTGAACTTGAAGAATGCTCTGAAACTGTTTCGAAATATCCAAAATAAATTGGTTGTGAAGTACGATAACAAAAACTACCATTATTTTTTACACATCCTGATACTTCCAAAAGCGTGCTAATCCATCACAAGTAAATTTGTTACAAAAATTTAACTTCCAAAGACGACTAGATATCGGAAGCAACTATTATATCGAATATGGTATCAAAAATGGCAAAAAATAGAAACCAAAAAGTATAATGGCTGTTTTAGACAATTGTAACAGAACTATTTTTTTCAGCATGAACCAGGGTTGCCAGTTTGGCCCCCATTTTCATTAAGAGGGCTGGTCACTCAGATTCGGAATTCTCCTCCGTAATGTTAAGTCTATGGGCATTTGATACATTCGTATATTTAAAATATCTCCTATGGAAATTAATATTTTTAACTTCTATTTTTTGTGTACACTTCCTAAAAGATGTCTCTTTTTTTCTTAGTTCTCAAAATATTTCTAAAATCTACGCTTAATTTTATATGAAGTGTTAAAATCTTACTCACAGTTCGACCGCTTTTAACACAGAAAATATTAAATTCAGCATAGGTTTTAGAAATATTTTGAAAACTAAGAAAAAAAGAAACTTCCTTTAAGAAGAGTACACAGAAAAAAGATGTCAAAAATATGAATTTCCCGAGAAGATATTTTAAATATACGAATGCATCAAAAGTCCATAGACTTAACATTACGGAGGAGAATTCCGAATCTGAGTGATCAGCCCCCTTAAGAATTCGCACCAGAAAATAAAAATAGTATTTTTTGCTTTATGACAGAAATTTTGTGATTACAAAAGGTAAAGATTCTTCTTTCAAAATTTCCGGTGTGAATTTGAAATTTCAAATTAAAAGTGGAGGCTAAACTGGTAACCCTGGCATGAACTATATTTGATTAGCGTGCTTCTTACATTATTAGTTTGTGTAAGTTGAAATTGCAAGATCTTTTTCTTAAAGATTAAAACCTTATCTCAAAAACTCGCAACTATCGACTCACTGGCACTTATGTGAAATCATTATCCAATGTTTATTACAGCGCAAGTTCTTAATTCAATGGCAAGAAATTAAACATGGAAATTGCAGTTTTAAACTTAACCACTTGATCCTAACTTTATTGTAGGCAAATGTTATGTATTATGAAACTTAAATAAATTACTAATAATTGCTAAATAAATTAATATTCTTCATATGCGCTCAGTTTTTTACATCATAATGTTTATAAAATCTTTTTCACTCATAAATATTAATGTAACTCCAATGTATTATTAGCTGCAGTTACAGAGATTGATCTTATTTTATTTTTTTTTTTATCCATGCTTTTTTTTAAAATTAAGATATTAAATAAGGATATACCTAAATTTTTAAAGTTACTCAAAATACTTCTATTATACTGTCAATCCTGTCAAGACGTGATCGGCAGGGACTGGAAAAAAGTTCCATTTCAGACAGGCTTCCGTTTAAAGAACACTGTTAAAAATTTTGCAGCATTCTGGCAGGTCATTCGACCGTTTTTTGAAAAAACGGTTTCATAACCATAATTTAACTATATTCTGACCATAAAATGGCCATTAATATGGTCAGAATAGTGTTAAATTACGGTTGTGTAACCATTTTCGGAAAAAACGGTCAAATGACCTGCCAGAATGCTGCAAATTTTTAACAGTGAAGTGTAATTAATTATACTTCTAAGATACACTACCGCAATAAGACCCATTGCTCGTTTCGTTGGGAGCCTGGAGAAACTCTTTCGTTTGAGACAGGATTCCGGTATAGAAAGATTCTGCTTTCAGAGGTTTTACTTTGTTGCACTAAAGAGAGGTGAAAATCCCCTTTCAGACATAGGATTTTAGTAAATTTAATTGTATGGCAATACATATTAAGACCATGTACCGCTTCCGTTTTAAGCAGGATTCTGTTAGAGATAATTGCTATTTTGACAGGTTTTACTATTCATATAATATAAATAAGTATATTTATGTAAATACACAAAACTTATAAGAATGGAACCTGCCTATAACGGAATTCTGTCTTAAACGGGTATGTTCCACGATACTATCGAAAAGAATACTATACAATTACACCTCCAAACACGAAAACCTATTTTCACTAATACTTGCTATTTTATCTTGACAAGTTTTACTATGTATAACCTGAAGGAAAATTTTTGGACCCCCCCAGAAACGAAATCCTGGCTACGCCACTGGATCATAGTGATATAGCCACATCTCATCCACAGTCACAAATGTAACTTCATAAGCTCCAAACCAACATTTCACCCTTACCCCTTTCTATAAAAACTCCCTCAAAAATAGGGCTTTAAAACTTCACCCTTCTCTCTAAAACTATGTTAATATAGCAGCTACGGTTCTGAAATTGTGCATATAGAAATTTAAGACTCCAGGCTTAGATATTACACATCAAGCAGCGCAGTAAAAATATTTTATATACACTAGGGACAATAATTATTGAACGACCCACGTACTTAGGTTGTAAGAAAAAAAAAAAAAAAAAGAAAAAAAAAAGACTGCGCGCTGTACGGATTTGGAAGTCCCTTCCATTAGTTACAGGCCGGAACGGTAGTAGGCCCGATCACGAAAGATCTCACAGGAAAAATTTAACAGTTAAATTCGATAAGTTTAAGACATCGACCATCGGGTGCGGAAGGCTCGGGCCATTTAATGCGTCCGATGACCAGTGCGGCTTCGGTCTCATTATAACTAATAATAAATCATTATAGCTAAAATAGGTATTGCGACTTTAATGAAAAAGATAAAAAATGTTATTTAATTTTTAAGTATCTGTGTGAGAAGGATTCAAATTTTCGCCGTGTGGAAATGAAAATTATTTTGAAATTGTACCAGAACGACTCGCATTAAAAAAAAAATATTTGTGAAAAGGGAAAGTTTGACAACGCCCGTAAATGATAAGGCATATTTTATTCGACATACGAACCAGTGTATTGGTGTGGTAACATGGACCGGCATAGGGGGAGGTCAGTGCACCTCTCTGGGTTCTGAAGTTTGAATGATTCTAATATAAAACAAGGTAACTTCCAGAACGCAAATTTGGAGATCTTAAAGATTCAAGAAACTAAAGATTTTTCTGGGGGATCTGTCCCCCCTCCCCTACTGCGCTCCCTGCATACAACAACTTTCATTTTATTTTATTTTATTTTTGCGTTAATGCTATGAAAAATTACTTTAAATGGGGCTTCAGGGGAATAAAGCTTCTTCCCCGTAAAGAGTGCTTCTGAAACTTTTATTGACCACGCCCCACCGTAGTGTCTGTAAAACCACGATACTCTCCTATGGCGAGTCTATATATTTGTGTTATATTTTTATTTAAAAGTAATCCTATTTCTAAATTTATTTTCCTTGCTTCTGTTAAAAGCAATCATTCAAAAATGATTTCTCTTTATTTCTAATTCAAGCGCAATCAGTATCCCCGCATAAATATTCTTTATTGACATTTTATTAGATAAACGCCGCTTCTTATGGATCTGTTTACTTAATTGAGAAATCATATATTTAATTTAAGCAATATGGCTCCTCGTATAAAAATTAAAAGACCCATAAGTTGCATTTTCACATCTGCCTGCAAGTAAATGTTGGCCATTAATTATCCTTGCCGCTATACTTCTGTAAGCAATAATAGGTTTGCGCTTTTATTTGACTTTTTAATAGATAGCTAAATGTGGTTTCTGTACTTGGCGCTTATCTCGTTCAAATTTTAATACGGCTCCTAGTCTAACAGATAGTTTCTGATTGGTGTATTGGCTCAACACACAGGTATATTCTTGGCGTATTAACTTACGCAGATTGAACTTCATTTCGCCTTTGATTGATATAGTCCAAGAGCTGTTAAACATTTTAGGGAAGGTATTTGAGGCACCCTGAAAATTTGTGAAACACTTCTTTTGTAATGCCTGAATACAAAATCGAATGTCTGGCTGAAGGATCGTGGCCCAAAACCTGTGCCAGACAAAAAATGGCACTTGACACGTGTCTGGCACAGTTTTTGTGCCGACTAAAGTATCTGTCATTTTCAAAATATTTTTTTCTAAGCATAAATATTATTGTGCCTCAATCTCAGCGTGCCTCAAATACCTTTTTTGGGTAGTCAAAAAATGGCACTTGACACGTGTCTGGCACAGTTTTTGGGCCGACTAAAGTGTCTGTCATTTTCAAAATATTTTTTTCTAAGTATAAATATTATTCTGTTTCAATCTCAGCGTGCCTCAAATAACTTTTTTGGGTAGTGTCAAAAAATGGTTCTTGACACGTGTCTGGCACAGGTTTTGGGCCACGATCCTTCAGCCAGACATTCGATTTTGTATTCAGGCATTACAAAAGAAGTGTTGCACAAATTTTCAGGGTGCCTCAAATACCTACTCAAAAATGTTCAACAGCTCTCCTACTAATATAGTAAGAGGACCATAAAAATTTTGCTGAGTGTGGGGGACCACCACTAATTTTACACTGTAAAAAAAAAAAAAAAAAAAAAAAAAAAAAAAAAAAAAAAAAAAAAAACGGATTAAAATACAGAAATTGTACTACCAATCGAGACGCCAGTACTATTTCCGTATTTTAACGGAAATTTTTTCCCGTAAATTACGGAAAAATTTCCGTTTTTTTTTTTTAAATTTATTTACGAGGAACGTTTTTCGTTAAAATACGGAAATAGTACTGATGTCTCGATTGCCAGTACAATTTCCGTATTTTAGTCCTTTTTTTTTTTTTTTTTTTTTTTTTTTTTTTTTTTTTACAGTGCACATCTTAGTCTACTGTTTCGTATAATAAAGTAATTTTCCATGGAAAGCTGTTTTCTGAATTATTGTCTGATGGTATACACAGTAAACGAATTTATGAAACATTGCTATGGATTACAGCGTGTTGTACTTGACAAAACTATGCAAACGATCACGATCCCCCGAACTCCGTCATATCCCCCCATTCCCACAGACATATTCTGTAATATATATATACCTCATTATTTAAAAAAAGAACTCTATTTACATGGAGGAAGCCTAACAAAGCCTAAACAGTAACTATTCATTTCCATTTTTTAACTTCTCAAAGAAGTGAATTTTCTGTCACAGAAGTGTTTTAATATAATTCTAGATGCATTGGGGGTATACATCTTCACTTTTATGCCAAAAAAAGTTTTGTCGTCCTTTTCCACTTTACCTCAATATTTAACAAAAGTTCTATAATGTCTGCATTTTTATCATCACAGATTGCTTGAATAGACTCTCACATTCGGCATTACAATTTTTAACACTGACACTTTTACAAGTTAATGAAAAAGCATTGGACTTTAAATTTTCTTTCTATGTTTGAAAAAAAAAATACAGAAGAACCATTTCAAGTTTATGACGTTTCTAAATTTTAAGTAGCTATTATTAAATATCAAAACACATTTCTTTTTTCCCTTCCGGATTATCGTTAATTGACTGCCATCTATTATCAGATTTTAACATTTAAATGTTATATATTCATGTAAATGTTAGATATTCATTTACTGTGTAGGACGCCTACACTAGAACCATAGTTATTTACTGTTTACCCATTTCATTTTCTAATGCTATTTCAGATTTATACATTTCATAAAATTGATAGCACTATGTTTAGATATTTCAAATATTTTTTTCGTTAAATATGTTCAAGACAGTGAGATTTAAATGTATCCTTAAGTCTTTTACACCTGTAAAAGTTTCATCTTGTTACATACAGCAGAGCAATTAGAAATACAAAGCTCATTCAATAAATATTCGAAAAAGTTGAGAAAAACTGTAAAATACAATTATAACTTGAAAAAGTATATAAATTTTTAAAGTTAAAAGAAAGTGTCAAAAATAGTTTTAAAGACTGTTCATATAATTATTCATACCATTTTAAACTGTTGATTCGGAACTTTTTTTTTTTAATTCAGTAAAAAACTTTTAAAAATTTTATTTTTAAATTTTGCATGTACTACTTTTATTTTAGATAAAAAAATTACTTTTCCAAAAATGGGTGAACTATAAATTTGAAATTTCTCCCTTATAAACCCAAACTACCCCGCTGTGGCCAATGGGAAAATATTATTTCAAGTGCATTTTAATAATATTACAGCCTTTCGAACAGAATGAAATTGATATGCACTTATGAAGTGCACTAAAATATACATTCAGTATTATGCGGTGCTAAAAATATTTATAAAACTAGTAGTATGAACGCACCTCATTTGCCACGTTTGACGTGCGATTTCCAATTTATTTTTAAAATTCAGGATGGGATGTGGGCAATAAGCACATCTGTTCGAAAATCTAGTCCTAGCGGGATTTCGTTCTGCCAGCGCTAATGTATGGTAACCACATCAGTAACGAGAAACTGCCACATGATTCCACCTTATAAATTGAAAGTAATTATCCTCCTCTGGCATAGTTGCAGTTTGGTAAAAAAAAAAAAGTTTGGTAAAATGAATCATTACAATCGTTAGGTAATGCCTTTACTGAATAATCTTTCGACGAAACTTCTACTTGGGTTACAAACAAATTTATTTGCGCTGTATCCGCTTAAATTTTTATTCGTTAAATCAATATCAAATGGCATGAATAAGTACATGATGAAACCTTTCCCAATAATGATGCTAAATAAACATTTTTGCATACAGAAAGATTATTTTATTATTTTCGTGCACATTTTTCTTATGCTACGTCGAATATATTACAATTTTATGCAGTGATTTCTATTAGCACTTTATGCCCCGACGGTACTTTAAAGTACCATTAAAATATAAATTTTAAACAACGTTAAAAACGCCAAAATATATACTCTTTAAGCAGACTAGTTTCGGTAGCATTTTGCGTACCGTCCTCAGTGCAAAGAATAACGGAAACTTGCTCAATTATATAGAAGAGAAGCGGATTCAAGTGAGAAGTTCATTGACCAATAGGAAAGCAGGAAAATTCGATGTGCATATCTATAAAAATTTTGAGAATATTGTTAAATGCGAATTCGCTGTTCCCCCTTTATCAGATTGTTGGAAATATTGGAATATAATAATGCAATTTTGGAAATATTGGATTGTTGGAAATAAAATCCTTTTTTTTCTTAATTACTACGAGCATTTTTCACAACTTTGGTTACATTTACCTATACTATTCTCCTATTGGCTGATATCCGACTGATATATGCTGTTTTCCTATTGGTCTATGAACTTCTTACTTTCTCCTATATAATTGAGCAAGTTTACGTTATTCTTTGCACTGAAAGAGGTACGCTAAATGCTACCGAAACTAGTCTGTTTAAAGTCTACATAGTCTGGCGTTTTTTAACATTGTTTTAAATTTCTATTATATTGCGCCAAGTTGCATCTTAATAATTACCATGTAAATTCATTTAATACATCGATTAGTAGTAAAACAGTTTAGAATGAATTATAGATACTTCACTTTATCTTATTCCAAATGCATTATTGGTTTAACAACAAAACAAAAATATTTTTAAAAGGATAATTTCTTTTTCATTTGCATCTCTCCAGTTTTATTGAGGTTGAACGATTGCGGGTGAAAAGTTTCAGTTCGTAATTATTCTTACATTTCTATGATAAGAGCATTATATTTGTACATTTCCTAAATCTTTAAAATATTAAAAAAATATTTTAAATAAAAGATTTGAATGGAATTATAAATATTGCACGAAATCCCTATATATACAAATATAATTTATTAATTTTAGTTGGTAAAATCCTTTTAAAATTTATTAAATGATTGTTTAAATCTTCTAATGTAGTTTAAAAAATTCACGAAAAATGCTTTTGAAGATGAAATTTTCATGAATTCATAATTTTGGACATAAAGGGTTATCTTCATTATTCTACTCGGAATCTACAGGGTAAGTCAAAAAACTTTGACGCATTTTAAAATTCGAAAAAAAATCTGCTAATTCCAAATACCAAAAGTGTGGTTTGAACGAAAATGTTGCTCCTGATCGAAAGTTCTGTTTAAGTAAATTCTAAGTTTTGTACCAAACATTAGCCATAGATGAGATTGCACCTTCAAAACTACATAAACATTTCAAAAACTCAAGTTAGTCATACAGATAATTTATTTTGTACACAATGCATATATTGCAACAAATTTGACATTTTATAGCTCGAACTAACATTCAAGCAGTACTCAATTTCATTTAGCACATTCCAATGTGGTATCAGATTATACAAAATAATAATAAAAAAAACCAATACATATTCAAAAGTATATAATGTAGAAATTCATAAATGACATTTTGAACTTCATGTGGCTCCTCTGTGAAGTCATTGTGACCGATTTTTGAGTCACTTGTAAAACGTCAGGGGATGACACGCTCAGACACAACAGAACCGCGGATTCGACTCATTTTTAGGTACGTTCGAAATTATATAAATACGTAGCACCTATAGTCGTCGTCTGTTCCATCCGTCTGCCTGTTGTCAGTCTGTCTGCATATAACAGAGCAAAAACTACCCAACCGAATGGTTTAAAATTTAATATATATAATTGTTGCAGAACTTTGTCGAGTAATTTCAAATTTTCTGAAAATCGAATCAAAACTTTAAAAGATATTAATAAAAGATTTTTTCATTCTATTAAATCCTATCATACATAAGTAATCCAATGATATCCCATGACTGGTAATGATTCTAGGTTGCCATGATGATTACGTCCTATTTAAGATGGAGTCCTGTTATTTCTGTATTTACTGAATTTAATATCTATAATCGTAATAAATTTTGTATTCATGCATTTTTGCATAAGAGTGCAACAGCTATTGCATGAAGATCTGAATCTTTATAAAACTAATAATACGAACGTGCTTCATTTGCCACGTTTGACGTACAATTTCCGACTTGTTAACATCACGTGGCGAAAATTTGAACAGTGAAAATTGTGCTTGTGTCACGATGGTTTTAGATCTTCGTCACATTTGGTTCACGGTGCAATGAAAGTTTTTTTTTTTTTATATAGTATATACGAAAATTGCTTGTTCTGGTGTGTTCTACTACCACTCGAAGTTTGTCTCGCTTTTATTTCGAACACCCTGTTCACGCTGTTCATATATATAACATAGACAGTGTATTCAGAAGTATATCCAATAATTTCTGCAAATATAAAATACCACCAAATATTAGAAAATAACAGACAACGAAAAATATTGTATACAGCATAACAAAGCATTTTTGTAACGTATTTTCTAAATCAAATTTGGCCCCATAATGTACGAGCATCAGTTCTAAAACATCATGCACACTATCCCCTTCGGAATACATAAATTTTATTCGGTTGCCACTACTTTTTATTAAACAGTTAACTTTAGTTATTTAAGAGCTTACACTAATTATACAAAGACACTCGCACGCTATTGTTAAACCTATGGGAGCGTTCTTTTCAAATTCCTTGCTTGCATTTAAATATTTTTTAAATAAATAATTCTCTTTTTAGAGTTCCGTAATTAAAAAGTGAAAACGGAACCATTATAAAATCACTCTTGTGTCTGTCACAGCCATTTTACTCGTAAAAAATGGAACGTGGAAAATTCAAATTGGGGGAAGCAATAAAGACTATTTACCCACATATTTACAGATTGCTAAACATTCACAAATATTTTTAGGAAAAATATAGAGGGGTTAATTAAGTTACTTGAGAAGAAAAATCTTTTCTTTGTATATCGTGTGGGGTATCGTGTGAAAGCTGCCGTAACGTTGAACTCAAAAATATGTATATTTTTAATTTTAGGTATTATATTTTCAGAGATATCGTCGAAAATGTAGTGCAAAAATATCCCCTCCCCCCGTCTATTTCCGAATCTACTGAAACTAAAATTATGAAAAAAATTAGAGGTAGTAGGCGTTAATGTAAACCTTGCAGGAAAATTATAGCGATTACCCTAGGTCACATAGTTTTTCAGAAAAGCGCATTTTTCCGTTACACACAAATGTCGATTGGCAGGCATTCAGAAAAAGTGTTGAGGAGGGCTGGAGGTACCTATCATAGCAGATGTATAAAAGCATAGGTAATAATGATTTTCGAAAAAAAAATTGTCGATAATTAGCCGAGATATTAACCGTTCAAAACACGGACGGTTTGGACTTATATAATGACAGGGGGCAGTGTATTCTATGTACCATCAGCTTTTAAAGCCTAGATAACAACTTTTAATGATTATATTTGTGAAATGTAATGCCCAGTAGCCGTATAAAAGAAATAAACGTAAAATTGTTAAAAAAACAGACTAATTTAATTAGAATTAATCACATAAATACTATGGAGTTCACACCCAGTTGCATTGAATAGATCTCTGAATACGCCTCTCGTGTTTTTAAACATTAATTAAAAAATTATCTGGAAAAACGCGGCACAGACCAAGGCGGCGTTGCAATTTGCGACCTTGTTTCGAAGCGCGCTTAGCACAATGCCAAGTTTGAACTTTGAACAAAAATTTTGTTTTAGCTACAATATAAAAAGAAAAGATTATTACTACGCTAAACTTAGAACAATTTTTTTTAATAATACAGTTAATAATTCATATATTTATTGTACGGAACCCTTTGAGCGCTAGTAATACTCGCACTTGACCGTTTATTTTGCATAGGATAGCTAAGGTCTATCTCTGCTAAGAAGCTACTTTTACTTTCGGAAGGTCTCTTAAACAAAAAAAAAAGAAAAAAAAAAGAAAAAAAAAAGAAAAGAAAAATCGACCAAAATCAAAAAAGTAAAAACTAGCCCTGTTAGAGATCAACCTCACTATCCTATTAAAAAAAATAAAATAAGATGAAAATATTAAACTGCAAACGAGAAATTTCCAAAGAACACTCCCATAGGACACTCCCAAGAACACTCCACATTCCTACGCTGTCGCGGCCGGAAATTTGGTCGAAAACGCCAACTTTGAGAGTAATTTCTAAAACATCTGCTGTTAACGAAAACCGAAAAACATCATTCGCTTATATAGCCTCTGAATTAGACCACATGCTAATATCATATTCACTTCTGAACAAAAATGAATTCAAAATCAGAAAGTAGTCCTTTCAATTTGAGAATATCCTTAATCACGGAAATACTCTAATAGAATAAATACTAGTACAGTGAACAATTGCAGTGTATGCACCTTTTGAAGATTCATATATGCACCCATGGTCCCGAAGGGGATAAGGAAAAAATGAAAAAAAAAAAATCAATGTTCTTTTTCTTTTTTTTTTTTTTTTTTTTTTTTTTTTTTTGCATGTCATATTATTTTACACTATATACTACACAAAATGCAAAAAATTCCATTTCGATATGTGCTCTGTAAGTATCTAACCGAAATTTATTTGTAAAGTAGAGCATATGGTTCTTTGCTTCTCCTAAAAGGTAGCATTCTTTATCGCAATTTGTACCTTTTCTGTAAATTCCTCTCTCAAGTGCTAAACCTATGGGTTTGGAATGCATCCGTATTTTTCAAATTTCTCCTCGGAAAATTAAAAAAATTTTCTTCTGTTTTCTGCATGCTCTTCCTGAAGAATTTATTCCCCTTTCTATTGGATAAAATATTTTTTTAATTCATTATTAGTTTTATTTAAAGTGTTAAAATCTTACTTACAATTCGCTTCTTCACTTAGATTTTAACACTTAAAACATAAAATTCAATGTATATTATCGAAACATTTTGCCAAATAAAAGAGAAAGTAACCTTCTTCAAGAAGAACATACATAAAACATAAGGTAAAAATTTCAATTTTCCGAGGAGAAATTTGAAAAATACGGATGCATTCCAAACTCATAGGTTTAGCATTAGAGAGGGGAATTTTGAAAACACGGATGCATTCCAAACCCATAGGTTTAGAATTAGAGAGGGAAATTTTGAAAAATAACGGTTCATTCCAAAACCATAGGGTTTAGCATTGGATAGGGAAATTTTCAAAAATACGGATGCATTCCAAACCCATAGGTTTAGAATTAGCGAGGGGAATTTTGAAAAATACAGATGCATTCCAAACCCATAAGGTTTAGCATTAAAGAGGGGAAATTTGAAAAATAGGAATGCATTCCAAACCTATAGGTTTAGAATTGGAGAGGGAAATTTTGGAAAATTAACGGATCTATTCCAAACCCATTGATTTGGAAGCCACCATTAGAGAGGAGA
Source organism: Maratus speciosus (assembly GCA_963932465.1). Classification (NCBI taxonomy): domain Eukaryota; kingdom Metazoa; phylum Arthropoda; class Arachnida; order Araneae; family Salticidae; genus Maratus; species Maratus speciosus. The sequence continues at coordinate 237,071,479 of OZ010789.1, forward strand.
ATTGATAACAAGCCTTAAATTACAGAAGATACGCGGTATCAAGAACATTTGAAAGGGGATATGGGGATATTTCATTGGAAATTTACTCTGAGTAATGAAATATTTATTTGATCTATTTCAGATAATTCCTCTTGAATAAGATAAACTTGTTTTCCGTAACAACAGTCTATAGATGGATCTTTATTTGCAGCAGATTCTAACGTAAACGCATTGCAAATATTTCAATATGAACAACCAAAATACGATTCAGAATTGATTAGAAAATGGATATTTCACTGTAAGTTTACTTAGAATAATGAGACATTTATTTGAACAGATTCAAATTATTCCTTCTGAATAGGGTAAACTTGTGTAATTCACAATCGCAGGCGAATATCAATATGTTTGTCTGCAGCAAATACTAATTAAAATGCATTGCGAGTTATTTAAAATATTTCTATATGTAGAATTTGTAGATTATTAAAAAATTGCGTTCAGTTATTGCAAATTGAAACATTTAAACACAAATTTACAAAAAAAAAGCCAATGTTTCAAAATAAATTGAGTAATTCCTAGGAGTAAATTGCATATACAAACAACGAGAGATACATTTTTGTACAAGTAAGCAAGCTGTTTTTTAACTTTAATCATGTCAAAAGTCAATAGTACACATAAAAATAAAGAAAGTTGTTAAAATTTTTAATATCTAGACAACCCATAATTCAAAAATTGCATTTGTATTTGGAAAGAAAACATTATCCTTATTCTATTAATACTTTTTGTGATTTTATTGTAAATAAGCTGAGAATAAAAGCACATGAATTATGAGCGAAATATTTATGAGCAGAATCATGCATAAGTCATTAATTATCATTTCTACAACGTAATTTCCTGACTACTACTATACGTAAAGTGTATAATTTTTAAAGCTGTTTTATAAACATTTCAGCTCCGAAATGATTAAGAAAAAAACCCTCTACAGCAGATTATGTACTATGCAGCTACCAGTGTTGTCAAATTAAAATATGCAAGCAACAATAAACAAAGTACGATCGTCAACATTTCATTTTAAAATTTCTTTTCTTCAACTTTGTCTGAAAGTAATGCAACTCGCAACATGTTATATGCCGTTCTTTATTTTCTTTACTCAATACTTCAGCATAATTTATTCTCTAGACTACATTCTAAATTTTAAAAACTGAGAAAATTCTATCGCATTTTCTTCCTTCCAAATAAATACACGAAATAAAATAAGTAGCAGGGCGTTATTACAGTTCAACAAGTTCGAGTGTTACAGAAGTCTCACTTCTGTTTGATTGTTGATTGTCAGAATTTTGCGAGTTTATGTAAGATTTTGTAATAACTTCTGTGTTCTCGAGAAAGATGTTACTTTATTTGGCATAATTTAACGCATAAAAGAAGTTTTATTTCTGTACAGCATCATCATAAACTGTTCCAACAAAATAAGAGGAATGGTACTGTGTTTTCTTGAAAGTAAGGTTTGTTGGTTGTGTATAGGACGGCCAATTATCAGCACTAGGGATATAGGCCCTAAGGGGGGGGGGGGGGGGAGTTCCCTGCGTTGGGAAAGGGGGTCTTTCTAAGGGAACCTAACCCGGATTTACACATGGAAAACCAAGGTTTGAAGAAAACCATGAAAACTCCGAACGATTAGGCCGACGAGCGCGATTGGGATCGAACCCAGCACCTCTCGTCTACCAGCTTCGAGAGCAGAACCTCTCTGCCACTGGTGGGGCTTCTCGATACTAAGAAATAACCGGAAAATAACGCCCAGTATGAATTTTCAGGATGCGGGTAATATAAGCACTACTCCAAAAATAAGACCAATTTCAAAAATCAGTACCTTACAATAGTTAATTTTTAAGGTATTATTCAACATTTAAACCTGTCTTAATCATGATGAGACATTTAAACAATATGCATACAGTTTAACCCTTCACTGCACGATTTTTTCTATTTGTATAAAAAAAAAAATTATTTGAAATCTATATATCGGTCTAATAATGGTAAAATTATTTAAAAAAATTAAATTTCAAATTTTCAGCTAAAATTTTATATTTTATGGCGCGTACCATATATACACAATTAGGGTTTTAAAATGCTGTACTGCTATATTTTACAACTAAAAGTGCTTAAATTAATTTTATCTGCTTAACACTCTACAACTTTTTTTATATTAATATATTTAAGTATTCAGTAAAAATAATGAAAATAAATTTTACTTGAATAGCTTGATCGATTTTTTTTTCCGAAGAACAAATTCTAATTTTTGTCAAATGCAGCCATCTGACATGGACAAAATAAGTGTTATTCCATTCTTTGGACTGTTCTTGATCAGGAATGGAGATCATATTAGTCAAATTCATGGCAAATGTTAAGAATTACAGTGTTTTTAGGTATGTGCAGATGTGGCACGTGGTGCAGTGAAGGGCTAAAGCAATGACTTTTAATTCCAATGTATTTTTAACACTTTCCAACAAAGTTGAAAAGTGTTCATGAATTCGGTTTGCCTGTCTGTCCATTCGTGCTCTAACTCGCGTATAATATAGTCCGATTGCTATGAAATTGATAGATGTGATTGGGTATCACCATGGCATGTTCGGTATTGAAGGCAAAGTGTATAACATTTACGGCTCATTTCCAGGGACATCCAAAAGAATTCCGCTACATTACGGTCTATGAGGAGGGGGGGATTCGTTCGCTGGGTATTTTGATGATATTACAGTATTTTAAACATATTGAAATCTATATGTATCACTGATGTGAACTGCAAGGCGCTTACTGTAGAATAGGGTGTGCGTAGAATATATTGTTCATTTACAGGGACACACAAAAGAATTTGGCTATAGAAGAAATTGATCTATTGAAGCCAATAACTGCTGGAAGTCACTTGTTGTACGAAATTTTAAATTGTACTATTTTTTAAAATATTGCATGGTTTGGTCAAATTCTATAGATCATATACAGAGCTGCACAAAATTTCTCAAGCACATTCCTGTTTTTTCGGGGAAATTGCTGAACGGAAATATTTAACCGAGCTATTAGTTTCAATTAACTAAATTTTAGCATGGTATGTAGTATACATACAAATCATAGATTATATACAGGTCTGCACAAAAAAATGATATTTTTCCTGCTATTGGTTGTAATAGAAGAAATTGGGTTTTCAAATGTATTATGCTTTTTTCAAATTGTTTATTTATACAACATATTTGTTACAGTATTCTGAATGTGTTGGAAATTGTTACATAATCTAAGCTGGATGCATGATTTTAGTTTGCATGATTTTTGGATGCATGAAAGGTAAAAAATTCCTTTTCCTTTATTTTTGTTTCAGCTTTATGAATGAAAATTATCGTTTTTTTAAAAACATAACATGAATTATTTAGGAAATTTAGCCCGCAATCTCAGTAACAGCAAAATATTATAAAAAAAATTGCGTCATAATAAAATGCCATTGTTTAATGAATGGAAATGTGTATTTTCTTTTAAAGATGACTTCATTTTTACCAACAGAAGCGTTCCCCTTTTCTGTGATTAAGACTTCATGGTTTTTGAAGAGAGAAATTGGAAGATTGCGATTTCTTTAGTCCTAATCTCTAGATAGAGATCGTACATGATTATGAATAAATGTAGGCTTTCGTACATGAGCATATGAATAAATTTGAATTTTTGTAATGAATATAAATGTAAATCGTTGTGCCTGAAGAGAAAAGGGGTCTATGTCATTTAGCAGACAACCAAATAGCCGACAAGACATTTAGCAGACAGCAATTAGACGACAGGACATTTAGCCGACAAGTACATTTAGTCGACACGTACATTTAGTCGACAGGACAATTAGCCGACAGCGACAGTTAGCCGACAAGACAGATAGCCGACAGAGACAATTAGCCGACAGGACAATTAGCCGATAGGACAGTTAGTCGACATGAACAATTAGCCGACAGGACGTTTAGCAGACAGGATGATTAGCCGACAAGACAATTAGCCGACAGGACAATTAGCCGACAAGACAATTAGCCGACAAGACAATTAGCCGACAGGACAATTAGCCGACAAGACAATTAGCCGACAAGACATTTAGCCGACAAGACATTTAGCCGACAAGACAATTAGCCGACAGGACAATTAGCCGACAAGACATTTAGCCGACAAGACATTTAGCCGACAGGACATTTAGCCGACAAGACAATTAGCCGACAGGTCAATTAGCCGACAGGACATTTAGCCGATAGGACGATTAACACAGTTAGGTTTTGGTTTGGATACTGTTAGGTTTCGGATAGGTTACAGTCAGAATACAGTTAGGTTATAATTAGTTTACGGTTACGTTAAACTTGGGTTACAGTTAGGTTACGGTTAGGTTACAGATAGATTACGGTTACGTCACAATTAGATTAAATTTAGGTAACAATAAGGTTACGTTTAAGTTACAAATAGGTTAAGGTTAGATTACGGATAGGTTACAGTTAGATTAGGGTTAAGTTAAGGATAGGTTACAATTAGGCTACGAATAGGTTACAGTTAGATTACGTTTATGCTACGATTAGGTTACAGATAGGATACAGTTACGTTACAGTTTGGTTACAATTAAGATTACGGATAGGTTACAGTTAGATTACGGTTAGGTTACGGATAGGTTACAGTATGTTACGGATAGGTTCCAATTAGGTTACGGTTAGGTTACCGCCAGGCTACAGTTAGGTTACGGTTAGGTTACCGCCAGGCTACAATTAGGTTACGGTTAGTTTACAGTTAGATTACGGTTTCGTCACAGTTAGAATAAATTTAGGTAACAATTAGGTTACGTTTAAGTTACAAATAGGTTAAGGTTAGGTTACGGATAGGTTACAGTTAGATTACGTTTATGCCACGATTAGGTTACAGATAGGATACAGTTACGTTACAGTTTGGTTACAATTAAGATTATGGATAGGTTACAGTTAGATTACGGTTAGGTTACGGATAGGTTACATCACGTTACTTATAGGTTACAATTAGGTTACGGTTAGGTTACCGCCAGGCTACAGTTAGGTTACATTTAAGTTACAGTTAGGTTATAGTTACATCACAGTTAGGATACGGTTAGGTTATAATTAGTTTACGGTTAGCGTACCGTCATGATGCGTTTATTTTACAGATAGATTACGGTTAGCTTACAGTTATGTTACAGTTAGGTTAGGGTTAGGTTATAAGTAGGTTACGGTTAGGCTACAGTTATGTTCCATTTCCGTTACAGATAGATTACGGTTAGCTTACGGTTATATTCAATTTCCGTTAAAAATGGGTTACGGCTAGGTTACGGTTATGTTCCATTTCCGTTGCAGATAGTTTACGGTTGGGTTATGGATAGGTTACAGGTAGGTTACAGTCACGTTACATTTAGCTTATAATTAGTTTACGTTACGGTTAAGTTACCGATAGTTTATAGTTACGTTACAGTTAGGTTACGGTTATGTTATAATTAGATTAAGGTTAGGTTGCAATTAGGTTACAGTTAGGATACGGTTAGGTGATAATTTGTTTATAGTTAGGTTGAAGGTATGTTACTGTTAGGTTACCGTTAGGTTACGGTTAGGTAACAAGTTACAGCTAGGGTACAGTTAGGTAATGTTTATGGTACAGTTAGATTAAGGTTACGTTACAATTAGATTACTGCGCCCAGGGCTTAAATTCTAACAAAAAAGTTCCGGAGCCCTAATCAGCGCTACCGGTACAACAACTGTACCGTTCCACCCCTCCCCCCTGCCCCTGTAATCTGCATATTTATATTTGGTACATTAATTGCAAAATTTAAAGCATTTTTTTTCTTTAGCAAAATAAAAATTTTAAATATATCTATCAGCATGTACTTAGCTGTCAACTATTCCACTTTTTAGTTATCACTTCTTCTGAATAGTAAAAATCCGTGCCTATTTTTTATTTTAATTAATTGCAGAATTCTGCGATTAAATAGGGTAACGATTATGATTAGGAAATGGTGTTAACACAGAAAAGGGATAGTTCGCAGCTATACATTTTTAAGAAAAAATGAATGAAATTTACAGAAATGAATATTTATATGCTGAAGAATGGAACAATGTTTTACAATTTCCTGAAGAATGTGCATATCTTAAACTATAATCATTTCCTTCCGCATAACAATCTTTTGCGGTGAGTCCCTGAAAATCAGATAAAATTAAAAATTTGACAAAGTTATCGGAAAGAATCTATGCTTTTATAGAAAAAGGGGAAACACTGCTCGATTGCTTTCTATCAGAATAACAATACATGATAATTATATCTATTTACAAAGGAAAGTGACTTCGTATAGGTGCAGAGAGCCTTAGCGTGGGTACCGTTCATGATACAAAATAAATAGAAAAATCACTAACGTGATTTTTATACTCGTACGCAATAGAAGACAAAAAACCTCGAACAAACAAACATCAAGCTGATGCTTGTTGGATAAAACAGAAAATATTCTTTTCAGGTTAGATATCGAAATAATAAAAAGAAAACCCAGCCAATAAAAAATTATCCTTCTGTCACAAAAGAAAATCGAACTGAAAGCAAATTTATTGTTCAGTCTCTTGAGTGGTGCCGTATTAACACGTCGCCGATATAAATTTGAAATAGTAAAACGCGATTTCTGTTTCCCCTTCATTCTGATCATAATAGCATTAAAATGATTTGAAGTAATATAATAAGTAATTTTAAAAGAGGATTTTTTTTTCAATATATGAATAAATAAAATTTTAAATGTAATACAGATTGAGCTCGAGTCAGTCTAAGCCTAAAAACTGATATAAAAATTGAGACCGTTTTATCTCCATCTCCTACGTGTGTGACACATTACGTCACATATAAGTGTTTTGTTAAAAAGAATGCAAAAGCTTGGAGATGGGAAGGAAAGGAAAAGGTAATTTAAGCTTCGGTTTTTCGGAAGCGCTATTGCACTGAGCTCAGGAACCCTGTATTTATACAGTGTAATTTTATATCACATTAGCTGTCCCACCCGGCGTTGTCCAGGCCCATCATAATAACCTTAAATAAAACTCAAGTTTGTATGATTTTATATCCTTTGAAAATCTTTTAAATGAACCTAGTTTCGGAAGTCCCATTACCTTCCACAGCCTCTCGTGTGTTCCCAACAAATCTCTTTCCGAACGAACATGTGAAATGGGTCCCCGCTACCTACAGCAGTATGTACCGGAAGTGCTCCGCACGTGCCGCAGATAATCGAAAACCAAGTCGAGTGAGCCAAACTTCGTTGTAATCAAGCCCATAGAACCCGAAAAACGAATGCATCATTAATGTTCGAAAATGTTGGTAACTGAAGTCTAAGATAAACTTTCATAATACAGAAAGTAGCTGAATTGTAATCTGACTTAAATGAACCAATTACCGTTGAAATTGGTCCCCTAGAACCCGAGGAACGAATACACCCCTAAGCGGTGGAAGGTTGCCCCCCCCCCCCCCTCTGTAAATTTCACGGACTACTTTTAAAATTAACGCAATATTATTTAATAAACGGATGAAATCCCGGGCGGCAAACAACGTAGCTACGCTACTGCACCTAACGAAAATTTTCATACGGATTCGACATTCGTTTTATTCGATGTTAGCATAAATTAGAGGCCCGATGTAATTATGAGCGCGCTAGAGTGCGAAGCCAGCTAGTTTAATAAAATGTTATTATTATTACTCTTATATGTTAAAGCCTCGATAACTCGACATCCTCATAAATAAGTGTATTTAGTTAATATTATTATTTATACCTTTGCTCTAAAAACTGGATAACTTGAAGAATCATTAATCCGTTTTATTTTCTATCGAATACAAGTTATACGGTTAAACCTTGATGAATCTTCAAGCTTATAAATCTATGTTTTTATTTAAACAATTATCATTGGTCATTGCGGTTAAAACCTTGATAACTCTGTATCCTCATAAAGCAGTGCTTCTATGCAATAGAATATAATTAATTTTCTTTACATCCGCAATAAAATTAAAATAACAAGTTATCCCCAAACGATCTCTCTAAACGCAAAAACCTAGTTACTTCGCCATCTCTTTAAATTTATATTTTAATCAGTTTGATATAAATTTTGTATGATTTCCAAAAAACCTCGAAAAGTCGTCATCCTTAATCATCTGTGATTTTATTAAGTCGAATGTCATTAATGAATTATATATATCCAATCTTGATAACTTGACATTCTCACAAATTCGTCTTTTTGCGCATCGAATTTATTTAATTTATATATTAAAAGATCAGTGATTCGCCAGCCTTAATAAACCTTTGTTTTTGCTGAAAGAAGTAGTATTTATTTGTTACTGATAAGGGGCACTATAATATCGATAGCTCATCAATTTCATAAATCAGTGCTTTTACTCAATCATCATTAATATTTTATACATAAACATTAAAACCTCAATAACTCAACTGTCAGCTACTAAAAGTGTGTTTGTATTTAACTGTAGAATAAGTTTTCAGCGAGATCGCATTTAACGACAACCCAGTTTTTAGCGAGGAAAATTGAATAAAACGTATACCAATAAAAGAAACTTTCGCTCTGTCTGTGTGTATGTGAGTGTTTGAGTGTCTGTGTGTCTGCGTTTGATGACTAGCAAAATCTACCGCACGTAGAAGTCTGAACATTTAGGTGAGAACAGTCCAAGACATGTCCTAATCAGTGTTGGGTACGCTCACAAAATAAACGAACTAATTCAAACTCAAGTTCAATTTTTCAAAAATGAGTCAAGTTCACGTTCAAATTCAAAATTTTTGAAACGAACTCGTTCAACTCAAACTCATCTATGAAAGTGAACGAAGTTCACTAAAAACTCGTTTTTTTTTTTTTTTTTTTTTTTTTTTTTTAATATATTAGAATAGAGATCTGCACGGGCCGGGCATGGGCCTATTTTCATTTGCGGCACTCGGGCCGGGCCATACTTTTTTCTAAAGGCTCGGGTCGGGTCGGGCCGGGCCTAGTAACTACTCTTTACGGGCCGGGCCGGGTTCAGGCCTTACTTTTTTCCGGAAGAATCGGGCCGGGCCTAACTTATTTTTTCTGTACAGAGCCGGGACTGGTTTCTTTTCTAGTCTTCACGGCCCAAAATTTTAAGCCCTAGTTTTGAGCCAGCCGTATGAAAATCATTATCTCGGCGTGACCTGTCCGTTCAAAGGTCAGTAAAATTGAGCCTGGCCCAAAGTTTTTTGCAAAATGTGCATACATTTTTGAATTGCCATTATTCTACAATTAAACATTAACATTTATTCTTTTTGAAGAATAGTAAATTTCTGCGCTAATTAAATTGTAGTAAAACGTGTGAAAAGGAACCTGCCTATGACGGAATCCTGTTTTAAACTGAAAAACCTGTTGATCCCTGCAAAATTAATATACTAATACGTAAGAAAATAATATATAATACATTTACATTTGCTAAGAAGGGAACCTGTCTGTAACGAATTTTTTTTCTTTTCTATGTAATTGAGTCTTAGAAGATTTTTCTGTATAGCATTTTTCAGATTTTTAACAATTCATAATGCATGGAATATGGATTAAAAATGTTAATGATATCTCAAACATTTGCATAGAAGAAATAGCGATTCATTAAAAAATAACTATCGCAGCCTGCAGCACTTTTATAAAAATAAAGTTTAGAAACATGAAAAAAAAGTTAAGATAAATATTTTTGGTTAGAACTCCTCGTAAGAGTCAAATTTTTAAACAAATCGACGTAAAAATCAATGTTTTGTAGCAATTCACTCGGGAAGGGCCGAGATTTTAACTTTTTCCGGGCCGAGCTCGGGCCGAACTTTTAACTTTTCTACCGGGCCGGGCCAATATATTTTCTCTACGGGCCGGGTCAAAATTTTTTTCCTATGGGTCAGGTCAGGCCCGGGCCTGGAAATTTCGGCCCGTGCAGACCTCTATATTAGAACTTATTTTTGTGACCTAATCTTTTGGTTATTCGATGTAAGGATCTTCATGGGTCCCGTCCAATTTTCCTTCCCGGCACTCTGCTCGAACTTGGTTTAGGGATTACTTTTTTCTAGAGGTTCGGACCCAGATGAGCCGGCACTAGATTTGTTTTCCGACCTACGTCGGGGCTGGACTGCATTCTTCTTGAGGTCTGAACAGGCAGAAATTTTCGGTCCCTGCTCACATGAAAATCATTGGACCGGCACAGCTCTGGCCTGTCCAGTAAAAATATCAGTAAAATTTGGCCCGGCCCAATTTTTTTGGTTAAAAAAATGCACGTATATTTAAATCGCCATTATTCCACACTTAAAATTGATATATTTATTATTTTTATTATTTTTTTAAGATGAGTAGATGCATTTCTAGGCAATAAAATTAAAATACGGTAAAATCTGAGACAAAAGAACCTGCCTATGGAAGAAACCCGTGTTTAACAAAACAAAATGGTGATGTATGTAAAATGAGGATAAAAATACTTGTGAAAAGAATGTAATCTACTTACAACATACGATGAACTTGCTCATAGGGGAATCAGCCCATGGCGGATTTTTCTTCTTTCCTATGCAATTCCGTCATAGAAGATTTTATTGTATAGAATTTAAAAAAATTTAAATCTCCAAGCCAAAGAATGTGGATTAACGATATTAATGGTAATTGTGATATTTACATATAATCAGATGCATTTAAAAAATAAATAGCACATCTCAGAACACTTTTTTAAAAATGAAGAATATAAACATGATTTAAAAAGGTAAAATAAGTATTTTTATTTAGGCCTTCTCGTGCAAGACACTTTTGACCCTACAGGCGTAAAAATCTATGTTCAGCTTGGTCGGGCCTAGCGGAGTCAATTAATGTTTTGTGCAGACGGAGCCGAAGTTTTAATTTTTATACCGGACTTGGCCAATAACTTTTTTCAACGGGCGGAGTTGTGCTCGGAGCAGTTCTGGCCAAACTTGAAACTTTTTTACCTGGCCAAAAGTAAAATTGCCTGCTGATTGTCTTGGTCGCGCTCGGCATGAAAATTTCGCCCCGTGCATACCTCTAATTCAATGTTTTTGTTTTCCTGCATCGCATCCGTATTATAACTTGGCGCAGGGCCGAAACTAGCCTTTTTTGCGCTCGGGGCAAGCATGGGTTTTTGCTCCCCCCCCCCCCCCCCTTCCGCAAGGTATATTTACAAAGCGAATTTTACTAATTTTCTAATAGCCGACTTATTTTAAAATTTAAAATATATAATACTAAACTACGTAATCTTCAATGGCGGATCCAAGGGGGAGGTCACGGGGGTCATGACTCTCCTCTGAACACCAACAAAAATATTCTAAAGATCATTTTAAAATTGAAATATACAGTTAGAGTCCCGATTATCCGAGTCCTGCTTAACCGAGTTTCCGCTTTCACCGAGTTATTTTCTTCTGATGGGCTGATGGCTTCTATTATTATGAAACAGCCATTATAAAAAAAAAAAAAATTATGCCAATTTTTTTCTTCCCATGCTGACCAGAAAATCAGAGTTCTGACTTTTTTTTACGACTGCTCTTTCATCTTCACCTAACACTTCATTTATAATGGCTGTTTCATAATAATAGAAGCCATCAGTCCATCAGACGAAAATGATCCATTCCAAAGGTATAATCCTTCATTTGGCACCCCTTCGCTCTGGCGCATGCCCCCTCTCCCCCTCCCCCCCCCTTAGTTTCGGCCCTGACTTGACGTGTTTTTTCTTTAAAAATTAAAATTTTATGAAATAATTGTATATAAAAAGAAAGAAAAATAAAGTTTAAATCTAACGAACATGAAAGATATATTTTCAATCGTTCAATGGTAATAAAAATTTATTTTTATTATTTTGTTTTTTATACCTTTTCATTTATACAAAAAGGTGATTGGGAATTACTATTATATCATTAGTTTTCATTGACTATTTTACATATACAAATAAGTATAGATACCGTCTCGGAAGGTATATATCTGCCAGCTGTATCTTGAAATTAGGTTAATTTTTTTTCGTCTCTAATTTGCTAAAAAACGGTAAACTTTATGCATCCTAAGTAACCTAAAATAATTAAACACACAGAGAAAGAATAACAAAAATTCTTTTTTCAGGATACCTAGGGAAAAAAGAAGAAATCTAATAATCCCTGTCTTTTTTTTTTTTTCTACGCCCCACCAGTGGCTGAGAGAGTCTGCTTTCGAAGCTTGTAGACGGGAGGTGCTGGGTTCGAACCCAATCGCGCCCGTCGGCCTAATCGTTCGGAGTTTTCGTGGATTTCTTCGAACCGTGTATTTCCATGCGTTAATACGGATTAGGTTCCCTTATAAAGACCTCCACGGAAGGCACTCCCCCTAGGGCCCATATCCCTCGTGTAGATAATTGGCCGTCAACAATCAACTCAACTCAACTCAACCCATTTTTTTCTACAAAAATCGAGTAATTTAGTTGCCATCATTACAGAATTGTAATTGAAATGAGAAATAAAATTAATATCTCGAAAACTAATTAAATTTTATAATTCTAATACAACTTTTGACACTCGTGGATGAATACGGATAATTAGTGTTAATTTCACAGACAAGCGTTCCACATTTTACGAGAAATAGCTGTGAAACATAATCAGTAGTTTCATAAATTCGTTTCATTAGGATTTTATACATATAGGATAGATTTATATATATATATATATATATATATATATATATGTGTGTGTGTGTGTGTGTGTATTTGTCAGAACTACATTTGTTTTAAAAGATTTAAAAATTAAAAATTTATGTAAACGGCATTCATTTAAAATCGTGGATGTTTGAAAACCGAGAGTTGAATACTCTGTTATGTACAAATAGGTTGTAGATTAAAAACCAATGTTGTTAACATTAATGCACACAAAGAGTTTATTTGTCCTAAAATTTAATAAATTGCAGTACGTATTTTTTACACTTGTTGAACAAATGTGATTTTCTGTAATATACAAGAGCGGATCCAGCCCTCCATTTAGAAAAGGGTCATGGCTCTTTTTCTTTTTTTTTGTGTGTGTGTGTGTTGTGGGGGGGGGGGGGGGGGTGACATCTCATCTCTTAAAAAGCAGTTTTTACATTAAAAGCTCTTCGCATAGCTAAAATGGCTACTTTTCTTACGTCATTTTCATTCGGGAATACAGAAAAGACTGCAATAATATTCGTAAAAATATACAATTTACACATTTTATTCAGACACCAAAAAATTGAATTTCCCATTGTGTTAGAAAGGCAAAAAATCGTTCAGAAAATGAACATTTTAAGCCAAGTTTTAGGACTTAAGGCTGTTCTCAAATCCAAAAGGGCAACTTTCTGACTTAAGTTTTAATTTATTTTTGCTCGAAAATGCCTGAAACTAGCTGGTGTTGTTGTTCAGAAACTGTAATTGATCTGTTTTTCAATTTTTTTGCAAACGCAATACATCTTTCAGAAAATAGTGCCAAAGTGGGCGTTTTGAACCGAGTTTCGGCGCGAATTAAGAAAGAACACTCAAGAGTGGGCAAAAAACCTGTTTGTCATGTGATCAAAATGGCTTATAACTCAATAGGTTATTGATTGATCAAAAAATGGAAAAAACGTTCAATTTCAAATCGCTTCCATAGCCCGGCTTTCCAATTTTATACCTTTCAGTTAAAAAATGAATTTGTAAATGTGTCAAAACGTTTTGCGCTTGTTGAGCAGCGCAGTTAAGATCAGTCTTAACAGTTACAGAAGTGCCATCATAAGACTAAGAGAGCATTGGCTGTCGCATTCTGAAATTCAGTTTAAAACACCAAATTTTACGAAGATTTCTCAAAAGATTCTTTACCTTTATCGAAACATGGGAAACGCTATTTCAATCGCATAACTTCTGAATAAGTGTACTTGTAAATGGCTTGCTTGCATCTAAGATTAAAAATGACTTCATTACATGTGTTAAAATTTATCTACTTTGGATTTGAGTACAGCTTTAAAATTTAGAAAGATTCGCATCCTAAAGCAAGAGGAAATTTTTAAAGAATTTAATATACATTTCATTTTTTAAATGTTCCTTAGAAATTTTCTTTGTTCAGAACGGGGAGGAGGGAAAGCTGATGACTCTCGTGACCTCTCACTTTATCAGATTAAACTAAGAAAATTAATGGTTGTTTTGTTCGAATTTTATATTTGAGTAAGTGAATTTCATCTTTCGTTGCAAAATGCTATTTTTCATAATAATGTAATACATTTCGCAAAAATAAAATTGGCTTTTCACAAAATATGGTTCATCTCCCCTCCCCCCACCCCCCAAAAAAACCTTCTTCGAAAGCTGTCTATCTTTTAAAAATAATTTAAAATTTAATAAATTATAATGTATAATTTCTCATTTGTTGGAAAATTATCTTTATATATATGATGTGTGGTTTTGTTTAAATGTCTGTGTCAATTTTAAATGTGAAAAACCTTTTTTAATGGAAAAATCACTTTCAACGTATAGAGAATGGTCATGAAGTAAAACCTTTCATTAATCAATTGTCATCGCGTTATACATAAAAAAAAAACAAGTATTAACTATATTTATATTTAAAAATACAGGTTTCTTATTCTAATAAATACATACATTGATTTTAGAAAGATCAAACAATTAAGAAATTATTGTATATGTAATGATTTGTGATACATCCTAAAATTTAAAGCTCAAATAATTTTTCTATTGTAAAAAAAAAAAAAAAAAAAAAAAAAAAAAAAATCCCTGTAATTTAGGCGAAATTTGCTTGAAAAAAAGTTGAAACGTAGATTAGAAACTGCCATTCCAATAATTGGCAAATTGACTGAAGGCCTTACCCTTCTCGTATAACGAAATTTGGGTGAATTTCCCAGTATCAGCTGGTGAGGTGCGTTATCGTTATCTTTCTTGGCGGCAGTTTTGGGAAATGTCTTCCTTTACTTTCTTTTTTTCCGCAACCTTGCATTCAATAGAAAAGATTTTTTTATTCATACTATAACAATTACGGATAGACGATTAGGTAACTAAACAGACGCAAGATTGGCAGCGTTTTATTTCAAAAGATACTCAGCAGCGGTAGGCTTTTTTTTTTTTTTTTCTTTTCGTCCAACGTTTTAAAATGGATATAAGTATACTTACCAATTACTTATAATAGTCTGTGCAACAATGCACCAAACCAAAACAAGCTTCACTGGCGCCTCGTATTGTAAGAGTAACGTACGCATCAAACACGGTGTTGCTTATATAAATTAAACGAACATGACACTGTCCTTGCACAATGTGGGGTTTGCCTTTGTGTGCTTTCCCTTCTCTATTCTTTTCTTATAGTAGTCTGGGACCTGGGACAAAGATATTATCTGTTCCACAAATTTTCCTTTTTCTTTAAAAGAAACCTTTATAACCGAAAAAATAACACTATTTATTTTCCCACGGGCAGAGGCGGATTACCCATTAGGCTGAGTAGACTGAAGCCTAGGGACTCGGGGGAAAAGGGGCCCCGAAATTAAGACTTTCTTTCGGGTTTTATTTTTATATTGAGCTAATATATAATGAAATAGAGATATGATGTGCAATATTCTTTATTGCACTCATTTATAAAATTTTGCAAGTTATTAACACGCAGATTGTATTCCAAACATTACTCCATTTTAATTTTTTCTATTTCCATAAAAAGGCTTGAACTGTTTCGGTTTCCAATTAGGGATAGATTTCCGGAGATCAGCGGCAGCCAATGCAAGATTTTGTAAGCAACGTAATGAATGATATCTTTTAAAAAAGCTTCTAAGTTTTAATCAAGCATTTTGAATATATTTTCGCCCCTTAGTTTTTAACACCCTGTTCAGTCGCTTGAACACGACCCCCCGCCCTTTTTAAATGCCAGTCCTGGGTTTACACGTTTCGGTATATCCTAAATATGATTTTGACTGCCTGTTAGAAAGATTTCTGTCTCTGTGTTAAAAGTTTGAGTGCTACTATAATGCAAGAACTATTCCACAAAATTCATAGAAACTTTATATTTTGTTAGACCTAGTCAAATGATTAGTGATTAGACGCTAATACTTATTAGATTTTGCTGGTAATCCAGATAAAAAGGTAATTCATGTCATGAGGAAGAAGTTCTCGAAATAAAATGGAATTCCTGAGGTGCGCGATATTTTGTATCATTTGCAATTCAATATTAAAGTGAATTATTGAAATAGGTCTAAAATTTAAGAATCCGCAACTTGATTTAAATGTAGGGATAAAATTCTTAGATCTTTACATAAATACTCATCAGAGCTTTGATTTAATATTTCTTTTCAGGATTTTGAAGTAGAAGAAATTTCACAATCTGGCACTACATCATATAAAGAACAAAGAAAACGTAAAACAATATGCTATAATGAAAATACTGACACCCCCCCCCCCACACACACACACAAATTCACACATTTTAATAATTTCTAAATAAATTGTTATATGTGGATTTTAGATAATTACTTGATACAAATAAACAATAGCCTTGTGGAATGCAAATCTGTATGCAGTTTCTTTAGATTTCTATCCCATCTTTTTTATATGAATGTACAGAAAGTTGAAAAAGTTGTAACCAAAAAGTACCCTGAGGTGTTCGATGATTCACTTTCTGAAATATAACCAAGAAGGAAATATTTTGTATTTTAGCGCAAAGCAAATTTCTTTTTATATATATACTAAAATGTTCCACTGAAAGGTAAGGGAGAGAAAATTAAAAATGCCAGCAATAATCTGCAATAAAGCAGAGTTGCAGTTAAAGCAGTTCTCAAATTCTCTGGTCAACAACCGAAATTTTTGACACATTTTCTTATTTATTATCAAACGTAAACTATAAAATTGGCAAGCCGGAATATTGAAGCGGTTTGAGATCGAATGTCATTTTCCACCTATCTATAAATAAATAATTATTTATCGAGTTATAGCCGGTTTCTCCTTTCTCACGGTGTCGCGTCCGCAAATTCGGTTTCAAAACGTCAAATTTGACAGTATTTTCTGAAAATTCTTCTGCCTTTACCGAAAAATGGAAAACGCCATTCGATTACATAGTTTTTGAATAAGAACATACTAGCGTTTCGGAACAAAAATAAATTCGGAAATGTGTCAGAGAGTAGTTTCTTTGTATTTGAGAACAGCGAATTTTACACTTGTAAAATTCATTGTTAAACTAAGAAAATTCTTTTGAAGTTAGATACATAAATGTTTATATGAAAATACTACATTAATTTGAAAGTATTTTTTACTGTAAATTCATTCTTTAAAAAAAAAAATTAAAAAGCTTAAAACTAATCTTAGACACCACACCGGTTAATTCCAAATACATATATGCTCGATTATATTTTACATACATGATGATAGAAGCATAGTTTCAGTTACAAAAAGTAGATAAAGGAAGTACAAGTTTTAGATAGAACATTTGTTGACAATTTTTAATTATGTTTTTTACATTTAGAATAAAATTTTCAATACTAATTTTCCTTTATTTTATTTACGAAATATTTATACTTATAATAATAAAAAATAACTATTCAAACTTTCTGGGAAGAATTTGGAATTTCTTAATCATAGTTTTTATAAATGTTGCATAAACTGAATCAGCAACCCATATAGTCTTCATTCTTCTGTAAAGATATTTATTTTTACGTCCATATGTTTAAAATTTGGTCTTGTGCGAAAGAGTTCTGGCAAAAAAAAAAAAAAAAAAAAAAAAAACTAGCCGGATATGGCAATCCCAAAACTTTCTTCCGTCTCATACATGTTAATACATCCTGATAAATGCAGCCAGGGCTTAATTTCTAAGAAAAGAAGTACCGGAGCTCTAATATTCTGCGATAGCGGTACTAACAGTTGTTCCGTTCTCTCTCCCTGCCCCTCCCCCCCCCCCTTGTCACCCCAATCTCCATATTTATATTTCGTACATTATTTGCAAAATGTAAAGCATTTTTTTCCTTTAGAAAAATAAAAATTTTAAATAGTATATTTATCAGCTTATACTTGTACTTAGCTGTCAACTATTCCACTTTTTAGTTATCACTCCTTCTGAATGGTAATCTTTGTCTAATTTTAATGTTAATTAATGTCACAATTCCGCGATTAAATCTGGTAAGGATTATGATTTGGAAATAGAGGTAACACAAGAAAGGAATAGTTCGCAGCTATGCATTTTTAAGAAAAAATTAATGAAATTTACAGAAATTAATATTTATATGCTGAAGAATGGAACAAATATTTTTAATTTCCTATAAAAGGTGCATATCTTAAACTATAATCGATTCTTTCCGCATAACAATCTTTTTGTGGCAAGTCCTTGAAAATCAGATTAAATTAAAATTTTGACATCGTTATTGGAAAGATTCTATGCTTTTATAGAAAAAGGGGGAACACCGTTCGATTGCATTTCTATCAGAATAACAATGCATGGCAATTATATCTACTTAAAATGAAAGTGACTTCATAAATATGCAAAGCAGAGCATTAGCATGGGCAGCGTTCATGGTACAACATAAATAGAAAAATCAGTAACGTTATTTTAATACTCGTGCGCAATAGAAGAGAAAAAACCTCAAACAAACAAAACTTCAAGCTGATGCTCGTTGGCTAAAAACAGAAAATATGCTTTTCAGGTTAGGTACCTAAATAATAATAAAATAAAAAAACAGCCAATTGAAAATTATTCTACTGTTACAAAAGAAAATAGAACTGAAAGCAAATTCATTGTTCAGTCTCTTGAATGGCGCTGTATCAACAAGTCGCCAACATAAATTTGAATATAATAAATTTGAAATAGAAAAACAGAATTTCTATTTTCCCTTCATACTGATCAAAATAGCATTAAAATTAAAATTTTGAACGTAAGACAGATTAATCTCGAGTCAGTCCAAGCCCCAAAACTGATATAAAATTTGAGTCCGTTTTATCTCCATATCCTGCGTGTGCGACACATTACGTCAAATATAAGTGTTTTGATAAAAAAGAATGCAAAAGCTTGGAGGTGGGGAGGGAAGGAAAGGATAATTTAGACTTCGGTTTTTCGGAAGCACTATTGCATTGGGCTCCGGAGCCCTATATTTATAAGCTCCGGTGAATAATCCGGTGAGCAATATTTAAAAATTTACTAAAACCAGAGAAGTATCGCAGCTGGGCTCCGGCGCAAATTAAGCCCTGAATGCAGTACAGCACTGCAACGTTTAGGTGATTTACACTAACAACTTACGTGAACTTCTAACTAGATTTGAAGTTTGATGAACATCCGTTCATTAGTTTTTGAGATAGAGCTATTGCGGAAATAGTGAAAAGTTCTGCATAGCAGTGGCATCAGTTCGGCAATTTACACGAAAAACTTATCAAGATCAAATTATATCAGGAACTAACTGAATCTAAAGTTTGATAAAAATTCATGCATTAGTCCTGGGAGATACGGAAATCGTGAAAAATGCCGCATAGTAGCGCCACTTGTTGAACGATTTACACCAAAAAGTAATCGGCAACCTTTAAATCAGGGACTAACTGAATCTAAAGTTTCATTAAATTCCGTTCATTAGTTCTTGAGATAGAGCGCTCATAAAATTTGTGTCACACACAGACAGACAGACTTACAGACAGGCATTTTGTAAAAACATGTTTTTCGTGATCTCTGACCCCTAAAACGTATAAATCCATCGAAAACTGAATTCGAAAATTTTCACGAATCCAATACTTTCTTCATGTAAAGATAGAAGAAAGTAAAAATAATTATTTCAGTCTCTTTTTCATGTTTATACTGTTCATTTTAAATAAAATTGCTACAAACTTTGGTCTGCACGGGCTTATTTTCAGTCACAGCAATCGGGCCGGGCCCGGGTCGTACTTTTTTCTGAAGGTTGGGGCCGGGAGGGGCCTAGTCACTACGCTTTCCGGGCCGGGCCCAGGCCTTTTTACCTGAAGGACCGGGTAGGGCCTCTCTTTATTTTCTCTGTACCGAACCGAGACTGATATGGTATCATTCTTCCTAGTCTTCACGGGCCTAAATTTTCAGTCCCGGTTTCGACCCAGCCTCGTATGAAAATTATAGTTTCGGCGTGGCCTTGTCCATTCAAAGATCAGTAAAATTTGGCCTGGCAGAAAATTTTTTGCAAAAAGTGCATACATTTTTAAATCGTCATTGTTCTACAAATAAACATTTAATTTTATTCTTTATAAAGAATAGTACATTTCTAGGCTTATTAAAATGTAGTAATTGTTAAAATTAAAATATAGTAATATGTGTGAAAAAGAACCTGCCTATGGCGGAATCCTCTCTTAACGTGAAAAATATGTTGATCCATGCAAAATGAATGTACTAATACGTAAGAAAAGAAAATATAATACATTTACACCTGCTAAAAAGGGATCTTGTCTATAATGCATTTTTTCCCTTCCATATGCAATTCCGTCTTAGAAGATTTTACTATATTACATTCTTCAGATTTTTAAATCTCCAATATTTTGAATATGGATTAACTATATTAATTATAACTGAAACATTTACATACCACAAATAGCGATTCATTAAAATAATAAATGTTGCAATAACTTCTATAAAAATGAAATCTATAAACATGACAATAAAAAGCAAATATAAGTATTTTTGGTTAGAACTCCTCGTTCGAGACAAATTTTTAAACAAATCGACATAAAAATCAATGTTTTGTAGAAATTCATTCGGGACGGACCGGTCTCGGATCGAACTTTTAGCTGTTATACCTGGCCAATAATTTTTTCTCTACGGGCCGGCCCGGGCCGAACTTTTAATGTTTATAGCGTCCCGTGCCGAATTTGTCTTCTATGGATCGGGCCGGGCCTTGAAATTTCGGCCCGTGCAGCCCTCTATTGTAGATTGCATAGTACTGAGGCCTCCGCTCCAAAATACTGTTTCTACTACATTTCTTTCTATATATCCTATTGTAAGCTATTATACTGATTTTTAATCGACCTTTAATTGTATGTTAACATCTCCATTATTATTAATACCATTAATCTATTTACACGGCTTAAAAACTTAAAAATCTGAAAAATTCTATATCGAAAAACCTTCTAAGACGGAATTACATAGCTATAACTATTTTTTTCTCTTCTAAGTTCCTATTTTACCAAGTATGTCGTCTCTTGCAAATATAGTATTTATTTTTAAGCGGATTATTATATCCATTTTGAAGATTCAGATCCACCTATCAAAAAAATTTTTCGGTTAAAACAGGATCTCGTCAGACACAGATTCTTATAACAGGTTTTAAAATACTGTATCTCCCGCCTCCTAGAAATGTATATGTAGTACTATTCTTTAAAGAGAATTTTAATTGGAGAATAATAGTAATTTTAAAAATATATTTTTTCGGAAAAAATTGTTGACCCAAGGTAGGTTGTTCCTTAAACATATTTTTCCACGAGTCATACTGGGTCAGTGCAATAATTTTCATACAAGCAGGAACGACCGGGCCAGAAAATTTCTGGCGGTGCAGACTTCTAGGAAGAATAAAGCACAAGTCCAGAAATAAGTTCGATTCGGCCCGGCCCGAGCCTCCATTGAAAGCAAGGCCTGAGCACGACCCAGAAAAACTGATGATCAGACTCGACCCGTCCCGAGTCGGTTTAGGCCTCTAAATGGCATTTGAATGGGAAAAACGTGTTCTTAACGGCTGGAAAATTTTAAAAATACGTTGTGAAAAAAATTGAGTTTGAGTTGTAAATTTCGTTCAAACTCGCGGATTTTTTGAGCTTTCGTTCAGTTCACGCTCGTTTATCAAAAAGTGAATCAAGTTCAACTCAAAGTTCACAGAAAGTGAGCTAAACTCGTGAACTTACGTTCACTGAACGCGTTCGTACCCAACACTGGTCCTAATGCACCTGACAATCAGATTTTTCTTTTTTAGGGTTCCGTACTTAAAAAGTAAAAACGGAAACCATTATAAGATCACTCTTGTGTCTGTCTGTCTGTCACAGCCATTTTACTCGTAAACTATGGAACGTGGAAAGTTCAAATTCGGGGAAATAATAAAGACAATTGACCCACATATTTTCATATTAATAAACATTCAAAAATATATTTAGTAAAAAAGTAGAGGGGCTAATTATGCTACTTGAAAAAAAAATCTTTTCATTGTATATCATGTGGGGTATCCTGTGAAAGCTTTTGTAACGCTGAACTCAAAAATACATTCCTTTTAATTTTAGGTATTATATTTTCAAAGATATTGTTGAAAATGTAGCGCAAAAATATGTCCCCCCCGCATCTAATTCCGAATCTACTGAAACTAAAATTATGAAAAAATTAGAGGTAGTAGGCATTAATATAAACCTTGCCGGAAAATTATAGCGATTACCCTAGGTCACATAGTTTTTGAGTAATTAGCGTTTTTCTGTTATACACAAATTTCGATTTACGGGCATTCAGAAAAATTGTTGAGCATCGCTGAATATACCTATCGTTGCAGAAGAATAAAAACATTGTTTATAATGATTTTCGAAAAAAATCATCAGTAATTAGCCGAGATATTAACCCTTAAAGGTACGGTCAGTTTAGACATACACAAGCAGGGATGTAGTGGAGGGTATACGGGGGTACACTCCGTATACCCTCTGGATTTTTTTAAGGAACACCGTATACCCTCTGTTTCTCAAGAAAACTATAGTATATATACACTAGAGTATACCCTCTGCCTTGAGCGTATACCCTCTGCTTAGAACGTATACCTTCTGTTTTTTTTTACGACTACACCACTGTACACAAGGACAGGGGCGGCGTACTCTATGCCTAGTTAACAACTTTTAATGATATATATGTGTAATGTAATGTCCAGTAACAGTATAAAAGCAATAAACGTCAAATTGTTAAAACATACTAATTTAAGGGGTCTCGGGACTCTAAAAAGTGGAAAAAAAGACCATTTTCAACATTTAATGTCGTAAAATGTATATGATTTTAAAACACAATTTTAATTGGAATGAAAGATATAAGTATGTTCTTTCGTTTCATGTATTTAAAAAATTGCAAGATACAGAATTAGTATTTATAGGGGGCTCGAAACTGTTAGACATTTGCCGAACAAAAAATTGGCATAACAGTTTACGCGCAGGATTACAAAATAAATATTGCAACTAGAAGTGCTTACTTATACTTCAGATTGCTACACTTATACTTCAGATTGTAATAGCCTCTTTCAGTTTTTATGCTCTAAATTGTTAATAACTTACCCCCTTTATATCCGATCTTCTTCGTTCTTGGGGCCAATTCTCCATTTAGTTATTCCCTCATTTCTACATTCCAGTTAAGACCCTGGCAGCCTGGGACCCGGTACAGCACCCCTTGAAGTTTTTGCGCCCTAAATTGTTAATAAATTGCTTCCTTTTAATCCGATCTTTATTTAGCTATCCTTTTTTCATTTAGTTATTCTCCCATTTCTACATCCCAGTTAAGACCCTTGCTCCATTCTCCCCCCTAGGGTTCCGTAGTTCCCTTGAATTTTTTGTGCGCCATGCATTTTTCACCCTCTAATTTTCTCACCTTCTCAGTGCATAATTTTAAAACTGAGTATTGGACTCTTTTCCCAGGACCAACACCCTCATATTTTATTTGGGCCCTAGGACAATCAGCTATCCAGTCCTAGGACAGCATTTGCCCAATTTTTGGCGCATTTCTTTAAATTATTATTCTAAGAAATACTAATTCACAACCCTATGGTTAATTTTGAATAATTGAAGATCTAAGACCTTTTAACATATTTTCATGTTAGGGCCCTGCTCTTAACTATCAGTTGGCCTTTTTTGGGCCCTTTATTGTAGCTCCCTTAAAAATGACCCGATTCATTAGCTTTTTTTTCTAACAACTTCTTAAGTCTTCTACCAACTCCATGAACGACAAAAAAATTTCTCACTTCAGCTACCACCAATTTTTAATATTAATCTCCTTCTTGGGGCCTTTGTTGCAGCTTCTTTAAAAACGATCTTACTCTATTACAATTTTCTACTTCATAGTTCTTGCGTCCTACAGCTACTTTAAAACTATTAAAATTTTTTCCTTTGCCCAACTACATTCCAGTTAATATCCTGCCCCCTGGACCCGGTCCTTCTTTATACCCAAGCTACCACCTTTTTTGAATATTAATCTCCTTTTTCGGCAACAACTTACGTTTACTCACTACATCCGTAAATTAAAAATAAAAATCGCGTTACGTTAACCCTTAAATGCGCGACTTTTTATTTTGCTTCGAAAAAATTATATATGACTCACTGAAAAGTTTATTACACAGGAAAAATAATGAAAAAAAAATTCAGAGATACATTTTTCATATAATATGGCAATCTTTTCTTCTGTTGCGCATCTGCAATACAAATAATAACTACTGTTGTGTGGCTGTTTTACGCTAAAATTTTGCAAATCAGTAAATATCCGTTTATTAAATAATATCGTGTTAATTTTAAAAGTAGACCGTGAAATTTATAGAGGAGGAGGGAGGCAACTTCCACCGCGTAAGGATAAATTGTTTCGTCGGGTTATAAGGGCCCAATTTCAACGGGAATTGGTTTATTTAACTTAGATTACAATTCAGTTACTTTCTGTGAAAATACTACTTTCTGTGATTATGAAAGTTTATCTTAGACTTCAGTTAGCGACATTTTCGAACATTAATGATGCATTCGTTTTTCCGGTTCTATGGGCTTGATTACTACGAAGTTCGGCTCACTAGGCTTGGTTTTCGATTGTCTACGATACGTGCGGAGCACTTCCGGCACATGCTGCGTTAGGTAGCGGGGACCCAGATTACAGGTTCGTTCGGAAAGACGTTTGTTGGAAACACACGAGACGCTGTGGAATGCAATGGAACAACCGAAACTAGGTTCATTTAAAAGATTTTCAAAGAATATAAAATCATACAAACTTGAGTTTTATTTAAGGTTATTATGATGGGCCAGGGCAACGCCAGGTGGGTCAGCTAGTGTGATATAAAATTGCATTGTATAAAATTTGGTTGTATCGTAGGGAACTAGAAAAAGCAAGCAAAAAATTCATACCGCACAGTTTGTTTTTTATTTTTAATTCGATATAGATTTCGTTATTCATATGTCTAACTGTTTTATACGTTTAATATAATATGTTGAAACATCACAAAGAGATTATTATTTGTTAAAAAACCTTGTTTACGTGACTTACATTTTTCTACACAAACAAATTGCAGTAGTAATCCTTATCTCAGTTCATAAAATATATATTTTTTTAATGGCAATTGCCCATATCCGTTTATTTTTCAAAAAAAAAAAAAATCACGAAAATTCAACAAACTGTCGTATCGGAACATTATTTGTACTATAAAATTTATCAAATAATGATAGTTTTGTGCAAAATGAAAAAAAAAATGGTTAAAATTCTCACCGATAAGCGAAGTTTTAGGAGCCTCATTATTATGACAAACAGGCAGATAAATAGTCTGACACTAAAAAATTGAATTTGATTGTTTAGTATCTGAATGAAAATAGCTGTACATTTTATGCTTGTAAGAAATAAAAATGGTTCTATATGAATGCGTTAGAAAATAGCCAATTTGGATTTGAGAAAATCATTTCAAAAAAAAAAAAAAAAAGAAAAGAAAAGAAAGAGAAAAAAATCACTCCCGCCTCGGCCTGCAGACACAGGTAGATTTGGAAGTTAAGTACTAATTTCACCAAAAAGGCTAAATCAAGATTAGAGATAAACACAGTTTGACAATTTTTTCTGGTCGCTTTTGACGAGTTTTTAATTTTATTTTTCTGAACTGGTTTTATCAGAATTAGTGATGGGCGATTCTGGAAAATTTGAGAATCGTTTAAAATCGACATCGTATAAAACAGAATCGATCGCAATAAGAATCGATTCCCAAATTCTAGAATCGATACTTGAATCGATATTTCGATGTTCAGATTCACACAGATAAGCTGAAAAATAGTACTCCAAAACGTAGCGAATCAACAGGGCCGTAACGACTATCCCTCACCTCCATTAATGTTAGCGGCCCAGAAGTAAGCTACTACAGACCTTTGAGTCAAAAAATAAGGTTTTTAACTTTTAAAATTATTATTTTTAAGATGTAATTTTGATAATAATTTATATTATATTTAAATATATCTTTAAAAAAAGACCTCGGTCAGATAAAAAAAAGAAAGAAATGATTTTTTTTTTCATCCGGAAAAGATGTACTTTCTACTCTAACTCTTATTTCCTTCAACCAAACAGATGGGGACTTTCTTCCTATAAACGTCATTCTTAAAAATGCGCAGATGAGCGAAATTTTGAAGGCTCTAAATTTATTTAAAAACTTAAATGGTTTTTCAGTCTTTTTAGGGTCTTCTATAAGTGTGGGGGAAATGCAAATATTGCAAATTTTCTTTTAAAATAGCTGGGATGAATGTAATTAACCAAGTATCACATACTAATTATCCCCCAATTAATAATCAAAATTCTCCTTTTAATGATATATTTAATTAAAATTTCTTTCCCTTTTTAAAATATATATCTTCTTATCTCATTTACAGTTTATAAATATCTTTCTTTTTAATGTTTATCAAATATTTAGCTGTTAAGAAAAAAAAGAAATAAAAGTTCTCATCCTAGAGTCATTAAGAATGAAATAACATACTTTTCTCTGGTTAACAAATAAATAAAAGTACATTCCTTGATTAAATGTTTTTTTTTTCTTTTTTTTTTCTTTTTTTCCCCAGCAGTAATCTAAAAACCATAAACAGTTATTGACTCATTCGCTGACATGCAGAGTGCACTCACTGAAACAATAATAAATAAAAAAGAAAAGTATCGAGTTAAACTGATGGCATTGAGCTCACAGTCTATTCATACTAATTGTATTTTATACTCTTACTTCAAAGAATGCCTTTCGAAAAATAAATTAAGGGGGAATCCCCCCCCCCGTCACATCTCTATACTTAAACAATAAGCCTCCAAATCTCATCAGGGAAGCGCGTTATCAGAATAAACTAGTTACCGTGACTTATGAGAATGAACCTAGAAAAAAAAAATTGAAGCAAATCGGATATTTCTATCGAGAGTTATCGCGTTATGTATGTACGTACATACATACATACAGAAACTGAGGGCACATTAGCTCTCAGGCTTTGATAGCCTGTGAGCTAAAAAGAAAAGTGCCCAGTTAAACTGATGGTATTGAGCTCACAGGCTATTCACACTAACTGTATATTATGCTCTTATTTCAAAGAATAATGCCCCTCGAAAAATAAACTAAGGGGAGGGGGGGGAATTGCCCCTCCCCGTTTCCCCTCTTTATATTTAACCAATGACCCTCCAAATGTCATCAGGGAAGCGCCTTATCGAAATAAATCGGTATACCAAATTTGAAGCAAATCGGATATAAAAACCCATTCATCTAAATTAAGGGGGTATTAACCCCCGTTTTCCCTTTTATATTTAACCAATGAACTTCCAAATCTAATTAGGGAAGCGCCTTATCAGAATAAACTGGTATACCAAATTTGAAGTAAATCGGATAGCAAAACCCATCTATCTAAATTAAGGAGAGTATTATCCTCTCGTTCGCCCTCCCCCCTTTAGACTATAATAATGAACCTTCAAATATAATCAGAGAAACTCGTTATCAAAATTAAACGGTATACCAAAATTTGAAGAAAATCTGATAATTCTGCATGAAAAACCCATTTATCTAAGTTAAGGGGGGTGGGGACTAGCCCCCGTTCCCCCTTTATACTTAACCAATGAACCCCCAAAACTAATCAGGTAAGCGCTTTAGCAGAATGAACACAGAAAAAAAATTGAAGCAAATCGGATATTTCTATCAAGAGTTATCGCGTTACGTGCATACATACAATACCGACGGGAGCATTAAATCTCAGGCTTTGATAGCCTGTGAGCTAAAAAGTGCCAAGAGCGTGTAACTAGGGAGGGGGGGGGGGGGGGAGGAAGGACAGAAAATAAAAGAGGACGTTAAAAGCTTTCCAACAATATGTTACACGAGATGGTTTGGAAGAAACAATAAATATGCCCCCCGGGGTGCAGGTAAGTCTCAAACGGTGGGAGGACCGACCTCAAATGTATCTTTGGTCAAGGTTTCAAAATGTGGATTTATAATAAAATAGAACGAGAATTGAGCATTTTAAAAATAGCATGCATATTTTGAACGGCCCTGTAAATTAAAATTGGCGAGAAAGGGGGGGGGGGCGGAAAGGATTAGAAGGGATGAACTTGAAAAATACAACATAATAAACTAGTAAACCGAATAACTAGGCTTCTAAACAAAAGTATAATGATTTAACCTACTATTGAATTCAGGGGGTGACCCGGGGGAACATTGGAATGTCCCTCCCGAAAGTTTTGAGATTTTATGCTTTTTAATGGGAAAATGTGCATCCCCCCTTACGGAACTCTAAAATTTCCTCCTCCCCCCTCATTTCGACCGGAGCAGTCAAGAAATCAACCCGCCATTCAACACAGAACCTAGAAAAAAAAAAAAAAAAAAGGCTCTTATACAAAATTTTACAGCAATTCTGCCACTAAAACAGTAAAATTGGAGGAATTTATTCAACCCGAATCGTGGATCATGCGCGATGCGATTTGAATTGAACTAAATCAAAATATAACGATTTCAGCCGCATCTAAAAATCGGCATCGAATCTGAACTGAATCGCTTCGGCCGAATCTAAAAAATTGAAGTAAATCAAAATATTGCGATTCTGCCCGCATCTAAAGATCGACATCGGCATCGAATCTGAACTGAATCGATTCGCCATTTCTGATCTTAATTTACGGGCAGAATCGATGCGGTCATTTTTTCTTGCTTTCTTTTGTCTTCAGAAAAAGAAAGCGTTGGATTCGTGAAAAATTTCGACTTTCGGTTTTCGAAGGATTTATAGTTTTAGAAGATCTTGTCTGGAATACGATTTGACTATTTTTATACATTGTCTGTCTGTCAGCCTGTCTATTTGTTTGTCTCAGACAAAAAAAAATTGTGGGCGGTCTATTTCAAGAACTAATGCATGGAATCTGTTGAAACTTTAGATTCAATTAGACTTTCATATAAATTGGTGCTGATTACTTTTTGATGTAAATCTACCGACAGGTGGTGCTACTATGCTGAATTTTTCCGATTTTCGCAATAGCTCTATCTCAAGAACTAATGCACGGGTTTTCATCAAACTTCACATTCAGTTAGACGTTGGCATAAATTGTTGCATATTAGACTTCGGTGTAAATCGCCCAACAGGGGGCGTTGTTATGCAGATTTTATCAGCAGTGTTGAATTCAGACAATTTTCTCCGGGAGAGATTTCTGCGGATCCAAAGAGGGACAGTTCAGAGAAAAAGGGGATTGGACTTTTGTACATTAAGCATAAGATCTCAAACCTTCTGGGGGGACATTTGAATGTTCCAAAGGGGGGGGGGCGGAGGCGCATGTCCCTCCGGACTACCTCCGGAATTCAACACGTTTTTCTGGATTTAAACGATTTTAGGGATCATATCTCAAGAACTAATGAACGGAATTTCATCAAACTTAATATTCTGTCATAAGTTGTTCATGATTAGGTTTTTGGGGTAAATGATATAACAGGTTGTGCTGCCATGCTGCTTTTTTTTAGCAGTGTTGAATTCAGACATTTTTCTCCGGGAGGGATTTCTATGGTTCTGGACAGGGATATTCTAAAGTTTTTTTTTTTTTTTTTTTTTGGGGGGGGGGGGTGGTGGGGGGGATTGGACTTTTGTCCCTTAAGCATAAAATCTGAAATCTTCATGAGGGAAATTTCAATGTTCCGTGGGGTGGGGGGGGGTTGTCCACCAGTACCAGCCCCTGAATTTAACACTGTTTTTCAGAATTTACAAGATATTAGCGATAGTATCTCAAGAAGTAATGACCGGAATTTCATCAAACTTAATATTATGTGTCATTGACATAAGTTGTTCCTGAGTTTTTCGTGTTAATCATGTAACAGGCTGCGCTGCTATACTGTTTTTTTGCATGATATTCGTGATAGCCATATCTCAAAACTAATGCACGGAATTTAATCAAACTTCATATTCTGTTACACTTTCAGATAAATAGATCCTTATTCGGCTTGGGTGTATACTGCCCAACAGCTGTCACTTTTATGTTCTTTGAATTGGGATTTTCCGTTGCGGACATCTAGGCTAATATCAGACATGCTAGCGAAGGTGTAGGGATGGCGTAAGAGCGAAAAAAGCGTGCAAAAAGACGTTCGTCTGACATTAGCCTAAGAGGGTGTGAGCCGAAATTCAATGACTTGTTAGGAAAATGCAATGCTTATATTTTATTTTAAAAGGCACATACTTCAACGAACGTATGCTTTTTGAATCCTCATGATGCGCATATGTTATCATTTAAATTTGACACCGTGATAGCGAATTTTGAAGTTTTAACATTTATGAGGCAGATGAAAGTTTTGGGATTGGCACATCCAACTACTTTATCTTCAATTTTTGAAGGAAAATGAAAATGATATTACCTTATTTTGTCTTAGAGACATCGATTAAAAAATTCATAGTATCGATTAAATCGAGTTGGCCATAGTATCGATTAAATCGATTAAAAAAATCGAAATCGCCTATCACTAATCAGAATCATGTTAAGGCTGTGTTCTCAACTACACTGTTCAACAAGGTTGATATTTTCTGACACAATGACGTACAGATTTTTTAACGTAATTGTATAAAATTGGCAGTGTTTTTTCCCTTTGTTGGGAAATTTGGTTCAAACTGTGACAATATTTTCTGAAACAACTATTGTGTTTACAAAAAAAACCGGAAAACGTCTTTCAATTAAATAGTTTCCGTATAACAACACTTTCCAATTTCATGCGTTTCCGAACAAAAAGGAATTCAAACTTATGTCATAAAGTTGCCCCTATGGATTTGAGAACAGCCTTAATACGATATTTTTTTCTTGAACCCCTTTTTTGTGTAAGAGTTGGTTTTATCAAAATCTTGCCAATATAAAAGTTGTAGATAATATCAAGAAGATTTATAATAAATTTAAACGGATTTGATATCTTGTGAATTGACGAAGTTATGATTTTTTTTCTTTTTAACCCTCTCCCTTTTTTCTGTAAGAGTTGGTACTATCAAAAACTTGTCAATATAAAAGTTGTAGGTAAGATTAAGAAGATTTATAATAAATTTAAGTGGATTTTATATCTTGTGAATTGACGAAGTTATGAATTTTTTTCTTCTTAAAACTCTATTTTTATTGCCCCTTGAGCCCATTTTTAATGATATCAAAAACCTGTTATACATATTTTTTTTTTTTACCTTTTCCTAGAAGTAATAATAACTTTAAACTGATTTGATATGCATTATAATTAAGAAGTTTTTTTTCTGTTTTCACAAAATCCTTCCCTATTTCCATCCCCTTGGGTCGATTTTGCCCATTAACGAACTTTACCGAGATTTTCTGCCCCTTGATTGTATGGTATGGCCTTGATCAGTTTGGAAGAGGTTTGTGCAGAATTATGGAAGTTATCGTGTCCATAAAAAAGTGATATATATGGATAGATGGTTAGATAAAGTTTTGAACTGGGGTGGTTTGGTGTTCTATGGTTTCATGATCGGCGTAGATCTGCAAAAATGTTGGAAAAATGTAATATGTAGTATTTCTTATTACGAAATCTACCTAAAAATGTATTACCCTGATTTTATTCCTCTAAATATCTACAATATTCTGCTTAATACTGAAAATCGTCCGAAATTCGTTAGATCCCTAGCTGAGGCTGGATACATTCTACGACTACAAATGCAAACTTTATTAACAAGAATGAAAAAAATAATATTAAATAAGAACCAATTTTATTAATATAAAGGAGGACCTAGCTTCAAATTTAAAGAAAAATTCTATATGCTTACCATATATATCTAATTCGATAAATGCTTTTCTTAAATTTTGAATATCAAATTAAATTAGAATTATTTGAAAAAAATATTTTTAATTTTCTCAACATATATTTTTTAACTTTAGAGTATTATTGATTACAAAGAAACCGTTATTGAAAAATTAAGTTAATACAAACAGAGGAATGAGGATGAAACGTAAAAAGTTCTCAAAAAACTTGAAAATTGGTGATACAATTAAAATCATATATCACGTTTAAAACAAAATGTTATTAGCCTCCGGTACGGTATGCTATTTCTTTCTCCCAGCTTATTTTGTGTCCAAAAAATAACGTTACCTTACAGAGGCTAGCCGTAAAACAAAGCATTACGATTAAATACTGTTCAGAAATTTTTTAAACTTCTAAGCATCGCACATTTTCAATTTTTATACCGTCGTATTGAAGAAAAAAAGTTCTTTTAAATGCATTTTGTTTGAAAACTGTATCTCCATTTATTTTTGGAATATTAATTTTTTTGTAGTTTTTAGAGCCATTTGCTTAATATTGGCAACGGAAGAACTCGATTTCTGTAGAAAGTAAAGGAAGAATAGTTTTAAAATTGCAATTACATATTTTTGTTGCCATTTTCTCGCAACAACCGAAAGAAAATGTAATTAAAATACGTGCTATTTTGAAAAAAATATATATAAACGAATGATTTCTGTTAAAACAATGGAGCCATTATATACTATATTTAATTGTAAGTATCTATGAATCATTAGATCGCCTTTTTTTTTCCTTGAAAGACGGAATATTTTTTTGCATTTGTGCATTATTTCGCGATAGTGATGTGCTATGCATGCTTTACTGCAGATGTTTAAGAGTAGATCGTAAATGTGGAATTCTTAAGCGGATGCGAATGACGTCATTTTACATAAAATAAAACGTGTGCTTTAAGTCTTAAAATTGAAATATGTTTTGTACTGCAGTAGAGTCCCGCTGAACCGAGTTATTTTCTTCTGATGGACTGGTGGCTTCTATTACTATGAAACAGCCATTATAAATGAAGTGTTAGGGAAAGATGAAAAAGCAGTCGTAAAATATATATATATATATATATATATATATATATAGCCATTTTTTCCCCCCATTCCGACCAGAAAATCGGAGTTCAAACTTTTACGGCTGCTCTTTCATCTTCACCTAACACTTCATTTATAATGGCTGTTTCATAATAATAGAAGCCATCAGTCCATCAGAAGAAAATGAAGTAATGGAAATGCCGGGGGCGACACTAAAATTCTGAAAAAACAGAATTCCTGTTCTCTAGTTTAATATTATTGTATTAAATTTTCAGTTCATTTGTAAACGTAGGTGTATATGATCCAACAATGGCATTCATTATACAAATAATAGTTTCTCCAAAATAATTTTTTACATTACGTGTTTAAATGTTTAAATTTCTTAATTAAATCAGAAAGAGAAACAGTCCTAATATTTTTTTTTAATCATTAACAGTCTTGAATTCATGGGGTGACCCGGGGGAGACATTCTCCCCAGAGAATAAATGTCCCCATGGAAGATTTGAGATTTTGTGTTTTCAATGGTCAAAAAGTCCAAATTCCAACCCCACCCCCATCCCGGAGATCACAGAAATCCCGCACGAAAAAAATGTGTCTAAATTCAACTTGATCAATAAGAGAAAATTAGGAATAATCCAGTTTAATGCCATAATATGCTTTATTTGTATAAAATAGATTTATTAGCACGGCTAAATTTGGTATCAAATAATAGCTCTTTTTCGTTAATAACCGAAGAAAATGAAATGAATAAAGAAATGTCCAAACATGATGATTGATTTCTCCTTTCAACTGTTGCATCATGCTTCCGTCATATACGCATATGTTGGCGCAACACTGTCTGGAATAAATAATGTTAGGGTGGAATAAAAATAAACAGCTCTTAAATTTACGATTATCTAGTCAAAAATAAATAAAAAAATAAATAAATTACTGATAAAAGGAAGTTAGATATAAAGAATTTTATTTTAATGTTTTTATGCATAAAAATGTCTCCATGAATGTTTTTGAAAGTTTTTGAAACAGGGCCGCCATTTGAGGGGGGCTGAGGGGGGCAATACCCCCCCCCCTAGGAATTTGATTTTTCGGAAAATTTTCATCAAATGTCAGACTCAAACAAAAATTAAAAGATTGCTCAAACGCTATGATAATTTATCAGATTTCATTACAATAAAAACATTTGCATTAAATAAATGATTTATGCATAGAAATTAATAATTATCCAAAACATTTCCTATTCGAACTTTCTTAAGGTGAGATATATATCGTACTTTGCCTAATTTTAAAAATACATGAGAGAAATTTTCTTTTATCAATTGCTTCTCAGCTGTGTACAACTTGCCCCTGATGGCTAGAAATTCAGGTGTAGAGTTTTTTAAGATAGTTTTTTTTAGGGGTGGAGGAGGGGCGAGTACAATTCAAGTTCTTAATTATCCGACTTTTTTACTTTTTTGGATTATTAGTGTCACATTATATTTACTGCAATCATTGCAATGTTATCAAATTATTTAATTATTTGCTTTATTAAACTATATTATATATGGTACACTCTAAATAAATTTCAACGCCTAGGAATAGAGTCTGCGAGCACCCAACGAAACAATTTCTTCAACACAAAACCGACAGACTTCCACCAAACCGCAAAGTAAAAGAAATTGCTCCATATTTTAACACGTTTATAATAAAGTGTTGTATAATTTTATCCCTTAAGTACAGAAATGAACACATGGGTATTACTATGGGCCACCATTAATAGTCAAATCTATAGTTTTTCATTTCAAAAATATTCAGGATTTCCTTGTTAAAAACCAGATCACACCGACTCCACCGAAAGATATAAAGCACAATCCGAAAAACCTAAAGTGTACAGTCGTGGGAAAAAAAATTAAACACCCCTACTAACTCTGAAAAAATTATCGTAGAAGAAAGTTACTGGCACCAAACGATTGGTAATAAAGTCTACTTTTAAATGATGTATATAAAATTTGCTTAGGGGGCCATCTAAATCTTAAAACGAACCATAACTTTGTTTTTTTCAATAGCAGTACACAATTCTGACAGCATAAATGAACTCTACACCCTTCAATTAGCCTAAAAACAAACTTCTATGATATTCGTACCACAAGTGTCCGATAAATTAAGGAGTGGGGTTGCCCCCTTTTCCCCCTTTATTCTTAACTAATGAACCTCCAAATCTAATCAAGGCTGCTCCTTAACATGATAAACCGGTATAGCAAATTTGGAGCAAATCGAATAACTCTACAGGAAAAACCCATTTATCTGAATTAAGGGGTGGGGGACTAGCTCCCCTATCCCCCTTTATTCTTAACTAATGAACCTCCAAATCTAATCAAGGCAGTTCCTTAACATAGTAAACCGGTATACCAAATTTGGAGCAAATCGAATAATTCTGCATGAAAAACCCATTTATCTAAATTAATAGGGGTTAGCCCCCTTTCCCCCTTTATTCTTAACTAATGAACCTCCAAATCTAATCAAGGCAGCTCCTTAACATGATAAACCGGTATAGCAAATTTGGAGCAAATCGAATAAGTCTGCATGAAAAACCCATTTATATAAATTAAGGGGGGGTTACCTCCCCTATCCCCCCTTTATTCTTAACTAATGAACCTCCAAATCTAATCAGGGAAGCTCCTTAACATAATAAACCGGTATACCGAATTTGGAGCAAATCGAATAATTTTGAATGAAAAACGTTTATCTAAATTAAGGGGGGGTAGCCCTCTTTCCCTCTTTATACTTAACTAATGAACTTCCAAATCTAATCAGGGAAGCTCCTTAACATAATAAACCGGTATATCAGATTTAGAGCAAATCGAATAATTCTGCATGAAAAACCCATTTATCTAAATTAAGGGGAGGGACTAGTCCTTTTCCCCCTTTATCTTTAACCAATGAACCCCCAAAACTAATCAGGAAAGCACCTTTCCAGAATGAACCTAGAAAAAAAAATTGAAGCAAATCGGATGTTTCTATCAAGAGTTACCTCGTTACGTGAATATGTACGTACATACTTACATACATACAGAACGGCGGGCACATCAGCTCTCTGACTTTGATAGCCTGTGAGCTAAAAAGTTGAATTATGATGCTGACGAGTTATTGAGGTTGACATTGTTGGTATATCACCGACCCATATCAATGAGTCTTCTAAATTCTTTCGGCAAAATGTATGTTTTGGATAAATATCATGTCGGCTATTTGACCTGTCGGCTAATTTTCTTGTCTCCTAATTGTCCTGTCGGATAATTGTCAGGTCGGCTATTTGACCTGTCGTCTAAATGTCCTGTCGGTTAATTATCCTGTCGGCTAATTGACATGTCGGCTATTTGACCTGTCGGCTAATTGTCATGTCGACTAAATGTCGGCTAAATATCATGTCAGCTAATTGTCCTGTCGGCTAAACGTCCTGTCGGCTATTTGACCTGTCGACTAAATGTCCTGTCGGGTAAATGTACGTTTCGGCTAAATGTACTTGTCGGCTAAACGTCCTGTCGGCTAATTGGTGTCTGCTAAATGTCTTGTCGGCTATTTGGTTTTCGGCTAAATGACATAGACCCCCGTAACCTAACTGTAACTTATCCATAATCTAACCGTAACCTATCTGTAACGGAAATGGAACATAACCGTAACCTAACCGTAACCTAATTGTAACCTAACCGTAACGTAACCGTAACCTACTTATAACCTAACTATAACCTAACTGTAACCTAACAGTAATCTATCTGTAAAATAAACGTAACATGACGGTGCGCTAACCGTAACCTAATTATTAACTAACCGTATCCTAACTGTGATGTAACTATAACCTAAATGTAACCTAAATGTAACCTAACCGTAAGTTAACTGTAGCCTGGCGGTAACCTAACCGTAACCTAATTGTAATCTATCCGTAACCTACTCTAACCTATCCGGAACCTAACCGTAATTTAACTGTAACCTATCCGTAATCCTATTTGTAACCAAACTGTAACGTAACTGTATCCCATCCGTAACCTAAGCGTAGCAGAAACGTAATCTAACTGTAACCTAACCGTAACTTAACCGTAATCTAACATTATCCTAACCGTAACGTAACCGTAACCTACATATAACCTAACCATAACCTAACTGTAACATAACTGTAACCTAACAGTAATCTATCTGTAAAATAAACGTAACATGACGGTACGCTAACCGTAACCTAATTATAACCTAACCGTATCCTAACTGTGATGTAACTATAACCTAACTGTAACCTAAATGTAACCTAACCGTAAGTTAACTGTAGCCTGGCGGTAACCTAACCGTAACCTAATTGTAATCTATCCGTAACCTACTGTAACCTATCCGGAACCTAACCGTAATTTAACTGTAACCTATCCGTAATCCTATTTGTAACCAAACTGTAACGTAACTGTATCCTATCGGTAACCTAATCGTAGCAGAAACGTAATCAAACTGTAACCTATCCGTAACTTAACCGTAATCTAACTTCATCCTAACCGTAACGTAACCGTAACCTACTTATAACCTAACCATAACCTAACTGTAACATAACTGTAACCTAACAGTAATCTATCTGTAAAATAAACGTAACATGACGGTACGCTAACAGTAACCTAATTATAACCTAACCGTATCCTAACTGTGATGTAACTATAACCTAACTGTAACCTAAATGTAACCTAACTGTAACCTAACTGTAGCTTGGCGGTAACCTGACCGTAACCTACTGTAACCTATCCGTGATCCTATTTGTAACCAAACTGTAACGTAACTGTATCCTATCCGTAACCTAATCGTAGCAGAAACGTAATCTATCCGTAACTTAATCGTAATCTAACTGTAACCTATCCGTAACTTAACCGTAATCTAACTGTAACCTATCCGTAACATAACCTTAACCTATCTGTAACTTAAACATAACCTAATTGTTACCTGAAAGTAACATAACTGTGACGTAACCGTAATCTAACTGTAACCTAACCGTAACGTAACTGTAACCTAAGTTTAACGTAACCGTAAACTAATTATAATCTATCCGTAACTTAAAAGTATCCTAACCATAACCTAACTAGGCTAATCGTCCTCTCAGCTAAATATCCTGTCGTTTAATTTTTCTTGTCGGCTAATCGTCCTGTCGGCTAAATGTCCTGTCGGCCAATCGTCATGTCGGCTAAATGTCCTGTCGGCTAAATGTCCTGTCGGCTAATTGTCTTGTCGGCTAATTGTCCTGTCGGCTAATTGTCTCGTCGGCTAAATGTCTTGTCGGCTAATTGTCTTGTCGGCTAAATGTCCTGTCGGCTAATTGTCTTGTCGGCTAATTGTCTTGTCGGCTAATTGTCCTGTCGGCTAATTGTCGTGTCGGCTAATTGTCTTGTCGGCTGATTGTCTTGTCGACTTATTGTCCTGTCGGCTAAATGTCCTGTCGGCTAATTGTCACGTTCGGCCAATTGCCTGTCGTCCAATTGTCTGTGTTGGCGCCGAAATTCGTCTGACAAATAAATTTTCAAAATCCAAGTGAGATGGGAGAGCAATTAGAATAAATAGTTTATTAAATAAAACTGAAATAGTATGTAAATTCTATTCATCATTAGAAGTTAATAATTGTTCCATAATAGTAATTCTCCGTATTTAACAGAGCCAATACAAAAAAAAATGTGTTCTCTGCTTGGTTGCAGAGTCAAGACTGACCATTTTAAAAAAACATATTATATAAAATAAACATCAAAATAAAAATTACAATATGCAGTTATAAATCTTCTAAATAGCTATAATATTCATTTAAATGACATCCAAGTAATTATAAAACTAATAAATCACCATCAATTCAAAATTATTATATAGTAAATAAATCTATATTACATGACCTTGAAATCATAATGTTACTCATAAATATTGATTCAGGGTTATAAACAATTTAGATAAACAGATTAGATTTTTTCTGTCAAAAGAAATCACTTTTATAATTATGCTTTACAACATGAAAGATAAACAGAGTTAAATTATAAACAAATAAATTTGAGGTTATTTACGCCGTAACATCCTCCGCCTCCATGAACGGAGTTCATCGAACAATTATAACTTACCAAATTTCCACTATCACATACTAAATAATCAAATATTAAATACAAATTTAAAATATTACCTTAAATGTTAAGTATAACTAAAATGAAATGCAATTAAATCCTACTACTTCTATAAAAAACAGTTTCTGGAACAACTAAAAATAGAAAAAGACATTAATATACAAAATAGTTCAGAAAGTTACAAAAATTAGACATAGAAAAAAAATAATAATAATAAAGTTAGTTAAAATAAAGTAAAATTCTATTATATTAAATGTCCATCGGTAGAGGAGACAATTTTGTGATAGGGCGTTTCAGTTCACCAGTAGAAGTCTTTAATTTGACAACACGAACAATATTATCATCCCCAGGAAATAGTTCAATTATTCTGCCCAATTTCCACCTTAATGGGGGCTGGTTTTCTTCCTTTATCAACACCAAGTCATTGATTTTTAAGTTCGGGTTGCTTCTAAACCACTTTGTACGTTGCTGCAATTGTGAGAGATAGTCTGACGACCACCTTTTCCAAAAACTTTGGAAAATCTTTTGTAGCAATTTCCAACGTTCCAAAGGAGTTACATAGGTAGAGGAGATATCAGGCTCAGGTAAGGAGGTCAAGGGTGCTCCTATAATAAAATGTCCTGGCGTCAGAGCCGTAAAGTCATTTGGATCAGAAGACTCAGCGACAAGCGGTCTTGAATTTAAGCATGACTCAATTTGTGCAATTAAGGTCAAAAATTCTTCATAAGTTAAAATCTGATCACCAATTGTTCTCTTCAAATGATTTTTCATTTGTTTTATTCCCGCTTCCCAAAGGCCTCCAAAGTGAGGGGCGGAAGGTGGGTTGAATTTCCATACTATCATTTCGTCAGTAAGATACTTGTGCAATTTTTCATCAGAAGCAATTAGAGACATCATTCTCTTTATTTCGCGGTCTGCCCCTACAAAATTTGTACCTCTGTCGGAAAATATTTCTAGAGGTTTTCCACGTCGAGCCACGAATCTTTTCAATGAGGCTAGAAAGGTTTCAGTTGTAAGATCAGTGACTAACTCAAGATGGATAGCTTTTGTTACGAAACAAACATACAGACAAACATAATGTTTAAAGGGTTTCACACCACGTCCCTTACGAGGTTTGATCAAAAAGGGGCCGGCTAAGTCGACTCCTACTCTTGAAAATACTCGAGCTTGTGTCACGCGTGCTGATGGCAGATTTCCCATCAACTGAGATGAAAGGTGTGATGAATTTCGGAAACATTTCATACATTTCCTTATTTCTCTTTTCACAGCTTCTTTAGCATTAATTATCCAAAATTTTTGTCGAATTGCTGAAATTGTCAATTGAGTCCCGCTATGAAGATGTTTCTCATGAAAATACTTTATTATCAAGTCTGTAACATGATGCCTTTTAGGGAGAATGATTTGATGTTTTTGATATTCAGACAAGTTTGCATTTTTTAGCCTACCTCCAACACGAAGAATATCATTTTCGTCAAGAAATGGATGTAAAGGAAGGAGTTTGCTTTTAGAATTTAGGATCTTTCTGGATTTTAGAATTTTCAGTTCGTCTCCGAATTCATGGTTTTGAATTAATTTCACAATAGCATTTGTTGCCCTTTCAAGTTCTGGAACAGTCAAAAAACCATAGACTCGTTCAGATGGGCATGTACTATTTTTGATGAATCTGAGGCACCAAGCCGTAATTCGTTTTAATTTAGACCAGGATGAAAATTTAAATAAAAGCTCAAATTCTGGAATATTTTGGGATATGGAGCAAACAAGCGTTTTACGTTGTTCTTGCAAGACCTCTTCATCAGGTAGATCAGGTTGAGTTTCAGGGGGAAATACTGGTAACGATTCTTCCTTCAGCCAGCTAGGACCATGTAACCATACCTCGTTATTAATCAATTCAGATGCAGAGCAACCACGAGAGAGAACATCTGCAGGATTTTCCTTTCCTTTACAAAATTTCCATTGTACAGGAGCAACAAGTTCCTGAATTTCGCGTACGCGGTTTGCCACAAAGGGCTTCCAGTTGTTAGCACTTCCTTTAATCCAGTGCAAGGTAATTTGGGAGTCACTTAGACAAAATATATTTTCATTCACAATTTTAAATATTTCCTTTAAATAATTCGCTAATCTTGCAGCCGTAAGTGCTCCAAGAAGTTCGATGCGCGGCAATGTAATTTTCTTGAGAGGTGCTACTCTCGACTTTGCTATTACAAATGAAGTTTCACAAGAAGAAGAATCACGTAAATAAGCCACTGACCCATACCCCTTTAAACTAGCATCAGAAAATATGAAAAGTTGAGCGGTTTCAGGATTTAATTTTGGGATAGTTACAAAATATTTTCTAAGAATTTCAAAATTTACCAAGTCTTTTATTTCATTATGCCATTTTCTGAATTTTCCACTTAAAGAATCTGGTAATGTAGAATCCCAGTCAATTCCATGTTCCCAGAGTTCTTGCATTAAAAATTTAATTCTTATCACGAAAGGGGAAATGAGTCCAATAGGATCATAAATTTTTGCCACAGTTTGTAAAACAATACGTTTGGTAATAATTTTATGGTCAAATTCTACCAAAAGTGGTTGTATGTCTATTTTCAAGGTGTCACTTTCTGTTATCCATATAATTCCTAATACCTTCGAAAGATTTTGTTCAAGAGTGTCTTCCTCAGAGTTTATTCCATGTTCCTTCCATAAAAATTTTAAATCGGAAGAATTGGTTTTAAATTTTCTGAGTTTCATATTGGCCTCACTCAATATCTTCTCTGCACCGTTTGATAAAACAAAAGCTTCATTTACTGAATCAGCTCCATGAAACAGGTCATCAACGTATAAGGAAGTATCCAGCATATTAACTATTTTTCCAAACAAATCTTTATACCCCTCAATGTGATGTTTGATGGTTGCAGAAAGGAAAAAGGGTGAAGTTGTTACACCAAAAGTTACACGGGTCATGCGAAAAACCTTCAAAATGGGATTGTTACTAGTGATATTGTCAAACCACAGGAACCTCAAAAAATTTCTATCTTCTTGTTGTATCTGGATTTGCAAGAATGCCTTTTCTATATCGGCCAAGAAAGCAATTTTGTGGAGACGGAATTTTAAAATAATGTCCAATATGTTAGGATTTAGATTGGGCCCAGGAAATAAGCACTCGTTTAACGATTTTGCCCCCTTATCTTTGGATGACGCATCAAAAACAATTCTTACTTTAGTTGTCGATTTATCTTCCCTTATTACTGGTCTGTGAGGCAT
Source organism: Maratus speciosus (assembly GCA_963932465.1). Classification (NCBI taxonomy): domain Eukaryota; kingdom Metazoa; phylum Arthropoda; class Arachnida; order Araneae; family Salticidae; genus Maratus; species Maratus speciosus. The sequence goes on from OZ010789.1 coordinate 237,113,707, forward strand.
GTAATACGTGTTTATTTCATCTTTATTAAACTCACATTCTTCAATTATACCCAAACCACATTGTTCATTTAATATTTTCTCATATTCCTTAAGTAACCATTCATTTTTGCACAATTTTGATTTTAATCCCCAAAGTCTATGTTTAGCTACATCAAAATTGGATTCCAATTCATTTTTATTTACTTTCCACAAAAGTTTAGTTTCATATCTTCCATTTACAAAATTTAAATTATCATTAAATAAATCAAGAGCATCTAAATCCTTTTGTGAAAATAATTCATTTTTACTATCACAAATACCCAAAGACTCTAGTTTCCAAAACTTTTGCAAATCAAAATTTTCTATTTCATTAACAGATACAAGATGAGCATTAACTGTTTCGTTACCTTTAGAGTTTATTTTTCCCACTATTGTGTACCCAAAAAGTGTATTAGCTACATATAAATGGTCATTAATTTCTTCAATGACACCTCTCTGAACATTCCAGAAATAATCAGCTCCAAGTAAAATTTGTACTTCGGATTCCTCGGGCGTAGGGTCGGCTAACCTCCATCTTTTACTTTCAATGTATTTTATAACTAGAGGGTCAGAATTGGGAACCTTCAATGTTGTTGCACTTATCAAATCGGTAGCTAGCACCTCAACATCTATAAAACGATGATAATTCATTTTACTTCGCAATTTAATTTTAAAAACATCATATTCTTCTTCGCGACCTTGATCCATGCCAAAAGCGAATACAGTTAAATGTTCTTTTCTTAAAACAGGCAAATTTAATTCACGAGCTAATGCTTTTGTTATGAAGCTTTTTTCGCTTGCAGAATCAAGTAATAATCGAACTACCTTTGATTTAGAATTATCTTGAGCAGTTACACAACATGTTTGCAATAAAACAGCCTGCTTAGAATTTCTAAAATTACAATGAGAATTAGATACAACTGTTTGATTTTGATTTTCATTAATTTCCGGTTTCAAACTTTTCTTAAAGCAAAATAATTTGTTATGTTCAGTGCTTTTACAATTTAGACATGGCTTTAATTTTATGCGGCATTGCGAAGATAAATGCGATTTCAAAAAGCATTTGTAACATCTACCCTCCTTACGTAACATTAATCTTTTCTTATCATCAGCTAAATTTTTACACTCGGAAGATAAATGATCATTACCTTTGCAAAATACACAAAAAACTTTAATAGTGGCATTTAAGGTATTAGCATGTTGATATTTATTTGATGTTTTCTTTTCACGAAATTCAGTTTTATTTTTATGTACAAAAGAAGAGGATGCATCATTTTTAGAACTTGTCATTGACAAAGCCTTTTCTCTACATTCTATTTCACATTTCAGAAAGGCAATTAGATCGGTTACATCTGACTCTTTGCTAGTATCACGTTTTCTATGATATTCAATCACTAATTCATGGGGCAATAGCTTTAGCAAAATAGGATTTAGCAATTGTCCATAAGAACTGGATGTTACCCCCAAATTTCTTAAACTTCTAATATTAACTTCGCACATGTCATGCAATCTTCTTAATGCATTTAAATTTGAACAATTTTTAACTGGTTCCATATTTAATAAATTAGTCATGTGTTTATTAATAATAACATCAACCTTACCAAAACGGTCCTTTAATAAATCAATACAAGTATCATAATTTTGTTCTGTCAAAGGAAACCCTTCTACCACATTATAGGCCCGATTACATAACAAGGATTTTAGATAAGCGAATTTTTCTATCTTAGATAGTGATTTATTCTGGTGTATCGATGTTTCAAAACAGTTAAAAAATTCGACCCATTCTTCGATTTCACCAGAAAATTTTGGAACATTTAATTTAGGCAATTTCATGGCAGAACTCGTTTCTGTTCCACTAGCAGAACCATTCAATGAATTTACACGACTAGTTGCTATCATAGAAACATTATCCTTTTTACATTTTCTTAATCTATTTTTAATTTTAAATTTAGCACTGATCAATTGGTCAGTGTACTTTTCACTATTAGCAATGTCCTTTTCATATTCTTTTAAGTCGGATATTTGAGCTTCAATATCACGATTCAAACTTTGGAAAGCCGTTTCTTTTAAGAGAAATATTTCTTGAAGCTCTAATAATTCATCGGTTTTCGTATTATCAATGTCATCATTTAATAATGTTTCTAATTTTGTAATTAATTTCGTGAAACTCGTTCGTTCAACAGAACGTTTTGCTTTCAGCTTTTCAAGATTTTCCATTTTAAATAACATAAACCATTCATAGAAAATGAAAAAAAATATTTTCTTACCTGTTAATTCCAGGTAATGTAGATGGCATGTCGTAATCCAAATGGCACAATAATAATTCCACACTAATCGCAGGTTAAAAGATAAATCACACTTGTTAATCACAAATCACTTTGACAAACTGCTCACTATTCTTTCAAAAAAATGTTTCCCGGGTTTCGGCACCAAAAATAAATGTTGGCGCCGAAATTCGTCTGACAAATAAATTTTCAAAATCCAAGTGAGATGGGAGAGCAATTAGAATAAATAGTTTATTAAATAAAACTGAAATAGTATGTAAATTCTATTCATCATTAGAAGTTAATAATTGTTCCATAATAGTAATTCTCCGTATTTAACAGAGCCAATACAAAAAAAAATGTGTTCTCTGCTTGGTTGCAGAGTCAGGACTTCCACTATACACTCTGTATTAAACAGAGCCATGATTTAACAATTGGCATCTCTGATTACAGAGTCAGGACATGTTACATGTTCTCTGCTTGGTTACAGAGTCAAGACTGACCATTTTAAAAATGATACATATTATATAAAATAAACATCAAAATAAAAATTACAATATGCAGTTATAAATCTTCTAAATAGCTATAATATTCATTTAAATGACATCCAAGTAATTATAAAACTAATAAATCACCATCAATTCAAAATTATTATATAGTAAATAAATCTATATTACATGACCTTGAAATCATAATGTTACTCATAAATATTGATTCAGGGTTATAAACAATTTAGATAAACAGATTAGATTTTTTCTGTCAAAAGAAATCACTTTTATAATTATGCTTTACAACATGAAAGATAAACAGAGTTAAATTATAAACAAATAAATTTGAGGTTATTTACGCCGTAACAGTCTGTCTACTAAATGTCCGTTTCGGCAAATTGTCCTGTATGCTATACGTACGTTTCGGCTACTTGTCCTGTCGGCTAAATGTACTTGTCGGCTACATGTCCTGTCTGCTAAATGTACGTGTCGACTAAATGTACTTGTCGGCTAAACGTCCTGTCGTCTAAGTGCTGTCTGCTAAATGTCTTGTCGGCTATTTGGTTTTCGGCTAATCGTCTGCGACCGCCCTAAGATCCATTGTAAATATTTTCGATTTGATTGGTACTATCATTCATTTTATAACTTTTAGATTGTTTGTGATCACTGTGTATAAGATACGAATTTGTACGGCTTTTTGTTACCATTAAAATTTAATAGAAAATTTTTCTTGTTTCATCGTTAGAAATCGTTCGATTTTGGTGATTATTTTAGGTAAAATTTACAATTAAATGTTAATGATGAAAAAGATCCGCACAAATTGGCAGCTATGTACCTGTAATGTGCAAGAATTTAACTACAATTAAATTTATTCGCACTTTTTTAATTACCAATGGCATTATTTTTATACTGTATTATAATTATGCGATGATATGCGTTTATAGTTGTGCTACGTAGTCACCTGAGTCATTTCTTGAACTAAAATGTGAATGAGAAACTTTTATTAAATTATTCTGTGAAAACAACAAGAACGCTTTTTTAATTTGAAACTTTGACTTCTTGTGTAAAACTATAAAAATGTTTGTTGATGTTATTGTTGTTCAGTATCAAATTTGTACATATAATTCCTGTCGCTCCGTATTTATTTTAATGCATCGTACTTGACAGGCTTCTAATCGAAGCTAACGAGAAAGACAGGCTACCGCGGTGCATTACACGTGCCTTTTTTTACAGACCGCTGGAGTCACATGATGCTTGAATGCACCAATGAATGTGTGTGAAAAGAGCATCACGTCACTCTTGCGGTCTGTAAAAAAAAGACACGTGGGATACACCGCGGTAGCCTGTCTTTTTCGTTAGCCTCGTTCGTGACCATAGTGACGTCACATAGACTATGCTCGAGGCTAACGAAAAAGACAGGCTACCGCGATGGGTCCGATTCTTCTTTTTTTACAGACCGCTGGAGTCACATGATGCTCGAATGCACCAATGAAGGTGTGCGAAAAGAGCATCACGTTACTCCAGCGGTCTGTGAAAAAAGGAGAATCGGACCCACTACGGTAGCCTGTCTTTCTCGTTATCATATGCTATTATTGTATAGTCACCGAAACGTCTTTTTCGAGTCGTCGTTTTCGTTAGCCTCGCTTCTAATCTAGTGACTTACCGTATAAAAGTGGCATTCAATTTAGAATCAATAATTGATTGCAACGATAGCCATGATCTGTCAGTAACTATCAATAAAAAAAAATTAAAGCGAAAAACCGGAAAATGTGCGGGTAGCAAAGTTGCTGTATATTCTCTGATTTTCACAATACTTCCGTTTTGTATTCCCCTGTTTTCAAGAGGGAAATTTTCTGCTATTCAAGACGGAAATTTCTGTTGTTATACATAAGTATGAAAAATAGCGTAATATACAGGGTGTTGCCAAATTCGACCGACAAATTTCGAGGGGTGATAGTAGGCATCAAATAAAAATTGCAGTGGAACATCGTGCAGCAAACCACCTATTTAATAAAAAATACAGGATGTTCTACCCTAATTCAATTTGGGTTGCCTGTAATGACTAAAAAAAACCCTGTATTATAATGAAAGTATACAAGGTGAGTCCAAGTTGTTTTACAAAATAAGAGGTGTGATTGTATCCATCCGGACGACCAATAATTACCATAGAACATGGGATCGCAATTCACTTATTTGGTCACAAATACTGGGTGTTCTACCCTAATCGACTAGTTGACGGTAATAATTTTCAGCTAACTTAAGTATAGTATAATGAAACTTTTAATTGAGATGCGCAGTTTTGTTGTAAATATTATAACACACAGAAAAATGGGTGAAGTTTCCATTATACGCGCCAGCAGTATGCATTTGTCACTCCATATTTTGGACTGTGATTATCAGTTCATACTGTATCATCGATTGTGGGAGTACCCTGTTTTCACAGAACTTTTTGTGGTGTTATGACATTTCATACAAAATAAGGTACAGTCGTGGAAAAAAAGTAAACACCCCTACTAACTCCTCAACAAATTATCGTAGACGAAAGTCACTAATTCCGAACGACTGGAAATAATGCCTACTTTTAAATGATGTATATAAAATTTGCTTAAGGTGCCATCTACATATTAAAACGAATCCAAACTTCATTTTTTTCGATGGCAATATCCAATTTTAACGAGATATTTCAAATCTTCGGTTCAAACTATTCTTAGACACCAAATTTCAAGTCATTTGAATGATGAGTTTTTGAATTATAAACATTCAAAATTTAGTGCTTCTAATGTTAAATTACATTTTCATATTTTCAGTAATATCTCCTGAAATTATACTCCTAATGTGCTAAATTTCTGTGTAGCAATAATACTAAAATACGTTGAATTTGCAGTTTTATGAAATGAATTAGGAAATTAATATTTGAAAAAATTATGAATTGCTACCTGCAATTTTTTTTATGTATTTAGATTTATTAAGTCCTGCTTTATGGAAATCTAAAATTTCACATTTTTCTTCCAAGTAGTTTTCAAATTATGCTTAAAAAGCGGCAAAATGATTGTTTAAGGATGGTCTATGATAGAAGTGACTCAATATTTTGAAATTTCTTCTGCTGTCCTGTAATCTAGCAGGCTTCATTGACTGCTTAAGTTGCCTTGATCAAGAAGGGGCTCTCTCGATTAACAATTGAGTACCGAACTTCAATTTGGATACAGTCCTTAAAATACGCTGGTTTTAAAATAATTAATTTCTCGAGAACTCGAATTGCATAAAAATTTGTTTTTAAGCTTATTGAAGGGTGTAGAATTCATTTATGTTGTCAGAATTCTATACTGCTATTGAAAAAAAAAAAAAAAAACAGTTTTTATGGCTCGTTTTAATGGGCTAAGTTATGGCTCGTTTTAATATGTAGATGGCCCCCTAAGCAAATTTTATATACATCATGTAAAATAGACTTTATTTTCAATTGTTCGGTACCAGTAACGTTCTTCTACGATAATTTGTTGAGGAGTTAGTAGTGGGTGTTTACTTTTTTTTCCACGACTGTACATATCGTTACATTTTTATTGCCATTTTTTAATTTTTCGTAAAATTCTTACGGACAAGCCGACTTCAGTTACAGTGAAACACCCTGTATTTGTGACTTAATAAGTGGTTTGCGACCCCATGTTCTATGGTAATTATTGCTTAGCGGCTTGAATGGAACAAGATCGCCTAATCAGAGATCCAGCTTAGACTTATTTACACCTCGACTGGATGGATACAATCAGCCCTCTTATTTTGTAAAAACAATTTAGAATCACTCTGTATTATAATGAAACTTTTATTAGACATGCTCACTTTTGTTGTAAATGTGATAACGTGAAAAAAAAGTGAAAAAGTTTCCATTATACGCGACAGCAGTAATGCACTTGACGTTTCACATTTTGGACTGCGATTACCAGTTCACACGGTATCATAGATTGCGTGAGCACTCTGTTTTTTTCAGAACTTTTCGTGATGTTATCGCATTTCATACCAAACGAGGTACATATCGTTACATTTTCATTGCAGTATTTTTATTTTTCTTAAACTTATTACCGCCAACCCAAGTTCAGTTAGTGTGAAACACCCTATATTTGTGAATAAATAAGTTAGTTTACGACCCCATGTTCTATTTTAAATTTTCATCCTTTTGATGCCTTACTATCACCTCTCTGAATTCGTCGGTCGGTTTCGGCAACACCCTGTATATATATATATAATAAATTTGAAATCACAAATATATGAAGAAATTGATAAAGTTCTAAAGATGATTTAGAAATGAACATATGAAACCAGTATGTAAAATAAGAAACTATGAATGACTCACAGAATCATCAGAGGAGCTTGTGAGTTCATTCATAGAAGAAGCGTTATTTCATCCACTTTTGTCGGCATTAAGCCTAAAATGACAAAATGTAGCTCCTTATAACGCAAACATTACAGAAAATAGATTGGATCTGGATTAATAAATTGGAACTGGATTAATAACAATAATGTTTAGATTAAAATAGCAATTAAAGCCTTTGTGCAGGAATATTGAAATGCAGTAAACCAACGTTTAAAATGCACAAATAATGCGTGAAAAAGCAGCAAACAGCTGTTTCGAATCTACAGCGAGATTCTTCTTCAGTGCAAGAGAGGGAAAAAAGGAACAGCGTGCTAGAAAAAGCAAGGCTGAGCAAAATGATAGACAGAGACGCGCTGCCTTATATACCCTATGCGGGTAGCGAAAGCGCCAGAAACAACCAATGAGAGAGAAGCAGTGGAAACGACTGGGTGGACAAGTAGCGACATCTACCGGAAAAGGAGAGAAAATGAAACCAAAAAAGAGGAAATTAAATTAATGCTTTCCAAATACTTGGAAAATCTGGAGTACTAGATAAGTCATTGACTAAAGAGTGAGAATTTTTAATGATGTGGTAAGCTTCCCAAAAATCAAGATCAAGGTTAGAAGAACATTTTTGGATAATGGTGGCTGAGGAAAAATCGAACCTATGTTGAGAAGACAAAGAATGTTGAGCAATGTTTTACGTTAAAAATCAGGAGCTCAAACGTTCTTCTATTGCTCAACATTCTTGGTCTTCTCAACATAGGTTCGATTTTTCCTCAGCCACCATTATCCAAAAATGTTCTTCTAACCTTGATCTTGATTTTTGGGAAGCTTACCACATCATTAAAAATTCTCACTCTTTAGTCAATGACTTATCTAGTACTCCAGATTTTCCAAGTATTTGGAAAGCATTAATTTAATTTCCTCTTTTTTGGTTTCATTTTCTCTCCTTTTCCGGTAGATGTCGCTACTTGTCCACCCAGTCGTTTCCACTGCTTCTCTCTCATTGGTTGTTTCTGGCGCTTTCGCTACCCGCATAAGGTATATAAGGCAGCGCGTCTCTGTCTATCATTTTGCTCAGCCTTGCTTTTTCTAGCACGCTGTTCCTTTTTTCCCTCTCTTGCACTGAAGAAGAATCTTGCTGTAGATTCGAAACAGCTGTTTGCTGCTTTTTCACGCATTATTTGTGCATTTTAAACGTTGGTTTACTGCATTTCAATAATGTTTAGAGTTGCCATCTTAAGTCAAAAAAAAAAAAAAAAAAAAAAAAAAGGAATGAAAATGATTGAAGAAATCAAGAAAATACTTAGATTAACTTTTAGTTAAACTAGAATGAAAAAATAGGAATAAACTTAATAAGTACTGAGTGAATACAAATTAAAATAAAGAAAAGGAATAAATTAATACAAATAAATAAAGAAATAAACAAAGAATTACATAAAAATAAAATGAAAGGGCGATTTATTAAATTAGTGTTTAAAGACAAAAAATTATAATATAAAAAAATGAGAATATAAATAACATTTAAAAAGATGAGGAATATTTGAGATAGTAAAATTTAGCCTTGTATTATGTAAATAAATGTGAAAATTTAAAAAGCAATGATATATATATATATTAATTTAACCAGCGGCTAAGAACGGAATGTTTTTTACAGTGTAGAGTAAAAGATTGGCTTTAAAAGTGGCCTTTCTTTTATTCGTGAATTTTTTTAAGTGCACCACATTAATATAGTTAACTCACAATATGCAATTCAAATTATTTAAAAAATGCTAAATATATAATGGTCGTTAAAAATGGCTTTATGTATTAAAACTACATTAAAATAATTTTTTTATTGTTTTTACATAAATATAATTTTATATTAATATGTAAAAGTATATGAAATAAATTTATAAAATTATAATATAATAGGCGTTATCTTTTAAATGAAAAAGTTTTTTCGCAAGCGAACGAAGGTAAAAAATTTATTTTTATTTATTATAAATTCTTTTGCCTTAATATAAACACATCTCAAAATCAAAGTGATACCTCCGTTCTCTCTCTGTAAAAGAAAAAATATATAAAATGCGAATAAAACAAAAAAAAAACGTAAAAAATAGATAAGTTTGTTCATGAAAAGATGTGTATATAACAATTGCCGTCAAATCTTTTTAATCTATCATTTATTTATTTTTATCTATCCTTAAATTTAAACTTATACTTATACTGTAGTCCTCGGACTACCCTTTCATAAATTTTCAGCCTCTCCATATTTAAATTTTTAACTTCTCTCTTTTTTATTGTAGTATTAATGTGCTACGCATAAACTTTTTTCTCATGGCTCCTCTAGGATTTGCTATACACTTACTCATCTACAGGGAGTGGAGTAGCACTGCTACTAGGTATCCCATTGAACTGCTCTGCTGTTCGCTGTTCTGCTGTCAAATAAATATTATATAACTTTAAAAATTATATAGTAAACATTTTAGAAATTTTAATAAGAAATTTTAGGGAAAACTATAATGTTCATATTTGAATGGGCTCGCTTTTGCAATTTTATTAACCCTAGTCCTTTGCAAAATATGGAGAAATCAGTAAGAAGTTAATTAAAATCTTAAAAGTCATTCTTTTTTTTTTTTTTTTTTAGTTCTGCCAATCTATCGCATAAAAAGAAAAATTGCTAATGATGCAGTTTTTTAATTCTTGCATTCAAATTACTAAAGATAGTATTCGCATTCTTTGTAATATGACATAATCCCAAATGTCAATAATTAAATGCGTAAAATTTTATTATTCTAATGACCTTATAGCTAAACGAAAAAGAAACTTCGTAAATAAGAAAAAAAAAAAGTGGTGATATACTACTTATCTCTCTTCTTATATGCATTCATCCAGACTTCAATTTTAAATGACAGTGTCGCGAATATTTTTTCCCCTTAAAACAGAAGTTCATCAAAGCCTTTTACTTTTTTAACTTCAGATAAAAAGTGAAGTATTCAATGATGTATGAAAATAAAAACTTTATATGCTTTTTTAAATAGTTAATGCAACTATTCTGCATTTGGTGATGTGTTTTGGTAATTTTTATTCTAAAATAGCTAGCGTAAGAAGGCGGAATTGTTTTCAACTATTGGGATTAATGTTTGAAAATAAATAGAATATGATACTTTCTTTTTGCAGCTATATGGAAGTTCATCAACTCTTTTTATTTATTTACTAATTTATTTTAATGGAGGGTTTGTTTATTTTCAGTAGAAAAATCCAAATTTTTTTTAATCCCATTTTTCTGTTCTCTATAGTCTGTGGACTATCCATTTTACGATTTGGCCAAATTCGAAGTTCTTCAGTGGTTATTTAGTGCTTTAGCACAGCTCGTCCATAGGCTTGAGTAAGTTTTAGAGCACTATAAACGCATTTTACTCAAAATGACTTTTTTCAAACTGGGTGGCATCAAAACGCAAAAACTATTAAACCGATCTTGGTAATTTATTTTTTAAATTAAAGTTAATATAATTTTTTGGAACTTGGACCCATTTTCAGCAATTTTTTATAAAAAATTTAAATATTTTTAGAATAACGACAAAGTACGAAAAAGGGATCAGAAATGAAACTTTTTTTTTCAAATGGCAGCGCTTTGATGGTTTTCAACTTTTTTACCTCAAAGTGCTTGAAGCTCAAGACAATATTATCTACTTTGATAGTCCTTATGGCAAATTGATTACAACCGACTCTGGCGATCTACCGGATCCCGCCATATTGGAAGTGCACGGCGTGTACGCTAAGACATCCACCTATGTAACTCGAGCCACATCATATATATATATATATATATATATTAATGTTCTACAAATGATAATGTAAATAACATGCAAAAAACCCGAAGCTAAAAGTTCTCTCAGTTCCTATTATACAAAAAAATGCCTTTTTTTAATGTTCCCCAAATGATAATAAATAACATGCGAAAAACCCGAAGCTAAAATCTTTGTTCCTATTACAGAAAAAAATGCTAAAAAACACCTTTTTTTATGTTCTACAAATGATAATAAATAACATGCAAAAAAAAAACAGAAGCTAAAATCTTTATTCCTATTACAGAAAAAAAAAATACTAAAAAACACCCTTTTTTTAATGTTCTACAAATGATAATAAATAGCATGCAAAAAACCCGAAGCTGAAATCTTTGTTCCTATTACAGAAGAAAATGCTAAAAACATCCTTTTTTTAATGTTCTACAAATGATAATAAATAACGTGCAAAAAACCCGAAGCTAAAATCTTTGTTCCTATTACAGAAAAAAATGCTAAAAAACACCTTTTTTTTTTAAATGTTCTACAAATGATAATAAATAACATGCAAAAAACCCGAAGCTAAAATCTTTGTTCCTATTACAGAAAAAAATGCTAAAAACACCGTTTTTTTAATGTTCTTCAAATGATAATAAATAACATGCAAAAAATCCGAAGCTAAAATCTTTGTTCCTATTACAGAAAAAAATGCTAAAAAACACCCTTTTTTTAATATTCTACAAATGATAATAAATAACATGCAAAAAACCCGAAGCTAAAACCTTTGTTCTTATTACAGAAAAAAAACACCCTTTTTTCGGCCTTCTAGAGGCAAGTGCCCTTAAAGCTTGATAAAAAAAAACTTTTCTGTGCTACATCACATTACATAATTAAGGATTGATTCTACTTCTTTAAGTCAAAATTCAAAAAGCCAAAGTCTTCTTTAGCATTCGTTACATCCCTGCCAAATGTGTAGCTTGTTGCCCCAAAGCGGTTTCATAATCTTTGTGTTCCTTACAACCCTTCTTATGCTCGCAGCAGTAGCCGCCACCGGAAAACGGCTTTCTATACTGGTAAAAATTTACATCAAACTACCCAGTCATTCTACCGTTTTTTAGAAAATGTTTACATAACCGTAATTTGAAAATTATGGCCATATTATTGTTCATATTATGATAAGTTAAATTACAAGTATGTAACCATTTTCTATAAAAAGAAAAGAAAAAAAAAGGTCGAATGATTGGACAGTTTTCTGCAAATTTTTAGCATGTATGCGCAGCTCTAAGTCTCGAAACCATGTCGCAAAAACCACCATCTCGAAACTATTTATTTCAAACTGGCCTACCGGACATGAATGATGCTATAAAACAGTGGTGGAAAATTGGCGCAGAGGAGGAGCCTATTGACACCACTAAATTTTAGTAGAATTTTTCGTCTTATCTAATGACATTTTAATTAAGATGAAGAATACCATAAAATATTAGTGGTGTCAATAGGCTCCTCCTCTGCGCCAATTTTCCACCACTGTATAAAAAAATACTCATCCCTATTCAGAACAAAAACTAAATATTTCTAAATATGAAACAAAGAGAAAAACAACTTACCTTCATCCATGGTGACTAGTTGAACTTTAGTTGCTGTTGCAATGGAAATGATTCTGCCAAGGCCACCTAGTATCTGTTAACCTAAATGTTTGTTTAGAGGGACTGAGATGATGGACAACTTCACGGACAAATATATTTACTACAATATTTTACTATAGAATCTACTCTAAGAAAGGGTAATTATATTTCCCCATACTTATATAGGTATAAATATATAATAGCAAAGTTAATAATATTTATAGAAATGTTTACAGCATACATTTAATATTGGGTATTTGTACCTGGGGACAGGGACTTAAATTATGATTTCGCTTGTTTAAAGCTTAAAACTAATTATTTATGCATCATTATATGCCCATTTATCATTGGTAATTGATATAACAAATGTTACAATATATTACGTTTTTCAATTTTTGGTTTTAGTATAATTAATGAAATATTATTGGCAGTGGACGCAAATTGTCCAATTTTTAATATTGACCCTCAACATTTAATATGTTTTTGGTTTAACCCCTTCAAGGGCGGTGGTTCATTTTTTGTGTCACCTACTTTTAATTCCTAAACGTCACATTGGCACCAGAAAATTGGAATGAAATTTTTCTTTTTATTAAGCATGTGAACAAAAGCTTTTGTTAATATTTAAATACATTTGTTTGTAAATTCCGGTGTCGATGACTAATTTCGGCATTTTACGAATAGAAGTACCTTGCCCCTGAAGGGGTTAAAAATACAATCAGCATATGCAGACACAAATATACTTAGTTGTTTGGATTAATGTTCAATAGTAAATGAATAACAAATTTTCATATCATTAACAAAATCCAGATAATTCTCAATCTATTTATTTAATATTTGCAATTATAATCTAGTATTTAGATAAAAATAATAGGAATGTTGCCTGTACAAATATAGAAAATATATTTTATTCTTATCATATACTGTTTTTTTGTTTAATTACCTGATATTATTCTCAAAATCCCATAGTTAAAAGAAAAATTAATTTTATAGAGGAGGGAAAAAATCGACGAAATATAAACTTTTTTTCTTATATATTCATACAAGCAAAAATAAAATTTAATCGGCAATGACATTTTTTTCCTTTGCTTTTTACTTAAGAAGTTTCATCAAAATGTTTTTTTTTTTTCAACTTCGGATAAAAGAATGAAATCTACAAAGCTATTTAAAAAATTACATTTCTGGATTATTATAATTGTTCAATATTGGATTAATGTATTTTGGCATTTTTGATTCTAAAACTTCATTATCAATAACATTTAATGAGAAATCAGATATGAAATTTCGAATTACATAATTAGCTCACAGTTAAGTAGCTATATAAAAAAATTCAACTTTATACCCACTTAAAATTACATATTTTTTCGGGAAAAAAAATAACAATTCAAAGCATCCACTATAAATTAATACATTTTTATTTAATATCAAATTCCTATTATAATTTCAATCACTCTGCATATTTTTCACATGATATGCTTGATAGTTTAACTAGTTTCTACATACTAGTCTGTCGTTTCGCCCCCCCCCCCCCTAAAGTGCATTTTACATGCAAACAGAAAATAAATAAAATGTTAAAATATTTTATTTTAAATTATATGAAAATAACTATTAAAAATATCAAAAAAGCATGCAAATAAAGATTTGGCAACATAAATAAAATTAACTTCTTTCATGAGACAATGACAATGTCACCGGCGATTTGAAATTGAAATAAAAACAAAAAAAAATTATCTTTTTTTTTTTTTTTTTTTTTTTTTTCAATAGTAAATATTAGTGTTGCTATTATTATTTTAAAGACTAGAAGACTAAAAAAAATTCGGAAGACTGAATTATAATTAAAAAAAAACAGTGGTGATCTCTGTGTTAACGGGCTGTTTTCATCTTTGATTAAATCAGATCAGTGAAACATTTGAAAATAAGCTAATACAAAATTAATTAAGTAAACACAGTCTTTGTCTCCCGGTATTTTTTTAACAACGATATAATAAAGTTATTTTATATAAGACAATTTAAATGTATCCTTTTCAATCTGACGTAATTTTCACCAGAGTTTTCTTTCCCTTTTTGATATTCACATGAAAATACTTTTGTACTGTCTTAGTACTAATACTTTTGTACTGTGTCTGTTATTTGTGCTGTCTTAGAATTCACAACAATAATTTAAAAGATTAACTCAAAATATGAAATAAATGTCTCGCGCAGACACATTTTTTTAATTTAAACTGTTTGGCAATATGTTTGGCCATTTTAGATATGACGTAATTTTCCTGCATTTTCGGTTTTTAAAACATATTAATAAATTTATAATTTTATAATTTTATCTTTCTCTTTTAAAATTCACATGTAAATATAGTTGTTATGGCGTAATTTCCAATATTTTCCTGTTTTTAATACGTAATCATTTAATTATAATTTGAAAGTTTTTTGCTATTCATAATAGTCACGTGTACTGAATATTTTTTTATTCTGAGGAAATATTATTCTTTGCGCTGCTTTTAAATTTGGCAACAATTTAAAATATTACCCTTTTCGAAAAGATGCAAAAAATATCTCTCGAAATGCTGAAATTTTGAATTTAAAATAGAAATAATTCCTCAGAAAATAAGTCAAATAAAAAAAATAATAAATGCAGTCTGCACACCGGGAACTTCTAATGTATAAAATGATCTAAAAATGATTAAATCCCTATGTATAGTTTTTGTTCCTATAAAACTTTTTAATGTAACGATTTTGACCAACTTTGAAATTAAATATATCTTAAAATAACTATTCGATTTTAAAAATATCTGCATCAGCGTATTTATCAAACATTTCTCTATAATACCGCCGATTTTAATATTTTTGTATGCAGTAGTTTTTTAATACTAGCAAAGTAAGACTCCCGACTCATAAAAAATTCATAAACAGCGGCGCTGACGGCGTTAGTTACTTTTCAGAATAGAGGGATACCGTTAAAATCGGTAAAGTACCAGAAATAACTGGGTATTTTATTTATTTATTCATTTATATTTATATTTTCATCTGGGAAAAGGATAAGACAGTTTAAAGCTGCACAAAAAAAAAAAAAAAAAAAAAAAAAATCGAACTAAAGAAAAATGTCTTTTGATAGCAGTAAAAATTATATTTTAAACAAAAATACCGTTACGACCGGAAACATCAAACAAAAAACATTCACATTTTTTTCTCTTTTCCTGAAATTCCAAGGGTACTAAGTGATACGCGATTTCAAAATACAGAAAAAACGGATTTTTCCCCTCCGTCTGCTTTAAAAAACAAAAGAATGCCCGATTATACGTAGAAGCGATTACCAGCATAATGCATTAGCGTTCGATGAAATAATTTCCAATGACTGAGTTAGAGGTCTGCACGGGCCGGAATTTCCAGGCACGAACGATAATTAATGAAGTCCAGCCCGGTGGAAGAACTGAAAGTTCGAGCCGGGCCTCACCCGGCCCGTTTCTATTTTCTCGACTCACGGTTCGGCCAGGCCCGTGCTAAAATCAGTGAAAACACGCCCTGTTCAATTTCCACAAAAAAATCCGATTTTTCTTAACATACAATTAAGATTATTTTCTAGTATACTGCATAAATATTCATTGAAAAATTTCACAGTATATTTTAGATTACCTATGTTTCTAATCCAAAACATACAGAATATCAATATTAATAATCACTTAGACTTATTAGGCTCTTAAATTCAAACAAAGATTCATTAAAAACATTAATATGTTCAGAATGAAAGAAAAAATATGGTTAAAAACATCATAATTTTTGAAGCTGTATAATGAAAAAAGTAAATTTTTAAAAATATTTCTCTGTAATTTATTAAAATATGTTTCCAAATTTTCCGCAGCCAAAAGTTCATTATTACTATTGTTATTTTTACAAAATAAATTGCTACTTCAGTCGAAAATACCCGCTCGTTAATGTCAGTCCAATGGGAGACTTTTTCTAAGATATCTCGTTTGTATTTAAATATTTTTAAATGATATTATTTATTTATTTATTGCATTTATGAGGATGTTTTCACTTTCGAAAACAGTTCCGAAAGTGAATTTGCCCTTAATTAAAAATAACTGCAAACAAAATTGAAAAAGTACAAACAGCCTTTTTAGAGGTCGAACTCATCTATCCAATGAAAAAAAAATCGTTTAAAATATTGAAATGCAAACAAGATATCTCAAAACAATTCTCCGATTGGATTAACATTATCGAACGGGTGTCTTTGCATTACTGAAATAGCTTCTTTAATATATCAGCCCGCCACATAGACCTAGTATGTAGAAAAAAATTTAAGCCTGATCCCAGCCCGACCGTGTCTACTGAAAAATTTAAGCCTTGTTTCAGATGCGATGTAGCTGTCCAATGAGGATATCTCCATTAAAATGTGGTTGAATACATTATTCTTTTATCTAAAACTCAAAAAGTAAAACTTTTTAATGAACTTCTTTTTAATTTTAGAAATTTTTTTATCATGCCTGTCATTTAAAATTTCTTGTATGTATGTATGCGCATGAGAAAATATATTAATATGTTGCCGAATTTTTTTTAATTTGCCCACGAAGTTTATTTTTGTTTTTAACTATGTGATTTTGAGGAATAATAAAAAAAAAAATGTGTTCTTAATTCTTCTCATTTAAGATTGTGTAATTGAACATAAAGCAGGAGGATATCTGTATTTAGGATTTTGAATATAATATTGAGTTTTAATGTTTGTTTGTTTTTTTCTTTTACTTCTGAGCCGCCATTTTTTTTTTTTTTTTTTTTTTTTTTTTTTGCATGCTGGACATGTTTTTTGTATTGATGTTGTCAATTTAGCATTGGATCGTGAAGAACATTTATACTTATTCTCACCCCGGCTACGTTGATTGAAAATTGTTCGTATTTTATCCGCTTAGTTTGATACTTTTAATTTTCTATATCTGGCCGGTCCATTTAACCTTTTTATTGGCCCGAACCAGGGACGAAGAAAAAAGAAAACGGGCCGGGTTGAAAAAAAATTACGAGCCCGGCCCGTTTATTTTTTTTATTCGGGGCAGCTCGGCACGGCCCGTTAGAAATTTCGACTTCATTTTGCCGCCCGGGTTTATTTTTGTTTTTAACTATGTGATTTTGAGGAATAATAAAAAAAAATATGTTCTTAATTCTTCTCATTTAGGATTGCGTAATTGAGTTTAAAGCTCGAGGATATCTATATTTCGGATTTTGAATATAATATTGATTTTTAATGTTTTTTTTTATTTGTTTTCTCTCTCTCTCTCTTTTACTTCTGAGCCGCCATTTTTTTTTTTTTTTTTTTTTTTTTTTTTTGCGATCAATTGCAGATAACCAGTGTAGATTGATTTATCTCGGCAACTCAACAGTCGTTTATTATAAACTGTGAATTATCTATATTGTAATAGTGCAAATGTGTATCTGTTTTTCTTTACTGAAAAGCGAAGTTTCGTTAACGTTATCTGAAAGTGTTGGAAAAAGATTAATAACCTACTCCTGACGCAGGATTTTTCTTCCTTGTTTTACTTAAATCATTTTTTGTTTTAATACTTTTATTCAGTTTAAAATTCATTTTTTTTTCTCTTGTATAACTATGAATGAATGAAATATTTAGAAATTTTAAGTCATTTATTATCCACCATCTATTAATAATCCAATACTTTAAAGAAGCACGTAACTTTTTTAAAGTGCCGATGAATGCATCATTCTTTTACAAGAAGCTCAAAAAATAAAATAATTTAATGAACTTCCTTTTAATTAAAAAAAAAAAGTTTTTCCGCGTCTGTCATTTAAAATTCTTGTCTGTATGTATGCGTAGCCCATAAGAAAAGATATTAATATGTCGCCGAATTTTTTAAAATTTGCCCACGAAGTTTATTTTTCTTTTTAACTACGTGATTTTGAGAGTAATTAAAACATTTTATTCTTATTTCACGCATTTAGGATTGCATAATTGAACACAAAGAAGGAGAATACATGTATTTAGGTTTTTGAATATAATATTGATTTTTATAGATTTTTTTTTTTTTTAACTTCTGAGCCTTCATTTTTTTTTTTAAGATTACTTTTCAAATAACCAGTGTAGATTACTTTGTATGGACAACTCAATAGTCGATTATTACAAATTGCGAATTATCTATGTTGCAATACCGCAAATCACGTCACTGTCCTAAATAGATACGGTGTTGATCACTTTGCGTTTTATGTGGCACCAGGCCGTCTTTTTTCGAAGTTACTTTTTCAAATAAAACTGCATAAAATTCACAGGTTTTAAAATATCTTTAAAGAATAATAATTTCGGAGAAATGAGTCATATTTAAATATATATATATATATATATATACTTTGCGATATCTTCTCTTGAAATGCTGCTGACAGCCCAATATCTCCATCAATTGAAGTAAACACAGAACATTCGCTCTTCTATGGCTGAAAAAGTATTAAAATACGGAGATAATCATTCGCAAAGCAAGCTCTACTGCGATGAATTTTGCAGAGCACTCAGTCTAGTTCTACACGGACCTCAGATTAACGAACTAACTGAGAGCATTCAGTCTAGAACTTCTTTCGTGTGTCTGAGACACGGACTCGGCCGGCAAAATGAAGTAAAATTTATAACGGGCCATGCCGAGCTGACCCGAATAAAAAAATAAACGGGCCGGGCCCGTAATGTTTCCTTCGACCCGGCCCGTTTTTTTTTTTTTTGTTTTTTTTTTCTTCGTCTCCGATCCGGGCAGAATTTTCAATAAACGTAGCCGGGGTGAGAATAAGTATAAATGTACTTCACGATCCGATGCTAAATTGACAACATCAATACAAAAAACATGTCCAGCATGCAAAAAAATGGCGGCTCAGAAGTAAAAGAAAAAAAAATTAAAAATCAATATTATATTCAAAATCCTAAATACAGATATCCTCCTGCTTTGTGTTCAATTGCACATTCCTAATTGAAAAGAATTAAGAACACATTTTTTTTTTATTATTCCTCAAAATCACGTAGTTAAAAACAAAAATAAATTTCGTGGACAAATTTTAAAAAATTTGGCAGCATACTAATATTTTTTCTCATGCGCATACATACATGCAAGAAATTTTAACTGACAAGCATGATAAAAAAAAATTCTAAAATTAAAAAGAAGTTCATTAAGAAGTTTTATTTTTGAGCTTTAGATAAAAGAATAATGTATTCAACCACATTTTAAAAATGTGCGTGCCGTTTTAAAGTATTGGATTGTTAAAACTATTGAGCATTTGATAATGTATTTTGGTATTTTAGTTCATAAAAATTATGAACAGTATAGCAGACACAGCATTTTTTATCAATTAGGATAAATAGTTGACAAAAAATAACATAAAATTTCTAAGCATTTCACTCACTAAAAGTTATTAAAAAAATTAATTTTAAACCGATTTAAAGTAATAAAACAGAAACTGTATTAAAGTAAAATAAGAAAGAAAATCATGCTTCAAGCCTAGATTATTAAAAACTTTCTAACATTTCCAGATAATTTTAACAAAACTCCAGTTTCCAATAAGGTAAAACAAATACACATTTGCGCTATTGCACTATAGCGTATTCACAATTTGTAATAAACGACATTTGGCTTGTCTATATAAAACAATGTACACTGTTTATTTGTAACTGATGGCTCAGAAGTGAAAAAAAAATCAATAAATATTAATATTATATTAAAAAACCTAAATATAGATATTCTGCTCCTTTGTATTCAATTACACAATCTTAAACGAGACGAATTAAGCACGCATATTTTTTATTACTCGCAAGATCACGTAGTTAAAAAAGAAAAATAAACTTCGTGGGGAAATTTAAAAAAATTCGACGACACATTAATTTTTTTTCTAGTGCGCATAGATGGAGGCAGGAATTTTAAATGACAGGCACGAAAAAACTTTTTTTTCAATTAAAAAGAAGTTCATTAAAGAGTTTTACTTTTAAAACTTTAGAATAAAGAATGATGTATTCAACCACATTTTAAAAATTTACGTGCTGGTTTAAAGTACTGGATTATTAAAACTATTCAGCATTTGATAATGTATTTTGGTATTTTAGTTCGTAAATTATTATGAACAGTATAGCAGATACAGCATATTTTAACAATTGGAATTAATGGTGGATGATAAATGACACAAAATTTCTAAACATTTCATTGATTTACAACAATTATACAAGGGAAAAAAATGAATACAATTTTTTAAAAACTGAATTCAAGTAATAAAACAAAATCTAGATTAAAGTAAAACAAGGGAGAAAAACCATTCGTCGACCTAGATTATTAAACTCTTTCCAACACTTCCAGATAACTTAACAAAACTTCGCTTTTCGATAAGGTAAAACAGATATACTACTAAATATTTTGAAAAACGTGCATCACATTTGAAACCCAGATTTAAGCAACTATCGACCATAGACGGAAAAGTTCTCCAATTATTTTGTGCAGTCCTGTATTTGGCTCATAGATTTGTATTATATTATACATAATACGCTAAAATTTAGTTTAGAAAGAAAGCGCATTATTCGTTGAAAATTCACATTTAGAAATTTCTTCCAATAGACAGAAACATACTTGAATTATTTTGAACATCCCTGTATATTACCTACAGATTTTTATACACACTACAACTTCAGCTAAAATTTAATTCAGGCTGAAATACACTTAAAAATACTTAAATCACGCTTCGAAAAATTATCATTCATAGACGTCCATGTATCAAATTCTTTGTCTGATATGATTTTATTTATACACTGCAAATATATCTTAGTATACAAAATATAGTTCATCTTGAAAAATGCATAACTCAATTAAAAACCACCTTTAAGAAACTCACGCCCATATCCAGTAATGCTTACGAATTCTTTTGTGTAATCGTGCATATATATGAATATGACCATAGATACCATTTATACACACCACGTAGTATACAAAAATGTAGATAAACTTAAAAATGTATACGATAACTGAAAACGCGCCTCCGACAATTACCCCTGTGTGTCCCTGTAAATTAACGATAAATGATATGTGCATCATAAACAACAGAAAGCATCTTGTAATAAACCTCAGTAATATATGTCAATCTCATTATATTTGAAATAGTAATTAAAATACGCTGCAAACAGTTTTGCCCCATAGACTATTATGTAGCGGAATTCTTTTGTGTGACCCTGTAAATGAATAATAAATGCTTTGCTTCCCATATTCTACAGAATACATTTGTTAGTGCACTTTATAAATGTTTATCAATTTCATTATGTTTGAATTGGTGTAACACCATTAAAATGTATTTGAAATTATTTTTTTCCATTGACCGTAAGGTAACGGAATACTTTTGACCGTCCCTGCAAAAGAATTACAAATGCTACGAGGTTCATTTTCATTAATGATCGTGCTATATTAAACGTCAATAACATTCAAAAATTATAGAGCTATCCGATTATATTTTGAGAGTTAGAGAACAGACAAGCGGCAGACTGCAAAACGAAACAAAGTCATAAACACTTTTCAACCATGTTCAGTATTGTTAAAAACAGAAAATATTCACTCTAATTTTTAAAACCTAGCAATTAGAACCTAGTATTTCGATTAATGTAACAAACATGTTCTATTCAAATATAGAAAATATAACACTCTTTTAAATATATTTCCTTTGTATGTTAAATAATGTGAATTGAATTCAAATGACAAATATTGACTACACAAATTTTATTATTCGCATGCTCTGTGCTTTTATGAAAAATAAACTTTGTCGTCTAGAAAAATATTTTAATGTTGTAAATTTTTGCAAAAAGATGAAAACTATTTGCAGCATTAGTTTTAAGCCTTCTATTTTTTAAAAACGCTTATTAGATCCCGTATTTCGATGAAAGCAATATAAAAAAAGGTTCTATTCGAATGTATAAAAATTAAAACCCGATTAGTATGTAAATCCCTTCTTTGATCATAACAACGTTAATTATTAACAACGCCTCCTTATCATAACAACGTTATATGATAAGGGAGTCTTGATTACTATTTTAGAAATATTTTTCCTTTACTTTCTACAGAAATGCAGTACTTCCGTTGCCAATATTAAGCAAATGACTCTATAAACTACAAAAAAATTAATATTTCAAAAATAAATTGAGATGCAGTTTTCAAACAAAATGCATTTAAAAGTACACTTTTTCCCAATACGACGGTATAAAAATTGAAAATGTGCAATGCTTAGAAATTAAAAAAATTGCTATAGAGTATTTAATCGTAATGCTTTGTTTTACGGCTGGCTTCTAAAAGGTAACGTTATTTTTTGGAGACGACATAAAATAAGCTGGGAGAAAGAAATAGCATACCGGGGGCTTAAAAAAAAAATAATAAATTTGCCTCTTTCCCGCTCCTGTGCAGGCAAATACATTTGTCTAATAACGGTATTAAAATGCCATGACGTATGTGGACACGTAAATTTCATGACGTATGCGACCACGTAAATGACATATGTGGGCACGTAAATGTCATTGATTGCTTTAAAAAAAAAGCTGATGTTCTTTGAATAAACCACGACGAATTTGTCATTTTGCAGATCTTTCAGTTACGTATGGGAGTGAGTAGATGTGGGTTTGATCCTCAGACGGACGTTGATAGCTTTTTTGATTCTCAGGAACCTGAATTGAAAATTGTCTATTCATTTTACTCTTATAAAAACTGATAAAAAATCCCTCATAATTTAATTTATTTCCTTTAAATGAGTTATTTATTTAAGTCAATTGTCTTTCAATGCTTTTTTCCTTTTTAGTACATTATAATAAAAGTTTGTCTTTAAAACTTTTTTTATTTATAATTTATTTGAACTTTAGATAAACGAATGAAGTTTTCAACTGCATAAAAATAACTTTAGATGCTACTTTCTAATGCAAGTAATGAACTAATATAACTTTTCATCATTTGATTACGTTATTTTCGTATTTTTGTTTCTGTAATATCATTTCGGTGTAAAAGATGCAATTATTCTTATTAAGTTGGGATAACTTTGAATAATAATTAGTATGTAAAATTTTGAATCATATCATTTGTTCACGGATATAGTTAAAACTTTTTTACTGAATTAGAAGAAAACCGAAAATTAATCACTTAGAAATGCGTATGTAATATTTTAGAATAAAAGAAAAATTTATTGCAAACGTCAATTATAAACTTTCTAATTTTGTTTTTCAATATCAAAGTTGCGTATACTTAAGGCTGTTCCAAAATCTAAAATTGCTAATTTTTGACACACTTTTGAATATATTTTTTTAGCAAAAGCATGAAGTTAACAATTGCTCTTTTTCCATTTTTCTGTAAAGACAGAAGATCTTAGAAAATGGCGTCAAATTTGGCGTTTTGAACCGGACACGACATCATGATAAATGAAAAAAACCTGTTGTCTTGAAATAACAATCGCTTATAACTCAAAATAACTTTATCGAAAATTGTTCTATTAGAAATCACTTCAATAATCATACATGCATGTGTCATGCTTTTACATTTAATAATGAGTGGGAAAATGTGTCAGAAAATTTCGTGAAACATATGTATATATATTTTTTTAGAACCACCATAGTTTTGAACCCTTACATTTTTTTATGTCATACTTGAAGGATTTCCATCTACTTCATTAATAAGCAGATTTTCACAAGTCGAAAATGCTCGCAAACCTTCACGTTATTATTATTTTTTTTTTTCCAATACTTTTTTCCCGAGTTGCGAGCAAAATCCCTTGCGCCACACATTGCCTTTTCTACTCCCTCAGTTTTGTGATTACTTCCAATATTGCGTAGCCTCTGCGTATGTCTGCATGCGAGGAATTTTCCCGCCAATATTTTATTTTTATTTTTTTGGTAACCTACGTTATCCAAATTTTTCGACAAATGTGTGGCTTGGATAAACTTACTATGTATATTGTGTTGAAATAGGATCGGTTATCCGGAATGCTTGGGACCTGAGATATTCTGGATCAGGGTTTTTTCCGTAATTCGGAACACTTTACTATAAGCATTAAGAATCGTGCAAAATAACAATATGAAATGTATAAAATATGAATTTGTGTAAATACATAATTACAAATTTGTTAATTTAATAATTTATTTGCATAAAATAAAAAACATTACAAATTACAATTCAAATTTTAAAAAATCACATTAACATATAAGACATGAGAACATAATTCTTTCATTTGGATTTTTAGAACATTTTTTTAAAGATTGGTTGCTTATAGTGTGTCTCTCGCACTAATTGCTCCTGTATCCTGCATCTAGACAGGATTTGCTGTTCGAGGAAGTAGCTTCTTTGCTGCATCCAAGCAAATCAGTTGTTTAGTTCAAAAATATCAGTAGCTCATTTGAAATTTTTGCCCCCACCTCATTCTGCTGGTCATCATCTTCACTTCCATTAGACATGGCATTATATCTCACAAATCTCACTGCCAGTCATCTGATGACTTACAAGAGTATCGTCATCAGCAATTATCTTCCACTGACTCTTGATTCAACAATTAAGCTTCTGAACATGAAAGTTCTTTAGCTTAGTCCAGCAGATCTGTAATAATTTTCTTCTCCTTGGAAAATTTAAAGCCTCCAACTTAATACTTATTCACACCATAAAATTTTGAAGATGACCACAAATTGTATCATTCATGGATGAGTGTATACAGGGTGCAATATTATTCCGTCTGGAGGATCTGACACAGAGATGCCGTCTTAAAAGAAAGCCTAACGACTAAAAAAAATAATGATGCCCATTTGGCCATAGGCTTGTGAGTTGAAACAGTGAAGTTTTTCGTGATAGACATAAAAAAATATATTTTACGATAAAAATTGTGGAATGATCCAACTCTGCTAGAACTATAAAAAAATTAATGTAGTGTGCAATCTCAGACTGTATCCAGATCCATGTGCACGCACCGGGAGATGGACTTGTCAAAATGTCACCCGCATTAGATATTGAAATTGCTATATCTGAGCCATTTTTTAAGATAAAGACAAACAAAAAATGCTCCTGAATCCTTATATCAAGGTCAAATACTTAAGAAAGAAACTTTTTTCAATTTCTAATTTTTTTGCACCTCACTTTAAATATATATATTTTTCAATTTAATGGCCGCCATTTTGAAACAAGATGGCTGATGAAGCTGGCCAGCGAACTTGGTCGAGATATTGATGAATACTATCCACATGCCTTCTTACATCGAAATAGGCGAATACGTGTGTTATCGCCTGACAAATACAAGATCGTTTCAAAATGTTAGCCATGCTAGAAATTCAAAGTGCTATAATTCAACCATTTATTAAGATATAAACAAAAGAACAAATTTTCAGAAACAAAAACTGCTCCGGAATCTTTGTATCAAGGCCAAACACATAAAAAAAATCTTTTTCATTTTCCAATTTTTTAATACCTCATTTTAAATTTTAAATTTAATTTTTTTTAAATGGCAACCCTTTTGAAACAAGATGACGAATGAAGCTGGCCAACGAACTCGGTCGAGACATTGGTATGTACTATGAACAGACCAAGTTACATCCAACATCCAAATCGGTTCATAAATTATCTGTTATCGCGTGACAAAAATCAGATCGTTTTAAAATGTCAGTCACAGTAGAAATTCAAAATGCTATAACTCAGCCGTATTTTTAGATATAGACGAAACAAAAACTATTCCGGAATCTTTGTATTAAGGTCAAACACATACGAAAAAAATCTTTTTCATTTTCCGATTTTTTTGGTATCTCATTTTAAATTTTAAATTTTTTAAATGGCCGCCATTTTGAAACAAGATGGCGGATGAAGCTGGACAACGAACTCGTTCGAGATATTTGTATGTACTATGTACTCACCAAGGTACATCCATATGGGTTCATACATACGCCCGTTATCATGTGACAAAAATCAGGACGTTTCAAAATGTCAGCCACGCTAGAAATTCAAAATGCTATAACTCAGCCATTTTTTAAGATATAGACGAAACAAAAACTACTCCCGAATCTTTTTATCAAGGTCAAACACATAAGAAAAAAACATTTTTCCAATTTTCAATTTTTTGATACCACATTTCAAATTTAATTTTTCTTAAAAATTTAAATGGCCGCCATTTTAAAACAAGATGGCGGATGAAGCTGGCCAACGAACTCCGTCGAGACATTGATATGTACTATGTATAAACGAAGTTACATCCAAATCGGTTCATAAATACGCCTTTTATTGCGTGACAAAATTCAGGACGTTTCAAAATGTCAGCCACGCTAGAAATTCAAAATGCTATAACTCAGCCATTTTTTAAGATATAGACGAAACAAAAACTGCTCCGGAATCTTTGTATGAAGGTCAAATACATAAGAGAAAAATATTTTTCCATTTTCAATTTTTTGGTACCACATTTCAAATTTTAATTAAAAAAAAATTTTCAATGGCCGCCATTTTGAAACAAAATGGCGGATGAAGTTGGCCAACGAACTCGGTCGAGACATTGGTATGTACTATGTACACACTGAATTACATACAAATCGGTTCATAAATACGAGAGCTACAGTGTGACAAAGGTAAGATGATACAGTAGGGCCTGTTTACAGTCAGGAGTTAATTGTCTTAATGTAATATGTTGAGTAAAAGAGCTTCTACCAAAATTTAATGCTTTTAGCCTTTGCTATATCTATAATTTGTTTTTCATTAATACATATGTATATTGTAAATAAAATAATTGTTAAATGTCAAGTAACTTTCTCCTCATTATTTATGTCTATCTAGTGTAGATTTATTAATTTTTGCATCGAGTTTGAGAGGTATATATTTATTTACATTCCTCATCGATATGCAGGCGTCAAGCTGCAGTTATGATTTTAACCTCCTAGATTTTGAGAATGTTAAGGTCTGGTGCAGTCTTTTCCAAAAAGTTGAGAGCTCTTCAAAATTTTTACACAGCGCTTTGTTTTGATTTTATTTATCATTTGGAGTAATTAGTGATTGTATTTTTATATTATGTAATTTTACCTAATTACTTTTTTCTCTCAACTAGGAACTTAAAAAATCCTAAACATTAATTGTTTACCTGCAAATCGATATAATCAGGATAGGAAGGGGGAGTTTTAACTGTTTGACTCCACCGCTGTGTTTTGAGTTGCTCTTTAGGGCCGTAACCGGGTAAAAATCTTATACTTGCCTAGAACTTCCCAGCATTGCTCCCCTCCTATTAATGGTATATCATCCATCGCCGACCTTTAATTTCTCAACCGTTGGTCGTAGACATATGAGGGGCTCACAACCATAGTAAACTAAGTCCACTTTTAAAAAAAATGAGATGGCTCATGTAGAAGGTGCAGTAAATTGTGTTTTATCTACTGCCATAGTGCACCAAGTCTGTAGTTCATATATTTTCTCTTAGATTGTATCTGTGTCCACAGTTGGTGAAGTAATATAAGAAACCGTCACAACCATACTGAATCAAGTCCATTCATCAGTGTACTACTCCATCACAACTTTTTTATCTCTGACGCATTATTGTCTAAATCTTGTCTCATTGCTAACAAAAAAATAGTATTTTAAATAAGTAGAGATTTCAAAACGTTTGATCAAAAATAAACGTTCGTGAATCAGATGTATAAACTATGAATGGAAAGTAATATTGTTTTTGATGAGCCCCCTACCCCACCCCTCCTCTCGGTAAAAAAAACTGTAAAAATACCAACAGCGTTTTTTTTTTTTTTTAAATCATTACAAAGAAAAAAATTCTAATCACATAGTTCGATCTTAGGCGTAGAGAGGAATGTACGACAAAGATTAAGGCCCCCATCAAAGAGAAGTTCTATTACAAAGTCTTGAGCAAAAAAATTAATTTACACTCCAAGCCGCCGAGTTCAGATACGTGTAAATTATGTGATGACATATCAATCAAGTTCTAGACAAAAAATGGCGAAAACACTTGAAAAAGTCTTGAAATCGAAGGAGAGCTCCATTTGTTGATAGCTAAACAGGCTAGAGAGAAAATGAAAACTGATAAAATTAAAGCCTCGGATGAAACTTGCTGCTGTACTTGCTTCGACTTGCAAAAAGCAACCCTTTCTAGGTTTTCAACGTACATAGCTTATTATACACGCAATCTATATGCTTATAACTTTGGGATGCATTCCTTTAATAATAATGTGGGATACATGTACGTCTGGGATGAATTAGATGAAACAGAGAGAGGAAAAGGTTCTCACGGCTTTTCTAGCATTGTTGCAAGACACTAGCAGAAAGTTGTAACTCGATTGAAGTAGCAACTATCACGGAACAACTCATCTATGTTCCTGGAGACTGGAAGGAAACTATTACGAATGCAAAGAGGACATATCCTAAATTTGATGTCATTGAAGATTTCTTCGGGCTTTCTTTCTACTACAGCTTCGGAACAAAGTATCACAAACAGAAAGAAGGATATCGCGGGAATTTACTTTAGTTGGGTTGATATTGAATAGCTTCGAGTTGTGAGAGGTTCTCTTTTCATGCTACTGTTGACAGAAACCACCAATGAGGATCAACCTCTTCACAAAATAAATTTGGAAAATCGGGCTCGTGGGCGCAAGTTACTTTCTTTGACAAATGTCAGTCAAGATGCGTTGTATGTGGATTGTAGAAAAATTACTTTAGCCAAAAAGAAAGATATGATGGATCTTCTGCCATACATTCAGTCAATCCATCACGTTTACTTCAAGAATCTTCCAGCAGAGATCAATACCAAGTTCCAAGCACTTCCTCTGGAATACATCACGTGACGTTGATGATGATGATAGTATTGTGCACAGTGAATGATTTACGATAACTGGTAATATCTTTCACTCATTGAGTAAAAAATAGAATAGGTAAATACAAATCGAAATCAAGATTTTTTGTAATTATAATAACAAGTCTTTATTTACACATGGAAATTTCACAACCATACTAGACCAAGTCCTTATTTTTTTTAAAAACGTATAAATTTTCAATAAAAATATTAATTTGTCATTTGTAAAAGTAGCGCGCTATAAAAAGAGTACTTTAAATTGAATATTACCACATATAATTCTTATAAATCACTTGGTCTGAATTAATTATTTATTAAGAACTTTAAAGCTTTATTATTTACAATAAAGAAAAATGGACTTGGTCTACCATGGTTGTGATCCCCTCATATATTATAATTACAAAAACGTTTCAAATGAGGTAAATATTCATGTTGTGGCATTATTTAAAGTAAAAAAAAAAAAAAATCAATTTTATAAAAATTGCGAAATCTAACTTTTTATACGGTCCCCCAGGCCCTATACTTATATTTAGTGAAAGTTTACACATATCATAATAGATATAACACAAAAAGTTTGACATCTGTACTACAAAAATTGACACAGTTATTAAATTTCAAAATTTGAGATTTTTGCACATGATTTTTTCTTTGTTTGAGGAATCAGTTTAAAAGATGAATTAAAATAATTCGAGATCAAAATCAGGTTACAATGTCCTTTTTACGGCGAAACCACCTTCAGCCGGTATTGCCAAATCGTGGTATCACCAAAGAGAGTTATTTCATCTAAAAATTTGAGCTAAATTTTGGAGATCAAACAACATTCAAAAATGAAAGTAGATAAATGAAATAACCCTCTTTAGTGATACCACGATTTGGCGATACCGGCTAAAGGTGGTTTTGCCGTAAAAAGGGCATTGCGCCCTAATTTTGATATCAAATTACTTTAATTAATCTTTTAACTGATCCGTCAATGAAAGAAAAAATCATGTGCAAAAATCTCAAACTTTGAAATTTAATAACTGTGTCAATTTTTGTAGTACAGATGTCAAACTTTTTGTGCTATATCTGTTATGATATGTGTAAACTTTTACTAAATATAAGTATAGGGCCTGGGGGACCGTATAAAAAGTTAGATTTCGTAAATTTTGTAAAATTGATTTTTTTTTTTTTTTTTTTTTTACTTTAAATAAATGCACTGAACAAAAAATCCGACCAGTTTTCCTGTAGCAATCAGAAAAATAGTTGCCCTTATCGTACCGGAAAATTTTCCGACCCAGCTCGGAATAAAATCCGTAAAAAAAAGGAAATATTCGATAAAACGGTATTTTACGGATTTTATTCCGAGCTGGGTCGGAAATTTTTCCGGTACGATAAGGGCAACTATTTTTCCGATTCCTACAGGAAAGGTGGTCGTTTTTTTTTTCTTACAGTTTGCCACAACATGAATATTTACCTCATTTGAAACGTTTTTGTAATTGGAACTATATGTCTACGACCAACGGTTGAGAAATTAAGGGTCGGCGATAGATAACATATTGAACCCTGTATATGTCTACTGTATCCTAGTCTTGACGTAAAATACTTCTTCAGTTTTTGCGTTTTTGAAACGAAACAAAGTATTTTTCTGTTACCATTTTGCATTCTGGTTTTCTGGCCATATCAGATCCGGAGTTTCTGGATAAAGGGTTCCATACTGTAGGTACTATGTTGGTCGAGATATGTATTAGTAGCTTTTTCTTTTTATATAGCCTGAAGTTTTCTATTATCTGACGCAACATGTTCTTACTCTCCTAGATTTTATTTTTTGGTCATGTTACTCTTATATACAATTTTTTAAGTTTAGACACATAAGAAAAGATGTCTGCCTTAGATTTTAAATAAAATTATAAAAGGTACAAGTGTTGAGGAATCTGGTAATACTTTCCACTGAAATTTAACTCTGCTCTGCACTGTAAAAAAGTACGACTAGTTTTCCTGTAGGAATCGGAAAAATAGTTGCCGTTATAGTACCGGAAAAATTTCCGACCCAGTTCGGATTAAAATCCGTTAAATCGGAATAAAATCCGTAAAATACAGTTTTATTGACTATTTCCTTTTTTTTAAGGATTTTATTCCGAGCTGGGTCGGAAAATTTTCTGGTAGGATAAGGGCAACTATTTTTCCGATTCCTATAGGAAAACTGGTCGGGTTTTTTTTACAGTGTGGTCCGAGTTGTATATTCGTTTGTTATTCATAATAAAAATAAATTTCATTTTTCCATGTAAAATTATCTACTATGATTGTTGTAACTGATTTTCATTAATATTCAGCCAGAAATTATGTTTATTTTGTGTTCGCATATGTATAGATACAGACATGAATATAGAATAATAGTAAGAAAAATGTCTTTTTTTTTTTTTTTTTTTTTCATTTACATAAAGTCCATAAAAGCGTTTTATTTTTGGACTTTTAAAAGAGAAACTGAAATCTAAAACGATATTAAAAACAAAAGAAAAACGTGCTTTTTTAAAGATTGAACCACTTTTCTTTGATAAAATTCCAGCTGTAGTAATAATAAAAACAACAATGGAGATAAATTTTAAGTTGTAGATAAGGAATAAATGGAAACTTTTATGTCTTTGCCTTCCCGTTAACCACCTATTCCTTCGTGTAATTCATGTGAGAAAATATAAATAGGGTTATTATTAGCATACTTGTAAAATTATACGATATTAAAGACAATATATATATATATATTCAAGATCTGGCAATTAATAAGTACTCCGCATGTAAAAAAGTAAAAATTTGGTGGCAAATTTTCCTGTTTTCTTACACGCATACACACAGACATGAATTTTGTATGATAATCACGAAAAAATGTTCTTTTCAAGTTATCAAGAAGATCATCAAAGAGTTTTATTTTTTCAGCTTCCAATTAAGAAAAAAAATGGAGGTCGTCAACGCCATGAACTAAATTTGCATTATTATTCAGAATTTGCTGATCTATTTTGGAATTTGAATTTGTAAAATATTATTATTAATGTAATCAGATGCAAGTATTTTTGTCTACTGTTATTCTTATCTACTAAGTTAAATAGATAATGTCACGTAAAATTTGTTATCTTTACACGTTCTCAGCTAGATTTTTAAAAAAAAATGAATTTTATATTGAATTGGAAGAGAAGAGAAGAGAATTGATTTAGAAATATAGTTTAACAAAAAGAAAAAAAATGCTCTATCAGTTGTATAATTTAAAAAAAATAGCAGTTAGAATCAGTATTTAGATACAAAGTAATAAAAAAATCATTTTAAATGTATAAAGTGAATCAGTTAACTTAAGGTGACTAGTCCCCCACCCCACCCCCGCCAAAAAAGTTTTAATCAACTTTTAAAAATATATTTTTAAACACAGAATAAGTAACATTGTAACAACAGTATGAGACAAAACACAGTATAAGTAACACTGACTTTTGGGTATATTGCAGGTTTACTACGCGGGGATACAAAGGATAAAAATTAATTTTTATTTTATATAAAAAAAAATATTTATATTATACTTTACTTTTCACTTTCATATGTATACTGTTATTTCTAACAAAAACCAACTATGTAAGGATTTAATAATTATAAATTAATGATTTGGATTTATTAATTAACGGATAAACTGTTTTGAAAGGGATATTAAACGAAACCCTTAGTGCGATCTTATCATCACACTTAATCACTTATTTGCTTACATATGTATTCACAGATAGGAATTTTGAATGACAATCATGAAAAAAACTTTCTTTTTTAAAATTAAAATAATTTTGTAAAAGCACTAAAAAGGTTTTTTTTTTTTTTTTTTTTTTAGCAGAAATGATGAATTTTGGTACTTTAATTTCCAAGAAATTGTCAGACGTGACTAGATAATCTATTTGGACATGTCATTATTCGAATTATCTCATATCGTTCACATTTATTAGAAAAAAAATTATGGTGAATTCGAAAATAATTGAAAACTAGTGGCTTAGAGTTATATTTATAAAAATTTTCAAAATATGAAAAGAAACAATTTCAAGCATCGATTATAAGCTTAGAAAATATATCAAAATCAACTAAGATTCTGAGTTTTTAAATAAATAAATAAAATGAATTAAGATTTCATATTATTAATTTCATCTTTAGTTACCTACAAATATACAAAATAAGAAATTGTAAAAATTATTTTTCTGAGAAAACTAAGGTTTTACCTAGTTCATTCTGAAAAATGTTTCTGCAAAAAACAAAAACTACTTTTCTATGAAATATTAAGAGCTTTCACAGTTTTTTCGGTTTTCATGATGCCTCATTAAATGTTAAAACTCTATTCTTTAGACTCACAGGGGAAAAAATATGACGTTTGTCAAACGCGTAGATCCTAAACTATTTATTAAAGGTGTAAGAAACTGAATCATTATTTTCATTATACGAATGTTCGTTGTGAAACGCAAATAAAATTTTTGACAGTTTGACAAGTGTCAGGAATACAATTATTCAATAGATATAGAAATACTTTTAATGAAAATGAAAAAATGTCTCATTTATGAATTCTTTTCTAAATAAATTTTTAAAAAATCAAAATTCAGCAAATAAAATATTTAATGAAGATTTTAAGTAATTTTTCTGTGTTCTATGAATGGATGAGATACAGTTAAGTTAGTTCTAAATATACCAAGAATCAGTCATTTAACTGCCAGCAAATGAAAATACTTTACTTCGAAACACCAATTTCTTTAAAAAATAAGTAAAATAACAATCACATATAAATAAGTTAAATAGTTTTATATAAAAATTCCGGCGTAAATTTTCCTTATAAATTTTGATTTAAAATGCCAGGTATCGTCAACTGGGGTAAATTTGTAAAATTTCTCTGTTTCATGGTATGTTCAGCATCTCCATTCTCTTATTTTATTTAAAAAATCAATGTCATGTTAATTTTTTGTTTACTAACAACATATGGAACAACATCATTAACATAAATTTGTCGACATAGATTTTTTTTTTTACCCAAAAGTGTTTTTGAAAGTTTTGGGCCAATGTTACCTTGAATTGGGGTAGCATTGACCCATGTGTTAAAATGAACGTTATTTGGCCTACAACATGATGTGGACCAATGTTACCCTATTGAAAAAGATGGAGGGGGGGGGGGATAGGTAAGAAGTGTAAACGTGTAAAAAGATAGTAAATTAGCATATATTTGAATAAAAAAAAAATATTACAAAAGTCATAAATATTGCTTAACGTAGATTGTCCAGGTCTGGGACTGAATACTGGTTTCTCTTAGACAAAAGTTTAGAAGGATTAATTTTTGCAACAATATTGTTCCATTCATACACCATCGAGTCCGGCCGCTATGGTCCACTTCAACATTTTAACTTCTTTTCCAAGCAGTCAACAATACAACCCTCCTTTGATTTCGAAGTAATCCTTCCAGGATAGGGCAGTTAAACAGCACAAGTATAAAATTTCCAACGTTATAGTTCATCTTTGTCAATAGCTTTCTTGTTTGGTTCAGTTGGAACCAATACACTAGATGAATTTTCAGCAAAATTGTTGTTTGTATAAACACAAATGTCTATTTTCATAAGTATACCAAAAATAAACAAAAACATTACCTCAAAAATATCGATGTTTAAATTCAACAAAATAAGAAAAAACTCCCCTTCAAATATAACATTTTTATGCATTGACAGGAAATATATACAAAAATTTAAATGATAATTGGTTGGGTCAATGTTACCCCAAATATTGGACCAAAGTTACCCCAACTTAGAAAAACGCTTTTCATTTTTATCTCAGCAAAGACAACGCATAATCCTATATTAGGCCTTGCTCTACATTAACACATTCACGCCGGCGCGGTGTGTCACACTCGACTGTCTCAGAGTTGTCAAGTCTCCGGCTTTTTGCACACCACTCTGATTTTAGCGAAAATATTGTTCCTTTAAATCGTCCAATTGTTCTAATTAAATAAAACAACATTTTCTGTATTAAAAAACAGGTATCCAATAACAATTAAATTTAAAAAATCAAAATACTCGACTGTGTAAAAAGCGAACTAATTATTTCTCATCAATGTGAAACTATTTTTTTATATTACTTACCTATTTTTTTTTATTTACTTGTATTGATGACTTTTAAGTTGTGTTTAATTGTTAGTTCCTATCTATAAACACTGTTTTGATGAGGCCTATACATGTCTATGATGGTTAGAGTTGCAGTAAAGCTAGAGATCCTACCTACACAATTTCCAGGTTGTATAATATTTTAACGGAGCTTCTGACAGTAAAATAGTCAATGAAACATCGTCTTCATTTTGAAAGACCTATCCAATGATAGGCCAGTCAATAGGGTGCGTAATTTTATTTTCGTCTCTACCGCCATTTTGAATTTATAAAAACAAAACCTAGCCTATAACCATCGGCCCGTTAAGACAAATCGATAGAGACCTCATTCATTAAAATCCATCCAGCCGTTGGGATGTTTCGAGGGTATAAAGAAATCCACATGCACAGATACGCGCGAAACACATAGCCCTTCTTTTCAGTCGGGTAAAAAGCTGGAGACTTGGCAGCTCCGAGACAGTCGAGTGTGACCCACCACGCTGGCGTGAACATGTTAATGAGGTTATAATAAAGCATACATACCACGGTCCAAATGAATTAATTTACAGCTTGGCAAACAAAAGTTCTAAGAGCTAAATTCTCACCGTCTTCACGGTTTTTGTATGACTACTGCTGCCACGATGGAAACTTGATGAATAACTTACAATGAGCAGCCAGCCTCAAGCCAATACTACCACCTATATTTTGAGACCAAAACTTTGTCGATAACTCAAGTGATGTAGAAAATATAGTAGATTTAATCTTTTTTCTCTTTTGTGCCAAAGTTACCCCAGTTGACGGTATGTTTAGTGTTAAAATTTAATTTGTGATTTTTAATGTATTTTTCTGATATATAGAAATTTCTTCTGTTTTTGTTTGATGTTTTTAAAATCATTTTCAAACAATTATTTCTTTAGTTTGCACTTCACATTCAAAAATGGTTAAAACTGTATTTTTAGAAACATAGGGGAAAAAAGCTGTAGACTCTAATTTATAAAACAACAATGTAAGAAACTGAATTAATATTTCTATTGTGCGAATACCGCATTTTGTAAGTCGAATGAAATTTTTTGACATTTTCACAGTTGTCAGAATTCCGTCACTGGGGAGATTTAAAAAAGAATTAACGCAAATGAAAGATTTGAAAGGATTTATTAAATAAAAATTTCATCCCAGCTATGTTTTACAAAAAAAAAAAAAAAAAAAAAAAAAAAAAGAAAGAAATTAGGAGGATAGCAAGTAAAGTGTTTTATGAAATATTAGAATGTCTTTTTCTATGTTTCTTAATAAAGTATTCATTTAAATTTATTAATGACATGAATGTATGAAATACACTTGCAATTCCTTAAATATATAGCATATTTATACTACCAGCTCCTTCTTTTTTCTTATCTTTTCTGCTTCCTTCCTTTTATTTAATTTCTATTTTTTACAGAAGTAGGTTGAAATCCCCCAGTTATTGACACCTAACCAGTAACTGACACTTCAGCAAAAATCTGACTCAAATAAACATTCTCTTGTAAAATTCTGCAAAGTAATGCTTTCTAGTGATAATTCAAACATTTTTATTTTTGAATCAATTTATTCATCTCTAGTAGACCAAGAACATATTTAATGAGGAAGAATCTTTCGAGAACACAAAAGTACCATTTTGAGACATCCATCTTATTTCTAAAATTAAGGTAGTGATTTTTTTAAAATCTATTTGTAATGCAACCATACTAAACTCAAAAAAAAAAAAAAAAAAAAAAAAAAAAAAACCTATGCTTGTAGAAATTAGTTAACAGATCCCTGTGATACTAGGACCATGATTTCTACTTTATAGTTATTTAATTTATCTTAATGGGAGGTGCCAGATATTAGTTCCAATAATTTCATTTCACCAGTCTCCGACAGAGTTGTTAATCATTAGTAAAATTAAAGAAAGTTGAAACTTATTATTTGAACTGTTTAAAAAAACATAATAAATTCAATTTATCTTGTAATTAACACCATTAAAATTTAAGTTGTTCTACCAGGGCCTGACACCATTTGTCAGTTACTGGTTCATAAATGGCAGCGGATCAGAGGATCAAATGTCAGAAATATCAGAGTCAGAGGATTAGAGGAGATACAGTGCCTTCTTGACCATTGGGCCTGAGGTGCAATACAGCATATGATGGTAGTCCGGTCTGATAGTCAGCCTAACGCGGGACACTCACTGTTTAATCACCAAGAAATCTTTGTAACTAATCATTGGCAAGTACCAAGATCGATAAAATGAGTACCAAGCAATCTTGGTTTTCATTGGTACTATTCTGAGTAGAAGTGATGACAATATAAACAGAATGGTTAATATTTTTTTCTAACGATGCTTTTTCCTTTCTTCCTTTTTCGTTCTTCAGTATATATATATATATATATATATATATATATATATTTGGGGGAGAGGGGGGTATTTCGGTTTTATTTGGACTACATGTTTGTGAAGCAGGTGGTGATGGATGGGCATCCATAGCAATCCCCTATTCACCCTGACTATGTTCATGATGCTCATAAAATGAGCACAAATCCTAAAAAATGGTAGTTTTGATGCTGTGACCGCTAAAAGATCCTTATATATAACTGCCAATCTCATGTTGTTGTTTTCCAAGTCAGAGAATCCGTATTTTCTTTTTAGTTAAATTTTATTTGTAAAATTTCTTGTTCAAAAAAAAAAAAAAAAAAAAAAAAAAAACAGAAGTGTGGCAGTTATATTATATGATGAAACTAATCATATAACTAAATATGTTTTCAAATCAAATGAAACGTGAAATTTTATTAAACAATAAAAATCAAATAAAAATCAAATAGAAGCAAGGGACATTTCGTTAAATATTTTTACTTGTTCAAATTAGGTTTATTTCACTTGAAAGAAATAAAACAAAAAGTTGGCA
Source organism: Maratus speciosus (assembly GCA_963932465.1). NCBI lineage: Eukaryota > Metazoa > Arthropoda > Arachnida > Araneae > Salticidae > Maratus > Maratus speciosus. Next base: position 237,152,000 of record OZ010789.1, read on the forward strand.
GCTATGTAATGCAAATTAAGGTCTTCTGATGGTCACAGCATCAAAACTAGCCAGGAGGATTGTTCTCATTGAGATTTTTAATAAGTATCGCATGAACACAACAAAATTTCAGGCAATTCCATCGGAACCGCATTTTGATATAATTTGTGCGTGGTCTTTTGATATAAATGTTTATAGTTCATTCAAAATTAAGAAACAATTTATACGAACATAAAGGTTGCCAATTTACGACATGGAATTTTGTGGTTTTTTCGCTTTTGGCGATTTTATAAAAATAAATTGGTTTACATTTATTTAAACTAAATTTGAAACATTAGACAGACTTGAATACATTTAAAAAGCAATTAAATTAAAAAAATATATGTTAAAACATTTAATTAAAATCAAAATCCTACAAAGTATACGTTTCGCTATGTCATCGCATAGCCTAATCAGTACTAGCATCAACCACAACAATAAAACATCAAACACACACTGGACTAAGTCAAAGTTAAAGTTTTTCTTTTAGAAACAAGAAAAATTCATTAAGAATCCAACCTGATTCGTTCAAGATGTATGGGTATAGCTTAGTGAACCATCCTTCCATGAGAAGTCTGTAATGGTAATCTTTAGAGTTATTTTTCAAATTTAACGAATCTGCAAAAGATGGGGTATGGTCCATGTCAAATGCATATTGAACTAACCTGGAATTTAATTTGCTAATTTTAAATACGCCGATATGCTCCTGAAGTCGTATCTTCATAGATCTCCTAGTTTCACCTACAGTGGCGGTCAAAAGTTTCCGGCCAGTTAGTTTTTTTTTTATTTGTTTGCCAAAACGTTTCAGCGAAGAAACACAATTGCTCCAAAAGCTAGGGATAAACAAATGACCTCTGACCATGTGATTATTTTGATTTGATACTGAAGATACTTGATGCAAAAGGGAGGAATTCGAAATCCATGTGCGCAAAAGTTTCCGGCCATTCGTTATTCGTTACTTTTTGCTATCGGTAAAGTGTTTTTTTTTTTTTTTTTTTTTTTTTTTTTTTTTTTTTTTTTTACCGTGTTTGTTAATTAATCAACGTGAATAAGATAGTTGAAATTAAGAAATGAAGAGTTCAACATTTATTGTTCGTAAACGAGCGATTTGTTTGTCGCAAAAGGGCCAATCCTCTCGTGAGTTAGAGGCAAAGTTATCGATCGGAAAATTTACTGTGAACGATATTTAAAAAATATATAAAGATGGAAATGGCCTCCAGAACTTGCCACGGTCCGGGAAAACCCGGAAAACGTATTCGTGAGCACAAAATTATCAAGAGAAAAGCAGTTGATGATTCGCATAAAAATTCCGCTGCAATTCTCCTCGATTTACCGTATTAAAATATTGCTGAAATAAGTCAGTCTGCCGTGTCAAGACGCTTACGTAACGTAAGGCTTTATGGAAGAGTCGTCGTTAAAAAATCTTTCATAAGTAAAAAAAAATCAGAGGACCCGACTGGCGTTTGCCAAGGAACACAAAGACTGCTCAAGTGTAAACTGGAAAGAAGTACTATTTTCCGATGAATCGAAGTTCAACCTTTTTGGGAGTGATGGCAGACACTACGCTCGACGACCTAAAACAAAAGATAAGATTTGAGATATTTTTTTCCTACAATGAAGCATGACGGAGGACATGTTATGATGTGGGGAGCATTTTCTGGAAAATGTGTCTGTCCGTTTGGGGAAATCCACGGTAACATGACTGGTGCAATGTATAAAGATATCTTGCAAGATCATTTGCTGCCTTATTGAAAGGAAAATTATGGTCACAACTATTTGTTTCAGCGTGATAATCACCCAAATAATACATCCATGCTCGTTAAGCTGTGGCTTTCGCACCAAAAAATTCAGCTTTTGAACTGGCCAGCCCAGTCACCTGATCTGAATCCAATAGAAAACCTTTGGCACGAGCTTGACAAACATGTGCGGAATTATAAATATTCCAATTCAGCAGAATTTTCCCAAAAATTGCAAGAACCGTGGAAAAAACTTACCATAGACGATTTTCACCCGCTCGTTGAAACGATGGCATGTCGCTGCGCCACAGTACTCATTGTTAAATGTATGAAGACAAAATACTGATTGTAAATGTTGTTGATCACTGTTATTTTCTGTTATAACACCATTTTTTCTAAACTTGCCAAGATGGCCGGAAACTTTTGCGAGCATGCGTTTTCTTTTGCAATTAATTTTGTCAATTAAATTTATTGATATTTATTTTCTATTCCATAAATAAGTTCCTAACTATTATGTCAATAAAGTGTATAAGTATCACTTTGAGATTCCTGTTTATATGGGTATACTTACAAATTAACCAAAAATTTTATTCTGGACGGAAACTTTTGACCGCTGCTGTATACATGCTTCTTTATATGATATTATCACTATATCACCTACACCTTTTAACACGGACCATACCCCCCATCTTTCGAAGATTCGCTAATTTTGAAAAATAACTGCAAAAATTGTCATTACAGACTTTCCATGGAGGGATGGTTCACTAAAACCCATATTCCTTGAACGGATCCTGTTCGATTCCCAATGAATTTTTCTTGTTTCTAAAAGAAAAACTTTAACTTTGATTGAGTCCAGTGTTCATTCGATGTTTTGTTGTTTTGGTTGATGTTAGTACTTATGAAGCAATTCGATGACATAGCGAAACGGATACTTTGTATGATTTTGATTTTAATTAAATGTTTTTATGTATATTTTTTAAATTTAATTGCTTTTTTAATGTATTCAAGTCTGTCTAATGTTTCATATTTAGTTAAAGTAATATTTTAATTGAGATCTTAAAATATATATGTATCTTAAGAATTTGCATTTGTTTAAAAAAAAAAAATACATAGATTTAAAAAAATATATTGACAATTTTTTAAATTTTTAAAAATAACTAAGAAAAACAACAATGATAGTTAATAGATGAATTAATTACACAAATTAAACATTTATTTCTGCAAATTATACAGGGTCTCCGGGCTAAAAGTATCCAAAAGTTATGGCTTATTTTTACGGAACTACCCGTTAGATTTTTAGTAGAGCTGAAGCCTATTATATTCTAATGGGTAGTTCCGTAATAATAAGCCATAACTTTTGAATACTTATAACCCGGACACCCTGCATTATTTTTTATTCAAAGCATCTATCGTTGCTTAAGCAATGATTAATGTTTAGCTCGAATTGATAGTAGTCAAAGGATTACAAAAACTGCCAATTTTCACGTACAGTGAAACCTCCCTAAAGCGACCACGTTCCGTTCCAATAAGTATTGGTCGCTCCGAGAGGTGGTCTTTTAATGGAGGTCATGTTTAAATCTAGATTTTAATTTTTGAAAAAACGTAACAATTAATGTTATTAAAATTTATTTTTCACATTAGGGTAAGTATGAAAATTTAAGTATCTAAACAAAAGTTAATTACATAAGTTAATTAGTGCAGAGTTTAAATAATGAATACATTGACGTTTGCTTTGATTTCACGGTTTTATCTTCTATAACTTTTATTTCCAAGCCCTTTCGAAGTTCAGTAAATAAAGCAATTTGTTTTTGACGGGGACAAATTAAATGATGATTTCATTAATTTATCTATTTCTTTAAGAGTTTCCTGACAGAATAGGTCAAGGAAGTTTATTGACCGTCATCCTTACATTGTCATCAGAGTTAAATTCATTGCCTAAAAAGGCACAAAGGCGTTTAAACAGTTAAAAGTTACCGGAATAAATAAAAATTCTAAACTTAGTTTAGAAGTTTGATGAATAATGCAAACTTTGGAATTATTATTCTAATAAAACCTTCTTCAAACGACCAGGAAAAAACGGAATTTGTTTCATTTTCATCAAAGAAATTGATCGTTCATGGAGGGAGTTCAACTGGGGTGGTCTCTGAGTAGAGGTAAAATTAGTATCGAGCCTATGGGAATAAATTTCGTTCCATGAAAAAATGGTCGTTCAGGGCGGTGGTCGCTTAATGGAGGTGGTCGCACAGGTAGGTTTCACTGTATTTTTATTTACTTATTTCCTCTCTAAATTTTGAACAGACTATAGATACATTATTTTAATTACAAGAAAAAAAAATCCATCATAAAATTATAAAAAACAGTAAAAAATATTAAGCCTTTTCTTATGAAAATGTGTAACGTTTCGTTGTTTGGGGCATGTAGAATGAACCGAAACGCAATCAAATTTTCGTATGGATTCTCTTGAAAATCCATTTTATAAAAACACTTTTGTCCATATACTATTTATATTAATCAATTTGACATTTATTGTTACTCTTATTTGTAGAATTCTTGCCAAAATTTTCGGTAATATTTCATTCATTTTTGGCAGAATAAAATTTGATTTTTATCCAAATATAATACTTAACGCAAAAGAATTCACGAAATAAAGCATGTGTTGCTATATGGTCATAAAGTACTCATGTAATGAGATGCTGACATGGCCCAGTTATTAGTTTGATATGAATCTTTGACCTAATTGAAATTCTTGGCCCACAGAGAATATTATCCAAGGGATAAGCCAACAAAACTTTGGCAGATATTTTTTTTATTATTACATATCTTTTACGCATAAAACATTATAATGCTTTTTTGTTATCTTTTGTTCGTAGTTTAATATTTTCCCAGAAAAATGTCATGATTATTCATTTTTTTTTATTAGTATTTCTGGCACTTTTATATATTGTTTTTAAAAAAAATTCTGGTTTCGGTTACCTTTCATTTATTTTAAATGTCAAAAAACACGTTAATGAAAAAAAAAATTATGATTTATTTGTGATAACTTGTTAAAAAATGGGTGTGTCATTGGATAGTTACGCAGAGATTTCTCTTGAATTTTAGCACCACTCTCTCCGAATAGTAATACACATCTTATCGAATGACAAAAACTCTGAGATTAAGTAAAGAGAAGATTATTATTGGAAATAGTGGTATTCCAATTCAAGGACTCTGTGTATCTTGTATAATTGCCCAAGGAAACACCGGGTAATTATAAACTAAGTCACAGTACATCCAAAGATAAGAATTGTAAGAAAAATTAAACCCAAGACTATACTTATGAACTAAACTTTTTAAAATTTATTAATAATTTTCTGAATTTCTTTACTTTTTTCCTGCTCAGCAACTGTATGATATTTGCAGAAATCAATATTTAAATACCTGATTCAGCAGTCTATTGGGCTGCATCTCCATTGTACGAGATATTTTAATTGTGGAGGGAAAATAGAAATTTTACGTTATTCTACATTTACAAAATATTTATAGTAGGGGAGAGCGGTTCACCTTCGAACACTTTTTTTTTTTTTTTTTTTTTTTTTTTTTTTTTTTTTTGTCGATCAATTGTCAAAATTTTACCTGGTATTCGTTTTTTTAACCTTTGCCTATATTATTAAATAACTTTTGATCTTACAGCAACCTCCCGCTTAACCGGCCTAAACGGGACCGAGGGTAAGCCGGTTAAGAGAAAAACCGGTTAAAGCGGAGAAGTAAAAAAACATTTAATATCTGCGTAATTTAATTAATTAAACCCGTAACGATGCATTTAATTTTTCAATTTGAGCAGTTTTAAAAAAGTACATATTTTCTATATTTTGCGACATGAATACTAGTTGTAATTAACTGAATTGAAATAAAAATTATCACTGATAACAAATAATAAAAAATATTTAACACAAATTAAATTGTTGAAAATCGTGTCGCGCACCTTTATAAGAAGTTTAAATTGTTCTACAGTATGTACATTTAAGTTAATAAACCATAAAGAAATCAGCGACCTTCTTCTGTTGATGCAGAATAGCACATTCATTCGACATTCATGCATGTGAGCATGCGATATTTTACAGAGGGCGGGGTATGCCCGCCTCCGGGCCGCACCCTGAATTCAACACTGGTGTGGTGGAGGTCAACGCTTATCCATTTAGAACCGACGTTCTCCTTTCTTAATTTTGCCTCCTTCCCCTCGGGATTGCACTTCAACTCGAAAGCGTAAGCCGAGTTACCGAGGCCGTCATCCTTAAATTTTGGCAGATGTCGGGAAAAAAAGTCGGCCGGTTAAAGCAGAGTTCCGGTTAACAGGAGGCCGATTAAGAGGGAAGCTACTGTTTATCCATTATAGAAAATTAAAATATATATATTTACTAAACTTGTGCTTTGTCCCAAGGAGTACCACTTGCTGGGGCACTTTGGAACAATTAAAAATAGATCTGAAAAGTTCAATAATTGAATTACAATATACATGGAATTGTTTGTTCAGGAAAAGAAATTTATTTAAACTGAAAAGACAGCTTTTTGTGGAAGCTTTCTGAATATTGTCAGCATGAATTGCTGCCTTTTTTTTTTTTTTTTTTTTTTTTTTTTGTATTCTAAATTTCTAATCTTTGCCATTAATAAGTCTAATAACTTCTTAAAAGAAGAAATAATAACTATTAATAAATACATGTTATGTAGATTAAATCAAAAATATTTTAAACACAATATATTTTTGTTAAAATATTTTGAATAAAAGTTAGCTAGGCATATCTTGTGTCCCAAGATGCATCATATGACCACTATGAAATTTTAGAATGTCATGCTGTTAAGCTTAGCACTAGAACTCTGATTATACATCAGTTTTATAGAGAAAGCATTAAATTTCATTGTATTACCTTTTATTTCAAAATATTTTCAATCAAATTCCACTTTGGAAATTATCAAACTTTTACACAGTTACTAGATTGAGCAAAAAGTTCTGGGAAATTTGTGAAAGTTGCGTTGTCATGCGCAAATTAACAACAAAAACAACAAGGACTATTCTTCAAAGTAGAGACCATCATAGTCCACTACTTTGTGCCATCGTTGTTCCAGATTCCGGATTTATTAGACGTACCATGGCTGCTCCTTAGAATCGAAAAACTCTTGACATGCTTCTTCAACTTCATTCTTTCAGAACCGTTAGACCTTTTCTCTAATAATTCCAGATCAACACACGCAAATCATACTGTTCAATAGGAATTTTGGAGCCGAAATTCCTGAACTCCTATAGATGTACCATTGGTACTCCTATATACGATATAAATTCTCGTGACTATTATATTAAAAATTTCCCAGAACATTTTGCTCAACATAATACTAGACATGTTTGCAAAATAAAAATTTTAATAAATTCTTGTCTGTTTCATCAATGCAATCAATTCATTTCTGAAAGTTAGATTGTGCTGCTATCTATCGGCATCTGCAAGAGCTAAGAGTTAATTTAAAATCTAGGGCAAAAAATAAAGGTGTCCCAAGGTAAGCCACTCTTTCCAACTAATTTTAGAGGTGTTTTTTCATAGGTTTAGGGTTATTTACAGGTAATTTTTATGCTTTCAATTATCAGGTAAAGGAAAATTTTCATCTTCAACAAACATATTTTTCAGGCAAACATGATAAATTAACAGTGCTAGCATTATCAATAAGAGTATTTCGTTAAGCTTGCATGTATAAATTTAGTTTTGCAGCTGAAAATTTTTAATGGATTAATAGAATCCTAAAAACAGATATTCCGATTTGAGAAAACAGATTAATACACTATAAAAACTACTCGGAATCGTTTCCGAACATCAGTGGCAGTAAAAAACTTTTCTTTATATAAGTGCTTCTTTAAATCTCGAAAATATATTGGTTTCTGAGGTTTCTAAGGACAAAGAACTTTTCCCGAATCGTGGGTAATTGTATATTTCCGTAAGTACAGATCCAAGTCAAAAAATTAGAATAATTCATTCCATTTCTATTTGGAATCGCAATTAGCTTTATTTCAGCATAGTACAATTAAAAAAGAACAACGGTTGACGTTTTAATAAATTTGCATGTTATTAAAGAATATTAAAACTGTAAAAAATTAAATTTTGAGTGAATATTGTATTTTTGTAAAATTATTTTCATTATTCAAAATATTAGAATACTAAAATAGTTGGTTCAAAAAATTAGAATACTTTTATTTATTTTTCTGATTGGTTCAGAAGGTTGCACAAACAAAGCATAAAATTAGCTTCTGCGGGACTTCTTCTTAAGTTATAAAAACGCATTGCATCATCATTGTTTTCATTTTGTGTGAAACGTGGGTCGTTCGTCCGACATAACGGAGTTTACAAACCATCGTTTTATTGATTTTCATAAAGAAAGTCGTAATCAGCAATATATCGCCAGTTACTTAAAATATTCTCAACCAAGTGTTAGTATATCAATAAAGTAGTGTTTTAACGACGGAAATTTTGAAAACAAGTATCTGAATAGCGGCCGAAAGCCAAAAACTACTCAAAGAGATGATAGAAAGCTAAAAGGTATTGGTAAAAAAAAAAAAAAAAAAAAAAAAAAAAAAAAAAAACCGCTTTAGAGGTGTAAGATATTTACATCGAACACGGTCTTGATGTGAGTAAATCTACAACCCTAAGACGTCTCCATAAACTTGGATTTCAGTCTCGTGTACCAAAGATAAATCCTCTCATGACTGTTAAACAGAAAAGGGAGAGAGTGAAGTGGTGCAAAAAAAAAGACTTTTATGGGGCCTAGATGATTGGAAAAAAATATTGTTTAGTGATGAGAGTGTGTTTTGCGTAACATATGGTGATCAAGGTGTTCGTGTTTGGCGAATGAAGCAAGAAACATATGACAAGGACTGCATGAAACGATCAGTGAAATTTGCAGCCAGTGTAATGGATGGGCTTCCATGACTGCAGATGATCCTGAAAGGCTATGTATAGCTAACGAAAGGATTAATTCTGAGATATATCTAGAAATCCTTTAGCACTTCATGATACCATAGTCAGAAGATCTCTGTGGTGACGATTTTTTTTCCAATATAATTTAGCACCTTCACACAGGTCAATGTCTACTAAGAACTGGCTTAGCGAACACGAAATTAACGTACTTCCCTGGCCGGCTAATTCTCCGGATATCCAATAGGGAATTTGTAGGGAATAATGAAGAAAAAACTGCAAAATATTAGGCCAAAAAACAAAGCTGAGCTTCTTTCCAGTATAAAGCCGGCATGGTCATATCTGGGCAGAAAACATTGTGAACCACTTGTAGCTAGCTTTATAAAACGAGTTCGTGCTGTTATAAAATGTAAAGGTGATGCCACAAAATATTAAAGAATAACTATTTTTCCTTTTTTTTAAACAGGTATTATTTACAATGCATTATTCTAATATTTTGAACCAGGTAAATGGTTATTCTAATATTTTGATTTTTTTCCAAATGTGAATAATTATTTTCATTTTTGTATAATTTTTATGCTAAAAGATTCTACAAACTATGTAGATTCTTACAATATTAAGTTTTATCCTACATTACTTTTTGTATAACCAATGCATAAAAAACCTGTTTTCAGAATTTCTTTTTTTCTATTACTCTAATTTTTTGACTTGTAGTTGTAGTTATATTATATTCTCATAGATTAAGAAACATTTGTATTTTTTTACAATGTACAATAACAACCATAAAAGATCCATAAAAGAATGTCTCATAAATTAAAAAATATATTTTTTTTCTTGATATAAATTTCAAATCTAATGATTATGCCGTTTTCCAAATGTTGAATTTAAAAAATTACCAAATTTCACAATGGAGTACCATAACAAAACCTTCACGCGTAAAAAGATAATGATAACGGCAATGTGTCCTGGCGTGCACGAGTCGCAAATTATAGTAGTCTTATTATTCTTGAAAATATAAATTGAATCATGATGTCACGAGTGTATGATTTTTATTTAATTCTAGAAAAGTACTAGATGCGCTATTTCTTTTTAGCAGTGAATAATATAGGTTAATTCACGTATGATCTCATATTTAAAACGAATACATAGTTAATACATGGCTTTTACAAGAGAAAGGGATATTAGTCCAGGCATTTTGTGATTGAACATGGGCAAAATTGCAATAGAAGCTTTTTACAGAATTTTTTAATCATGAACTACTGCTTAATAGCATACTAAAAATCAGACAAAATCTGAGCACAGGAACACCCCTATATACGGATTTCAAAATGGCGGAGGGTATTTTTTGGAACTAAGGCAGAGAATATATCGCTTACGGAAATATATCGCTTTATTTTCACAATTTAACTTTGAAGTATAGTTAAAAACGATAAACAGTACACAAAAGTCTACTATTTCTGACAAATTACTGCTTAAGTTCATTTTTACAGAAATGTTCCAGTGAAGAAATAAAAGTATCAATAGTTTTCATCATATTTATAGTTAGAAGTTAGGTAGTTCTTGTTACATCCATTGACTTGGCACACCCCAGAAGCTGTAGAACAGGGCAATCAATTACGCTTGCATCAGCATCGTAAAGTAGCACAGTTTGTCTTTCAAGAACATGGAATCATATTAAGTAAATAATCTGTAGCTGGTAGTCAGAGCCTGATTACCCACGGGGCAAATTCCTACCACTAAAAATAAACAGAAAATTTTGCCTCATTCATGGCAGAAATTTTACATGAATACGGCGTTTAGATAAGTCGAACTTTTCTTATAAAATTTATTGGTGTAAGTGTGCCCCGTTGGTAATCAGGCCCTGCTGGTAGTCACTCGCAGAGTATTGGGTAGCACGAGTGTTTTTTTACATACCAGCCCCATTCTGCTGGCTTGGTTCTTTCTTCCGATATTTATTTGTAAGTAAGTGTGATAGCTATGATATTTTGTAGAAGAATCGGTCGGAGGCAAACGTTCAGGTGTAATAAATGATTTTACTGTAGTTACTTTCCTTACCAACATTTGGTGACGTAGTTTGTCTATAGAATCCAGTGCCTTGCAGTCATAAAACAGAAGCATTGCTTTTCTTCCAGCCTCAGCCATATCTGAATGTAGGCTTGAATTTGAACAAAATATTTTTGCAATAGAACGGAGCTCTGTCTTGTTCATCTGTTTGAGAAATGATGAGGATTTCCCAATCAAAAAAATTCTGGATGTTGTATCGCAGTCCGTGAAAGCATGCAGAAACAGAAGGAAGTTGCAATTTTCACGACCTAACAGAGATTGCATGTTGAGGATATGATAGACTGGTTCGTAACATGATCCTCGTCTTATGTCACTGCGATAGTATAGCTTGAAGCCATTGTCCTTTGCCTGTTAAAGAAGGAGAATCAGCAAGTCGGTATCTTCACCTATTACAGTGGTATGTGCATGTGCATGTTCTGAAGATGAGACTGGAGCACGAACAATGTCTATATTGGCATCCCCATCTGTGTTGGGAACAGTACAGCCTTGTTTCTTAAGCAATTCGCCTATGAGGGAAGTCATTGCTTGCTTGTTTTTTCATTGTCCAGAAACTCTTCCTTTTTTCCAATAAATTTCACGTATGGGCTGAAATTAATATCTCTACTGTTTTTTTTTGTAGCGTCATCTGTGAGCCACATCATTGATTGTTGGATACCCAATGTAATTATCAAAAACCACGATAGGTTTTCCATATTGTTTAACAATAAAATCAGCGTAAGACATTGCAATGTTTTCATATGTATCATTTTTTACACCAGGAAATGCGACGCAAGAAAGATCCTCCATCCAATATGTACCTGTCTGTACTTTCCACGTTGTCATATTTTTCATTGTGTAAATTTTTAATGTGTTTGATTAGTGCTTGAGCTAACTGAGATTTGTCTGAATTCCTCATCATACTTGGTGATTCAAATAATGCTGCAGGGTACGCACACGGTTCATAACGCATGACATCTCCGAGATTCATTTCACCACAAGTGCCAGTAATCATCATTCTTTGGAAGAGGAGCGCTGGATCTATTTGTATATCTAAGTCATCTTTATAACTACAAATGGCGGCAGCAGATCCTAGAGTTTTCACTTTCTTTGACCTTTTAACCGAATACCTAAATATATCCTTCCCTATCATTTTGGAGATGATGATCATACCAAATAAGTGCAACTCATCAACATTAACTTCTCTTTTAGCTGTTGCGCCTGTAACAATTTTGCGTAGAGTAGAATCAGAATGAAATGGCGATATGTGTTCCAGTACGTCGGCCACTTTTTAAATGTCATTGCTGCTCCTCTTCTGTCTGCTGTCTCTTATAGGTATTTTTGATAATTTTATAAAAGTTACACACTCCCAATGTTATTCCTATGGGAGTTTGAAGCTAAAAGTTAGCATAGAACACAATTTTTAACTATTTTCAAAACATCATTTAGTACACTTAAAATTGATATTTTGAATTGAAACTGGCAACAGAGCAAAGTATATACACTTACGTTAATAAAAAGCACAGTATGGAGCTGTTTATAGCATTTATTATGTACGTTAGAGGTTAGAGATTAATTAAAAAAGGTTAACATTACAATAATCTCCACAGAGATGCATTATTAAATGGCCGCCAATGATAAAGCATGTACTTTTCAGACGCTCATTAAAATACTAAAATTTATAAAAAGAATCTAAAACTCACTCACTAGTGTTGTATAAGCTTCAAATTACACAAATAATGTAGTAATCCGCTGTTAAATAATCATTTAACACCATAAATATAATCTTGAAAAACACTGACATGACAAACTACTCTGGTCAGATCACAATCACAGCACAGCATGTATAAAAAATATCGATATCTTTGCTTAAAGTCTCCTTAACAAAGTAAATTGGTGATGAAATGTCCATAAATGCAGGGGTCGTGCGTGTCCTGAAATTTTATAGCCAGGAGATTTTTCGGTACCAGTATTTTCTTATAGAAAATTACTTCTTAAATAAGGCGAAATTTCGCGCGTTTAAGCTAGATTTATTCTTCTATTAAAAAATACTGATATTTGCCCTGAAAAATTCCCTAAAGCATATTATTAAAAATGTTCCGATGCCTGGGAAAGTTATGCACAACTAGCATTTATAAGCACTGGAATCGATTCGGAGCCAGTTGCAATTGCGGATACATGAGATAGAGGAACGGGATTAACAGAAAGTAGAGAAATTTAAAAGAACTATATCTCGCGAACCACTGGACCGATTTTCATGCGGTAGGGCTTAAAATGTTCAGGAAGACTTAATATGTAGAAAGAAAATATAGTATAGGGCTTGCCTGAGGCCGGAGATATATCTCCCCATCGCCGGAGCTTGAAAAACTCACCGCATACCGGATGACTGTTAGGAGATCGGTCTAGTAGTAATACAGTTTAGAATGAGTTATAGATACTTTACTTTATCTTGTTCCAAAAGCATTATTGGTTGTCAGTTGTTCGATAAAAATGAATATTTGCAGTGCAAATTGTTTAGTGCTGCCCTCTGTCGTCTTCCGTCTCAACTAAAAGCTATACAACAGCACAACAACGCAAAACGGCATGTGATTCAGTCCGTTTTGAAATCCGTTTTTAAGGGTGTTCCCGTGATCGGATTTTGTCTGATTTTGGTTATATTTCTCAGTAATGGTTACGTATTAAAAATCAGTTAACAGAGCTTCTATTGCAATTTTGCTCGGGTTGAAGGAATTTTTACTTTAATTTGCCTGGACTATATCATGAAGAGCTTTTCATGAATTTACATTTTCAATTTTTTTTTCAAGAATCAAGACTATATTTATTTAGGCTTAGGAAACATTTTTTTTAAATACTGGTATAAAAGCAAAATTTCTCAAGGCTTTCAATAAATTAAAAAAGAGAGTATATTTGCGCGAGATTCGTAGTCGGTACGGTGTTTAATTTTAAAATTGATTTTTCTAATAAAACATGTTTAAAAACTCGGGCAACGACAGGTATTTCAGCTAGTTTTTAATAACTATCTATATTTTAAAAATATTATTACGCTAATTTTAACAAACAGTTTTATGCAAGAGGAAGCTAATATTACATTTTCAGTTTCAGTTGACTTAAATATTTATAATTATTTTCATAGATATAGAATTTGAAACATCCCTATTAAAATCAAAATATATGAAACTAAAATTTTATTTTACCTATTAAAGAAAATAATTAGAGAAAATGTACCTTACATGCAGATTGAAATTTAAAAACCTTATATATTTTCATCAGTAACTTTATGGAATTTTCAAGCAAAATCTTTTTTTCGATACAGAAGCTAATCTTATACATTTTAAATCATGTTTAATTTATTCATTGCTGGGTCTTTTTTATAGATAAAAATTCTCAAACGTTATATTAGAGATATGTAATTAAAATTTCATTCTAATTATTAAAAAAGTTGGGAAGTCGAAAAATGCACCTTTTGTACTGCTTAAAATTTTAAAAGTCAAATTATCGTCGCTTTTTAAAAATATGCTTATTGCATGCTAAAGTTAATATTAAAATTTTCATTTTTATTAACTATTTTATTGCTTTACCATTTTATAGATAAAAATATCGAACGTCCATTTTTAAATTTTGTGATTAAATTTTGAGATTTAAAATTAAAATATTATGTTTCTATTAAAATAAAACACGCAAAGTATGAATATAACTCGCATCCTGAGAGTTCAATATCGTTATGTCATATTACCGTAAAGCTTTGTAAGTACAGTCGTGGAAAAAATAAAGAAACACCCCGTACTAACTATGCAACTAATCATAATAGAAAAAAATTACAGGTACCAAACGGATGGAAATAAAGTCTACTTTTAAATTATGAATATAAAATTTGCTTAGGGGGCTATCTACAAATCAAAACCAGGCCAAACTTTTTTTTCAATGACAACACCCAATTTTGACAACTTATTTTTAATTTTCGGTTCAAACTACGTCTAGAAATGAAATTTCAAGTCATTTGGATGATAAGTTTTTTTAATTATAAACATTCAAAATTTAGAGCTTCTAATGTTAAATTACATTTTCCTATTTTTATTGATATCTCCTCAAATTATAATCCTAATGTGATATATATTTTTGACGTTTGATTATAAAACTAAAGAACGCAAACACAAATACATTGAATTTGTAATTCTAAAAATTTTATAATATGAATTATGAAATTGATATTAAAAAATTATATGAATTTCAACCTTCAATTTTTTTTTTATAGATTTATATTTATCATGTCCTGCTTTATGCAAATTCTCAATTTAAAATTTTTCTTCCAAGTCGTTTTCTAATTATGAGTAAAAAACGTAAAAATGACGGTTTAAGATGTCATCTATGATGTCCAGAAAAGCATAATTTAAAAAATATATATATTACTCATTTTAATGATACATTTGAGTTGGCAATATAGTCGAAACATATTAAGCGAGTGAGATGTTCATATTGACAAGAAATAATATGTTAATATATGTGACATAGTCATTCAGTAGCATTTTAACAATCGAGTAACGAGTATCGAACCTCAATTTGGATACAGCCCCTAAAATATGCCCATTATAAAATAATTAATTTCTCTGAAACTAATAGTACGAATTTCATAAAAATGTGGATTTAGGCTAATTGAAGGACATAGAATCTATTTATTGTGTCAAACTTGGG
The DNA here is from genome assembly GCA_963932465.1 of Maratus speciosus. Taxonomy (NCBI): domain Eukaryota; kingdom Metazoa; phylum Arthropoda; class Arachnida; order Araneae; family Salticidae; genus Maratus; species Maratus speciosus. The sequence goes on from OZ010789.1 coordinate 237,167,412, forward strand.
TATTTCTATTGAAAAAAATAGAATTTGGGTTTGTTTTGATGCGTAAATGGCCCTAAGCCAATTTTATATACATCATTTAAAAGTAGGCTCTATTTCCAATCGTTTGGCACAGTAACTTTCTTCTACAATGATTTGCTGCAGAGTTAGTGGAGGTGTTTACTTTTTTTTCCACGACTGTATCTAATTTCTTTACGAATGTGTTAAATTAAGAAATACCTACTTATACCTGGAAGCTAGGTGAGAATTTAATGAAATATTTTATAACCCTGTATTTAAAATATTTCAAATAACTGTAAAAGTGTGTTTATTACACTTTATTATTTAACAGAGCTTGGTTTTTGTATTTTGTATGTTTTGGATCTTCCCTCATTTCTTGATAGGCTAGAATTACAATGATTATGTTCACAAGTATATTTCTGATGACAATGCATCACTTTAATATTTTTCCGATGACGAGGTATCATTTTAATAATTTATAACTTAATTATAAATCAAAATATTATTTTTAAGGCTTTTTTTTTTGCCGTAGGTGATAAATAACCAAATACTCTTTAGGGTTGCAACTTTATACGAGTTTAAAAAAAAAAAAATGTGAATTAATTACGTGCCAAACCATGCTCGCCGAAATAAACCATCTAAGTATTTTTTTTTTTTTGTATTACTTATCCATTTTTTTATTTATTTACTTGTATTGATGACTTTTAAGTTGTATTTAATTGTTAGTTTCTATCTATAAACACTGTTTTGATGAGGTCTATAGATGTCTATGAAGGTTAGAGTTGCAGTAAAGCTAGAGATCCTACCTACACAACTTCTAGGTTGTGTAATATTTAAATAGAGCTTCTGACTGTAAAATAGTCAATGAAACATCGTCTTTATTTTGAAAGACCTATCCAATGATATATGCCACTCAATATTGCGTAATTTTTTTTCGTCTCTACCGCCATTTTGTATTTTACGGCTGCCATTTTGAATTCATAAAAACAAAATCTAGCCTACAACCAATGGACGGTTAAGACGAATAGATAGAGACCTCATTCATTAAAATCCAGCCGTTGGGATGTTTCGAGGGTATAAAGAAATCCACATACCCAGATACGCGGGAAACATAATATCAACCGTTTTCAATCAGTTTTTCCATGTAGATCTGCCCAGACTTTTTAAATTTTTTCCTGCCTGTTGCTTTGATCATTCAATTAACTGCAGCCACTTTCTGATTTCGTTGCTCCACTAGATATCTTCTTCTTAGTCGGTTTGAATCTCACTACATATGCTGTCTTATCTTCCTGCATATGTCCATCTCATTTTAATTTTAACTATTTTATTATCTCAATGATGTCAAAAACTTTCGTCTGATTTCATATTCGGATAATTCTTTTTTTGGCCCTTCTAGCTTGCCTGGCATATATCTTTCCATACCTCGCTGTGTTGTTTGTAATCTTTGCACCATCTATTTTGTTAGCGTCCGTGTTTACGTTCTATTAGTTAGTGCAAGTAAAATACATAGATTAAACACTTGTGGCGACGCTATCTTGCGCGGTCAGTAAAACGAGTATCTCGCAGGAAATGATATAGCTAGCCGTTTGCTCGGCATGAAAGATCTCGCTTTCTGACCATGGGTTCTCCGGCTATATCCTTAGGCTCGCACCTCTCCTGCATTGGTGACCTTGGACAAACGAACATGCACTTCACCATCTCCGCTCGACACGAATAGATGGCAGCACTGAAAACACCCCACAGCAAGCAAAGCCTGTGAAATGTTTACAGCACGCAACCAGAAATCAAAACCTGTGAAACTATCACAGCACGCAAGCAAATCTTATGAAACGCTCACAGCACGTAAAGCCTATGACAACTCTCATAGCACAAAGCCTGTCACGCCGCGCGTCTTCGGAGGCACACATGCGCTCAGCAGCACGACAGCATCACACAGGCAACCGCCAACACGAGTGCATATCGCTCGTACAACATCAACGAGATGTTCTTCTCCCTGAGGGTGGAGTACTGTGGCGACGCCATCTTGCGCGGTCACCGATTACAGCGATGACCACCTCGGGAACTCAGCTTTCGCTTTAGAGTGTTAGTGCAATCCCGAGTGGTAGACCACATCCACTCCTCCCGACTCTCAACCAGAGTCTGAGAGGGAGCGTCGGGTCCCTGATCAAGCTGCTGATCTTGCGCGGTCAGTAAAACGAGTATTTCTCTGGAAGCGATTGAGCAGGAAGCTGTTTGCTCGGCACGAAAGATCTCGCTTTCTGACCGTGGGTTCCCCGGTTCGATCCTTAGCGCCGCACCCCTTCTGCACACTGTTCTTTTCAAGCACAGACGCATGTTACTCTTCAGAATAATACTGTTCTTCTAAAAAGCAGTCCATCCATTTCTTATTTTTCTATTGATTTCATTCATGATGATGATGTATTATATTCCTGTTCAAAGAGCACATAGCTTTATACTTCCTAAATGATAGTTTTATTGAAGTCTATCATCCTTTTTGGAGTAAATGAATTGAAATCATCTTAGTCTTTTCCAAATTTATTTTTTAATCTCATGTTAACGTTTAGCCTTCTGCAAATATAATGTCTGGTAAATCGTTTAAAATTTCTTCCAATTCTTCAGGGCTTTCGCTGAAAATTAAAATGTGATCAGCAAACCGAGATGAGTTATGTCTCCCACCCCCCGCCCCCTACCCTCCATTATCCTAATCTCTTTGTTTTCTTAATCCAACTTCTTGAAAATATTTTCTTAGACAGGCGTGAAAAGAGTAAGCGGAATCGTGCCTCCTTCTCTAACACATCTTACAAGCTTGATCTTCACTTTTCCTGTGTCCAAACGGATGGTCACTATGTCTTTCTTTAAAACCTTACTTATAATACTGATGTAAGATTTTTCTATACCGATGTTCCCCAGAGAGTTATATTACTGTTGATTTGTAGACATAATCAAATGAGTATCAATAAAAGTGAGGCAAAGAGGTAAATCATATTCCTTGTGTTTCTCTATGACTTCTTTATGATGCATTGTACTAAATCCACTTCGGAATCCTGATTGTTATCTAGGTTGAGCTGAATCTATAACTGATTCAAGTCTTCACGTTAGACTTTGAAGAAAATCTTATAAATTACTGCCTTTCGTGATAGGTTTTAGTATTTTTCTTCTACTGTTTTTGTAAAGTAGCACTATCAGAGTATTATTCCAGTCTTTTGGTATATCCGACATCTATGGATATCTGGAAAACAGTATGACTAGCATTTTTGTTAATTCAACTGTTTGCTTCTTTGATAAAGGCAATTTTGATTCGATCTTCTCTCCTTTATCTTTTTCCATGTCTAATGGGTTGTAAAACATCATATGTCATCACTAGGTTCATCACTGGTCATCTTCAGTTTCTGTTACATAGTTTCTCTGATAATATAGATTGTATTTTCTTAATTTTTGGACAATGCTCGCGATTTTATTATTGTTTTTGTTTAGTTGTTCCATCTACCCTCTTCAGCGCAAAAATATCGTTTCTTCCAACACATTGCGCTTAGCTAAATTCAAACTTTTGTTATCTTCTAGAACTTTAACAAAATCACAGTTAAATTTTCTGATATTTTCTGCAATGCCCATTCTCACTGTTTTACACAGTTCTGCATATTGAACTCGCAGGATATTTGAGATCGTTTTTCTTCGTTTAACATTTCTTTCGTCAAACTTCATGTTTCGTCTGTTACTTTCTTTTTCCGTTTTACTTGTGCTTCATCGACTATCTCCTTCGCAATTTTTTTGCAAAGTGTTGGTTTGTTTCCTGTTCACCACTGTAAAATCTTGTTCTTCTTTCAAAATTGACTGCAGTACTTCGAACTGATTTTTAAGTTCAAATAAATTCTCCTTTTTATTTCTGAAGATTTACAATATCGACGGATTTTTCCAAGTGTTTGAAAATAGCTTTATTCTTTCCACTTTAGCATTTAACAAAATTTCGCATCTAACCAACCTGTGATTGCTTCCTGTATTGACGTTATTGAGAACATTGCAATCCTGAATAAGATGCTGCTTGACATGATGTAGTTGATTTCCCTTCTTACTTCACTTGCGCTCCTACAAGTACATTTTCTTCGAGACTTTTTCTTGAAAAATGAATTCATGATATATATCTATTCCCATTCTGCTAGCTGACAATCTGTTTTCTCTTTCGTTTCACATCCAATTTCAATAATTTTCTACTGAAAACCCGAATTTTTTTTTTTTTTTTTTTTTGACCAATTCTAACATTTCAGCCTCCCATTATGAAATAGGTGTAGCATTTTCTCTAAGACTACTTCTTTAAACTACTTCTTCGTGTAAATACTCAACTTCTTCATCAGCTTAGCTCATTGTTGGTGCATAAACTTGAATAATTTGAATCATGTATCTTCTTGACACTTGTATAACTGCCCTTGCAACTTTTTCCTATGCACTGTTATTTTCCACGATGTGATTTTTCCACATTTTATGAATTAGAAATTCTACACAACTTCTTTCACCTTTTTTGTGTCTCTGTGGTTGTAGTACATGTCCGTTGGCAAGATGAACCTTCCGTTCGCCTTTTCTTCGAATTTCTTGCCATCCTAAGAAGTTACAGTTAATTATTCCAAATTCTTCTTCAAGTTCTTGTAAAATATTTGTTCAATATAGAGATCGCCTGTTTTACGTAGCCAGTGTCAACACTTACCGACCGCCGCTACCCGCAGAACAGGTTGTTCTTCTTCCGTCAACAAAAGACCGGTTGAATTCAATAAGTTTAAGATATAAACTAGCGGGTCAAGGCAGACCGGAAAGTTTAATACACCAGACGACCCCGGTGGCTCCGAGACCATTGTGGATGTTTTAACTTATCTCATCAAGCCCAGACCGGTGATTCTTAGCAACCTCTATCTTCATGTCTTTCTGATTGCTGCCCTAACCAGGGATATGCAGACTGCCAGGAATTAAAGCCAGTGATTTGTTTTTTTCAATTCCTGATAAAAAAAAATGGAGGTAGTTAATAAAATCCCAAACGCTGCCCAATCTGGGTGAAAAAAAGCACATCAGTGCTCGTTCGCCATGCACTAGGAAAGTGTACTAACTAGCTTTTCTAATACAGGCTGAACCATCCTTGCCGTTTATGGGCTTGGTACCAAAAATCAAGCTGAAACCGGTTAGCGTTAGACAATAAGGGACATTTACAGTGCTTTTTAGATACGGCAACCCCAACTCTGGGTGTAGACTAATGCTGAGTTCTGGGAAGCAAGATGGATATGGATATGCTTCAGTTTCCCTTATAGTAACCTTTATTCATTGACTATAAAACTGATCCGATTTTCAACATGGATTTTAAAAACATCGTAAAAATAGGATGAAAGGAATAATGGAAATTTGTAAAACCAAGGCAGATTCATCAGGGCCTAAATACCTTGATTACTGTAAATAAAGTGTGTTGTCTCCTCTTTGTATTAGACATAAAAAAGCTAAAGAATACTAATTTAGGACTACCACACCCAATAAATACAGAAATAAAATATTCGAAAACAAATAAGTTATACATATGCATAAAATATTATGCCTTTAATAAACTTTTTTCTTCATTCGGATAATAATAATATGGCATTTTTAATTTTTAATTTATTTGTTGCTATTAATTCTTATAGGTATGATTTTAAAGTGCCATTACTAAAGCTTTTAAGGTTGCAACTTTCATCCTACTTATAAAAAAAAAAAAAAAAAAAAAAAAAAAAAAAAAAAAAAAATACAAATTCAGAAATAGAATTTGTAATTTTACCCTTCTGTACTTTAACAGTATCTTTGAATTTAACTTAAAAATTTTAAAAACAAATAAATTTTCATCGATAATAAACTTTTTCAAAATATTTTCTGACAAACACGTTTTTCGTGCTGAATTTATCACTGAAATTTCAATTTTGATTAATTTATTTTTAACTATTTCTGTTTATAGATAAAACTCTCAACCGTCTTTATTAAAATCTTGAGGTTTATAACTGAAATTTAATATTTCTCATATAAAAAATAAAAAGGAACAGAAAATGTACCTTTTATACTGTTTGAAAAATTAAAAACATATAATTTTTCCTCGATAATCAATACTATTAAATCCGGTGGAATTAAAATAGAATGAGGGAAAAGTGAAATCCTTTTCCGAATTTCTTTTCTTCTTCCATCTTTTTGAACAAGTTGTTGCCATTTTGAAGTCTCGAATTTCTATATAATCACTATTTCCTTGGTACTTACGAAATATTTTCTCTTGTTGAATTTTTTCTTTCTTTCTTTCTTTTGGACATCGTATTAGCTGGAATATGAAGTCTAAAATATAAATCAAATTGTCTGCGGAAGATTTATATTTATCATTACTATCAGCAGTTGTCTGAATTCCACATTTAGAAATCGGATTTCGAAAATGTTTTGACGTAGAGCCTGCATCAAAGGATGTAATTTTAGAAATAAGATTAATGCAATTTTTACTTGGTTTTCAGAAAATCATCATATTACATTATCGCTGTTTTTAATAATAGTAAGTTACACTTTATTATTTTAATACAATCGTACAGATTCTGATAATGATATCATACAAACTGAAATTTTTCAAGAAGGTAATAAAGTTTGCAGGCCGTGATTCGAACCCAGAACCTTTGGCTAAGGCAAGTCCCACACTAAGGTGACACATTAGACATGTCGCTTGAATTCGCTGGAAAAACTGGTTTAAAACAGGTTTGAAACAACTTCGTTCTTTGTTTCGACCAATTTTTGAGCTACATGTTGCGGATTCATGTCGCTTGTCGTCTCAGTGTAGGATGCGCCCTAGGCGCGCCACACACCAGCAAGACATACGACAATAATTGTGAGACATGAGGCAAATTCTGCTGTTCAAACCGGTTTTTTCTTGTTAACAGGGTAAAATTGTCGCATGCCTCTCGCTTTTTTGTAGCATGTCTCCCTGGTGTGTGGCGCGCCTAAGGGGCATCCCACACTAAGGCGACACATAAGACATGTCGCTTGAATTCGCTGGAAAAACTGGTTTAAAACAGGTTTGAAACAACTTAGTTCTTTGTTTTGACCGGTTTTTGCGCTACATGTTGCTGCTACATGTCGCTTGTCGCCTTAGTGTGGGATGCCGCTTAGACTGCTAATGCTCTTCCAATTGTAGTTCCAGTTGTACGTGTAGCGACCCCAAATAAACCCTGGATTCCTTGCTATCTCGTAAGATGCGAAAGCAGACCTTGTCCCTGAATTGCAGTCTATTTTCTTACTACTGGCTGGCTTCGCTACACTGAAAATTCGTGAAACACTTTTGCGACACTAACTGAACATAATAATTAACACTTCTAACTAAAATCATTTTCGATTGTGTTGTGAATGTGTTGCGAATAGGTTGTGCCAAATAAAAAGATTGTGCAAAAAGTATTGTTAAAAATTACAAGAGGAGAAATTGTATTTTTAAAACATTTCAAAACATTCATTTTTAAAATTATGTAACTTTAAAGGCACCATGTAAAAAGTGTTTTGAAAGTGTTTTATATGTGTTGTTTTATAGTGTTCTAAATTGTATGGTGTTTGCAATGTGTTGTTAATTTGCTGACAAAGTACTGTGCAGCACAACATTATTGTAAGAAAATATTTTCATCAACACTATTTAAAACACGATTTCAACACAATTAACAACACTATTTTTAAAACATATTTTTAGACAGCAACACTTTTCCAACATATTAAGAACACATGTCTAGATAGCAACACTTTTGCAACATATTAAGAACACAATCACAACACAAAAAATATTTTATATATGAAGTTTTCTAATTCACAACACATTAATGTGTTGTTAATTTGGTGACAAAAAGTGTTGTCAAATGTGTTTATTTTTGTGTTTGATAATTTGCAGTGTATCGTGTCGAATGTGGCCGTTTCGACACACGGTGAAAAGAAAGATGATGCAATTGTGTGCTGCGGGAGAAGTGGTTTTAAAATATATGTTTGAACTTGGTCTTGTATATATTGTGCAAATAAATAAAAACGTGATGTTAATTGCGTGTTTTAATGTGCTGAAAGTTACATTAAGGAAGAAAAGATTATAAAGAAATGGCACTACGTTACACATGGAACGACAGAACAATATCTGAGTGAATTGCGCCCGCCTGTTGTAAATCGAGGGAGCTCAATCAGCAATTTATGCTAAGTAGGTACTGGATTCGATTCTCGGCCTGAACACTTTTCACATTGTCAGAAAAATTTCGCATAGTATAGTATGAGAAAGCATCACATCAATAGCAGCATAATGTTATTGGATCAATATCTCCCTAATATTTGTTACTTTTACTAAATTACATAAGCCGGCAAAATAAGCGTAGCTGGCCTTTACGAGATTGTAGGGGTCCTTCCATTAAATATGTGATATCAGAAGATTTTATTTGCTCCTGTTTTACAGCATCAAATGTTCGCAATATTTCGACTTTTTAAAAATTTAAAAATTTGCGATTTGCGAAAAATGTTAATGTGATGATAAAAAAAATGAAAGTCATTTTCAAATGCAGCGCTAAAAAATACATAAGAATAAATTATCAAAAGCTATAAAACATGACACAACAAAATTTGTGTTGTGTTCATTTTTTCCCCATTTGAACACCTATAAAATAATTACATTATCACATAGAGCTTAGATTCTAGTACGGAACACAATGAGTAATATGGTAAGCATTCTGAGAAAATTTCTCTGAAATATGTTTAAAACATTTTATGTAATGGTGCTTAACGAACATGAAAATAGCGAAAAAAAAATTAATTTTCAAGAAATCTCATTTAAAGATTTCTTATCTATTAAATTAATCTTGGAGTGTCAATTAAGGTTTGTTAGTGCTTTAATCTAATAAAAAGTAAGAAAATCATGCTTATAAACGTTGGTTACATTTCTCCTGGCCTTACTACGCCCACATCCATTAGATTACTCATTACTCCCCGTTTATTAAATTTACAATACTTCGTGTTCTAATAATCGTAGGAATAAAATTAAAACAGATTTGGAATCGTAAAAGATTTCTCTTTTAAATTAAATAACAACAACAAAAAAAATCGACAATTTTCACCAAATCAAGAAACCTTTAACATGATGAAGGAAGGATACATATAAGTGTAACGGTTTAGGAAATAGTATACTAAGCAGTAATAAGAGTGTATATGTCGTAGGCTAATTGAGAAATCCGCCTCTTTGCAAACAGCCTAGGCTCTTTGCAAAGAGCCGGGCTAATTGGAGAATCCATCTCTGTTTTTCCAATTAGCCTGATATTTTTCAGGCTTATTGCAAAGAGCCTATAAAGCGTTAGGCTAATTGAAAAATGACCACTTATTATCCGAACAGGGTGATATTTTTAGCTCACAGGCTATCAAAGCCTGGGAGCTGATGTGCCCGCCGATTCTGTATGTACGCGTGTACGTACATACGTACGTATGTACGTAACACGATAACTCTTGATAGAAATATCCGATTTGCTTCAATTTTTTTTCTAGGTTCATTCTGATAAGGTGCTTCCCTGATTAGTTTTTGGGGTTCATTGGTTAAGGATAAAGAGGGAAAAGGGGGGCTAGTTCCCCCCCTTAATTTATATAAATGGATTTTTCATGCAGAAATTATCGATTTGCTCCAAATTTGGCATACCGGTTTATTGTGTTAAGGAGCTTCCCTGATTAGATTTGGAAGCTCCTTATTTAAGTATAAAGGGGGGGAAAGGGGGCTACCCCCCTTAATTTAGATAAATCGTTTTTTCATGATGAATTATTCGATTTGCTCCAAATTTCGTATACCGGTTTATTAAGTTAAGGAGCTGCCTTGATTAGATTTGGAGGTTCATTAGTTACATATAAAGAGAGGAAAGGGGGGGGGGCACCCCCCCCCCCCGTAATTTAGATAAATGGATTTTTCATGCAGAAATATGCGATTTGCAAAAAATTTGGTATACCGGTTAATTATGTTAAGCAGCTTCCCTGATTACATTTGGAAGATCATTATTATGAATAAAGGGGGGAAAGGGGGCAATTGCTTCTCCCTTTAATTTAGATAAATGCGTTTTTCATGTAGAATTATTCGATTAGCTTAAATTTAGTATACTGGTTTATTATGTTAAGGAGATGGTTTGATTAGATTTGGAGGTTCATTAGTTAAATATAAAGGGAGGAAAGGGGGGGCTACCCCCCCCCTTAATTTAGGTGAATGGGTTTTTAATGCAAAATTATTCGATTTGCTCCAAATTTGGTATACCGGTTTATTATGTTAAGGAGCTTCCCAGATTAGATTTGGAAGTTCATTAGTTAAGTATAAAGGGAGGAAAGGCGGGCTAGACCCTCCCCCACCTTAATTTAGATAAATGGGTTTTTCATACAGAATTATTCGATTTGCTTCAAATTTGATATACCAGTTTATTACGATATGGCTTCCTTCATTTGATTTGGAGGTCCATTGGTTAAGTATAAAAGGGGGGGGAGGGGGGCGATTGCCCTTCCCCTCAATTTAGATAAATGGGTTTTCATGCAGAATTATCTGATTTAGTTTAATTTTTTTTCAGCCGGATCCGAACTTGAAGGTTCCATTTGAAGTCAACCCGAAAACCGACCACAACCAGGTTTCGGATTGAGTTCAATTAGAACTTTCAGGTTCGGATCGGGTTGCCGGTGGACGGAGATTATTTTGTCTGGCTTGCATCAGGTTATAGTTCTTTGGAATATTTTTGTCGGTTAAGATTTGGTTCGGGACGGGTTTTAGGTTGACTTCGAATGGAATTTTTAGGTTCTGGTAGCGTTGCGTGTCCACGGAAACTAATTTGTCTTGTTCGGATCCGGTTATGGATCTTTGGAATATTTTTGTCGGTTATCAGATTTGTTTCGGGATTTCGGGTTTTTTCAAATGGAACTCTCATGTTCGGGTCGGGTTGCATGTAGACTGAAATTATTTTGTCTTGCTCGGATCGGGGTACGATCTGTTGTAATTTATTTTTCGGGTTTGGGTAGGGTTATGCGTTAATAAACCTAATAAAAAGAAAATTGCCCAGGTAAGCTGATGGCATTGAGCTCACAGGCTATTCACACTAATTGTATATTATACTCTTATTTCAAAGAATAATGCCCCTCGAAAAATAAATGAAGGTATTAGTCCCCGTTGCCCCACTTTCTACTTAAACAAAGAACCTCCAAATCTAATCAGGGAAGCTACTTAACATAATAAACTGGTATAGCAAATTTGAAGCAAATCAGATAATTCTGCATGAAAAAACCATTTCACTAAATTAAGGGGGGGGGGGGTATTAGCTCCCCCATTTCTCCCTTTATGCTGAACCAATGAACTTTCAAATCTAATCAGAAAAGCTCCTTATTAGAATGAACCTAGAAAAAAAAAATTAAACTAAATTAGATAATTCTGCATGAAAACACATTTATCTAAATTAAGGGAGGGGCAATTGCCCCCTTTCCCCCCTTTTATACTTAACCAATGAACCTCCAAATCAAATGAAGGAAGCCATATCGTAATAAACTGGTATATCAAATTTGAAGCAAATCGAATAATTCTGTATGAAAAACCCATTTATCTAAATTAAGGGGACGCTAGCCCCTGTCCCTCCTTTATACTTAAACAATAAATCTTCAAGTCTAACCAAGGCAGCTCCTTAACATAATAAACCGGTATACGAAATTTGGAGCAGATCGAATAACTCTGCATGAAAAACCCATTTATCTAAATTAAGGGGGGGGGGTCTAGCCCCCCTTTTCTCCCTTTATACTTAACTAATGAACCTCCAAATCTAATCAAGGAAGCTCCTGAACATAATAAACCGCTATACCAAATTTGGAGCAAATCGAATAATTTTGCATTAAAAACCCATTTACCTAAATTAAGGAGGGGGGGGCTATCCCCCCTTTCCTCCCTTTATACTTAACTAATGAACCTCCAAATCTAATCAAGCCATCTCCTTAACACAATAAACCAGTATACCAAATTTGAGCTAATCGAATAATTCTGCATGAAAAACGCATTTATCTAAATTAAGGGGAGAGGCAATTGCCCCCCTTTCCCCCCTTTAAACATAATAATGATTTTCCAAATGTAATCAGGGAAGCTGCTTAAGATAATTAACCGGTATACAAAATTTATAGCAAATCGCATATTTCTGCAAGAAAAACCCATTTATCTAAATTACGGGGGGGATAGCCCCCCTTTCCTCCCTTTATATGTAACTAATGAACCTCCAAATCTAATCAAGGCAGCTCCTTAACTTAATAAACCGGTATACCAAATTTGGAGCAAATCGAATAATTCATCATGAAAAACCGATTTATCTAAATTAAGGGGGGTTGGCCCCCCTTTCCCCTCTTTATACTTAAATAATAAGCTTCCAAATCTAATAAGTGAAGCTCCTTAACACAGTAAACCGGCATACCAAATTTGGAGCAAATCGAATATTTCTGCATAAAAAACACATTTATATAAATTAAGGGGGGGACTAGCCCCTTTTCCCCCTTTATCCTTAACCAATGAACCCCAAAAAATAATCAGGGAAGCACCTTATCAGAATGAACCTAGAAAAAAAAATTGAAGCAAATCGGATGTTTCTATCAAGAGTTATGGCGTTACGTACATACAGAATCGGCGGGCACATAAGCTCTCAGGCTTTGATATCACCCTGATCGGATAATAAGTGGTCATTTTTCAATTAGCCTAACGCTTTATAGGCTCTTTGCAATAAGCCTGAAAAATATCAGGCTAATTGGAAAAAGGGAGATGGATTCTCCATTTAGCCCGGCTGTTTGCAAAGAGCCTAGGCTGTTTGCAAAGAGCCGGATTAACAATGTAATACCATGTATATTTATTCCGTTATATGATTATTTAGTTTTACTATTTTAAACAATCTAAAAAATAATTTTGTCTCGGGATAACAATTCTTACGCTTAATATTTGAATTCGTTACGATATGATTAACATGAGAATACATTAAACGCGAGTTTATCGTCTTAACTAATTTATTTATAATCTGTTATTTATTAGTTACTCTTGTGTAAATAATTATCCCTCGGTGTCTATGCTTAATTTTAGAGATTACGAAGGGGTATAATAGCATCACGTTGATATAATAGCTTCACGTTCTTTTATTTAAATAAAAGAAATATTTTTCAACAATAAGCTAGAACAGGCATGTCAAACACGCGGCCCGCCGACAAATTACTTGTGGCCCGCAAAGCCTTTGGCACTTTACTTGTATTTAATTCAATTGTTAGAACGTGCATGCTGAAACTATATTTTGCACGAATAGACTTGCCAACCGCGATCTTAGAGATAGCAATAATCCGAAAGATATGTATTCAAATATTTCGAACAGTTATAAAAAGTTACAATTTTCATTTTAAATCGACAAATTATAAATGTGTATTTTCAAAAGACTACCAATAGACAAAGTGCTTGGAGTTTTCATTTGAAATTAAAAGCACCTGAGTAAATTTCATAATGCTATCTTGTTATTTAACAGTACTTATTAGCGTTTTCCAATAGAGTTTATTACTTATACAAAGTTATTTTAAAAAAGAAAATACATTCTATTTTAAATATGCCTGGCATTATTACAAGCCAAGCCCGTGCTTAACGCGTAACACCCATCGAAATTGAAAAATGAACAACATAAAATGAATTTTTGAAACAAAAGAACAGTCCGAAAAAATAAATTTCGAAACTTTAGAGACGAACCCAGCAACAGCAGGGTCATTCTAATGTTTGGAGGATCTAACGCCTAATGCTAGATCTAGATCAGTGTGCACAATCAAATTTTAAAATAAATGCAATTTGGAAAATTTTGTTAAATTTTATAGATTTTTGTTGAAAAGTAATTTTGAGTTTTTTTTTTTTTTTTTTCTTCGAGAAATAACATAAAATAATCAATGTATAATAATAACTTTGGAATTTTGTGCTAAATTTTTTTTAACATGGTTGTGTTTTGTACGAAGAAATTTTATTCTATGCAACGGTAATAATATTATTTACCCTTTTTTATGTGGCCCGCGGCTTTCTATATAACACTTAATTTGGCCCGCGGCGGTAAATGAGTTTGACATGCCTGAGCTAGAATTATGCAAATATACAAGTTGTTTCATAGCCAAATGCATAAACTTTAAACCTTTTAGATCTTGGCCATCCTATAATAAGACATGTATTTACATTTATTATTATTATACTCTTTTATTAGGTGCGTTCATAATTATATGAATACATAGCACATATAATCGTCGTCTGGTCCGTTCGTTCGTCCGTCTGTCCCCATATGACAGAGCAAAAACTACGCAACGAATGAATTATTTGAAAACAACGTTTAAACACACAATAAAACAAGCAGACTTTACCCTACGTATACGTTTCGTGAGTACTAGAACTCACATCCTCAGTGTAAAAACTACAAAAACAATATCCCCCCAACTGCAAGTACGGTGAAAAAAACCCGAATGTCAAAACATAATACCAAAAGACCATCAAGTTCTAACAGCCAATGAAATTAATGCGGAAGTGAAGTGTCGGGACACAACAAATCCATCCAGAAAGTTGAGATGTATGGTGTACTAGATAAATCATTAACCAAGGAGTCTTTAAATTTATGGATATGAATAGTCTCAAAAAAGTCTAAATCCAGAGGAGTAATGCATTTCTTGATAATGGTAGCTGAGTCAAAATTAAAATTATGTCCCTCCCCCCAGCAATGAGAGGCGATAGAGGATTTCTGTAATTCTTTTTTCTTTACATAGTTTCTGTGTTCATTGATTCTGTAACGGAGTTTTCGTTTAGTTTGTCCAATGTAGGACAAACCACATTGGCATTGAATGTTGTAAATGCCCCAATAATTATGTGGAGGAATTTGGTCCTTAAGTTGCAAAAAAGATAATTTATTAACCGGTTTAAAAACCACATTAAAATCATAATGTCTTAAGATATTAGCCATCTTAAAGCTAATGCTATTATAAAATGGTAAAATGATAAGGTTGGAAATGGAAACCGCAGTAACAGGATAATCAAGATTATTAAGACTATGAAAAATTAAATTATTGATATAAGATAAACTAAAACCTCGATCAATAGCCACAGATCTAATGTAATTTAATTCTGTAATAAGTGAATTATTATCTGAACAAATTAAGCGAGCTCTATTAATCAAATAATGATATTGATTAATAGAACTCGCTTAATTTGTTCCTATGAGCTACAAAAGCCTTTTCATTAGACATCTTTAAAGCAAAATAAGTATAAACGCCCGAAAAGCAAAGAAGTTAGCACATAATAATGACTATGAAACTCAAATGCGACGCTTATCAGTAAACTCTAATTCGAAATTTTGTGATTCCCAGTTACTGAAACGACCGGCTTTCTAAACGCGGCGAAATCGAAATAAACAAATGATTTCATTGTTCCCGAATAATAGCCGTGCGGGTTACATCTGTTTGAAAGTCAAAAGGTTTTCATGTTAAACGATTTAATCGCTTTGAAATATGTAAAAAATACTTGAAATATGTATATTTTTTCAAGGATATATAAATTTCATAAAAATTAATTCTTTTTCTTTCCAAAAGAGAAAGTCTATAAATATAGATATTTTTTTATTTCAGCTGAATATTGTTCCATTTAAAAAAAAAAGACAATCCCTAAAATCCTTGGATTTTCGGTATTAAAAATGATGCGGGATCCCGGGATCTCGGGATACAGGATCCCGGGATTGTAATCCCTACTTGCGCATTATAAAGGAGACACGGAATATGGTTCGTTCAGAGGAATAAAAATGTAACATTATACCTCCGATTCCCACGATATATTACATTGTTTTCCGATTAAAGAACATCTTTTAAGCCGTCATGAAGGAAATAAACCATTATAAAGTACAAAATTATCGTTTTGTTTGGGTTTGATAACATGTAATGTATCAAAATTGAGAATTTTGATCCATTTTTGATCCAGGCGTACTCAATTCGATATGAGTACACTGATGTACTCATTTTTGAGTACTTCATTTTTTCCAGTGTAGATCTTTCAGAAAATAGTGCCAAAATGGGCGTTTTGAAACGAATTTCAGCGCGAAAGGAGAAAACCCACTCAAGAAAGGATGAAAAACGTGTTTGTTACGTGATCAAAATCGCTTCTAACTCAATAGGTAATTGATGGATCCAAAGATGGAAAACACAGCTCGATTCCAAATCTCTTCCATGGTCAGGCTTTCCAATTTTATATCTTTCCGTTAAAAAATGAATTTGTAAATGTGTCAGAACGTTTTGCACTTGTTGAGAAGAGCAGTTGAGAACAGCCTTAAAATAAAAATTGTATGTTTATAAAAGAATTCCCTCGTATATTTTCTCTGAGGGTATTTCGGATTGCCATCGTCCCGTCCCACGGGAGAAACATTAGAACGAATGTTGATTCCGGCCTGGACCGAAGTGTAAGATGACCCGGCATAAAGCCATGTGAAATGATTAATTTATTTATGTTGTGTGTGTTGCACAATGTTTTGTAGGGATTAAGCTGTCTTAAACGCTTAAAGGGGCTTATTCTTATTGAACTGTGATTTGAATTTTAATTGTTTATGAAAGACTGATATACTCTTCTTCACAGGGGCTCATTGTTAAATTACAATCTATTAAAGCGCTTTACACAACCTTGTGTCTCGTGTTCTTGTCCTATCTTTGAGTCTTTTTACATCCTCCTGGTGACATTTCCAGACATGGTTCCTATCTATGTGTTCTTCATATATCCCTTCCAAGATTCTAGGTTGAGCTTTGAATCGCTCCGTATATATTTTTAAATTTTAAACTAGTATTGGGTATATACGAGTGTATGTATCTAGTTAGTTAGCAGAGTGAAAGTTTATTACATTACTAAAAAATGGTACTTAAAAGTAAACAAATTATACTATTAAAATAAATAATCATTGTTTAACGTCTGATATACGATTTAAACTTAAAAAATATATTACAACTCATCAGACACACAAGTAAAAATTACATAAATACATTTAATACAATTAAAAAGTAAACGTTTCGAGCTAAATTTTAGCCCCTCATCAGTGCAATAAATAACATTCAAATGACAGAAAACTATATGACATGTATATATGTAAACATGTATATATGTATTTTTTTCTTGTATTTTCTGGGCTTATAATAGGTTTAAATATTTAAATCTCAAATTTGAATAGCGAACGTACTCATTACTTTTAGCGTATACTTTGCCTTTATATAACTGTACTGTTATGTAATTTCGCATTTACTAATTCGTCCATGATAAATCACTCTGCCATAAGAAATGCGAACAAAAAATTCGAGGCATAAGCATAATCACACACTTCGTTAATTTTCAAATGCACAACTTTAGTCTTCAGTCATATTAGTTATTAACATATTGCTGATTTGTTGAACTGTCACGTGTTAAACAGTTTCTCTTGCAATATATAAGTAAAATAGAGTAATGCGAGATTATATGTATATTTATCAACTGTACTTGAGGGGGGGAGGGGGACTTCGCTTTCTTATTCCAAGCAGATTTTCTTTTATTTTTTTTTTTTTAACTGTGCACTATGTTTGTGTATAGTAGTTAAGAGTAAAAATGTACTTAAATATACTTGCATAAATGTATTCAATCTAAATAGTTGATGACTTATATGTAAAAAAACAGAACCAAAATCTAATTTAGAACTTAATATTCTTTTCTAAATTGCCTCTCATCATTCCATTAAAGATAACGCATTGCCATTTATACATGCGCATGTATAATAACGAATACATTATTGCATTTGCATTTAAACTTAATCTGCTATCCCTTATCGAAACCAAATCTGAATGAAAACAAACATTTTGACAAATTGGCTTTCGCATTTGCTGGGAAAGAACAGAATAGGGAATTCTAAAAATACGACATTAATTTTTAAAGAATTTATTGGAATATTGATTCCATGTGTTCTCTTGCCAATCTGCTGAAGAGATGTTGCTATAAATGTACTGCCGATGATAAGATACTATAAGATTCGAGGCAGTATTTTTTTTTTCATTTTTCTCCCGATAAAAATCAATAGATTAAATTGGATATTTTATTGTGAAGAATTTTATGTATACCATTGAAGCAGAATTTGGTATTTTTTAAGAAAACATCAAAAAGTATGAAAATAATTTGATTAAAAATACCAGATGTCCATGAAAATGTCCCAAAAAATACATATGCTTCTCAGATTACAGAACATACCGGTCGGTGTACAACAGAGTTGAACGAATTTGTAATTTCAATTACTTGCATTGCAATTACAATTACAATTTAATTGTATGTAATTAATTATAATTACAATTACATGCCGTAAAAAATTCTTGCAGCAGTGTATCCGGAACCACCACCCTTCCCAGTATTTGACGAAATTTCTGTGCTTGAATATGTATAACTATAATAAATTACATAACAATTAAATTGTAGTTACGGTACAGATAATTGGAATTACAAATCTGCCCAACTCTGGTGTACAGAACATAGGTAAAAACGACTGCAAACTCCTATGGATTTAATATTTAATTATATTTTCTTTAGATTGTCCACTAAGAACACCAAAAGGCATTTTCATATGAAAAATTTCAATTATGTATTGAAATAAAGTTTCGAAATTTATTATAAATTATCCTTTTTATCCATGTTAGTGGTTAATGTCAAAAGATATTGCCAAAGATTTCGATATTTACAGCAATCTTTTTAATCATTTCCATGTTTAAGCGCCGCGTAGTTCGATTACATATGTGTTATTTTTTATTTTTATTTATTTATTTACTTATGAAGTTTAAATTTCGTTATTAAATATTAGCTAGAAACTAATGCTGAACTATTTATATTGTTTACAGTGCAAACGGGTTACCAGACTACTTCACTCACGAGAAAACATCCGCTCGCTAATGTTAATCCTACGGAAGCGAATTTTTAAAATATCGCGTTTGCATTTTCATTTATTTATTTATTTTATTGGATAGCCGAGATCGATCTCTACAAAGGTCGTTTTTTTACTTTTTCGATTTTGTTTACAGATTTTTTCCTAGAATACTTTCGCTTTTGAAACCGATTCTGAAAATGAAAGTATCCTAATAATAAAAAAATATATATATAAAAAGTCGAAAAATTAAAAAATCGACCTTAGCTATCCAATTAAAAAAACAAAATCATTTAAAAATATGGAAATACACACGGGATATTTAAAAAAATTCTCCCATATGATTAACCTTATTATAATGTGATTATAATGTGTTTTCGCGTGAGTGAAGTAACCTCTTAATCTTTCGTAAACGGGCTGCACACCGTGCAGATATATATATTTTTTAATTCATGGTTGAAAATTATTTTAAAAAACATTAATAAAGTCAGTAAATTGAGATATAGTTTTTAAACAAATTGCCTTTGTAGGTACATTTTTCTCCCTATTTGATGGTGTAAAATTTAAATTGTGCAGTCTTTAGATTTAAAAAATAAGCGATAAAATGAAATAGATAGTCATTGCTATCCTCAGCGTTACTGGCGGATATGATTTTGCTTTATAGTATATGTTTCACTCTTCTTTATATATACACGCTGATGATTCTTCCCGGATCTACGATCACCGCTCGTACAGACTTCGAAAAGGCTGCCACCACCGATATAAATGTGATATCGGACATGATATGAGAAGGATTATATAAAAAAATGCTAAATTTATTAAATTAATATTGAAGAAAAATTTACATACAAATTATTTACATAGAAACAAAACGCTATTTACATTTAAGGGCTCGGATATACACGATTCGGCCCGATACTAAGTTATATGCCAAATATTTTCTACATTACTGGGTCAACTTACTAAAATACCCTATTTTTTTCTCACCCTACGGTATCTCATTAGGTTTATCGGAGGACCACACAGGATCTTCCGTCGCGTCGACTTTCTACGCTCAAGACTTAAGCCTTTTCCCTACTTCACTACACTCTACTCCCGAAAACTCAACCAAACACACCTTACAACCTCACTTTACTAGGTCTTCCCCAGAACTACTCTTTTCTCTCTCAACGATTCCTTCAAAAAATACCAATCCGGGGATTCCTTCGTTCCCGCAGGAACCCCTTCTCTTTTCTATAACTTCCCCCTTTCCGTGGTATCCACTATCACACTAGATAGCCCAGGAACTTCTTTTTTTCTTATCTGTTGTCTACTTTATTGAATAACTGGATTTCCTTGATACAATGAAGCTTGTTCATATAATAAGATCTAACTATAACAGCTCGGATCAGCTTCAAGATAAGGAAAAATATTACATTAACCCCACGTACGCAGAAAGTGATGCATATGAAATGCAATAAACCCAAGCTGCAAATAATCCCTGGCCGAGCTTCCGCCGAATGTCCTAATATGACTATGTTTCTCCTGAACGATCTCAATCCCTGAAGTCAACGGGAAAGGCTTTTTGTCCGCACGGCAAAGCACATAAGGAGCATCGCATCCCGATTACTATTGAATGAGTTTTGAAGCTTTTACCAATTAGTTTTCGGTCATTTGGTCGCTAGGTAATCTTTTGCCGACAACATTCCAATATCATATGATATTTTGCTGATTAGCTAGTGATATTATACAGGAAATTTTGTAAAATGCAAAAATAGTATTTAAAAGTAAGAAAGCTCGTTTAAATTCAAAGAGTAAATATTACTAATCGGCATTATTTTTACAAATAAAATGCAAAAATATTTACATGTCGATTATATAATCAATTTTTTTTTAAATCGTTTTTGTTTAAAGCTTAAAAATTGCTGTTAAAGGCATTTGCTATAAAAATTATAATTAATTGCAATTAAATTATAAATTGCAATTAATTTTCTAGTATAAGAAGCAAATAAAATTATTTTTTAAGGTAAAAATTACGTTCGTAACTAACATTAATACCATTGATCTATAAATATTTTTGCATCTTAGAAAGGAAAATTAATTATAATTTAAATTGTACTAACTATAATTATTTGTAATTTTTATTTTAACATCATTTAACAGCAATGTTTAAGCTTTAAACAATACTGAATATCTTAAATTTTAATTACACTGCTCAAAAAAATTAGAGAAGCAAGCAAAAAAGTGAAGAGAACAGTGCAAGACAGCCATGTATGGGCATAAAATGGATAGTACACGTGTATCAAGTGTATCAATGCGCAGTACAGAAAAAAAGACGCAAAAAAATTGTAAGGGAGCTTTTATTCTTTGAAAAGATGAAAAGAACATGAAAAGATGGTTTAGGGCAACAATTTGGTTTCAAGTAAATGATTAAAAAAAGTATTGTTTAGAAATAATGCAAGATTTTTAATATGGCGTGTGGTCTCCTCGAACAGCTAGACTGCTGCACACCTGTTTTTCATGGATGCGATGAGGTTATCGATAAGACTTTGGGGAATACTGTTCCACTGCTCAAGAATTGCAATCTCCAAGTCCCGGACAGGCCTCGGTGGAGGCCTCGGTCTCGCAGCAATATGTCGTCTGAGTATGTCCCAAACATACTCGATCGGAGAGCATGCTGGTCATTCCATACGCTGTATTGTTTTAGCTTCAAACATGTTTTCCACAAGACGAACTGTATGAAGTCTGGCATTAACATGTATGGAAAAAATGAAATCACTAATTACTGCAACATAAAATACGACATGAGGTCTCAGTATCTCGTCTGTATTACTTCGGACCGTCAAGGTGCCATTTCGAATGATATGCAGGCCCGTACGTCCATGTATGCTGATTCCAGCCAATAGCATCAACCCAACTCGTCTGTAATGTAATCTTTCACGAACGAATTTGGGATTATTTTGAGTGCCTCTTTCTCTCCATGCCAAAACACTTCAGATGTCACATCCAGACTGAATCGGGACTCGCCTGTAAACAGAATTTGACTCCAACAACGTTGCCTCCAAACTCGATGTTCAGTTCCCCACCTTCTTTGGGCCGCACTGTGGCTTGAGGTCAACGGAATACAGGCCATTGGCTTACGTGCATAGAGACCACCCTGATGAAGCCTATTTCGGACTGTTTGGCTGGACACCCTTCGTCCTGTGGCCAAGAACAACTGTGTTTGCAGCTGAATAGCATTGCCCGTTCCGTCTCGACGAGCTATTAACAGGATATATCTGTCATCTGTTTCTGTGTTAGTTCATTTTCGATCTTGCACTTGTCGATGACTATCTTTCCATGTGTCTTGGAATCGATTCCACAGCCTTTCATGGACACTTCTTGCGACTCCGACAGCGTCCACTACACTTCGTTGTGTTTCCCCAAACTTAACTGTCCCGATAAACCGCCAAGCCACGGATTGCGGTAAATCATGTTGTTGTGACATTTTCAAGTTGCCTTTTCTCAAAACACAAGCTGAGCAATTGAATTTTACAACTGAGGCAGTGAAACAGACGTTTCGGCAAAATCCCGATTTCTGCACTTATCTCCTTTTTCTAGTTTTTGACGTCATAAACTTTAATTTACATCTGAAGTTTTCTTTATCTGTTTTCTACAGCACTTGAAATTATAGATGTTTTATTTGACGTTATTTATCTGTGTAAATATTTGCGTAATTTCGTTAAAACCATGTGCTCCCCTAATTGTTTTGAGCAGTGTAGTTACATCCGCGATAGGTAAATATTTTTGCCTTTTATAGTGGAAATTGTTGCCATTTATCAAAATATATTATTTGAATTAAAAGGAACTTTCAAACATTTAAATTAATTATACAGTATTTGCATGTTACAATGAAAATTATTCCCACTTAACATTGTTTCCCAACTGTAAAAATCATATTCCTTAACGCCTCTCATTATATTATGGTTATGTATAAAAAATATATTTTTTCAAAATCTAAATAATTATTTTAATAAATACTTTGTTCAGTCATTTTTTTTTTACTTTTAAAAATAGCATAAAATTAGACTTTTCACTATCTGGAGCATAAAAGATGATGTACTTCTCTGTAAGACAATTTAAATTATAACATTTCGAAAAAAATCTCAAAAAATTACACAAAATTTTTTATGTGTCATTTCAATCAATCATCTTTCATTTTATTACAGTTCTAGCGTAGTATTTTCTTAATTCCAAAAATTTTACATAATTTCTAAAGAAATTTCTTTATTTACTCAGAATTTTTTAATTCATAATTTAAAAAATACATTTAGAGCAAACAGTTTGTAGTTTTTAAGATAATTTCTCATATTTATCTAAATTAAAAAAACGGCAAGCCTTATTATCAATATTTAGCAAATATATCGGTTTAATTCATTTAACTTATTAGTCAGTTTAATTTCTACTTATCAAAGTATATATTTAAGTATGAATGACTATACGTAACTAAACAAAAGAAAATGAAGAGAAAAAGAGTAGGAAAATTAGAATTTCTTAAAAAGTTGTTAGATTTCGATTACAGTCTGTTATCTAGTTATCGTGGAGAATCTGCAAACTTTTAACAGATTAAGGTTTACTGATTTGGGCATAAGGAATTTATTCTCACCAAGAAACAATTCTTCGGAAGCATTTTGGACTTCTATTCCATTCCTTTGTTCGCTTAAAAGTAGCGTCTGGTCTGTCCTTGAAACGTAAAAAGTGTATTTTGAGGGATAGGAGATAAAGATCAAGAGGAAGATAGTTGTGTTTATCTCATGTGACCCCAATAGCAAGAGATATCGGCTAAATTTCGGCCTAATACCAGAATTGTCGGTAAATGATGTGTAGTCGAATGGAGAGCTTCACATAATATCGTCTGAACAAAATCTAGGGATTTATCTTGATAATGTTCTGGGAAAACATCTGCAGAAAATTGTATTATTATTATTACAAGTCAATTAATCGGAAAAAATATTCTTATGCATGAAATCAGCCTGCAATCGGACAGTAATGAAAAATGAATCTTTTTACTGAGGTGTTTTTGTTTGTTTCCGCTGTATAGATACCCCCTGCAGTGATGATAGGGTGGGGAGGTCACGTGAATAAAACTGTGCAATGCCCAGCAATATCATCTCCCTCTCGCTCAAAATACTATTTCACGTTTCAAGGGACATCATTTGTGAATGGTCAGTGGAAGGAATATAGGGGAAAAAATACTTTCCAAGAAATGTTCTTTGGCGAGAATACATTATTATTTACAAATCAGTAAACTTAAATCTCTTAAAAACTTGCAGATAGCAGGGCAATTAGTATAAAAGTAAACTAACAATTTAAAAGCGTTTGTTTGTTCTTTTTTTCAATAATTGCGAAGAAATTTAGACAGGATAATATCTGACACAACAAACTATTTGCTCTAAATGTATTTTCTCAGTTATGAATTAGAAATTCCTGATTTAAAAATTAATTTATTTAGAAATACTTCAGATAATGTTATCGTATAAATTTTAATGAAGTTGTTCTTCCTTTTTCTCCCTAAAAAGTAATAAATTTAATTTTATGCCTTTTAAAAGTAAAAAAAAAATGTCTCAAAAAATTTTTTTAATTAAAATTATTATTAGATTAAAAAATTTGAAAATTATAAGATCTAAAATTTAGATTATATCATATATTTAGACTATTACAACAACAAACTATTTCTTCTAAATGTATTTTCTTAATTAAGAATTAGAAATTTCTGATTTAAAAATTAATTTATTTAGAAATAATACAGATAATGTTATTGTATAAATTACAAAGAAGTTGATCATCTTTTTTCCCTCAGATGGTGATAAATTTAATTTTATACATTTTAAAAGTTAAAAAAGATGACAAATTTTTTTTAAATTAAAATAATTATTAGATGACTAAATGGAAAATTATAAGATCTGAAATTTAGATTATATCAGGATAATATCTGAAATTTAGACTATTACAACAACAAACTATTTGCTCTAAATGTATTTTCTTAGTTGTGAATTAGAAATTTTTGATTTTGAAATTTATTTATTTAAAAATAATTCAGATAATGTATTGTATAAATTATAAATAAATTTATTATCTGTTTTTTTTTTCTCAAATAGTGATAAATTTAATTTTATACCTTTTTAAAAGTTAAAAAAATGACTGAACAATTTTTTTAATTAAAATAATTATTGGATAAATAAATTGAAAATTATAAGGTCTGAAATTTAGATTATATCAGGATAATATCTCGAAATTTAGACTATTACAACAACAAAATATTTGCTCTAAATGTTAGTTAAATTCTTAGTTCTGAATTAGAAATTTCTGATTAAAAAATTAATTTATTTGGAAAAAATGTAGGTAATGATATTGTATAAATTATAAAGAAGTTGATCCTCTTTTTTTTTCTCCAGATAGTGATAAATTTCATTTTATAGCTTTTAGAAGTAAAAAAATAAAATTGACTGAATTTTTTTTTAATTAAAATAATTATTTAGATATTGAAAAAAAGAAAAAAAGAATTCTTTTCCATACATAACCAAAATTTAATGAGACGCTTTAACTGATAGAATTTTCACAGTTAGTACGCAATGTTAAATGAGAATATTTTACATTGTAAGATTCAAAAATTATCTAATTGAAATGTATCAAAGTTCGTTTTAATTCAAACAGTAAATATTGTTAGACCGAAATATTTTCCGCTATAAAATACAAAAATGTTTTCATATCGGGGGCGTAATTAATTAAAAGGTAAGACATTTTGTTTAATTTAAATTCTAAATATTGCTGATCTTGGGATGAAAATTACAGTTAATTTTTCTTTGTAAGATGAAATAATATTTGTATATCAACAGCGTGAGTGACTTATAAGCAAGAATATAAACTTTAAATTAAATGTAATTTTATTTGTATCTTACAATGGAAAATTAATTCTAATTTTAATGGTAATTGTCATTGTAAAATTATTTAACAGCAATATTTTGACTTTAAAGAAAACAAGATTTATTTCATTTCAATTAGTTACATCCTCGTTATGAAAGTATTTTTGCATCTTATAGTGGAAAATATTCCCAATTAACAATATTTATTTTTGAATTAAAACGAATTTTTTTACGTTTTAAATACTATTTTTGCATCGTACAAATTCTTCTATTCGATATGATTAGATAATCGGCAAAAGTTCATATGATATTGCAATGTACTCGGTAAAAGATTACCAAGTGACCAAATTACCGAAAACTAATACGCAAAGGCTTCAAAACCGATTCAATCGTAGTCGGGAGGCGATGCTCGAAAGGTGATTTGCCTTGCGGACAAGAAGTCGTATCTGCCGATCTCGGAAAATGAGATCGCCAGGACGAAATATAGTCGAGTTAGGACTTTCGGCGGAAGTTCGGCCAAGGATTATTTGTTGTTTGGGGACACATTTCACTACGTGGGGTAGAGTTACCGCCGAGGCAAAATAATACGCTCCCAGTAAAATGGTTCAGTTTTGGTCGTCTGACAGAATCGGCCGATTTTGCTTACAGTATGTGCCAATAAATTTAATTCATACACCGATTCGACTTCCTGCTGACATCAACATTTGACCTATAACTAGAGGAATCATCAGTTATTGTCCAGACAACTTCGCGTTTATCTCTCTATTTGATTACCGTTCATTTACCAACAATTCTTATAACAGTCCGAAATTTAGCCGATATCTCTTGCTGTTGGGGAATAAGTAAAAAGATAATATTAGATAATAGTAATCTTAGTTACATGCTCATTAGTGTCAGAAACCTGACACTATATATTTCTCTTAAAGTGCAGGTTAGCTGGAGCTAGATAAATCTTTACTTCCAAAATCTCGTATGCTAATGAGAAAAAATATAAATTTAACCTGTTGCTCTGTAGCAATACAAAAGCGAAAACAAAACACGATATTTAATTTGATAAACTTGATTTTGCATTTGCTTTGAAAAAACAGGAAATCTTAACATTAATTTAACAAAAAGAAAAAAAAAAGACTTGTGAAAAACATAATGGCAAATTTATTGATAACAATAACATAAAACTTTAAAGGAGTATCCTATTTTGTTTTCTATAAAAATAAACAGATTAAATTTATTTTTATAACTTGAAGAACTATATTTTAATATCATTTTCATTACGTCCGATCGTTTCATTAACCATAAAAAAAAAGATGAAAACAATAAAGAATTTACCTTCCAAAATATTATCTTGATTTACTGGATAGCTGCATAAAACTTTTCTTCATAAATATTCTTAAGGGTGTATTCCAATCCAAACTGCTTATTTTCTGATTTATTTTTAAATTCATTTTTGCTCTCAAACGCATCAAACTGGCAAATTCTCTTATTTAGAAACTACATAATGTGCCGTGCTTGTCAATGTTTTGATAAATGCAGAAAATATCGCAAAAAATGCTGTCAAAGTTGGTGTTTTGAACCGAAATTTCCGAAGCGGGAGATCTGGGAATGAAAAAAATGGTCACACTGAGAAAACAATTGTTTAAAACTCAAATTCTAATGAACTGAGCGAAAAATTAAATCACACGGCCTCTTATACACCTCTTCAAAAATCACCTCAGCAAGTTTCATGTTTTTCCTTTTAAAAATGAGCCTGAAAATATCTTAGAAGTTTTCGAGCTGTTGAGGGTGGAAAATTATTTTTCCGAATGCACCCTTAACTACTGGGAAATAAATATAAACTTAACCTGCTGTTCCTCTACCAACACAAAAGCAGAATAAAAGCAAATTATTTAGAATTCGCTTTGCATTTAATAAGAAAAAAAAAATAAGTTGCATAAATGAGGCAGTAATTTTTTAAAGAAATATTGTAACATTGATCTGTTTATTTTTCCTTTCGTACCTTCACAGAACATAATAGGGTAAATTTATTGATAACAATAACATAAAACTTTAAAAGAGTATCCTATTTTGTTTTCTTTAAAAATCAATTGATTAAATTTATTTTTACTGTATGGAGAACTTAATAATATCATTTTCATTACGTCAGATGGTTTCATTAACCATAAAAAAAGATGAAATAATAAAGAATTTATTTTCAAAATTATTATCGTATTATCTTGATTTACTGGATAGCTGGATAAAACTTTTCTTCATAAATCTGCTTAACTACTGGAAAATAAATATAAACTTAACCTGCTGTTCCTCCACCAACACAAAATAAGAATAAAATCAAATTATTTAGAATTCGCTTTGCATTTAATAAGAAAAAAAATGAGTTGCATAAATGAGGCAGAATTTTTTTAGAGAATTGTTGTAATATTGATCTGTTTATGTTTCCTTTCGTACCTTCGCAGAACATAATAGGGTAAATTTATTGATAACAATAGCCTAAAACTTTAAAGGAGTATCCAATCTTGTTTTCTATAAAAAATCAATAGATTAAATTTATTCTTATAGGATGGAGAACTTTATAATATCATTTTCATTACGTCAGATCGTTTCATTAACCATAAAAAAAGAAATAATAAAGAATTCGCTTTCAAAAATATTATCTTGATTTACTTGTTAGCTGGATAAAACTTTTCTTCATAAATCTGCTTAACTTCTGGAAAATAAATATAAACTTAACCTGCTGTACTTCTACCAACACAAAAGCAGAATAAAAGCAAATTATGTAGAATTTATTTTGCATTTAATGAGATTAAAAAAATGAGTTGCATAAATGAGGTAGTATTTTTTAGAGAATTATTGTAATATTGATCTGTTTACTTTTCATTTCGTACCTTCACAGAACATAATATGACAAATTTATTGGCGATAATACGATAAAATTTTAAAGGAATTTTATAATTTTTTCTATAAAAAGCAATAGATTAAGTTTATTTTTATAGAATTTCGAATTCTATACATATTATGTTAGAATTATTTATTTCTGTTTTTGCATAAGGCAAAACTTATGCATTTGCAAGCCAATAAATAAATAAATACAGAAAAAATGCAAGCCAATAAATAAATAAATACAGAAAATAAAATGAAAATAAAATGAAAATAAAATCACAAGACGAAATGCAATATTCCACCTTGATTCAGTCACAAAATACATAATATGAAATTTTAAATAACTCACTGTTTTACTTAAAAGGCAACAAATAATAATAATATAGTTGTTGCAAGTTAAAAATATATACATTTTACTTAAAATATTTAGTACTTTTGGCTTGCAATTCCCGCGGACATTTTCAGAGAATGTTTATTATTAATTGCTGTTCCATTCATACAAATAAATCACTTCCTTTGAAATGGGAGAGTCTGTAATTATTAAGGTAGCTGAAACTAGAAGTAGCAGTGCCTTAGATTGAACTTATGTAGAGTAAAATATATTTAACTGCCGTTCCATTTATTTTAATACGCCTCTTTCATTTTTAAATGCGTAGCTGGACAGTAGTAGAAGTTGCTGTGTTTCAGATTAAACATGTGTTGAGAAAAATATTTAACTGCCGTATTTTTACGGAAAAATTTCCCCATAAATTACAGAAAATTTTCCGCTTTTTTGGAATTTATTTATTTGGGGAAATTTTCCGCTAAAATACGGAAATAGTACTGGCGTTTCGATTGCCAGTAGAATCTCAGTTTTTTTTTTTTTTTCCCTTTTTTTTTTTTTACAGTGACGTCACTTTTCTCAAGCTTTCAGGACATCAACTTATGGAATGAGTTATATGGATCTTATTATTTTGTCGCCTTTTAAGTAAAACAGTCAGCTTTTTAAAATTCATATTGTGTATTTTTTTTTTTTTTTTTTTTTTTTTTTTTAAATATTACTTGGCTGTTCAAATGCTGAACAAAACACTGCAAAACAAATTATTTAGTTTGATGAAATAGCTTTTTCAAATTTTTGAGAAAGAACAGAAAAGATAGCTGCAAAGATGTAGCATTAATTTTCTGAGAATTATTCGAATATATATTCGGGTACTCTTTTTTCCAACCTACGTTAAAAATATTGACAATAACAAAATGAAACTTTGAAGGAATTTCATATTTTATTTTCGATAAATAGTAAGAGATTAAATTTATTGTTACAGCATGGGGAATTCTATATGTATCATTTTGTCAGTTTTATTTTATTTTATTATTTTTTCTTTTTGCATAAATTAATTGTACAAAAAGAATTCAATTTTTAAAATACTTCATCGTTAAATGCTGAATAGCTGAATAAAGGTTTACTATATAAATCTGATTACTAGTGAGAAAGAAATCTAAATTCAAACCCCTTTACCTCTGCCAACAAAAACGCTGAATCAAAACAGAATATTTAGTTTGAAAAATTCGCATTCACATTCAATAGAAAAAAAAAACAGGAAAGGGAGTTGCACAAATAAGGTAGTGATTTTTCAGAAAATTATTATAATATTGATCCGTTTAATTTATCTTTTTGTACCTGTTCTAAACATAATATGGCAAATTTATTGGAGATAATAAGATAAAACTTTGAAGGAGTTTCATTTTTTCCGTTAAAAAGCAGCAATAGATAAAATTAATTCTTATAGCATTGAGAATTTTATAGGAGTCAGTATCTCAGACCTTTTTTAAAAAAGGAATAAATAAATATTAAAAAAACTATTTATTTTTAAAATAATTCTGTCGTCAAATGACAATTAGATGGATAAAGTTTTGCTTCATAAATCTGATACACTGGTGGGAAAGAAATTACTCAACCTCCTGTAACTCTACTAATACAAGTGATGGATCGAAAGAAATTATTTAGTTTGATGAATTAGCTTTTTCATTTGTTGAGAAAGAACAGAGAATGAGATGCCAAAATGTAGCATTAATATTCTGAGAATTACTAGAATATTGATCCATATGTTCTTCTTTTATAACTTGCACATATTGACGATTAGATGAAACTTTCAAGGAGTTTCACTTTTTATTTTTCGTAAAAAGAAATAGATTGGTTTGAGCAAATGTTGTTTAGATGGATAAAGTTTTGCTTCATAAATCTGATATACTAGTGGGAAAGAAATGGCACGACCTCCTGTCCCTTTTCTAATATAAAATCTAGATCGAAACAAATTATTTAGCTTGATGAAATAGCTTTTGCAAATTTTTAAGAAATAACAGAAAAGTTATCTGCAAAGATGTAGAATTAATTTTCTGAGAATTATTCGAATATAGATAGATTCGAGTACTCTTTTTTCCAACCTACGTTAAATATTTTGACGATAACAAAATAAAACTTTGTAGGAGATTCATTTTTTATTTTCGATAAACAGTAAAAGATTAAATTTATTATTATAGCATGGGGAATTCTATATGTATGGTTATGTCAGTTTTTTTCTTGCCTACATAAATTGTACAAAAAGAATTCAATTTTTAAAATACTTATATCGTTAAATGCTATTTAGCTGAATAAAGGTTTACTTTATGAATCTGATTACTAGTGAGAAAGACAACCTCCTTTACCTGTGCCAACACAAACGCTAAATCAAAACAAACTATTTCGTTTGAAAAATTCGGATTTACATTTAATAAAATTAAAAAATAAAAAAATAAAAACAGAAACAAATGCACAAATGAGGTAGTAATTTTTCAAAGAACTATTATAATATTTATCCGTCTAATTTATCTTTTCGTACCTGTTCCAAGCATAATATGGCAAATTTATTGCCAATAATAGGATAAAACTTTGAAGGAGTTTTTTTTTCCCGTTAAAAAACAACAGATGGAATTAATTCTTATAGCAATGAGAATTCTACAGGAGTCAGTATGTCAGACCTTTTTTCCAAAAGGAATAAATAAATATTACAAAAACCATTTATTTTTAAAATAATTCTATCGTCAAATGTCATTTAGATAGATAATGTTTTGCTTCATAAATCTGATATGCTTAGTGGGGAAGAAATTACTCAACCTCCTGTTACTCTACTAATACAAGTGATGGATCAAAACAAATTATTTAGTTTGATGAATTAGCTTTTTCATCTGTTGAGAAAGAACAGAAAATGAGATGCCAAAATGTAGCATTAATATTCTGAGAATTACTCGAATGTTGATTAAATGACAAATAAATATCCCAACAGATATTCCTATTGGGATATCGATTGGGATATTTATTTGTCATTTCGAACCATCGGATAATATAATACGGCAAATTTATTGGCGATAATAAGATAAAATTTTAAAGGAGTTCCATAATTTTTTCCATAAAAGGCATTAGATTAAGTTTATTTTTATAGCATTGCAAACTCTATACCTATCATTATGTTAGAATTATTTATTTTTATATTTTCATAATAAATAAATAAATACTGATTTTTTTTTAAATATTACTTGACTGTGGCAAATACCGTTTAGATGGATAAAGTTTTGCTTCATAAATCTGATACATTAGTAGGAAAGAAATGACACAAATGTTCCTGTTCCTTTTTCAATATAAAATCTGAATCAAAACAAATTACTATTAAGTTTGATGAAATAGCTTTTTCAGTTGTTGAGAAAGAATACAGAAAAGTGGGATACAAAGATGTAACATTAGTTTTCAGTGATTTATTCGAAAATGGATTCAGGAACAGATTTTTCCAATCCACGCAAAATATATTGACGATAATAAATTATAACTTTAAAGGAATTTTTTTTTCGATAAAAAGCAAGAGATTAAATTTATTTTTATAGCATAGGGCACGGTTGGAAAACCTATGGCACGTGTGCCAGTGTTGGCATATAAGTAATTTTTCTGGCACTCGAAAAATTTAAATTTGATAATCATTCTACAGATAAAATCATTTTTTATCTCTGTTATAACCAATATATTTTTTTTCCCTATACGGACATACTATCACAAATAATGCGATAATTTATTGCCTGAATTAACACATCAGAATAATTTCTTTTCCTGTGATGCTATACAACATGTATTTTGCCTTTCTATATGAATTTAAAAAGTTGTAATTTTCAAATGAATGTCGTTTAATAGTCACTGCAATAAAAGAGTAAACGAATCCAATTTAACTATGTGTATTTGTAAAAATAACAAAATATGAACCAGATATAAAGCATTTTTCATCAAACGTGCAAGATCAAAAATCTCATCAATGTACAGGATGTCCATAATCACTTTAAAGTTGTCTACAGACAAAACTGTTTTTCCTAAATATGTGAAATTTTGTGAAAGACATAATAAAGGAATGTGAATTTGTTTAAGCTAAATATATATATATATATATATATATATATATAATAGCTCAAAATTTCGCCACCAGAGGGTAATTTTAATAAATTACACATTTAGCATTACAATAGTTTAGAAATTTTATTTATTAACTTAACCTTATTCTAAAGACAGTATTTCACGACATGTTCCTATCATTTCCCTGAACACACCGTGGTCAACTGTGGAACATGCTATCTTACGATACCAGATAGTATCTGAAAATGGTGAAAGTCATACAGAACAGTTTTGGTTATAACAAAATTTGTTAAACTATCGTAAATGTATGCTAAATTTGTAATTCGTTAAAAAATGGCCACCTAATTTTTTGTTTGTTTGGTTTTTTTTTACTCAGAAAAATTCTCATACCTTTTGCATCCTCCAAAAAATTTCACAACATTTTGAACAATAGATTCGGATGTAGATAATTTTAAAATAAGGTCGATTAATTATGAACATCCTGGTAATAAAATTTCTAAACTATAATAATGCTAAATGTGTAATTTATTAAAAATCGCCCTCTGGTGGCGAAATTTTGAAATATTTTTATTTATATATTTTTTAGCTTAAACAAGTTCCCATCCCTTCATTATGTCTTTTCACAAAATTTCACAACATTATAAACAATAGCTTTGCCTGTAGACAACTTGAAAATAGGGTCGTTTAATTATGAACACACTGTATTTTTAGTACATTGTTTAATTCAACTTGGAAAATTATAACCGAGATACTGAATTAATAAAAAGTTAAAAATTCTTTAAATAAAAACACTTATTTTTTTCCTTTATTACAGTACATACGGCATAAATGAATAATATTTACAAATTAAAAATTCATTCATTTAATGGTTGATTCCAGTATACAGAAAAATCACATTTTGTATTTTAATATTTTTAATTATTAATTATTAATGCATTGAAGCAACTGGTTTTATAACCAGTGTTTCGTAAAAACATCAGAATCTGCGAAATTATTTTTTGTATAACTTTGGCACATTACATTGTTGATAGATATTGTTTGTGAATTTTCGGCACGTGCATATGAAAAGGTTCGCCATACCTGGCATAGGAAATTCTATAAGTATCATTATGTCAGATTTTTTTTTTGCATAAATAAATAGCACAAAAAGAATTCGTTTTAAAAATATCCATACCATCAAATACTGTTTAGCTGAATAAAGATTTGCTTCATAAATCTGATATACTAGTGGGGAAGGAATGACACAACCTCCTGTTCCTCTTCTAATATAAAATCTGGATCAAAACAAATTATTTAGTTTGATGAAATAGCTCTTTCAGTTGTTTGAGAAAGGACACATGAAAGTCAGATGCAAAGATGCAGCTTTAATGTTTAAAGAATTATTCGAATTTGGAAACTTTTTTCCAACCCAGATTAAATATTAGGTTGGCAACTAAGTTCCCGCAGTTTTTTTAAATAGAAGTTTTCTACCAGAATCTATATTTTGTTTTTTGAATAGAGTTAATTTGTGTTAAAATTCAGATCGTAAAATGTAGTGTAAAGTTGGGAAAAGGGAGCGTTTTCGACACCTCCTCCTCTTTGCTTTTAATCAAGGTTGTTGGCCGCAAAAGCTGTTCGCAGCATTTGTGCTGTGTACGGCCATAGCTGAAAGAACTGCTCATGATTGGTATGCCAAGTTCAAAAATGGAAATTTTGACATCAACGATGCACCTCGTTCTGGCCGTCCAGTTGAGTTCGATGAAGAGCGATTAAACCAACTTTTGCACGAAAATTCGCATCAAACGACAAGGGAACTCGCAGAGAAAATAAAATTCTCCCACATTGCTATTGAGAAGCATCTTCACTCAATGGGAAAGATTCAGAAGTGTGGAATATGGGTTCCGCATGCTTTAAATGACAACAACAAAAATCAGCGAGCCACAATCTCCGCCGGTTTGCTTGCTCGTCACCGCTCAACTCATGGACACAAGCAAAGATTTATTTACCGAATCGTTACTGGCGACAAAAAATGCTGTCTTCACATTAATATGAAGTAGCGCAAGAAATGGCTTAGCCCCGGTAAATTACCAACACCGCGCGTGAAACAAGATCTGCATCCACGTAAAACGATGTTGTGTGTATGGTGGGACTGGGAAGGGATTATCCATTATGAATTGCTTGAACGGAACCAAACGGTTAACGTAGAACTCTGTGTTCAACAGATGGAATGACTCAACATGGCTATTCAAGAGAAAAGACCCAATCGTAACATGGAGTTCTTTTGCTGCGCGACAATGCCCGCCCTCATATCGCCAATATGAGCAAGGAAGCCAATCAAACACATAGCTGGGAAGTCCCGCCGCACCTTCCGTACTATCCCGATTTGGAACGAACAGATTTCCAACTTTTTCGATCTTTTGCAAATGCTATAAGCGGACCTTCGTTCAATACTAATGCAGAATTGAGAGCTTGGTTGGATGAATTTTTCGAATCGAAACTGGGGATTTCTACCAACGAGGTATTGAAAATCTTGTTGAACGTTGGGAAGAAGTTGCAAACAACAAGGAAGACCACTTTGTTGATTAATTAGTTGTTAAATTTTATTGAAAAAATTTTTTTTTAATTTTTAAAAAAGAGCGAGAACTTAGTTACTAACCCAGTTGGCATTCTATAGTTCGCATTCCATTTTAAACTTTTCGACTCGGGAGTCTCTTATACAAATTTTATTCGGTTGACACCACTTTTTAAAAAGAAGTTTCCTTCAAGCACACAATTTCAAAAATGCTCTAATTGAATAAGGAAAATTTTATTTTCCTTTATCACTGGTGTTAATATCAATTTTTTTCAAAGAAAGATGATGTCCAGTCAGGCTGGACATACGAGCAGTGTTGCCCTTTTTTAAAATTCAGATTTCTTGATTGCCACCAGTTTTTTGAAACGGTAAAATTACCTTTGTTTTCACCTTAATTAATATGTCATTAAATAAGGTGCATTTTACCATTTCAAAAAAGTGGTGCGAAACAAGAATCTGAATTTAAAAAAAAGTAGCCCATCTGGCAACACTGCATACGAGTGAAAAAGTTAATGATCTGAAATTTAGCATAAATTAACTCGATCAAAAAACAAAATACAAATTACGACAGAAAAAATGTATTTTTAAAAAGGCGGGAACGTAGTTGCCAATCCTGTTGTTTTTCTATTGTTGACATTCCATTTCAATGATATGAAATTTAATATAAATTAACCCGATCAAAAAAACATAACATAGAATCCTGTAGCAAAAATGTATGTAGAAAAACGGCGGGAACTCACTTGCCAACCCACTCTGAATTCTATAGTTGACATTATATTTTAATGATCTGAAATTAAACATAAATTAACTCCATAAAAAAAAACAGGATAGAGATTCTGGTAGAAAAAGTGTATTTAAACAAACTGCTGGAGCTTAGTTGCCAACCTATATTGACGATAATAAAATATAACTTTGAAGGAGTTTCATTTTTTATTTTCGAAAAACAGTAAGACATTAAATTTATTGTTGCACTGGAAATTCTATGTGTGTTATTATTATTTTTCTTTTTGGCTTAAATAAATAGTACAGGAAAAAAAATGGTTTTTAATATACTAATATCTTTAAATACTATTTAGCTGAATAAAGTTTTACTGCATAAATCTGATATACTGATGAGAAAGAAATCTAAATTCAACCTCCTTTACCTCTGCTAACACAAACGCTAAATCAAAACGATTTCATTTGACAAATTCGAATTTTCATTTAATGAAAATAAAAAAACAAGAAAGTTAGTTGCATCAATTTTAGTAATTTTTCAGGGGATTATTGTAATATTGATACGTTTAAGTTTACTTTTCCTGCGTGCATGAAACATACTATGGCAAATTTATTGGCGATAATAAGATAAAACTTTGAAGAAGTTTCATTTTTTTTCCGTTAAAAAGCAATAGATTAAATTAATTCTTACAGCATTGAACATTTTATAGGTATCATTATGTTAAACTTTTTTCAAAAGGAATAAATAAATATTACAAAAGCAATTTGTTTTTAAAATAATTTTATCGTCAAATGTTATTTAAATGGATAAAGCTTTGCTTCATAAATATGATATACTAGTGAGATAGAAATAGCTCAACCTTCTGTTCCTCTACCAACACAAGTGATGGATCAAAACAAATTATTTAGTTTGACGAATTAGCTTTTTCACTTGTTGAGAAAGAAGCGAGAATCAGATGCCACAATGTAGCATTAATTTTCGTAGAACTATTGGGATGTTGATCTATATGTTCTTTCTTTCAATTTGCACAAAATATATTGACGATAAGATAAAACTTTGAAGGAGATTAATTTTTTCAGTTAAAAAGTAATAGATTAAATTAATTCTTACAGCATTCAGGTATACAGGTATCAATATGTCAGACTTTTTATTCAAAAGGAATAAATAAATATTACAAAAACCATTTATTTTTAAAATAATTCTATCGTCAAATGTTACTTAGATAAATAGAGTTTTGCTTCATAAATCTCATATTACTAGTATGAAATAAATAACGCAACCTCCTGTTCATCTACCAATGCAAGAGCTAGATCAAAACAAATTATTTAGTTTGATGAATTAGCTTTTTCATTTGTTGAAAAAGAACAGAGAAGTGAGATGCCATAATGTAGCATTAATTTTCAGAGAGATATTAGGATATCGATCCTTAGAATCCTGAATATTAGGATATGTTCATTTTTCTAACTTAAAATATATTGACGATAAGGTAAAACTTTGAAGGAGTTTCACTTTTTATTTTCGGTAAAAAGAAATAGATAAGTTTATTGTTATAACATTGGGCATTCTATAAGTATGATTATGTCAGATATTTTTGCATAAGGTATAAATAAATTGTACAAAAATATTGTTTTTAAAATATTGCTATCTTCAAATGCTGTTTAGCTAAATAAAGTTTTGCTTCGTAAATCTGGTAAATACTGAGAAAGGTATCTAAACTCAACATCCTTTACTTCTATTAACACAAAAGCTGGATGAAAAATTCTTTAATTTGATGAATTAGCTTTTTAATCTGTTAAGAATGAACAGAGAAGTGAGTTGCAGAAATGTGGCGTTAATTTTCAAAGAATTTTTTGGTCCATTATTCATCCACATATGCTCTTTCTTCCAATCTGTGGAAAATATATTGGCGATAATAAGATAAAATTTTGAAGGAGTTTTATTATTTTACTCGATAAAAAGAACTATATTAAAATTATTTTATAGCATAGAGAATTTAATGTGCGTCATTATATCAGATTTTTTCCATTAAATATAAGAAAAGATGATATAAAACATTGTTATATATTTTAAATATTATCCTGAAACAGGTATTAGCAGAAACCACTTTTTTTCATAAATCTGAATACTCGTACTAATGGGAAAAAATAATTTAACCTGCTGAACCAACACAAAAAGCTGATCAAAACAAATAATTCGGTTTGACAAGCTAGATTTTTCATTTGTTGAGATAGAATAGAAAAATAAGTTGCAAAAAATGTGGCATCAATTTTTTAGAAAATTATTGAACTGTTGATCCATGGTTTTTCTTCCTAACTGCGTAAAATATGTTACAACAAATCTATCGACGATAATATGATAAATCTTATAAAAAATATCATAATTTTCTTACCGATAAAAAGGAATAGAATATACTTATTGCTATAGCAGGGTCAAATTTTATGTGTGTCATTTAAAGAATTTTTGCATTAAACATTAAAACTATGATATAAAAAAGGAATTTATTTTTAAAATATTATCTTTAATGTCTGGGTAGAATGTTAAAGATTTATTTCATAAATCTGTATCACTAACGTTAAAGAAATATAAACTTCACCTGATGTCCATATACCAACACAAAAGCGGAATAAAAACAAATTATTTTGGTTTGAAAAATTGGCTTTTGCATATTTTGTGAAAAAACAGAAACGTGAGTTACACAAGTGAGGCAGTAATTTTTCAGAGAATTATTGGAATATTGATCCGTCTGGGTATTTTTTTTTCTACTTCCGAACATGACGAATTTACTGACGATAATAAGTTGAAATGTTTCATGATAGATAAAAAGCAGTAGATTAAATTTACTGATATACTATGGAGAAATAAACATGTATCATTGTATCAGTATTTTGCATTAGTCATAAACATGCTTGGGGCAACGAATTTTCTGACAGGGGGAGTGAACTTTTAGATAATTTTTGAAAACTGCAAACTATAGAGATATTCCAAAAACATTTTTTTACTAGTTAGCTGTATTTCGCAACTTTCTCAATTACTGGGATGTAAACATGGTAGTAAGTTCTATCCTATAACTTTCTGAAAATGCAAACTTTTTTTATATTTCGTTAAGAGCAGTTATTTGTTTTAAATTCAAAGTTATTCATAAAAGACTATTTATTGTGCATTATGAACATGAGTTCCAAATCATGTTGTGCCTATATACAAAATGGTAAGGAGTCATTATTTTTTAAGTCACCAAGTGTTGTACCTTGAATCTAGCAATAGTGTTGTACCTTGAACAGGTCCAAAGTACAACAATATTACATATTATTTTGTTTAAAATCAACAAATGAAAATGTTATTACAGGATAGTTTGTCCCTGTATTATTAATGAAAGGAATTCAAAACTCAACTCTATATGCACACCATTTGTGTACAAAAGATATGCATAAATGATGACAATGGTGAAGAAGATTAATGTTGTGCCCATGAAATGTTTTAATAGCATTAAAGTAGAATTCAAACTTGAGGAAAATGTGTTTTTCAATCAGTTGCAAACAATTCATCAGTATTTTGCCAGAACCTAGTCTTATTGAAAGAGTAGGAAGAATTCTTTATGTATTTCCTGATATAGTATCAGTTTTTGAAAAATACCCTTAGCTTTTTATGTAACTGTTTTTTTTTTGTTGTTGTTGTTGTTTTTTTGTGTGTGGGGGGGGAGGGGGGAGATTTTGCATTGTGTTAAAACAAACATGTATAAATAAATAAATAAATAAATATTATATATATATATATATATATATATATATATATATATATATCATAATATTACGGTTTTTGATGGTGGTAGGTTATGTTTAATTAATGGTTATATATATATGTATATATATATAATGCAATAAAACAGTTAAAATGCAATTGATATCTATTGTGGTTGGAATTATCCCCCTCGGCATCCCCCTCTAATTACACCTTCTGTTTTATATCAATTTAAGCAACTACATACGTGTACGTGATCACTGCTGATCATCACACGGTGCACCAGGAAAGGGCCACTACGGCGTCCACGCTACCGAGGGGACCATCTTTCATATGCGTTCGGACCCGCCTACAAAGGGTCGCTACCTCCCTTAGGGCATGTGACGTGAGTTTCACAGCCCACCGAGTAAGCGGGTCAAGACCCGGATATGAGATCGCCAAGGCAGGGACCCCCCTTAGGCTTCCTTCCTGTATTGCACAATTTTGGGGAGCATCGGACCCACACGTCCGCGTGGGTCAACTTCACTTCCCTAAATTATTTTTACTTTGACCTCTCACCGCCACGACAGACTTCGAACATTGGCACATTCTAACCCTGCAACGGGCCCGCATCCATGGTACTCGTCAATACATAGCAAGAGCCGAGACTCCTGAAGGAGGGCCTGCCTAGCTCGTCGACCCCACCCTCAAATTGGGCTAGTGCCCTGTGAAATAAAAACTCAACTACCAAAAATCACCACTTTATTATTCTTCATACAGAGCACATTTGATATGGGTGGGATCCGCACGAGTGCGGATTTACACACTATATACATATTTACACGGCTTAACAGCCAAAACACATGTTAGACTATCAAGGATAAAATTAATGAGTTTATTTACATCGCCAACATTTTCTTCAATCTTCTTTCTTCTTACTTCTTTCTTCTTTCCCCAACATCAACTTTAACTATTTCATTTAACCACAGCTGAGCGATCAACACCACCAAACGACATCCCATCACATCCCATGAAGCATGAAGAGACCACTGTCGTAATGTTACCACAAATAAGGTTCCATTACCTTGAGAAGGGTCCCAAGAGACCGTCTCAATTTCGGAACCGTAAAATAGTTCCGAATTGAGGCTCGCGAGAGCCTCGGACAGTATTTGTCTCTAAGTGGCCGAGTACCTACACACTCCAAAATAAGGTGTTCACTAGTAGCTGGGCGTGGGGACGTGCAAAATGGGCACGCACGAGGCAGAGGCTTCACTCGAAATCTCCGGTAGTAATATGGGAACGGGCCATGTCCGGTTACCGCCCAGTTGAGAAGAGGAGAAGTCCAAGCTCGTCCTTCCGAAACCCTTGGTAATATTCGGTAGACGCTCCGGCTTAGAGTCTCCCTCTCCCACCTCTCCTGCCAGGTCCTCACTATTTCCCTGGACAGGAAGTGCTTCACTACACTAGGTGCGAGATCAACATGGGCACTCACAACGTCAAGCTCCGCACCCGCCTTTGCGAGTGTATCGGCAGCCTCGTTGCCTCGGACTCCCACGTGAGCCTTGACCCAAAACCAATCAATCTCAAGATCCTCCCCCGCCTCGTGGATCTCCGCAATGAGCGGATCTCTACTATTTGGATTAGACAGCGCCACAAGCGACGACATTGAATCGCTGAGCACCGAGAATTTCTCATACAGTGAGCCGCACAGCTCCAACCCCCGCAGAATTGCAGTCAACTCCGCCTGAAACACCGTTGCGTACGGCGGGAGGCCGTATGACCTCTCCGCAACCAAGACACCATGATCGAATATCGCTACACCAGACCCGACACCTTGGTCTGTTTTAGAGCCGTCTGTGTAGACCGTCACTCTTGAAAGGTCAAACTCCTCGATGTTCTGAGGAGCCTCAGCCCAGGCAATGGCCAGAGCCCTCGAGGGATGCGTTCTGAATCTGACAACATCTCTTTGTATTTCATCTGCACTAAAATGAATCGGACCATAATTAAGATCCTCATTTAGCCTGAGAGACCGCGCGAGAAGACTCTCCTTCTCGACCTGCAAGTCCAGTGGAAGAGCACCCGCCAGTACCTGCACCGATGCCGTACTTGTTGTACGGAAACACCGGGTAATGGAAAGAAGTGCCGGTCTCTGAGCCGAGACCAGTCTATCACGCATGCACTTCGTACCCGTCCACCAGAAACTACAGGCATATGTTGCAAGTCTCTCAATTCCCAACTTATAAAGTTTCTTCAGAACTTCTCCTCTTAGACCCCAGTCCCGCCGACTGAGCGAGTGTAGTGACCTAACGTAGTTAGCGATCGATTCCTTAATGTACGCAACGTGTCCCAAACCATTTAACTTTTCATCGACCACGACACCTAAGTATCGGGCCTGCTTCACTGGCTGTATCGACTTTCCAAGAAAGTGGATACGAGGAGGGGCCCGCGGGTTTGCCCTCCTCCCTCTACGTCTCATCTTACGAAAATAAATGGAGGTTGTTTTCTCCGGAGAGAAAATGAGCCTGTGCTCCCTTGCCCACTGCGCTATTCTTGCAAGTGCCACATCAGCGCGCCTACCACACTGGTAAGCGTTTGGGGCTTCAACCAGAAGCCCAAAGTCGTCTGCGTAGGCTATCAACTTCACAAAACGCCCCAAATCCAACTCAAGGAGTGCGTTGGCGACCAAGTTCCAAAAGAAGGGCCCGGAATTAGAGCCCTGCGGACACCCAACATTATACTCATGCTCGTAGGCCCGAATATCGGTTCGAAATATAACCCTCCTCGCAGACAGAAAGCTCCTCACTAGATTGAATAAGTTACGCGGGCACCCCATTCTTATTAGGGCTTTAAAGATCGACGGCCACCACAAGTTGTTAAAAGCCCCTTTTACGTCCAACATGACGAGACAACAATCTTTGTCCCGATTGTGACAGTCTCTTACTGTCGTACGCAATTCATGGAGTGCGTTCTCCGTTCCGACACCAGCCATGAAACCAAATTGGTTTCTGTGAAGGAAGCTATGGGACCTGGCATGAAAAGTGAGCCTATTGGTCACCAATCTATCCAACACTTTTGACCAAGCCGGCAATAAACATATCGGACGATATGAGCTAGGGGCCGAGCGATCCTTGCCCACTTTGTTGAAAAGGACTAAATCTGCCTTTTTCCAAGATGATGGAAAGACGCCTTCTCTGAGGCACTTATTTAGTAGTCCTATGAATAGGGGTTGATTGGCCCTGAAGAGCATTTCTATCACTTCGAGAGGCAAACCATCCAGGCCCGGAGCCTTTCCTTTGTTCAAAACCCTGAACACTGACTCGACCTCCTTTTGAGTGAATTCCGGGTCGTCGTCTCCGAGGCTATGTGCCGACTCCCCAGTGATGTTTCGAACAAGGCGGTTTACTCCATTTTCTCTAGGAAAATGGTATTGCAGTAACTCCTCAACTGTCGAGCTGTAATCCGCAGTTTTACTCCCGGACCGTGTCTCAACTCCACATAGTTTGAGTCGATTAGAAGATCGACCCCGTGACCAGTCAAAATGCTGGCCAAACGGGTTGCTTTGATCGATATCCTCGAGAATCGTACGATAATGGACCCATTTAGCCCTTCGGACCGACCGCCGAAATCTACCTTGGAGTTTACGATACAAAATGTCGTACTCCTTTTTTAATTCCACATCCCCACATCTTTGGTACCTGCGGCGTGCCGCCTGGACCATCTTACGTTCAACGGTCAAATCGGAGTTCCACCACGGAACAGCTCTTCTCTTAACATTCCTTTTCTTACTGCATGAATTACTGAGTCCTTGAAGGATCTCAGTCAGGGAATCGACACATTCGTCGACAGACTTCCCATTTAGCCAGTCGATAGACATGCTCCCTATCTCGTGAGACAGGGCCACTCGAAAGTCTCGCAGGTTCAGATCCTTCACTTTCACCCGGTATTTGGGCCGGGGAGACGGCATCTTCGTAGAAAGAACCGTCCTTATTCGCCTATGTTGGGTGCTCGACTCACGAGGCTCCAATTGCCAAGCAAGCACTCTCGTGGGATCAACAAACCGCCCAAGAGCTAGATCAATCCAGCTCGAGCCATTGGCATTCCTGAATGTCTCTTCACTAAGAGGATCATTCATTATAAGCAGGTCGTTCTCCAAACAAAACTCCACAACCTGGTCTCCACGGGCATCAGACGTCTGCAACGAATTGCCCCACACCGTGCTCTTAGAGTTAAAATCCCCAACTACAAGTACTGACTTACCTGTATTTCTATCAAGCAAATCCTTGACCACGTCCAGCTCCACAGAGATCTCGCCCCTGGGCGGAATATAAACTGATACAATCAGAATAGAAACTTCAGGGCCGAGGTCCACTGACACTGCAACCACATTACTTGCCGCCATAATCTCCATGACCGGGAGAGATTTGTTTATAACGGCTATGGCGGCTCTGCACCGCTTCGACGAGTAATGGGCTACTACATCATCGGGAAGTCCACCCAACTTCCCGTTCCCCAGGATGTACGGCTCCTGAAGGCACAAAATGTCATAGTCATCGAGATCCTTCTGTAAAGTGTTCATGGTCGTTATGGATTTGCTCACATTCTGTTTCCCAATGGTCAACTTAACCATAGTCAACTCTCCGTTGTAAACGGCTCAACTCCAAGGCACGTGTAGGACAAAAGGGGTCGAGAGCAGAATGATCTAGATTTGCTCTTTGATGTTCTGGGTAAAACTTGTTTACCA
Source organism: Maratus speciosus (assembly GCA_963932465.1). Lineage (NCBI taxonomy): Eukaryota > Metazoa > Arthropoda > Arachnida > Araneae > Salticidae > Maratus > Maratus speciosus. The sequence goes on from OZ010789.1 coordinate 237,212,201, forward strand.
CTTTACAATTAAGGCAGGACAAGGTTTTACACTTACCCGCCTTATGCCTGGCGCTCCCACATTCCAAGCAGACCTCCTTGTTTTTGCAAGACGAGCTGATGTGGCCGTATCGACCACATTTATAACATTGCGTAGCACGTAAATGCTCGCTTATCTTCGACCTCGACCATCCAATGACAAGCCGGCGTAAATCTATTAGCCGGTGGAAGGCAGAAGGGGCACATTCCAGCACCCAATTATTCAGTTCTCGTCCCTTCATCGAGAACTTAACTGACATGGTATCCGCCTCCACACCAGCCTGCTCTGCAGCAGCTGCGATCACTTCACTCCCCTTGATGTCACTAGGAACATCAAAAATAACAATCCGGGGGCGTCGGAGCTTCGGAACAGAGCATTGCACTGTCTCCCTCAGCCCCTCCGCCTCCTTCACAGCCTTCTCCAGAATTTCGGCGTCACTATGGGAGCCGAGGCGTACCAACAGGCCTCCTGAGCGGGTCGACCTTTTCCCGAGGACTTCTACTCCAAGCTCGACAGGCTTTATGGCCTCCACCACTCTCTTCTCAACAGACTTGCATCCCTCCTTTCCATCCCGCGGATAGATCAGAAGGACATGGTCTGTGGACGGACCTGCGGCACGGGTCTTCCTACCACTCCCAACCGAACGCTTACTTTTCATGTGTCCACACACTGTTTCTTCCGGAACCGACGTCCGAGTGACGTCCGCGAACGAGGTTCGCTGGTCCCGCTCAGCCACTTGTACTTTTAAGCCCTCTATTTCATGCTTGGCCTTAGCCAACTCCAGAGCATGCTCAACGAACAGCTCGTAGACGTCGTCTAGATCTGCATTAATCGCTGCCAGCTGCGTTCTAGCTTTTTGAGTTCCGCCTGGCACGACCGCCATTATCTGCACTTTCAGTTTACCAATTAAATCTTTGGCGGCCAGCCTTCGGTCCGAACTCAATGTGGACTCATCCAGGTCCACTATTTGGCTACTTTCATTAGTAGCCATTTTAACAATATCCCAACTTCTTTGACTCAATTCCTTTAAGCTCCTTGACAGGTCGCACTACCACTACTGGCTACTCTGGCTTCCCGGAATTTAAAAAAGACCGGGACGACGAGACGGACTTAGCCTCAACGCTTCTCCTACGTCGAGGAGCCGGGTGGCCACGCCAAGGCGCCGCAACTCGTCCTATTTTATGGTACGTGCAAAACTTAGAAAAATTTCTAAGTAAAAAAATAAAAGTTTCGAACAGAGTTCGAAACCTTGAACACAAGAACGAGATCTACAAAAATAATAAAATAAAAAAAAATGAAAGTAGTGGATTTTTACACACTTCTCAACTTGCTCTATATGACCTTTACGGTTATCACGTAAAGTAAGAGGGTCTATGCACTACCAAATCCGCTAATAGATCTCTTGAAAGCTAGAGTTCACGTACTCATAAAACGCCAGATAGTTTTCCACCCGGTATATCAATTTAAAGCAACATTAAATAGGTATCTATAAAAAATCTGTTGTTAAATATACTTTTAAAATTTATTTCAAATACATCATTAAAATGTTTCGTAATTTTTTTTTTATAGGAAAATGATACATGGTCTATTGTACAACATGCCTAGGACCAAGGTACGACATGGGTGTTGTACCTTGGTTCTAAAATTACTATATATATATTATTTTATTATTATTAAAATAAAAAGTATGATAGGCCTAAAATTAGAGTTCAAGAAAAATATGTGGGAACCAGAACATGATAAATAATTAGCAAATAGCTTTGTATTTCAATATTTACATATTTTAATTAAATTAAAAATTAAAATTTCAAAATAAGACTGGGGTACAACACCTTCCCCTATATTCATCTTAAAATTTTTAGGTTGATTACTTTAGAAATCGACCTCTTGCAATCACTTCGTTTATATATATACACCTCTTAAGAATAATTGAAAATTTTGCCATCACGATAAGGTCTGAAATACTGAACAAAATCTAACCTAATTGGGACAGTGTACTGATCTCGATTTTATCTTGGATAAATTTATTAATCAAGTATGTAGATCTAATAATTTGTTTACAGGGATACACAAAAGCAAAACTTGTCATCACGATAATGTCGAAATAATGAGCGAATTCAAGCCTAATTGGGGCAGTGTATTGATCTTACAAGTATCTTGGATGAATTCATTAATCAAGTATTGTTCTGGTCTCCTAGGTGATTATCTAATGGGGAAACCGGCCCTGTAAAAGGCAAAGATTGTAAAATTAACAAATACTTGTTTACTTTGGGCCGTCCGACTCCATGATATCGTTGCCAAAATTTCGTTTTTTTTTTTTTTTTTTTTTTTTGTACAAAAAGATGAATCAAATCTTCTTTTAGCGCCCTCTTCTACCCTGGTGTTCTGTGCATATGCCCCGCACCTTACCCCGTTCTCTAGTTTCGGCCTTGTTCTCACCTGACGAAAGAACGGAGTTATATTTAGTTCCGAAACAATCACGTGATAGTATACATTTCTATTATGTGTGTGTTTTTTTTATATATATATATATATACTGTTTTGATATTTTACTTATCTGCACCAATTTCTGGGTGTATTTCACATAAAAGGCTGTGTTAAAAAGTTATTTGCTTTAGATATATGTTCGTGACGTTTTGATTATTTCATTAAAACTTTGTTTCATAAATCTGATACACTGCTGAGAAATAAGTGTATGTGTCTTTTGAAAGAGTGATTTTTCAGAGATTGGAATATTGAACTGCATTTTCGCTCATTATCTATGATTAATTTATTGACGATATGTAGATAAAATGTGAGGGATTTTTATACTTTTTTTTAATAAAGACAATAGATTAAATTTATTGTAATAGAATGGGGATTTTTCTATGCAACATTATATCAGACTTTTGCATTAAGCATAAAAAAATATAAAAGTTTGGTTTAAAAATATTATTTTGAAATGTTTGATGAATGAATCCTTACTTCATAAATCTAATATTCTTGTTGGAAAGAAATATAAACTTAACTTGCTGTTTCTGAACCAGCACAGAAATGAATAAAAAATAAATTATTTAATTTGAAAAATTGTTTTCTGCATAACTGGAGAAAAAAAATAGAAAAATTATTTGCAAAATATGTGCCATTAATTTTTCAGAGAAATCTTGAAATATTGATCCATGTGTTCTTTTTCTGCTTTGCGAAACATGTTATGGCAGATTTGTTGATGATAATAAGATACATCTTTGAACGAGTTTCATATATATATATATATATATATATATATATATGTATACATTAAATAAAATATAATAGATTAAATTTGTTGCTATAGCATAAGGAATTTTACCTGTACCATTATGTAAGTTTTTTTACTTTCTTCTATCTTCAATAGAAGAAAGTATTGTAATCGAAATTTTTTTCGACTTCCGGTTTTCGACGGATTTACATGTTTTAGGGGTCAGAGATTCCAAAAAACATGTTTATAGAAAATGTCTGTCTGTCTGTGTGTCCGTCTGTCCGTCTGTCCGTCTGTCCGTCCGTCCGTCTGTCCGTCTGTCCGTCTGTCCGTCTGTCTGTCGCCATTGTACCATCAAGAAGTGTATGAAGTTATGCATAGAATTAAACCAAAATTTTATTTTAAGTTTTTGGCTATGGCAAGCAGGTCCTCCTGGAATTTGGAAAAAATTCGCCGGTAGGGGGCGCTGATATAGCAATTTTTGTGCGATTTTGAATATTGTACCATCCAAAAGTGTATGGAGTTATGTATGGAATTGAACCAAATTTTTATTTTAAGTTTTTGGATATGGCAAGCAGGTCCTCCCTGAATTTGGAAGAAATTCGCCGGTAGGGGGCGCTGATATAGCAATTTTTGTGCGATTTTGAATATTGTACCATCCAAAAGTGTATGGAGTTATGCATGGAATTGAACCAAATTTTTATTTTAAGTTTTTGGATATGGCAAGCAGGTCCTCCCTGAATTTGGAAAAAATTCGCCGGTAGGGGCGCTATAAATGCGATTTTTGTGCGATTTTAAATATTGTACCATATAAAAGTGTATGAAGTTATACATAGAATTGAACCAAATTTTTATTTTAAGTTTTTGGATATGACAAGCTGGTCCTCCCTGAATTTGGAAAAAATTCACCGGTAGGGGGCGCTGTAATAGCGATTTTTGTGCGATTTTGAATGCTGTACCGTCCAAAAGCGTATGAAATTATGCATAGAATTAAACAAATTTTTATTTTAAGTTTTTGGATATGGCAAGCAGGTCCTCCCTGAATTTGCAAAAAAATTCGCCGTTAGGGGGCGCTGGAATAGCGATTTTTGTGCGATTTTGTATATTGTACCATCGAAAAGTGTATGAAGTTATGCATAGAATTGAACCAAAAAATTTTTTTAACTTCTTGGCTATGGAAAGGAGGTCCTCCCTTAATTTGTAAAAAAACTGCCCGCAGAGGGCGCTGTAATAGCGATTTTTGTGCAATTTTTGTGCCATTATGAATATTGTACGTCAAAAAGTGTATGAAGTTATGCATAGAATTGAACCAAATTTTATGTGTTTGTTTTTGGTCATGTCACGAAGGTCCTCCCTGAATTTGGAAAAATTCTGCCGGTAGGGGGCACTATAATTGCGATGTCTGTACCATTTTCATTATTGTACCATCGAAAAGTGTATGAAGTTATCCATATAATTGAACCAAATTTTGTGTGCATGTTTCTGGCTATGGCAAACAAGTCCTCCCTGAACTTGAAAAAATTCCGCCAGAAGGGGGCGCTATAATTCCGATCTCTGTGCCATTTTCATTATTGTACCATCGAACAATGTATAAAATTATGCATACAATTGAACCAAAATGTTTGTGCTTGTTTTTGGCTTTGGCTAACAGGTCCTCCTAGAATTTGGAAATATTGCGCGGTAAAGGGGCTCTGTGCTAGCGATTTTTGTATACTTTTCTTGATTTTTCGTAGTTCTATTGTGCATCGGCGGCTCATGCAGCGGCGGGAACTCGCTTCCTGCTAAGCCGGCTATTCGCAAACAGCTGATAACAACAAAATAAGGAAAAATTAATAATTTTAAAAAATATCATGATATAGATTAACTCGTTTTTAGTCCGTTTAATTGACTTGAGCAGAAATTTAAGATGAAAATCAAAGTTGGTATAGTATTGAACATATTATATATATATATTGAAGTATTAACATGTGTAACTAGGTTTTGAAATATTAAGATGTATAAGATAGAAGAAAGTTTTGGGATTGGCACATCCAACTAGTTTTTTTTTTCTTGTATAAGGCATTAATAAATATTACAAAAAACAATTTGTTTTTAAGAAACTAGTCCCTTGAAATGCACTTTAGCTGGATAAAGTTTTGCTTCATAAAGCTGATATTACTTATAGTGAGCAAGAAATATAAACTTAATCTGCTGATCCCGAATCAATAGAAAGGCTGAATGAAAAGAAATAACTTTAGTTTGACAAATAGTCTTTTGCATTTGTTGAAAAAGAAGACGAAAACGAGTTAAAAAGGCGGTAATTTTTCAGAGAATTATCGTAATATTGATCCATGTGTTATTTTCATACCTGCGCAAAGCACATTTTGGTTAATTTATTCTCGCTGTAAAGATAAAAGGTTGAATGATTTTTATAATAGTTTATCAATAAAAAGCAATGAATTAAAATTATTGTTATAGAGTGGAAAGATTTATAACTGCCATTACATCATATTTTTTCGCTAAGCATAAAAACATTTATAAAAAATTCTTTTAAAAATATTATCTTGAAGTACTAATCAGCTGAATTAATCTTTCCTTCATAAATATGATGCATTATAGTCGGAAATAAATATAACTCAACCGGCTCTTCCTAAACTATCACAAAAGCTAAATCCAAAGAAACTCTTTAATTTGACAAATTGTCTTTTACAAATTGTCATATTTGTTGAGAAAGAAAAGAAAATCTAGTTGCAAAAAAAAAGTGGGAATAATTTTTCAAAGAATTCCTGAAATATTTAACTATGTGTTCTTTTCTACTGCGTAAAACATATTTTGGAAAACTTGTTATATAAAATAAAATAAAACTTAGAAGATAATAAGAAGATAATTTAAAAATATAGTTCAACTATAATTTTCGACGTCATGTTCACGCTGAGATTTTTAAAAAAAAATTAAATATACAAAAATCAGAATTATTATTTATCTTACATCTTCGACAATTTTTAAGTGCGTTCGTTATTATGTAAATACGTAGCATCTATAGTCGCTGCATGGCCCGTCCATCCGTCTGTCTGCGTATAAATTACCCCCATCGAATGGTTTGAAATTTAATATAGATAATCGTTTCAGAATTTGTCGACACATTTCAAATTTTATGAAAACCGAATCAAAACTTAACAAGATATCAGCAATAAAAGTTTTCTTCATTATATTAAATCCTATCATGCGTAATGAATTCGATGATATTTCATGATAGGTAATGATTCTAGGTTGCCATGGTTATTACGTCCTATTTAAGATGGAGTCAGATTACTTCCGTATTATTGAATTTAATATATATAATTGTAATATTGTATTCGTGCATTTTTGTATAAAAGTGCAATAGCTATTACACCAAAATCTGAATATTTATGAAACTAGTTACACTACGAACTCATTCATACACTTCAGTATTCGCTTGCCACATTTGACATGCAATTTCCGACTTATTATGCGCTAAAAAAAAAAATTTATCTATTTTTAGTATCTTTTTAGTAACATAAATCATAATTTAGATTTTTGTAAATTTAAACATATATACATATATGAAGGTGTTTCATATTTATTTCTTTAAGGTAATAACAATAGATTAAAATTATTTTTATAGCGCAGATAACATAATATGTATCACTGCACCAGATTTTTACATGAAGCATAAAAAAAAGAATTATTAGAAAAATATTTCAATAAATGTTATCTTGATATATCGATGTGCTAAAGCTATTCCCATTTCATTAATCTTCTCAACTCGTGGAGAAGACAGAAAAGAAAAAAATGTAATCGTCAAGTACAAACAAATCAAAATGCACTTTATTTTTGGTGCAACTGGAAGTTTTGCTAGAAACTAATTTCAAAAATTCAAAACGCATAGTTTTTTTTTTTTTAACATGGCAACAGCTAAATAGCCTGAAAAGTAAAAACTGAGTGATACTTTAATCCTGCTTTACATATTGTTTTATAGCATTTTTATATAAAATCAATTAATTATTTTAATTCCGACAGTCCAGATGCTTCGTGAAGTTCCATTATCTGCCATTTATCCTGTTGAGCTGCTTCAGATAAAAGACCAAATAATGTCATTATCAAAAAAGTTGTCTGAGTTAATTGTGTCCGTCAGCTTTGTCCAGGAGTCTGAGTTAATTGTGTCCGTCAGCTTTGTCCAGGATATCTCAGTTGGCAGAGCATTGGCAGTTTAAGAGGCTATTTCACTCCCGCGAAAACACCCGCTTGCTAATGTTAATCCAATGGGAGAATTTTTTTAAATATCTCGTTTGCATTTCAATACTTTTAAAATTATTATTATTATTATTATTATCATTATTATTATTGTATTCAACATGTGAGATCAATTTTTACAAATGTCGTTTTTTTTTTTTTTTTTTTTTTTTTTGTTTACAGGCTTTTTTTATTATGATACTTTCACTTTCGGTACCAGTTTCAAAAGGGAAAGTATCCTCATAAAAAACACCTGCAAACAAAATCGAAAAAGTAAAAAACTTGCCTATGTACCTTATGCTATAGACCTTAGCAATCCAATTAAAAAAAACAGTTTAAAATATGGAAATGCAAATGAGATATTTAAAAAAAAAATCTCCCATAGGAGTAACATAAGCGAGCGTGTGTTTTCGCGTGAGTGAAATAACCCCTTAAGCCAAAAGGTCCCTGATACAAATCTTCGCGTCGGCATTTTTGAATTCACTTGTAAAAATTAAAACTCATATAAACACTTACTACTATGAAAAGAAGGACATGCAGTGGTGTATTTACTGGCATAAAATTGCTGAATATCAAGGATAATTTTGATTGATGAATTATATTTCATTATTTTTTTTTAACTAATTGTCATGAGTACTTAATTTTAGCATGAAATATTTTGTGCAATAAATTTTAATAAAAAATTTAAATATTTAGAACATGATTTTACATATACTATATTGAAGACTATGCTTTAATTATTATACCTTTTTTAAAAATGTTATTGTGTATTAATTCTTTTTAACGTTATAAAAAATTATTTTTTTATGTTTTCATGTTTAAAATATATATATATATATATATATAGATAGATAGATAACCATTAAATAAACATTACCGATCACCAACAAAAACTCTGATATTCTGAATGAAATGACATTAACAAATACAGTTCTCCCAACACACATAACATGGATACCAAAAGTACTAGCTTACGAGTATTAATATGGAAGAAAAAAAGAAAAAATGGATACCGATAAAAATAATTGAAAAGCTTATATATTGAATTACGTTATCAAGGGTACAGAATTCAAATATATAATCATAAATAGTCGTTTTCTGTGGAGAAAATAGCTATAAGCTGAAAAAAATTTCCTCCTGTACCCAAACGACTACATGACCAAAAAAATAGATGCAAGATGAAAACAGAATAATATTAAGTGGCATGAAATGGAAAAATCAATACAACCTTTTAAATAATTAATTTATATCAATTAAATATAGTAATATTACACAGCCTACCTAAATTAACCACATTTTTATTTAATCCAAATGCACACCAGCACATGTTAACCATTACCGCTATAACTTTAAGGTTACTGTTGCAGTTAACACAGATATTAATACCTAATGGTTGCAATTAATCCATTTTGAAATACCTTGATAAATACAATTAAATATTATGAACTTCTTTAAGCGACAATTAAACATTCCCCCCCCCCCCATAATAATGAAAGGAATACTCACGTGTAATTTCATACTTTCAAAGAATTTTGTATACAGTTCTTTTAGGAACATTTCCAAGTCTATATAAAAGCTTTCAAGTTTCTATTGTAGTTTAAAATTTTGCCGATAAATTAAATCGAATATGAGACTTCTTAGAATTTTGACATTCTGACATTTCGTTTTTAAGAAGTCTAAAAAAGTGTATTGGAAAAAAAAAGTAAATTCAAATTGAAGATGATTATATTTCGAAAATTTTAAGTTATTTTAAGGGGTCTCAAGACTCTTAACGCTTTAAAATTTTCGAAATTTTAATTTTTTTACATGTTAAACTCCTATTGTTTCTGAACATTTTGATATAATTGTTTCCTTGAAATTCACATTAGAAAAGAAGTTATGTCTTTTAGAATTATACCAGCTCAATAGCTGAAGCTGCGTTTCCGAAACTTTGAAGTAATTTTTCTCCGAATGATGTTTTTGGGCATAACGCGCACGATATCTCAAAAACTTTTAAATATTTTTTCATGAAATTTTCAAAACATATGTTTCATGTTAGTGTATTTAAACTGAACCTAAAATTTCCTTTTTATTGTTCAAAAAAATATTTTTTAGGTGATCATACTGTTGAAATTTCCTGAATTTTTCATTAGCTAAATACAACTGTGTATTAAAAATATAAAAATGCTTTAAATACAAATTTATTTAGGTTCAGGGTAATGATTACAATCTGAAGTATATGTAGGCACCATAATTTTTATTTATTCTAGTTGCAAAAATTATTAGGGAAACCTGCGCGTTACCTGCTATGCCGATTTTCTGCTTGTCAAATGTCTGACAGTTTGAAACCGCCTGTAAATGCTAATTCTGCATCTTGAAATTTTTAAATACATGAAATCAAAGAACATACTCATATCTTTAATCCCAAATAAAATTGTGTGTTAAAATCAAATACATTTTAAGATATTAAACGTTGAAAATGGTCTTTTTTTTTTTTTGACTGTATACAATTTTAAGAGTCCTAAGACCCCTTAAATCATTTTGAATTTATAGAAAAAGGCTAATGACTACATAAGGTTGTGTTATTTTCATGTGTTATTTCACCTAATATTTGCTCCATTGAAACCGAAATAAATAAATAAAACAGAAGCTAAGAAAAAAAATCCCATCAGAACTTGAAACATAATTATAAATGAGTATATCAGAACACGGTATGAATTTTTATACTGAAAAAGTAATTACAGATTTTAGATGAACATTTCAAAAATTCAAAAGGACATTATACCCGATCAAAATATTTTTCATCAAAAATAAATTACGATATATACAGTCGAACCCCGTAATAGCGAACCCTGTATATAACGAACCCCCGGATATAACGAACGAAAATTTTGGTCCCGTCGTTTTCCTATTGTATTTAATGCTAATTTATCCTTTTATAGCGAACCTCCGAAATCTTAAGAATCGACTATAACGAACATTTTTTTCCCAGTCGACCATGTTTTTTTTTTTTGTTTTTTTGTTTTTTTTTTTTTTTTTTCCCCGCAGTTGTGAAAACAGGACTTCGACTCCAATTTCATAAGAAAATGTATCCCGGCTAGTGAAACATGGTGCAAATCGGCGATGTCTTTTTTTTTTACGGCTGTTCTCAACTGCTCTGCTCAACAAGCGGAAAACGTTTTGACACATTTACAAATTCATTTTTTAACGCAAGGATATAAAATTGGAAAGCCTGACCATGGGAGCGATTTGGAATCGAACTGTTTTTTCCATTTTTTGATCAATTAATTACCTATTGAATTATATCAACTCACTGTATCAAAACAGTGAGCAACAATTGAAGGTAAAGTTAATTTATTCACGTTTGTCTTCCTTGTTAGTTAATTTAATTAGTATTGTGTCAGTTTAATGTAATCGATTTTAGTCAATTTATTTCTTTAATGGTTATATTTAATAGATTTTACCCTTTTTTAATGCATCATTATTGAATATACATATATAGCAACTAAGTTATACAAATTGTGAACTCTAACATTTTTCTTAACGGTTCGGATATTGCGAACCACCGGATATAGCGAACAAAACCTTCGGTCCCTTGAAGTTCGCTATAACGGGGTTCGACTGTATATATATATATATATATATATATATATATATATTTAACCAAAAGTTGTTTAAGATATTTGCAGAATATCGTAGGTTTTTAATATAAATATTAATAATTTATTTTCCAGATTATTTTTTAAAAAACTAAATTTTACTCAATATGAAATTATAAAGGTCATCATATGTCTCGGAAGACATATTTTTAAATAATCTAAGAAAAAGGAGGAAGAAAGAGAAACGATATAATTTCTAGCAAATCTATTCTTAAATTATAACAGTATTTTTTAACGGCATTACTAATTTTTTTTATATCAAAATTCTTTTGGACTGCAATGAAAAAAAAAAAAAAAAAGAGTACTCAACAGGAACATAAACATTAAGTACTTATGGGAAAAAAAATCATCTAATTTTTTTTTTTTTTTATCTTTAACGATTTTGTAAAATTAGTAAAATTTATTTATCTGGATGAATTAAAATTATTATACTTTTTAAGGGAGAAAATGGCGATTGATATTAAAATAATTTTTTTTTATCAAAATAAGCCATTGGCTTATCACTAACTTCCCGCTAAAAAATATTTTCATCCAAATTTCATTCTGTTGAAACCGATTCTCTTCCGCTATCACATTTGTCTTCAAGGATCTGCTTAGGAAAATTTTAGGTCCTTCAAAGGACCCTTCACGAAATATTTTATCTTAAAACAGGACCCTTCACAAAACTTTTCATCCCAAAGCAGGACCATTCACAAATTTTTCATCCCAAAACGACCCTGCATAAAATTCTTTGTCTTATAAATGGACTTTTCCCAGAACTTACTCACTTTCAAATTAAACATTTCACTAATTAATTCATTTAAAAATAAAATCTAGCCTGTAACAAAACAATTGAACCTATCAAAGAACATAGCAAATTACTCAGCTTTTTTATATATGAAAGACAGAACCTGAACGATAATTTCAAATTCAGAAAATTATGACTAGAATTTTCACAAATATAAGAAAAACTTCACAATTTCACAAAACAGGATTCTGTGAGAAAAATTTGAACAGATATTAAAAGGCCAGGTATCCCTGGTCTTTTAATATGACACTGACTGAGGGGACACTCGACGTGTTGTAATGGACTTTATGCAATTAAGGTACAACCGTGATAGATATTTGAAATTAAAAGCCGGATTTTTAAAGGACAAAATGCTCTTGACAAATGTTAAGTAAATAGTCATTTTTACTGTATTTTTACACGCGTCATGACATTTTTTTTTTTCATTACTAGGGGGTTCTGCTCCTTACGAGTTACGCTCGCTAACCTTCATTGAGACACGGCAAATGCCAAAAACACGCTAATTTCTTCGGCTTTAAAAAGATTGCGGAAGACTGAACTGTAAATTAAAATAAAAATAAAAGTGCCCAGTTAAGCTGATGGCATCAAACTTACAGGCTATTCAAACTAATCATATCAAACTAATCATATATTGTACTCTTATTTCAAAGATTAATTCCCCTCGGAAAATAAATTAAAGGAGGGGTTAGCCACCCCCTTGTTTCACATCTTAATACTTAACCAATGACCCTCCAAATCTCATCAGAAAAGCGCCTTATCAGAATAAACCGATATACCAAATTAGAAGCAAATCGGTTAGAAAAACCCATTTATCTAAATTAGGGGTATTTGCCTCCTGTTCCCCTCCCTTCATACGTAACTGATGTACCTCCAAATTTAATCAGGGAAGCGCCTTATCAGAATACATCGGTATACCAAATTTGAAGCAAATCTGATAATTCTGTATGAAAAAACTATTTATCTAAGTTAAGGGGGGGATAAACCACCGTACACCCCCCCCCCTTTTAAATTAATCAATGAACCCAAAAAACTAATCAGGGACGCGCCTTATCAGAATGAACGAAAAAAAAAAATTGAAGGAAATCGGATATTTCTGTCAAGAGTTATCGCGTTACGTACATACATACAGAACATGCGGGCACATTAGCTGTCAGGCTTTGATAGCCTGTATGCTGAAAGCAGTGGCGATCTCCCTGTAAACGAGTTTCCATTCATTTCCCTTTGATTGGGGAATAAGGCCGGATCAGCTGCTGTTATACATATACTGGCTGTTTTCAGGTTTGATTAAATAGGATCAGTTAAACATTTGAAATAAGCTAATATAAAATGAACTATGTAAACAGTCTTTGCCTCCTGGTATTTTTTTAACAACGTTATAAGAAAATCTTATGTCGTTTTAAATCTGACGTAACTTTCACCAAAGTTTTCTTTCTCTTTTTAATATTCACGCGAAAATACTTTCGGTGTTAGAAAGGAAATATTATTTGTGCTGTCTTAGAGTTTACAATAGTTAAAAATATCATCTCAAAATATGAAATAAATGTCTCGTGTAAATATATTTTTACGTTTAAACGGTTTTGCAATATTATTATTTGGTCATTTTAAACATGACGTAATTTCTCCTGTTTATTGCTTTTCACGCATATGAATTTATTATTTTTAAGTATTCTTTCTCTATTTAATATTCACGTGAAAATACTTTTATTGCTCGAAAAGAAATATTTTTGTTTGCGCTGCCTTAGAATTGGCAACAATAGCATAAAAGATCATCTAAAAATGTTAAATAAATGTCTCGTGAAGATATATTTTTAAATTTAAACTGTTTTGCAATATTATTATTTGGTCATTTAAAATATGACTTAATTTTCCGCATTTACGACTTTTAACAAATATTAATAAATTTATTATTTTAAAATTTTCTTTCTCTTTTAATATTCACGTGTAAATATAGTTTTTATGACATAATTTTCAATATTTTACTGCTTTTAATATGTAATAATTTAATTTTAAGTTTTTTTTTATTTTTTTTATAATAGTCATGTGTAAATAAATTTTTATTAAGGAAATATTATTTGCGCTGTTTCTATAATTGTAAAAAATTCAAAATAGTAACCTTTTCTAAAATATGTAAAAAAAATCTCTCGAAATGCTGAAAATTTGAATTTAAAATGGAAATAAACCCTCAAAATATAAGGCAAATTAAAATAATAAATGCCGTCTGTACACCGGGAGATTCTAATGTATATTCTTGCAAAAAACTATTTAATTCCTATGTATAGTTTTTGATCCTATAATACTTTTGTAATGGAACGATTTTGACCAACTTTAACATTAAATATCTCTTTAAATAATTCTTTGATTTAACCCTTCTCTGCACGATTTTTTCTATTTTTATGAACAAAATTATTTGAAATTTATATATCGGTCTAACAACGGGAAAAATAGTAAAAGAAAATTTAATTTCAAATTTCAGCTAAAATTTGATATATTACGGTACGTGCCATATGTACAAAATTAGGGTTTTAAAATATTGTATTGCTATATTGTGCAACTAAATGAGCTTACAATAATTAAATTTATCTGCTTAACACTCTGCAACTTTTTATACTAATATTTTTAAGTATTCAGTAAAAATAATGAAAATAAATCATACCTTAATAGTTTGATCGTTTTTTTTTTTGTTGTTGTTGTTGTTTTTGTTTCTGAAGAACAAATTCTAATTTTTTGTCAAATGAAGCCATCTGACATGGACAAAATAAGTGTCATACCATCTTTTAAACTGTTTTTGATCAGGGACAGAGATCATATTGGCCAACTTCATGGTACATAATGAGAATTATACTGTTTTTAGGTATGTGCCAGATATGGCACGCGGTACAGTGAAGGTCTAAAAACTACCTGCTTCACCGCGTTTATCAAACATTTCTCTGTAATACCATATATTTAAAAAAAAATTGTAAGCAGTAGTTTTCTTAATAAGAGAGAAAAAAGACCTACGGTCCCAAAAAATTCATTTATCGCGCCGGTGACAGCGTCAGTTACTTTCTTTTACAATAGAGAGAAACTAATTAAATTTTTGCAAATCTGGTCCCTACCGTTATAGAACACACCTATAAAAAAAGCCCGCAATAAATAAAGAAAAGTATTTTTAAAAGTTCAAAATTGTAGAAAAAACATGGCTTTATTTATTGTTTATTTATTTAATTTTACAACAAGAATTGAATTTTCCTTGATTAAATTATTTTCCTTCGTAAAACGTTTTAATAATAGGTGTAAAAGGTACTATGAAATACCCCGCAAAAAATTACTTCAAATCGTACCAAGTCCCGTTATGGTTAAGGATACGGTGGATTTTGAAAATGGTAAAAATACAATTTTTTGTTTTTGTGTTAAAAAACAAAAAGCAATATATTGCGGTATATTTTTATACCTCATATGAAGATAACTAATGAAAAAAACATAATGTGTATCCAATGTATTACTCTCAAAACAAATTTTCGGTAGACTATGCATCATTAAAATGCCCCGTGCTTTTTAATGTTTATTTAAAATCCTCATTATTACTAGGGGACAATTTTGATACATCCTACAAGAGATTTATTTATGTGTTGGAAAGTGTTTATAAATTCGATTTGTCCGGCCAAACTCTAATGCTCGTAAATATACACGAATTGCCTTGTAATTTTATGTTATTGTAGTATACTGTATATTTTAATTATGTAATTTACTGTAAGATATTTGGTATTGAAAATGAAATGTGTATCATTTACAGTTCGTTTACAGAAGCACACAGAAGAATTCCATTACATTATGGTCTATGGGAAAAAACCGGGCATTGATGCAACGATATTTCAAACATAATTAGACTGATATACATCATAATGGGGTAGACGATAAAATGGTTTCTCAGGAGTACAGAATATGTAGCATTTACAGTTCGTTTACAGGGACGCGCAATTATATTATGATGTAAATTGAAAAATCGTTTGCGGAGATTTTTAAGTAAATTATGATATTTAAAACATAATGAAATTTTAAAATATCACTAAAGAGTGCTTTTCATAGATTAAGGAGTGCGTAGCATTTATCGTTCATTTACAGAAAAGCACAAAATAATTTGGTTACAAGACTGACAATGATCGAAAATTGCTAGGGAAGTGCTTTTTCCGCATGGTATGCATTTTTTAATTTATCTAATTTCTAGTGTATTGCGTGGCAGGTTAAATCATTTATACATAGCGTCCCATTTTTGAGACGCTTCGAATTTTAAAAGATTTGTATAATTTTCTTTTCTTCTTTACAACATGAAAATTGTATGAAAATGATTATCTATAAATGTCTTTCTCTGTCACCGAGAGATGTCATAGCATAAGATGGGTATTTATTTGCTTAACTCATTAAAGCCGGTTGGCAAGAAAACTTGCCATGAAAGGCGAACAAAACTTTTAAATTTGAATATCAGTATTTTAGTTTGAAATTTTTCACATTATCTAATTTCAGATTCTGAGCGATTAAATAAATCAAAATTACAAAGTAGAACTAGTTGGATGTGCCAATCCCAAAACTTTCTTCTATCTCATGTATATTAATATTTCAAAATGTTGTTACAAATACCAATAATTCATTTTCATTAGTTTTATTAGTATTTTTATTAGAATTATGCATAACTTTCGATGGTACAATATAGAAAATTGCACAAAAATCGCTATTACAGAGCCCCCTTCCGGTGGAATGTTTCAATATTCAGGGTGAACCTTCTTGCCATGGTCAAAAGCATACACAAAAAATTTGGATAAATTCTGTATATAACTTCATACACTTTTCGATGGAATACAATATTGAAAATGGCACAAAAATCGCTATTACAGCGCCCCCTAGTGTCGAAATTTTTCCAAATTCAGGGAGGACCTTCTTTCCATGGCTAAAAACAAATACGAAAAATTTGGTTCAGTTCCATGCACAACTATTGTACCATTTTTCGATGGTACAATATTAAGAATGCACAAAAATTGCCATTACGGCGCCCCCTACCGGCAGAGTTTTTCCAAAAACACGGAGGACCTTCTTGCTATGGCCAAAAACATACACAAAAAATTTGGCTCAATTCTATTCATAACTTCATACTCTTTTCGATGGTACAATATTCAAAATGCGCAAAAATCGCACAAAAATCGCCATTACGCCCTCCTACCGGCGGATTTTTTCCAAATTAATAGAGGACCTGCTTGGCATAGCCAAAAACTTTTTAAAAAATTTGGTTCAATTCTATGCATAACTTCATACAATTTTTGATTGCACAATGGCGACATACGGACACACGGACAGACAGACATTTTCTATAAACATGTTTTTTTTAGGATCTCTGACCCCTAAAACGTGCAAATCCGTCGAAAACCGGAAGTCGAAAAAAATTTCGATAACAATACATTCTTCTATTGAAGATAGAAAAAAGTAAAATACCGGTGTCGAAGAATTAAAAGAAATGTAAAAGAGCCTCGTCCTTAATGGGTTAAATGAAGGCTTTTCTTCGCTGTTTATTGATTTTTCACTTTGCAAGATGACAAAATGTAAAAAGTAAGTTTATTTATATTTTTTCTATCAAGTATCATAATAAATAAGTCATAATCTTAGCGTAGAAGACTTCTTTGAAATGCGTATTTTTTTAAATTGTGAAATTATATGTTCAAGCCTATTTTTTATGCATTTTTGTAAAGTGCAAAATATAGGGCGCTAGGCAAGAATTGGTACATATTTTTATTCGCCATTTAGGGGTCAGTTATTTATGTAAAGTTCTTTTCAAGACGATTATTAAATAAATTGCTTTTAAGCCTCAAATACGATTATTCTTTGTTTATTATTAATAATAATTATAACGTTATTAGCCTCTGTAAAGAAATAAATATATTTTTTTACTACTTCATAAAAATACTAATTATGGCATATGATATACAAAGTAAAAGCTTATTTTATACAAACCTACACAAAACATAATAACTATTATAAATATTATGCATATTCCCATATTTAGTACGTTTATTAAATAACTACAAACTTTTTTTATCGAAATTTTTTTTAGCATTTTTCCAGCTCATTTTGTAACATTTTATAACAATTTTACAACAAATTTTAGAAAACAAAAATTCAAGCATAAATGGGTTAGAATACTATAGAGAATATACAGAGCTGCACGGAAGAATTTGCATACATACATAATGGACAGCAATGGCGGAAAATGGATTTTAAGTATTTGACTTGTTTTTAAATGTGTTTTGTGTTTTTTTATTTAGATATCTCATTTCATTCTATGAAAAAAAATTCTCAAAAATATTCTGCTAGGGTTGGAAATAATCTATGCCTAATGCGTTATTTTTCGTACTTGCTTAAGGGGGTCCAGGACTCTTAGAGCTTCAAAATTTTCGAAAATTTAATTTTTTTTTAGATGTTAAACTTCTATCTTTTCTGAACATTTTGATGCAATTTTTTCCTTAACATTCCTATTAACAGAAGGTATGCCTTTTAGAATTATACCCGGTCAATAGCTGAAGTGGCGGCGTTTCCGAAAGTTTGAAATCATTTTACTCAAAATGTCGTTTTTCGGCGAAACACGCAGGATATCTCAAAAACTTCTGAATATTTTTTAATGAAAGTTTCAAAACATGTATTTCATGTTAGTTTGCATAAACTGAACCTACTATTTTATTTTTATTGTTCAAAAAAATTTTTTTTTTAGGTGTTGAAAATTTTAAAATTTTGTATTAGCTAAATACAACTTTCTATTTAAAATATAAGAATGTTTTAAATACAAATTTATTTAGGTTCAAGGTAATTACTATAGTCTGAAGTATAATTATGCTTGGAAATTTTCATTCTAGTTGCAAAATTTATTTTGTAATCGTGCACGTAAGCTGTTATACCGATTTTCTGCTCGACAAATGCCTGACAGTTAGGAGCGCCCTATAAATACTAATTCTGCATCTTGCAATTTTTTTAATACATGAAATGAAAGAACATACTTATATCTTTCATCCCAATAAAAATTGTGTTTTAAATCATATATATTTTAAGATATTAGATGTTGAAAATTTTCTTTATTTTTCAGTTTTTCCAGTTTTAAGAGTCCTGAAATCCCTTAATACAACAAACAGTTATTTAAAAAAGGTAAATAAACTGGCATGAAAGTGAATATTCTTTGAAAATTTACATATTAATATATTGCTAATTTTAGGGTCTTAATAAACCGACTTAACGTTCCAAAATGGATGCACAGATTTCTTATAGACGAGCCGTTAATTCCCAAATTGGCTCAGCCGAACTCAGCAATCTGATTGTTCGTTAATATTAAAATTTTGGATTACTTTACTGTGATTTCGATCAAATTTAACAAAATAAATCAATTTAAATCATTATAATTGCATTCTATTTTACATTACACTACTTCATAAGAAAATAAATATAATTTTCTACTATATAAATATCAGTTTTATCCAATCAGATTGCTAAGCTCGGCTGAGCCAATTTGGGAATTAACGACTCGTTTTTTATAGTAC